>JAWNLV010000134.1:3261875-3998750 GCA_035042125.1 Drosophila longiperda | reverse complement strand
CTCCATCATTATATACGTGACTGACCGATTCGTCTCTGAATAAAGTATTTATGAAATACTTTTTTTTCATATTTCAATTTGATTGTGCTTGGCATGAAACAAAAAATGACATAAAAACTAAAAATATGTCGACAAATCAAGTCCGCAAAACATCTTCTAATTTAAATATATACAAAATTATTTATAGCATTTTTAGTAGTATATAAAAAATATAAATAGTAGCAGGAATGAGCAAAATGTGATTTACGGAAATGTGTTTTTTAGATTAACAATTTAAATGTGATATTTAATTGAAAATGAGAAAAGATTGCTAATAAAAATATAAATGAATCAAATAACTTTTTTAGTCAACAGTCAAAAATGTCATAATAATAACCATAAGCAATTAAGGCTAAAAGCACAAACTGTCAACAATAACAACAATAAAAAAAGGGAACATATGTGGGCAAATTGAAGAAAATCGAGTTAATTACTTGTCAAACAACGATTGTTAGTGTTGTAAACTGCTCAAATGACTTAACCCACACTCAAACAGCGCCCACATTGATTTATTTACAGAGCAAACAAACGACACAGCTTGGTGGAGGGATGGGGGGCAGTAGGCAGGGGTTAGCCAACTCTCGAATATCAAACGATCTGTGAAGCAAAAAGCAATGCCACATCACGTACAAAAAAAAAAAAACCACCGAGTGCCACTTCTTCCCGCACCAGAGTCGACTCCAATTTCCAGCCAGTCCGTCAGACAGAGATTGGTTTAAAGCGGCACCAATAAAAAAAAAACTACCGCAATTACATGCCACACAGCCGCAAGCTGGAGCATCACATGAGACCGGTTGGAAAATCGTTTTGCAACTACTGTGCAATTTCAAATTAATGGCTCCACTTGGATATGGTTAAAGCGCATTTTCTGGTTGCACTTCAGCAATATTTTACACCTGGCAATCTTCTCTCGTAATAAACATAAATATTAAAAGAAGATTATAAATTGATGGAATGAAATGATTTAATTTATTATGCACATAATTGTGCACTTAATTTGTGCTCAAATTCGATTTGGTCAATAAAGCAACTTTTCTTGTGTTAACTAATTGAAGCAATCGTGGCAACCAAAAATTTGTTACGTGACGCACATAAACCGCATTCAGTTGCAAAAGTCGTTAATCTTTTTATGACTCCCATTGTGTGGACCGATCCGATCGTCAGTTGGTGCTACTCGTCTTTTCCACTTTAATGTTTTATGGTCATTATCAATGAACTAAGTAATTAAGCCAAGTTGCAAAATGGGACACCAATATACACATTTGGGCACTGATCTTTGTGGTAATCTGAGACAGCTCAGTGCCGTAACGCTGACTTAGTCGGAGTCAGCATCGTTATGCGTGTCCGTAAAATCGTAAATCGATCATAAAAAAATGCTCGTAAAATCAATTTAACTGAAGCAACACAAACCACGATCCCCGATCCGGGGCAGACAATCGAAATGAGCTCGATTTGTGTTGAGTTGAATTACACTTTTTTCTCTATTATGTTTAACAATTTGGCGCCTCGAATTTTGTGTGGATTTTCGGTTACGTGCTTTAATTGTTATGGCCAACACACACACACACACATGGGGCAGACAGTTTTTTTTTTGGGGGGGTGCCTGGCAACTCGACTTCATTTTGCCTTGCAGTCTATAAAAGTGATTTACGATTTTGGTCAACACTTGACTTGAATTTTGTATTGCCTTCACATGTATATATTTTGTAGAGTTTTGTAGTAAATTCAGCTACTTTCACAGATCGGGAAAAGGCATCGTCTGTTGCCAGTTGCCGGATGTGTCTATTGTCGCGCGAGTGAAAGATGCCGGCGAGAAAAATGACTTCAATAAACAAAACGCAGTCGCAACAGGCATACAACAATTTTGAACTCAAAAAGGACTGAGCACAGGATTTATGATAGGTCGCCATAAAGTCACTGGCGAAGTCAGCAGGAGCGCGTCTTGTGACGAATCCGCCGAGAAGGGTTCAGCTGCCCAAGACAACCAGCAGCAGCAGGTATGAATTCTGCTTCAAGGACATTTCGGAGTTAAAAAAAAAAAGAAATTGTTTTGGAAAAGGCTGCATTTTTCCATACTCATAATTCATATTTTTTTTTTGCGGATAACCCATTATTGGCCAATGCCATTCGACGCATTTGTTTTTTCAAGGGTTTTTGCGGTACTTACCATTAAAATCGCCACAAACGACACGCTCAAAGGGACTTCCCATCCAATCTGCAAAAGTAGAAAAAAGTAGAAGTTATTTTTTTAGTTGTAATTACATCAGGAATTGAGGGTTAAATATGTTTAGCCTTGAGCTTTATGGCTAACATTTAACTACACATGGCTGTTGCCTGTTTCTATACATTATCGTATTAACGTGACCTCACTAATTATCTGCCACATTTTTTAAACTGTTTTTTTTTCTCTTACTTACGTCAAGCAACTCATTCAAAGCATTTTAGCTAAGTTGTCAGTGCCATGCAAAAAAAAATCGCATACACTGGGAAAGAAAATTGCACGGAAATTAAGAAATTCACCCTACATTTCAAATAGATTTTTCTCTTTTTATAAATAATTTTTGGATATTAAAAAAAATCATTTTTCTTAAAATGCGAGATATTTGCATTAAATTAAGAATCCAAAAATTGTGCTGCAGTTTTGCTGTTTTTAGATTTATTTTGCATTATTAAGAAATGCATTTAATATAATATTTACTCTCTCGGCAATTATATTTTCACCCTAAATTTCAGATAGTTTATTTTTTTTTTATAAATAATTTTAAGGTATCAATAAACAGGTTTGTAGCAAATCACGAATTCCAAAATTGCGCTGCAGTTTTGCTGTTTTTAGATTTATTTTTTTATTTGTTAAGAAATTCATTAAATATTAAATTAACTCTCTCGGCAATTATATTCGAATTTAGCAGCTAACATTATTTATTATTTTTTATTATATATATTTTTATATTAATTTGCATAACCTAATTTGGACGTAAATTAAGAAATACACCCTTAATTTAAGATATATTTTTCTCTTTTTATAAATAATTATTAGATATTAAAAAAACAAAAATTTTTTTTTCTTAAAATGCGAAAGTTTTGTACCAAATCAAGATTCCTAAAATTGCGCTGCAGTTTTGCTGTTTTTTTTTTTAAATTATTTTTCATTACTTGGAAATGCATTAAATATTAAATTTACTCTCTCGGCAATTATATTCGAGTTTAGCTGCAAATATTATATATTATTTTTTATTATATAACTTTTTATATTAATTTGCATATGCTTATTATATATATATTTTTTTTTATTAATTTGCATAAACTATATACTTAAATTAATTAATTCAAACGCTGGTTTTTAAAAAAACTACAACATTTAATTTTGTCAATTTACATTTTGGCATAAATAAATGGCATAAAATTCAGGTGTTCTTTTTTTTCTGAGTGTAGCAACTGCAGTTCCAATTCAAAGGCTCAGACCACCAACAAAGTAAAGTGGCCAATGACCAGTGTGAAGTCGGAGTGGAGCGGCACCAACCAATGAGGACCGCGTCGTCGTCGTCGTCGTCGTCGACGACGTGACGCCTAATTAATAAGCAGATGAAGCTGCTCGGCTTTTAGCCTGGCGCGTTTTTAATTAAAATACACAAATTTGTGTGCAGTTGCCGCTGTCCGCTTGTTGGCATTTTATGGGACAGACAGAGAATCTCTAATATGAATGAACAAATTCGCCAGAGAGAGAGAGAGAAGAGTCGCTGAATGGAGTTGGGTATACATGATTTTGTCTCATTGAGAATAGCAGCTTTTTTTTTTTCTCTCTTTGTATTTCTACATAAATTTGTACAAATTATCAGTTCTTCTCCACACATTTTTCGCTCTCTTTTTGCTACATCAATTTTCCTTTGCTTTGCGCTTGCTAATTCAAATTTTTACGAGTCGCCTCGCTTGCCTCGATTTTCCAGATAATTGCGAAAAGTTAACTTGCTGCTTTTTTCTTATCAGCATAATCAGAGACTGCAGCGAGATGCATCTCCTACCAATCCTCAACCAAGCACATGGAGCAACATTGTTGCTGTTATCGTTGTTGTTGTCTGGCTGGTGCAACGATGTGAAAATGAAAATTCATTCAGACGCTTTGGCGTAAAATATTAAAATTCATTAGTTAAATTGCATTTGGCAAGCATTCAGCTGTAAAGCTGCGTCCGGGTCTGGCAACAGAGACGCAAAGAGCGAATTACAAATTGAAACAGACAGAGAGAGAGAGAGAGAGAGAGACAGAGAGAGACAAAGAGTGTGTGTGTGTGTGTGTGTGTGACATATTTGGGAACTGGAAACGGCTTTGGGGCAAGAATGAGAACGTTGTTGTCCACACGGCTCGGCATCGATTCTGGCTAAGCACAGCTAGCAAACAAATACACAAAATGCATATATATATATATATATATATATGTAGCTAACTCTCTCTCTCACTCTCTCGAACAGCTACAAATGCATTGTTATATTGTATGTGCGTACATGTGTCTCTCTGTGTGTGTGTGTGTGTATGTCGTGTCTTGGCTGCCATAATGGCGTCATGCTCATATTTACTTTCATCGCCAGCGAGTCGTCGTCTATGATCTCGCTGACAATTTTATCGCTGTGTTCGCTGCGATTGAGAAATATGCAAAATATTTCCTTGTGCAAAATACCGTTTGTTTTTTTAGCCAGCAACTCGTCATGCAAGTTCTCAAATATTTGCCCAACAACAGTTAGTTTGATACCAAAATTGCCTATAACATTTTAGATATCGTATCTAAAGTTGGTATATTTTACTCACATGATTTGGACAAATTTTTAAGACTATCTTTATTAACCTGGTTCTAATTCAAATAAATTGCGAAGAACTACTAACAAAAAATCATAACAATTAATTGATATTTATATATTAATATGAATCTTATTGAAATATTCTATGTTCATTAATATTTATATATTAACATGAAACTTATGAAAATATTCTATGTTCATTAATATTAATATATTAACATGTAAATTATGAAAATATTCTTCACCAATTTGTTTACTTTAATTTGTCTACTTAAACCCATAATTTCGACTAATCTCTATGACTATCTGTATGTACCTGGTACTTAATAAACTTATTCAAAAAAATTAATTACCGTTGCAGAGAATCATAACAATTTTATGTTTATTAATATTAATATAATAAAATAAAACTTATAAAAATATTCTTTACCAATTTGGGCGTTGTCATTCACAAAAGGGGATATTAAATGCAAAATGTTAATTTCCATAAGTTTTATCTAAAAGATTTGACATTTTTCTTTCAAAAAAACTATTAATTTTGAAATTTGTTAAAATAATTTAGTAATTTATAAAATATTATTTAGTATTCCTTCTATAAGCTAAAGTAAGCAATGCTTCTTGAATTGTGTTCTAAAAATCGTTTATTTACTACTAATCATCATAAATATCAGTGTATTTTTTTCTGTAATTTTTTTTTGTTCAGTTTTTTGTTTTAATTTGAAAACTGCGAATAAAATTTTATTTTCTTTTTTTATGATGCTCTTTTATGATCCTAATACAGAATTCATATTTTTATTATTCATTTTTTTCGTGTAATCTAGAGAATAAATCATTTAAGATTTCGAAATGGTTTTTGTTAGTTGTAATTTTATTTAAAGAGCGCCAAAGATTTGTAAAAGAAAATAAGAAAACCCCTAAAAACACAATAAGAATGTAAATTTTGAACGCGAAAGAAATAAAAAATATTGAATTTGATTTTTTCTCATGACTTACTTTTTAATTAAAATTTATTTAATTACCTAACAATTAAGCAGTTGAATTAATTCAATTTTAAATATTGACAAAAATAATTCAAATTTATTCTGCTGACGGAGAGTCATTAACCTTTTCCGGTTTGTGGCATAGATAATCAGGTTAAACAAATAAGTTACAAATCATTTTTAATATCTAAATGGATTTTCCAAAATGGTCTTAGCTCCAATACAAATTTAAGCTTAAATCAATTGGCAGTCGGGGGAAACTATTGTATTTTTTTCAGTTAAATGACCAAAAAGGTTAAAAGCTATAATGAGGATTATTATTTTTATTAATTTATTATTATTATTATTATATTTAAGCAGACAGACAGTGACCTAAAATCCCCTTGTGCCTCCTTCACATGGCAATTGAAGGGTAATTTGTAATTCAGATTAATTGGCAATTAATTCATATTTTGATGGCCATTACTCTCAAGAGTCAGGGAAAATAAATTGAGACAGTTTAAAAACAAATTCAAAAATTTTAAAGAAAATTTTGCTGATGCAAAAACGGACTACAAAATAAATAAATCAGCTGTGCAAAAAAATGCGATGCAAAACGCGGTTCTCGTAAATTAAGCTGACCCACATAAAAATGCGCGCGAAATTTGTTCTACGCTTAACGCATAACAAGAAATAAACAGCAAAAAAAAAAAACAAAAACAAATCAAAACAACAACAGTTGAAAAGCCACTGTTTTGGATAGCAACAAAAATAAATTTGTATCTGTATCTTTTTTTTGCCGAGTAACCGACGCTGACTGATTATTGCACGTTTTGTATGCGAGGGGGTACATCCAAACATGTGTATATTAATATATATATATATATATGATATGTATATATATATATATATATATATATATATATATGTGCATATGGCAACCTTGAAGTTATTTAAATTACAAATCGACGAACCGCTTCAACGAAAAAAAAGCCACACATTTTTTAACCATTTTCATTTTTTGATACTCTTGCAGGGGGCAACATAATTTTGTCACCATCTGTGTAACTTATGTAAAAGACACATACATATATACACATATATATATATATATTTATAAATATATATTTTTGACAAACACCACACGCCAAGTCAATATGCTCGCCTGTTCGTCTCTCTTTTTGCTTCTAGGCAAACTAAAATCTCCATTTTTAAGTATTCTTTTCAAAACTTTGTTTAAACCTTTCTTTTTTTTGTACTGTCAATATAATTGTAAAAAACAGATCGATATATGTATTACATATGAAAAAGTTTTGTAATTAAACTGAATAAACTTTTACAAAATATGATAAAAATAAACGTTTATTTTATTTTGATAAATATAAACGTTATGGTAAAAATAAATGTTTATTTTATTTTGTTTATATTTAAATGTAAAATTAAACCAATTAACAAAATAAAAAAAATAGTTTACAAAAATAATAAATAAAGAAAAAAAAAAATATTATAATCTAAGCTAAAAATGTAAACTATTAAGGCACATAACAAATTATTTATTTACATTTAAAATTTGAATTTAATGTTATATTATTTTTTTTTAATTTTGTATTATTTTAATTTTCTTAAGGGTATCAATATTTTGGCGAGCCGAAACGCTTTGCTTTCTAGCTTTTTATTTAGTGCCGCCACTTTTTAGCTATCTGCTCTGTCTGTTTGTGGCATTCCAAATCCACTCGTTGTTGAAAAAAAAAAAACATAATTTTGTGGCTCTTATTTAGCGGAAGACTTATGCGAATCAAACGATCCACAAAGTGTTCATTATGAATTTGGAATTGGCCCAGAACGAGCGCGTTTATCTATTGTTTATACGCCTCAATGGCCATAAAGGTATAAATTTAATTTGCCAGCCAAAAGAGGCAATTGTTATTACCTCCCTCCCCCCTTCCTCATCCACCTCTACGCACTCATTGAGTGGCGCTGATTTATGAATCAATTTTAATATAAATTTTGTTATGTGCCTGGTAAATAGTATTTTGATTGGTTAGTCCAATCCTTCGCCACACTCAGACTCAGTGACTCACCTGTGAGTGTCATCCAGGGATAGCGCGGCAGATCCGCAATGCCCTGTCCAGCGCCGCCAGCGCCGGGCACCCCAGAGGTGGGCTGTGTGCAGGCGTTGCCCAGCGAGTCGACACTGATGGCTCCGGCGCTGGCCGCGGATACCGCTGAGGCGGCCGCTGCATGTTGATAGAACTGGGCAAAGCTGGCGGATGCCGAGGCAGGTACGCTCATCGACTGGTAGCTGTTCATCATGCTGTCTGTGTACCTGCTGGTAAATCGAAAAAAAAAAAACAATACACGATTAGCATAATTTAGTGTGTGTGTGTGTGTGTGTGTGCCAGGCTAATGCTAATGAGCCACACACATTGTGTGCGAGACCTGCGCCCTGCCACAATTCCCACCAAAATTGTGGTTGCATCTAATTGCGCTCTAATTTTGTACACATTACGCACGCGGCGTGATACCAGCTCACATTTGACCCCGGTCATATGCAAATGGCCACAGCGGAAGGTCAATGTGCGTGCGAATCTTGTGGCCGGCAACAGTGGCAGTGTGGCAGCAGCAGGCAGCTGGCCAAAATCGCAGCGCTACTCTAATTTTCCCAGCGGCCATTTGTTGCCACAGTTGCTCCTAATGGCCACTAAATGATTGGTCAACTCGGGTGACTCGATAATCGAGTAGAGTTCGTGGAATATGCATTTGTGGTTAGCCCAAAAACAAATTATGGCATATTTTATTATATTATTTATTTTATATTTATGTCTACGTTTTATGTATACACAAAATAATTAATATCATTTGGCAGACTTTATATAAATTATTTATCTATTTACAAAATGGAGTCACTAAATAAAATATGAAGCAAATTTGGCTTGATTTTAATTTCAGGATAATATTGCAAAAGGGAAGTTTTAATATGTATTCAAATATAAAATATAAATTTTTGACTAACTCACAAAAATCCTCGCCTTAGATTTTATTTTTTCATTTTAATTGTTAATGGTTGATTACCATATTGTGCAAAAACTAAATTTCTTAAATTATATTTGTGGCTTTCTAAAAACTGCAGTTTTACTATTTAAATTTACGAGTTCTAAAATTTAGAAAAAATATGCATAATTTATAGTTTGTTGTTTTCTAAGAGTGTACTTTGAATAATTTTTCTACTAACTTTTATTATTTAATAACATTAATATATTTTATTTATATTTTATTTAGGCTTCACATATACACAAATATTTTACACAGTTTAAAAATATATTGAATTCGAAAGAACTTTCGATTAGTTTCTGCAATTCTTGGTTCAATAGTTGTGCGATTTTCAACTAAGCTAATTGGTCTCTAAAACAGCTAACTTCTAATACAAAAAACTAGCCAGTACAATTTTATCTGAATTTAAAAAAAATCGAATTATTGGGGTTTGCACCTCTACTTCTTCGAACCTACTCTAAGCCATTACAAATATTTATATTTATAAAAAAAACACTCAAAATTTTTGACTTTGCAGCCTTGAGGCAAACTTTTCTTAATTGCATACTGTTTTTTGTGTTCAAATATTTAAAAGTCATTTTTGCAAAAACAAGAAAAATGTATATATTTAATGCCGATTTACTCAACTATTAAGCATTTTTTTATTCTTAGCGTGTAATTATTTTCTTGAGATAAAAGGATGGAAGAAAGTTGAAATTTAGAGTGAAACTTCTTTCTTTTATGAACTTAGAGCAGTTTTCTAGAAAACTTTTTGTAATTAAGTTTGTAAACTTATTTTCAAAGATATATTTCGATTTCATCTTGTTCACCTATCATTATATATACAAAAATACAGAGTTGCTTTATGGTGTATACAAATCTCATTCAGTCGATGAGTTAACATTTTTAAGGTATACAAATTGATGGACAAATCGCCCACTTTAAAGTCCAAAAAACTAGATTTTGTATATATATATATATTATATATTTAATAATAATAAATAAATATTAATATATCAATATTTTGTCTGTGTGATTTTAAGTGTTGAACAACGTAATTTGAGTGAACTCACCTGCAGGATTTATCTTCTAGGCCTGAGAAGCCCGGCATGCCGGAGAGGCCTCCATGGCTGGTGGGATGATTTGACACGTAAGGATACATTTTGGTGGTGGGTATGGCGAAGGGGGAGCTGGCCGCTGGTGAGGGCGAGGAGCTGCTGTCCCCGGTCTGCGAGTTGCCCGCCGACGGAGGCGTTAGCAACAATTGCTGGTGGGCGTGGCTCAGCGACTGATGGCCTCCAAGCCCGGCAACGCTGCCCTGTGAGCTGACCGCAGCGGCAGCGGCGGCTAATTTGTTTATGTGCTGCTGCTGTTGCAGCTGCAAAGCGGCCGAGAGCGATGAGTACTGCGACTGTTGTTGTTGTTGGTGATGTTGCTGCTGTTGTTGTTGTTGTTGTTGTTGCTGTTGTTGGGCCGACAAGGAGGGCGACGAGGAGGAGACGGGCGAATTGGAGGACTGGCTGAGATGATGCTGGCCAAGATGAAGGCCACTGGAGCTGGGCGAGAGCGAGGCGCTAATGTGGCTGCTGCTGGTGCTGCTGCTTCCCGGATGAATGCCAGGCGTCGACGCAGAGACTGAAGTTGTTGCTGAGACGGCGGCGGCGGCAAGTGCGGCGGCAACTGCTGCTGATGACGAATTTGGGGATGTTGTGGTTAAGTGCGAACTTATAAATGGCTGAAACTGTGGGTACTTTGGCAGCATACTATCGAAAACAAATTTTGACATTGCACATATCTTTCCTCTCTCTGGCCCAGAATTGCCGAATTGCGTCGGAGTTGATTTTTGTTATTGTTTTTTTTTTTTAGTACATTTGTTGGATGTGGTCGATGTTGTTAATCTTTTGGGTTTGCAGCTCTTTTATCGAAATCGGAATCTGAATATATATATATATATATCTTTAGCTTGTTGTGCGTGTGTTTCTTGTGTGTGTGAATGTGCTCTTTAACAAATTTGGTTCGATTCCAGTCAATTTATTGACCATTATTGCAATTGACTTATATATCTCACTATTATTATGGGAACCTACAACTTGAAAGAGGACAACACTAGTGTCCTTATGGCAAACACGACGGGTTAGAGCGAGAAAGCAATAAATTCGAAAACTCAAATTGAACACACTCGCTTTCTCGCTTACTCTAATCTGTGTCTGGAACCCTCTGATTTGAATGGGTGGAGCAATTTTAAAAAATCAACGATACCCGAAAGAAAATACTTTATGAGAAATATTCCAGAAATTGCTTTGTCATTGTGACTATCTAATCGGGCTATGATAAGAAGATAAACCGCTTTATTCTAAGCGGCATGCCTCAAAAATGGGAACATTTTTTTGGGGCACTTAACTATGTATGATTAAAGGATTAAATTTAAAAAAAATGCATACCATGAAAATCTGTGTAGATATTGAAATAAATAAAGATCAACTTTTAAGAATGAAGTTTTTACTTATATGAATTAATTTTACTTCAGCTTTCTCACAACGAATTCGAGAGAATTCCATGAATTGAAGTTGATATAATAAATTTAAGTATATTGAAAACATCTTTAAATAAACAAAGTATAAATTCCATAAAGTAATATTCAATGCAATAAAGATTTTAATATTATGAGTTGTTGTGATTTTTTTTTGACAACGAAGTAGCATTTGTGTATGTTGAAGTTTTTACACTTTACTTATATAGTTCAACATAGTTCAACTGTTTTTATTTCCTAATCAGTAAACTCTTCAACTATCTCATATTTATTATTATCAGTTGCTGAATACTTTAATTTCATTATAAAATATAACTGAATAAATATAACTCAAGTCCAGCAAATAAAAACACAAATTAAAGACATAAAAAATGACTGACTTAAAGACTCTGTGAAAATTGTTGAATATACTTTGAAAAAAAAACACACATAAAAAGCACATAAACTAAATTCCATATTTTCTGATGCGAAATAAATATAATTTTCAAATTTCAAATTTCTAAAATTGATGTCTGACCAAAAAGAAACTATTTTGATATGTCACATTTCGATTTGCACAATGCCAAAGGATTAGTAGAAACTACAATGAAAAATGGGACCAAATTATTAGGGAACTACTAAGTAAAGATCAGGAAAGTTAATAAGAGGATATATATAAAGTCTGTGTTAAAAAGATACTACCAAGTATAGATCAAGGGGGGTTAATAATAGGATAGATATAAAGTCTATATTAAAATGATGCTCGAAGTTTGCCAATAATCAAAATGTACCAATTAACCCAAATTTGTTTGAGCACTTTGAGAATTATTTAGAGGGAAATTGAAAAGTTGTGTTTTTTACCTTTCGATTAGCGGCTCGAAAATGTGTAGTTGTTGTTGTTGTTGTTGAAGTGTTGTTGTGTGTGCAACGCGTTTTCTGTTGAAAATGTTGCACAATGTGAATTTGCAACGAAATTTGTTAAATTTTTTTCAGATGCACTTGCAGCTGTTTCTCCTGTGTGTGTGTGTGCAGCGAGTGTGTGTGTGTGTGTTTGTGGAGTGTGCGACGTTTATTTGTTGTAAAAGTAATTAAACTGCGGCCATCAATTACACGAAAAAAATGTTTAAGGGCGAGGTTTGTCTGCCGTCGCTTGATTTATGGACGCGCGATTTTTAATGGCTGCGACGGCACTTGGCACTTGGCACTTGTCTCCTTGTATACGAGAGATTCAACGGATCGGGTCAACTGGGGCGATATATATTTTTTTTTAATGGCATTCGAATTTCTTGCGATGATTCACACACAGTTCACGCTTTCACAGGCTAGAAAGTCCCGACGCGTTCTGCGTTTTTTTTACGACCTTTCGAGTGCGTGTGGCAAGTAGATAGCTGCAGGGGAAATTGGTTTTAATTACTTTGTTTTAAATGCCATAAAATACATCATTTTTTTCCGAGCTCGCACAGGTAGGTGAAAAACTATCGAGCAATGCGTCAGATTTATGGCTTTTTAATATTTATTCATGCAGCACGCAGCACTTATTTTTTGGACAATTCAGTTTTTGTATTTGTTTTTGTTCACGCACTGATTTGCGATTAACGATTACCGATAAATGATTACAGATTACTGATTAGAGCAGTTTAAGTGTGTAGTTTTGCTCGTTGATTGACCGTTAATTCGCTGTGTGTGTGTGTGTGTGTGTACTTTTGTATATTTGTTTGTTTGTTTTTTGATACGCGTTTTTCTTGTTGTTATGTTTTGATTTGATTTGTTTTTGCTTTGTTTGTTTTTTGTGACTGCTGCCGGTGAGTTTTACGCGAGCTTCGTGCCACTATAAACCACACTATAAAGCCATAAGCAGCAACAGTAAAACGACAATAAGAATGCCACAAAATAATAAACACACAGCGAATGCGACTGCGAACGCGAGGCGAGTCCAATCGAATCGTATCGGATCGAATCGGATCGGATCGCAGATCGGCCAAGTCAAGTCAAGCCTAGCCAAGCCAAGTCGAGCTGGGGCTGGCGCTGAGCTGAGCGTAGCTAAACTGAGCAGAGCTGACCTGAGCTGAGCTGAGTTGAGCTGAGCGAAGCTGAGTTGAATTGAGTTGAGTTTTGGGGCTGCGAGCGAGCGCTGTTCCGCAGACACTACTGCGCGCAACGATAATAAATATTATAATAAAACGAAATTTTTAAAAGAGTATAAAAATTTCGTGTAATTGGTAATTTTTGCTGCTGACGCTGGCAGCGGCGCGAACAGAGCGCAGCACTGCGACGACGTTGTGGAGAGTTTTTTGGGTTTGGGTCTGAGTTTGTCTGTCTGTCTGTCTACGTATGTAGTACATACGTCTGACTGGGGGGCTCTCTCTGTTGCTGGATCTCTGTCTCGATGCCGGGTACGAGTGGGTGCGGAATTATTTGGTGCTGGCTGTCTGGCTGGCTGGCGTATTGGCTGGCGTACTGGCGCTGTGTCCGCGTCGGCCGTTGTGGCGTTACGAGCAGCGAAACGTTTATGGCGCAATACAAAAGCCATGCGAGGCTAAGGCCGCAGCTTTGGCCATGCAGAGACAGTGTCGTCGTCGTCACCGTCGCTGTCGCCCAGTCAGCAGCAATTCATTTCAAGCGCTGCGCTTAGTCTCTCACACACATGCACAGAAACGCACGCATACAGGCACACGCGCATAACACGCAAATATGCAGTCAATATAGTCTCATGTCTCTCAGTCGACGCTGGCCGCGCAGCGATGGCAATAAGAAACACGAATCTCACAGCTATTTGTCTCGCTCGCACTTGCCGATTCGCAATAAAACGTTAACAGCAGCAGTTGCCATTGCTTGTTTGAGTTCGTGTGCGTTCGCCTCTTCTTCTGTGTGTGTGTGTGTGTGTGAGGCATGATGGCCGTTCACAGTCGTTCGAGTCGGCGACTGAGCGCAATAGCAATTTGAGTGCAAGAGCGATTTTTGAGTGCATTTTTGGAGTCGTTTTGTGTGGGATTTTCTTATATGATTTCTGGTTTTTTAGAGCACACCCAATGGATGCTTAATTTTGATGTTTATAACGTGAGAATGCGAATGCGTATGCGCCAAGCATCCACACACAGGCACACACACACACACACACTAGCCGCCACACACAGCCTCAGCAATTGAAACAACAACAAAAACAGCAACTGATGAGCGAAACTATCGTTTGGAGTGCAAGTGCTTAAGCTACAAACGACAGAGTGAGACAGAGAGATAGAGAGAGAGAGTGAGCAAGCGAGAGAGAGGGAGGAAGATTGAGTGACTAAGTGAGCGAGTGAAATGTGTTCTTAAATGTTTTATGCTTTGTTTGGCAAAATGTTATTGTTGCTTAAATTATTTTGTATTATTCATGTTGTTTATACCAATTTCTTATGCACGTTGCACGCCACATGCGACAAAAGCGCGCCAAAAAAGTGCGGCACAAAACATTGTTGCCGATTTGTTTCATATTTACATACACGCACTGCGCGCACTGCGTTTTCTAATAAAAATTAGTTCAAAATTTAGTCACTACAAATGTTTATTGTCATTTTTTATTGTACGTAAAAAAATTCGCTACTCTGCAGAGTTCTCCCTCGCTCGCTCTCGCGCCTTTATCGGCGCTTGTCTGTCGTTTATACTCACGCTCTCTCGCTCTCGCTCACCTTCATGGGAACTAGTCTTTGTATGTTGTTTTACCCTTAAGCGAAAGTACGAAAAATCCATAAATTTGGCAGATGAAAAACGCCGACACAGTCAAACTTAGCTGTTGTAGTTGCCGTTGTTGCTGTTATTGCTGTTATTGCTGTTGTTGTTGTTGTTGCCGTTGTTACTGTTGTTTCTGTATTCTGCCATTGTCGCTGAAATTGCTGTTATGACATTTTTATGAAAAATTTCAAATTTATGATTCAACACGAAGAAGACATTTCTCTCTCTGGGAATAAAATTTATTGATAAATGAATTCGCATTTTCTCAACTAGACACTTTTTGAACTTAGTCGAAATCGAATTTAAATTTGTTTTTTTTTTGCAAACTACTCAGTTTAAAAAATCACAAGTTAATTTTATTCTAATTTGTTTATTAGCATTTATTGGAACATATTTGCTTATTTATCTAATGTCGCCTAATATCAAACGACACAGAAAACACATAAAAAATAAATTATATTAAAATATAGTTAAAATTTTAATTAAGTATAATTAATTTATATTTCCGGCGGTATATAAATGCCAAAATCGTTTTAAAACTGATTAGCTGATATTAAATGTTATTTTAATGTATTTCATCGGAAATATTAAATACAAATTTTGGCAATTTAAATAAAAGCAATTAAAAATAAAGTAATAAAAAAATTATTATTTTCACTTACACTTTGGGGTCTTATTTGAATATATATTTACGTTTTAAATACTCACTTTATGTGTTTAAAATTAAATCTTATAATTTATTATCATTTACATATATTAATTTAATTATGTATTTTAATCTGATGACAATTATACTCAAATACTTTCTAGACATTTCTCTGCCATTTTTCAGTACACAGTTTAATATTTTTAAATATTTTTATTCATAATGTCTATTATTATAGGCCGCTAAAAATTTATAATAATTCCGACAGATTATAAAAGGTAGAGTGACAAATTTATCGTTCGGTATCAATAACAATATAATTTCAATATTGAAGAACGATTAAAATAGGCATCGGGCAACATTCTCAGCATGTTGCATCATTATTTGAAATTAAATTTTCCATTTTGTAGGGATTAAAATAACAATAGCTTTCAAAGGTCTATCCATATTTCTATAAAAACTTGTGTTTAAAATGAACAAAGAGTGTGTTATTCTGTTATTAATTATTCGTTAAAACACATAATTATATTTCAATAATGACTTTTTGTTTGGGTGACTTTTCCCGTTCCCTTTTCACTCCAAGATTTGAGAATAATACATTAATATTTGAGCCTATTATTTTATTCGAAAAATACTTTCGACCTTGTACTTTGTAACTGATTAGTTATTCATATTTTGTATAGTTATTAAAAAATATTATATTTATTATTTATCTAAGCGCTTCAAGGCTCAGAGTTATACAATTTTGCGCTAGTCCAAAGAGATAAATGTCATTAAATTTTATTTTATTTTTAATAAAAATGAACATACAAATATGAACACATTTAGTTTTAATAGTCTATAAATATTTGTTAATAATATAAATAAATTAATTCAATTGGTTTTATTTAGTATTGCCTTTGTTGTGCTGCAAATTAATTTCATAGATTTAACACAGATTTTGTCATATCCGTTTTTCATGTTTCTGATACACAACATTTGAAATCTTGCATTTTTCCTGTAAGCTATTGAAAGAATTTCGAAGTTTTGCCTGCTATAACCATAATGACCTCATTATGCCATTTAAATTCCTAATTTAAGTAAAAATACTTCCGTAATCATTTGCCTTTGCAATTTGATGCAGTTAAATTATGATTCTTTTGCTTTTTAAACCCCATTTTTTCAAGCTCTTGTTAAAGATTTTTTGTCCCTATTAATTTAATTTAGGCAAATGTCAACTCGTCGATAATAATAAAGAAATGAACAAATTTTTAATTTTTGTAAATGCTTTTATTTATTTATTCAAAATATTAAATTATTTTCTGTAATAAATTAATTATTAAAATTGTATATATATCTATCACATGTGGGTTAATTTTTTAAATTCTAAAATTATTGTATGTAGACTGTAATTTACTTTTAAAATGCTTTTACAAAACGAAGTTTCAGTCTTCAAATATTTTTAAAATATATGTAATCTTACAAATAAGTCAAATATTAAGTTATTATTATAAATTTTGTTTTTGATATGGTGGCATACATTGCAGAGAAATTATGTATGTTATATGTTGAAGAAATTAAGCAATTATATCTTAGTTTTGAATGCTGTATAATAATATATATAAATATAAATAGCTGAAACATAAACAAATTCACATTATTTCTTACCTCTGCCAGCAAATGCTAAAAATAACTTTATTAAATAGATTGCAAATATAATATATATCGCGAGGGTTGCCACTTTTGAGTGCATTCTGATGGCTGCTGGCGGGTGGCAACTGCGTACCACTATGGTACGCCAAAGGGGCGGGGCAACTAACGGCCGGAAAATGTAAGCCGGTCATTTTGATAATCAAAACAAATAATAAAACAACTTCACACTTTATTGCTGGACATGCGAACAACAACAACAACCATTTCAACTACTCAACTGTGATACGAATGAAAATAAATGAAGAACAACAACAACAGTTTGAAACGTTGTCAGCGGCGGCGGCGACGGCGGCGCTCGCGAGCATCATTAAAAGATAATAACCGTAATAAACTAATAAAATTGAAACTGGGTGAGAGGAGAGGAGCAGCACATAATAATAAAAATGAGCAAAATCACAATAAAACACTACTCGAGGACAGCGACATGCGTCGTCAAACGGGAGGTGTTGCTGGTATCGTAAATCGTGTGCATGTGTGTGTGTGTGTATGTGTCTATTTGTGTATGTGTGTGGCTTTACGCAATGTCGTATATCGTATCTCGTAACCGCTGAAGAATAAGCGCAAGCGTAAATATCGTAAAACGCATGAAAAAAATGACCCCAGCTAAAATGCACTCGATCTGCCCGCGCGACAGGTTGAATCTAAAATAAAAATAACAATAAAAAGCGAGGAAAACACACAATAAAAAACAACTTGTAAGTCCATAATGTTCATAGCCGCCTTGTTAATGGGTAAAATTAACACAATATACATACAAATTATATATATATATAAATTATAAGTCACAGAGCAAATGAAGAGCAAATATATCGAGTCATAAGTGCCACAATAATTTTAATCTTCTTGATGAGATCTCATTTATAAAATGTAAAATGTGCATTAAATTATCTTGTGGAAAAAGTATACCTTCAACTTTATTTATTTTTAATTGAGATCTAATTTATAAAATGTAAAACATGCATTAAATTAAATTTCGGAAAAATTATACCTTTAACTTTATATAAATTTTTTAATAACAATAACTGCCTATTGGATGAATGTCTATTTAACTGTTATTTTGCTTGCAATAAATTTTATTTAATTGCCTTTTTTTAATTCTCCTCCAACATATTTAGATTTTGCATACCTATTTTTGTGACTGCTGAGAGAATTACAAAGCTCAGACTCAAACTCGTTCAGAAGTTTTTAAAATCTATAAAAAAAAGATGAAATATGTATAGAGCTATATCTTCCTTTTATATGTATATATATATGTGTGTGTATATATATAAATGTATATATTATATACTTTAAAAAGCCATCTAAAATTGTTTTATTTATAAAACCCAAAATTCTTTTGTTTAATATTTATGCACCATCTTTTAATTTAGATATATACTTTCAAAATTAGTAGTTGAGTTGCTCTTAAAGGTTATCTTAAATTCAGCTGGAGTATAAAGAACACAAAATGTCATGTTTTAAATAGTGCACAATGTGAAATATTTAACTTTCATTATTTTCATTTATTCATCTAGAGTAAACCGAAGTTAAAAGTGTCACTTTCAGTTTGCGTAAGTTTTTGTATATGCTTACATACATTTTATTATTTTAATTAATAGAAGGCACTGAAACTTAGTCAAATTTATTATATCCACTTTAAATTTCTAATAGATTCTTCTGTCAATTTTTTTTCTATGCCAAGTTTAAGGTCTGTTTTCCTAGGATTTTACATTTTTATTTGGCTAGGATGTTTTCTAAGGTTTCCTTCTCATTCTAACAAAGCTGCCAGATTCCAGTACTGATTATAAGTAGTTCAGTTAGTTAATACCTGAAACTAACTATTTATTATAGTTACATTCACATACATGTATGTATCCTATATAAAAGATATATATATTTAGTAACAGTCAAGGCACAACAAATATTCTTAATCGAAGTATTCTTACTTTATTATCATTAATATCATTTTTATTTAAGTTATATTTTATAAATCCAAAATTTATACAATTTATTTGAACTTATAAGGTAATCGTTTGTATATCACTTTCAGGTCAATGCGAATATAAACTACATATTTATTCTGACAAAGATGCATGCCACATTTGTGTGTAGCACACCCTTAAAAAGGGAACAGGAGATAATTCAACTCCGACTGCTCATCGGAGGAAGTAACTACGGACAATTACATAAACTCCAAAAAACACGGATTGCAAGCACTTAAAAATCGATAATGTTGGAGTGAAATCGAACTGAGTGAAAAGTGGATGTAATCTTTGACTCAATGGAAGATGAGTGAAAATCTTGGAAACACTCGCAACACGGTTGTAAAAAAAAAAAGAAGGTCGCTTCTGTTGCACATCAAATTCATTCCTTAATTTGATACACTTTTATTGCGGCATTTTATGGCTTGTTTGGCCCTTGCGGTTCGCCTAAAACCCAATCCGGATCACACCCCGGCTCTGACGCCGACTCCGACTCCGAGTCGAGGGCAGCGGGCGATGGATGTGTTTTTAAGTGATTCAGATGATGATTATAAAATGCCTTGCCACGCAATCATTTTTTAATCCTTCGACGTTGTCACACAAAGCTGTGTTTTATGGCACCGACTCCCCGCTCACCGCTACCCGCTGCCCGCTCCCCGCTCTCCACTCTCCCAGCTCTCGTTCCGCATCTTGCATCACGCTTGACGAGCACCAGCCCCCCCCCCCCTCCCCCGCCCAGAAATGTGCGCTTGTATGTCACTCAACCTTCCCCCCTGCACCTGCCCCTCTGCCCCATGCACCTACTCAGTGCATTCCTCAGAACGACTCAATAAAATGTATACGAGTAGCAAGTGGCAAGTGGCAGGCAAAAGTGTCTTTCTGGTCTGGTTTTGGGCTTCGCTCGTCCACATTTATTGCATTTTAATTGCAACAATAATGTACCGCTTTGTAAATTACGCAAATGAAAAATATAAATCACAAATCTAATTAAAAGCGAAACAAAACAATCGTTAAATTAATTACCATGCCAAATACTCATTTTTTTCTCACTTACCATTTATAAATATTATAATCTTTTTGAGTTGAATCTGCAAATAGAAAAAATGTGTAAAGAAATTAATTAATTGCATTTTATTTATATCTGATTTTTCATCAATTGTATTTTTATGTACTTTAAATAGTTAAAAAAAAAAGCTGGTTATCAAATATATAAAATATTAAATATTATTAAGATATTTAATTTTTAAAAATTATCAAAGCATTTTTTACAGTTAGTAAATATAAATTTAAATACGTATTTGTAGTATTTTTAAATTGTTTAGTTTATTGTTTATTTATGCCATTAATTTAAGTTGCTTTCATTTATCATTCTCTGTCAAATCAATATTTTATTCTGTGTTCCCAATAATATAATACAACAAAACTGCAAAATCAGTATACTGAAAACTCTAAATTAATTTAAAATTGTTGAGAGTTTAGAGTTGTAAAAAACGAAGAAATCCAAGGGAAGGTCATATTTTCTAATAAATTTTTTATGACTACATTTTATATACTTCTTTTTTTCGGACAATTTTGAAGACTTAGAGCTGAACAGGATTTATGATGGATAAGTGCAGAATAATTTATAATTTTCTAAAGTTGGCTGAATTGTTAAAGGTTAGCTGAAATACTGTAAAAGATACGGTTTTACGGTGGAGGAGGAGTTGGTGGGGTGTTGAATGATGAAGAACCAAAACTTTAGAATAAGTAACTTTACTCAATCTCAGTGACAAACTTTATAACTACAACTTAAAAGTTGTGTCAAAGATTTCTATTAAATATATTTTATTAAAAGGCAGTCCCAGCTTAACTAGGGTCTCAAACTGATTACGATTCTGTTACATAAAGTATAAAAAAATATTTTTTTTTTTAATGAACTGCGGATTTTTCTAGCTTTAGTATAATGCCAACCAACTGACCAAAAAAATGAGAAACATCGGACAAATAAATAATATAGTTCGGATGGAGTTTCGAATTTGTATTGCAATTGTGGACTGAGAAGCAAGATAATATTATTTTTGGCCTGCTGATTTTAAGTTTTTAATATATATATAAATATATATATAAATATGTATATATATATAAATATGTATATATATATATATATATATATTCTTGATATATATATATCTGTTCTTGATAATGATAAACAACTGAGTCGATCAAGCCGCGTTTTTATTCGAATACTTTTAATTCGTGGCAAATAAAAACAGTTGCAACAATTTTGAATATAGTTTCTGCTACCCATTCCGATTCTGATATTTTTTTAGATATATTGGATTTCTATTCCGGTTTATAACGCTGATTCCTATATGATATAGCGGTAAAATCTAACCAATTAAAAAAGTGTTCACTGTCTGCATTCCAAGTTGCAGCAAGTTAACATTAAATTGGCTTAGATAAAAACCCCATTTAACTTTCCCAATTATTTATGGACTTAGTAACATTTTTAGTAAAAGCTTAAAAATGTTCTCAAGTGAATTCATATTTCATTTTCCTGTCTGCGCGATGGGTGAGAAAAGTGCGGCGAGGAGCGCATTTTATAGTCCTCGGCAAAAGATATTAAAAGGCAGACACGCCCCCTTTTGGAAGTGCATATAACGGATGGTTTTGTGGCTCGGCAGTGGCGGAGTATGACTCGGGAATACCTGAAGCGGGTTTTTCAGTTTTCCCCCAGTTTGGGGAAAATGTGTGTGTTTGGGCAAAGTGCAAGGCAAATCAGCAAAAAATCTGCTGGGCCTCAGATGTTTTCTGGTTACTCAAAGGCAAAGACGATGGCGATGGCGATGGTGATGCTGATGCCAATGCTGATGATGGGCTGGCTGCGAGAGGAGATTTCAATATCATAAAAAATCATATTAAGAGAATCTCATATTGGGAATCGTAAAATTTTTACGAGCGTTTAATGGACTCTTGCAGTAAGCGTGAGTATTTACGCGCTGCTTAAAAGCGGTAAAATATGGCCAAGTGGTGTCTGGGGACACGCACACTTCGTTGCCCCGATTCCCCGATTCCCGGACTCCGGACTCCCTCTAATATCTAAAGCAAACATGTTTTTTTTTTAGCGACGCAACGGGGCATGCCAACGAGCGAGATATGCCAAAGCCGTGTAAGTCCACCGGAAAACAGTTCTAAATAGATATTATAAACATTGTATTCTTTTTATTTTTGTTTTTTTAAGATAAAAACACGATTCTCGAAGATTTTTGACTCGGGGAAATTGTCAACTAGAGGAAGGTTGCAGCAGCGCCATCTAGCTGCGATATGCCGCAACAGCGCACTTATCAGTCATGCCGTGCACAGTCGGTCAAGCAGTTTGTCAAAGCAGTGCAAATGCGTCCTTGCTATTACGTTGAGTAGGAGGAGAAGGAGGAGGAGGGGTGATGGGAAGTAACTTTTCTAAGCTGGCAAAGTTATAAAAAATGATGGTAAAAAAAATAGTGTTCGAGTCAAACATATTTTTTTGTCTTTAGTTAATTGTGTTGTTGAAGAGAGCAAACAGCTATAAATTATAATTAAGCATTTTTCACTTAATGATATTTAACTACGATTACACGTTGATCAACACTGGTGACCAGTGTGTCCACACATTGCAATTAGATACATGATATGATGATATTGCCAAAGTCAGCTGTTCTTATGCTGTTCTTCACCCACGAAGTAAGTAGAATCAAGTTGCCTTTTTATCTCTTTGAGTTAAACATAACAATTAAATATTTTTAAATACGTCTGCATTTAATATATTTTCTCTAAGTAGCCTTAAGGAAAACATTGTAATGGCTAGTAATTCGATAAGATAGATAAGGCCTCCGCCTCTAATATGAATTTGCTATTTCTTCCACAGCTCCTAAGTAGTTTGGTAGGTATAATACTGGTACCTTTAAGAACCGATAATAAATTTGTATGGACAAACATAATGTATAGGCATATACATTTCCCGACCCCGCCTACACCAGCTATGTATTTTTCTGGTAACTTCTCAAGAGATCAATTAGCTCCTCAAAAAACTTACACCTTTTGGTCTAAATTGATAAACCAATAAGCCTCAAAAAATTTGAAAACTAGAGTCAAAGTTGAAAGGTATGTTGAAATAATATTTAGATATTGATCATAATTGTCGAAGAATATATTTTACATATCGCTTAAACGATGTGCATAAATTAACTTATATTTTCAACAAAATATTCCAACAAACTCTTTCAAAATAAAGGAACAATGGATCGAAAAATGAGTTGTTTTACAAAATACTAAACTAATTAGATTTGGAAATTATTATAACATATATATATATATATATATATATATATATATATTAATATATAAACTATATTAATTTTGCTATTTAACTCCCGTTTTACATTAAAAATAAATTAAATAAAATAAAAAATAGCCCTGAAAAGCGGAACAAAATATTTTTTTCAAAATTAAATCTTTAAATAGGAAAAAAAATTGTTAAAGAAGAATTTTAGAATTGGAATTTTTCTTTTATAAAAATATATCCTTTAGTTAGACGAATTTAAAAGGGATCTAAAATTTTATTAAAATATAATAGATAAATTATAAGAATAATTAGATTAGTAATTGGTAAAATCAAATGGAAAAGTTTTTGCTAACATAAATAATAAACATAGGAATCAAAAAATGTTTTCTGATTCTTAAAAGAGCAAATTCTGGTTTTCTAACTTACTATTTAATGATATAAAATAAATGTACGAATACTAAAAAATGGGCATGAAGCGATTTAAAATATCAGATCAAATATCCAATGGGAACAATTGATCGAAAATCAATTTTATATAATTAATTAATTAAGAAATTGTCTTACATTACACGAGTAGGTGTTAATATAATAAATCAACAGCTTTTTTGGAAAACTTCTACTAATTATTTTGATTGTCAGCCCATATTTAATCCCAGACATTTTATTGATTTGTTTCCGCATTAGTGGGAACCCCGCAACTCCCGCGACTCCAACCTTACTTTGAGAATAGATCTAAAAACTAGCAGAGCCAAGTGTGGTCACTCGGATGCACTGCTCATTTGGGTGCAATTCGTAGGTGAAGTCACGTAGAACCGGCAGTTTTCAACGCGAACAAATGGCATATGTCTGGTGACAACGACCTGAGGTCTTCATTAGACGCGGACATATATCAGCAATGTGTCCGGCTAACGACTGGTTAGAGTTATGTGACTTGTCGAAAGGATTTCCTATAGTCTGGTCTAGCCTAGCCCTGTGTACCCGGTTACATCATTAGCCGTGACTGTGTAGGCCTGTAAACGTGACTTCCCCACGATCTGCCTCGGCATCTCGGGCAGTTCTCCTGGTCAGCTGCTGCTGCTGCTGTTGCTGAATAAATCAAAGGGAGTGCCGTTTGGTCGTAAAAAACAAATTTCACCGATTCGACGAATGTTTTGTTAATTATGGTTTTGCGTAACATTCACATTGGCAACTCTCTCTCTCTCAGCCTCTCTCAGCCCATCTGGCCAAGCCACTCGAGAGTAATTTGTGTTTGAACTCGTTAAAGTGTCGAACGATATAATGAGGAAATGTTCAGATACTCATTCCCATATGCAGCGGCACGACTCTCTGTTTGAGATTTGTGTCTTCTCCCTCTCCCCCCCCATCTACACATTTGACTGGGGCGCATCTTCTAAAATGGCACGTCCGGACGAGTGTTCCTCGCAATCAAATACAATTTGCAACAATTTAAAGATTTTTCGCTGTGGTAGCGCCCCATTAAAGTTAAACGCCAGCTCGGATAGCGTGGAGATTCCAGCCAAAGTGTGCCTAGTTGCAAAAACTGCAATAGTTGCTCTGCTCTGCTATGGTTGATGTGCTCATAAAATGCCATTGCTCCTGGGACGCCACGCAGCCCCATCATCATCATCATCATCATGGGCAATGGGGGCACATTGCGTGTGTGGCGTCTGCTGCCTCCATCAAAACACCAAAGCAGCAAAGAATTCGCTGGAGATTTAATTTTAATTTGGCCAGCGAACTTTTATAATTATAATGAAAAATAATATTAGCGCACGCCGGCGCTTGCCTGCTTGGGTATCCAATTCGGTTGAGTCGGAGCAATCCGGCATCGAAACGGGATCTTATAGAGTAAGGCATGATCAAGATTTTGACCAAATTTTCTTCTTGGCATATTAGCAAATCAGATGCTTTTCTCTAGTTTAAATATTATCTAAAGCTTGTAATGTATCTCCAAGTATTTTCCAGTTTATATTCACTGGATCACTCTTATTTTAATTGGTTTATTAACAAATTTTTGGTATCTGGCAAACTTTTTAGAGATGCACTGTTGACCTGTCACCAAACAACTAACTCATTTGCTAATTCCGAAACATCTCCGAAAAACATAATATATTTTAATTAAATGTAACCGACCGTCCAATGAGAGAAAAAAATTATTATTAAAATATATAAATATATCAACTTTGTGCGTAAAAGATTTTTGTCCGCAGATAGACTAACAATTTCGACTGTACTTTCTGTTCTTTCAGTAAATCAATATGCAGTTGAAATATGGAAATTTAAAATTACTATTAATTAATTTTGAAACTCAGCAAAAGACGCAAAGATTATATGGGAAATCAAAAAACATGTTGAATATATGTAAAATAATAGAAAAAGGCAAATTAATTAACTAAGCTGTAAGCCAAGTGACGTCTGTAATCAAACTTCGAAAAAGTAACACAAAAAAAAATATAGATTTTTAAATCAGTTAATTTTGTTGTTATTTGTTTTAAATAAAATACAATTACACATTTTATAAAACATAACCAAAAATATTTTTTTCGATTTCGAAACAAATCAAATAAATTGTTTTGTTTAATTTAAATAAAATTTCGCACTATGATATTATTCAATCGAGTAAATAAACATAAAATTAATATATTCCTTTTTTATCTAAATAAAATTTAAGCACATCAAACACGTTTATTGAGTATAGAGCGCAATAATTATTTAAAACATATAACTTATTATATATCAAAATTAAATTCAATATAATAAGCAGCATTCATAGACGTTCTGCATTAAATATGATATAAAATTGAATTATTCTCGAAAATGAATTTCAGGTATTTTCAGGTGAGCTCGGTCAAAATCTGTTATTTGTATGTTAATTTCTCGCAACTACTTTTTTTACTTTTAAAAAATGAAAAAAAAAAAGTAGATTAATTGTATTTTTACTTGGATTGAGGAGTTCCGAATTTACTGCACTGCCGATAACGAAACTCAGAGTAATTATTATAGTTACACTGTTTTTTTTTTTAAATTTTATTCTAAGGTAATAATGTTGTAATCAAAATTTAATATTATTTTAAATTTAAATAAACAATTTTATTTTTTTAATCCAATAAATAAAAAGTCAATAATATATATTTAAATAACCTTACTAGCGCAAAAGCGCCTCAAATATAAAATTGTATTCAATAATATGCATTTATATTATATAATATTATATAATATGAATTTAATTATTATAAATAGCTTAGATATTTATATATCAAATATATATTTTGCCTTTTCTAACTAAAGTAAAAGCGCCTCAAATATAAAATTTTATTTGTTTTAATTAAAAATGCATTTATATTTTGAAGTAGCTAAGTGCCTATTATAAATAGTTAATCTTTATAGCTATTTCTGTTAAATATAATTTTTTTTCTTCTTTTAAGTAGCGTAAAAACCTTTCTCATTAAATAAACATTAAATGTAAATTAAATGTGACTCAAACGAATAGAATTCACTAATTCTAATTAGTAAGTAAATTGGGAGTCAATTGGAATTTTCGATTGTATTTTATTAGCATAATAACAAATTGTGGGACACATTCTGGGTTTAATGATGCCAATTTGTCGGTGCTAAGTACTCATGCATAATGAAAAAAAAAATGTGACTCCATCGCGACAATTCGAATTCATTGAATTTATTATGCAATGACCGGGACCGGGACCGGGTAGACTCCGGTGTTGGCTCAGGTGCGTCTCTCAAGACTTATAAGAACTACGCACACGCCCCGATCCCCCCCGGAGACCCACATGCGTGCAGTTTAAAGAGCAATGAGCCAGGCAAGACACCAGCAGGTCTGCGGCAAGGGGACCATAAACCGGATCAACCACTTTGAATGCGGTGGCATCTCATGGCATGGCGGCAACAATGGCTGTGGCTGGAATCAGCAAATCGCAATGGCTCTGATAACAGAAGCTGCATAGGAATGGCCTGGACCGAAACGCAGCTCTGCTTTGCCACTTTGAATGTAAATAAATAGATTCAAACGAGACTTGGTTAGACTTCATCCCCCAAGCGCACATCTCGCCGCTCGCCGCTCTCCTCTCTCCGCTCTCTCCCACATTTCTTCAGTTGAATTCGGTTCCTTGCCTGCCTCGACGGCCATGCGGTTGAGGTTGAGTCAGGGATGTTTCGAAATCCATGTGGCAGCCATCATGATGTCAGTTGAGCTGAGAATAGCCTAAAACTTGTTTCGTGGTCATTTTTGGGTCAAAAACTCTTTACTCAAATTTCTTCTCTTCCGTTAGAGGTTAAAGTAAAAATGCATAAATCAAGAATTCCATTTTCAAAGAATTCTCGGGATTATTTCATTGTGAAAGAGTAAAACTAAATTATGATTGTCATAAGCATCAATTCCAATAGAATTAAGACTTGAAGAATCTTCTCAGCAGTAAACCAAAATTTATATACAAAAGCAGTAGTGAAAAAAAGGGAATTTATTGTACTCAATTCACAATCATTTGATTTTTTTTTTAAAGAAATTGAAACGTTTTTTAAAAGCAATTCAAACTGAGCGTAATTGAAATTAAATTTATAGAACACTCAAAACTTTGCTTTAATCTCAATTTAATAAATAAGAATTTTTATTTTTATTCAATAAATTATACTAGTTAAACCGGGTATTTGGAAAAGAAACAAATAAAACATTTGGGTAAATTAATTTTTCTGTTGGTCGTTTAATAAATTTATGATGTAATTTCAGGCGAAGCTTAACACAAACAATTTGAATCTTCGTAAAATATTTTCTTGAGTTTAATTTATATAATACGTTGTATTCCAGGATCTAAGTTAAATAAAATGCCTATATATTAAAACCGTTTATCTCTGTACTCTGACAAGTTACCAGAAGTTGCAAGCATCCCTAAAGAGTTGAAATATTAAAAGTATTAGAAAAAAAAATCGAATACTGTAAGGAAATAATACATATTTGTACATATATAAATTATATCATTTATCAATCTATCTTGCAGTATAAATCGATTAAGTCTATATGAAGGTGATACTCAATTTTTAAATTAACTTCTGACTGGGACAATCGTAAAATATCCCTTTTATTTTCAATATTACAACATTTGAAGTTGTATTTCAAGTACCCTACTTTAATAATTAAAAGCAAATACCAGGCCTTATTGCGAATCGATATATGCGCCATTTTTTGAGCTAGTCATCAAATTCAAACCTTATCTTCAACTTTTTCAAAGGTCGACTTATGTCTACACAGATATTCAAATTGGATATATTCAAAATATATTTTGTTAGTTGAAAGATATTTAAAAACCACTACACCTAACATAATTTTTATATTTTTAAATTTTGCAATTTTTCTATTAGCATTCATAATCAGGAAATGATCTGTTAAATAATATACAAGTTTTAGTTGCCGCTAATTAATGTAATTCCAACCCACTTGTGATATCAGTCACAGAATTTAGTGGAATTTGTATTGCCATGGGAGAGTAGTCTGCTGAGAGCTGGTGTTTTTTGCGAAAAATACAAAAATACTTGGTGCTGACACTTGCTATCTGGAGCCATAAAATAGCTGGGCTTATCATCGCTGCCGGCCATTAAAAGTCAATTTTTAGTACTGCGATAGACGTTCCAGCAGCCAGTCAACTTTTAAGCGAGCCTCCGCCAATTATGCGCACAGTGGACAGTCTGACAGTCGGACACTCTGACAGTCGCACTGGCCGACATTGCGTGTCCAGCGTTTGCCCGTCTCTCCTCCACTCAGACGTTGGCAGGTTCCGCCGTGAGCACTGGCCGTAGCGGAACTGTGGCTACGGCTTGCCAATATTTACGAGTTCTTCGAAGTCGGCTGCGAGTGCCAGTCAAAGTGAGAATAAACACTTGAAAAAATAATTTGACTCAAAAAATAAAATATTGTATCAGAATTTATATTTTTAAAACTGAATTTTATACCTTCCCAGTATATTTTTTTAAGTGTACACAAAATCCATAGTTTAGCCCGCTGTTGGTCTGATACTAAAAATAGTAGTTTCAAATAAGTTAAGTTTTCTGACATATATTAAAATAAATAAATCTTTAAGATATAGATGTTTCCTCGCATATTTCTTTTTTTTAAGTGTTTAGCATCTTTTAATAAAAAATATTTCCGCAAAGTAAAAAGAAAATGTTAGGTTCTTGAGCAGAGTATTTAAACAACGTTCTAAGAAGTTTGTCGAATTTATAAATTTAAATGTTATTTTTAAATTTAGAAATGGAAATTTTCTTTATGTGTACACCTATTATTTCACACAGAATTTGAAAACTAGACTGTTTTTAATTTTATACTTGGCTTAATTACATATTAACACATTTGAGGCAGTTAAAAAATTATAACAAAATTGGCCAAAATGAGTAGATTTCAGTGCAGATTGAAAAAATGGGCTTACATTAAAACTTTTAAAAAATATTATCAAGTACATATTTTTTAATAATATAAAATATTCCTAACAATTTATGTTTTAAAAATATAAAAGGTTTAAAAGGAGAAAATATTTAGTCTTCGTTATCAGAACATAAAAGCAGAATTTGGATTGTTGTTATTTTTGAAATTTAAAAGTTATTCGTAAAATGAATAATTAACTCTAGAATACAGAAATTAGTTTTTTGTTTTAGATCGAGTTTTATTTGACTCTAATTTTTTTATTATGTTAAACTTTTTTTCTGAGCGTATGTTCATCAGCAAGCACTGGATTGAAAGTCGCTCCGAGGGGGTTTTGCTGCCGCATGAACGGCACAGAAATTCTTGGCACTGCAACATGCCGAAATTATGCGAGGCAAGGCAAATGATAAATGCAACCTCAACTCGCAGACAAGTATTTGTGGCATTCTCGCCTAGCGTGTCTCCAGAATAATGATCATTAGCACTAATCAGAGTGAGAGTAAGTACATTTAAGGCAACAATGTATTTAATTTATTCAATTTTATTTTAATTGGATTAAGTTTTTATGCTTTGTGAACATTGTGTGATTTTTATATTTATCTTTTCTCTTTGTAATTGTCCGACTAAATGCCAGCTAAATTAAAGAAAATATGAATCTAATTCTGCGCACAAAAAATGTATACATAAATATATATTCCACATTTTCGACACCAAAAAGAGTTGTCGAAAATTAAGTTTCCGGTTTTTTTTTTTTTGGGCTCATAAATCACAATTGCAGCAGCAAAATGGAACCACAAAATGTGTTCAAGAAATGTTTTTGTCTTTTTGTCTGCGACTGGTCAAATTTGCCAGATGGACTTTCAGTTGTCACAAGGAAAAATACAAGTTTCCAGTTTTCAGTTGCTAATTTCCAGTTGTTGCTGTCACTTTTCACGCCATGTAGCTGAATGGCAACGTCCATTGAAGGGTTAAAACTGTGGGCCATAAAACATGGGATTCGTGTTTTTTTTTAAATGCATTGGAAATCCTTTGGCGTAACAATAAAATGCCAAACAAAAGTCACGACTCGGCGAATATGCGACGAGCCGACCAGCCAGCCAGGCCAGGCTCATATTGACGCCTCACACCCCTTGGCCCAACGTAATCGACGAGCAGAAAAATATGGAAGCAACAACTCCTATGCCACAACAACAACAACAAATATAAATATATATATATATATATATATATATATATGTGTATATATAGGTATATCTGAAAAATGTCACACCATGTTGCCGCGTTTTACGACCGCCGCTCACCTTTTGTTCGACGAGTTTATGGCCAACCGGGACTCACTGCCGCACCACACTCCGCTCTGATCCCTGGCTGCGTTTTAACTGCTTCACTTTCGTTGATAAAACTGGCGGCAAATGCAGCTGAGCAGCGCTCGAATGGCAAATGGCAAATGGCGAATGGCAAATGTCGAATTTCGAATGACCCTTGAAAATCGTTTTGCCAAAAAAACACTTTTTTTAATAAATAGTTGGCGAAGCCTTCACACACATTAGAGTGCAACAAGTTTACCTTTAATTCCGTGTTGCATTTGTTCGAATGCCTAAAAAAAACAATTTAATAATTTCAAGGACAAAACGCACATCAAACGAAAGGCGAGAGGTGAAGGGAGGAAAGGCTGACAGGTAGTTTGAGCAGATGCTGTAAAAAACATATTTCGGGGCATAACTGCACAGTGGTTCAAGGACTCAACCTGACGCTAATACCAAGACAGTCCGTGAATATATACATAACCATAACCCTTAATGTAACCCAGTCTCAAAAACCCTGTCGATGTCCTTGAACGGCATTTTCATTTAAGGAGACAAGAAACGTTCCGCACATAAAACAAAAATGCCGTAAAAAAACAAATAAAAAAAGTTCATGCTAAAGTGAATGATTCAAACTCTTAGAACTAAATAAAATTCCATGAAAAAAACATTTTTATTTTAATTGTATATTTACAGAATACAAAAATGTTAGTTTCAATCAAATTTATTTAATCGTTGTAAATTATATGTCTATTTCTAAAACTAAATTTCTTAATAGGAAAAACTCAATAAATCACTAAAAAAAAATTCCCTTGGTTTCAAATAAAGTTCAAGCAATTAAATAATTACAATTATTTCAGTCTCTCAATAAATTCAAATTCCAATTATGGCTTATTGCAATTATTATTTTTGAGTTTACAGGTTTGTTAAAAATTAGCGATTTTATTACTGGCTGTTTTCTGCCTACGTAAAAATAAGTTTAGGTAATTCCCAGTAAAAAAAAAAGTCGCAATAACAAATTCAATACTTGAAAAAATGTGGATTATTATTGATAATGTCTGTGGGTCAGTGGATTCTCATGCCAATTAATTCATAATTCATTTTGAATGAGTCATAAAATTTTTTTACTATCAATAAAAATACGATTAAATTCACATTCACATTCACCTTTTTTTTTTTAGCTGGACATCTGTTGCTACACTTGTGATCCAAAATACAACTAAATATTTTTAAAATATTATTTACTAAAACACAGTTTTTATGTGATTTGCTCTACTCTTTAGATAATTAAATTAAAATTGCAGCTATAAATTTATTTGAGTTTTTTTTTAAAAATGTTTTCATTTTTTTTACTAAAACCAATGGTCTAAATTTAAGTTGACGACTAGGAAATATCCTGTAGACTAAGCTGAATTGACCGAAAACATATTCATAAATAATTAAATATAAACATACAAGAAAAAAATTTACTTTCTTCAAGAAAACGAAAATTTAATTGAGGACTTTTTTGAAGAAGAACAAAATTTATTAATTATTAAAGGCACATTAACAATAATTTTTAACACCAAAAATATTTATCCCGATTACGTTTTGACTGCATTTTCTTAATTCTTTCATTTTACATTTGAAACCCATAAAAATTTAAATATCTATAATTTAACTATTTTTTAATAATTAAAATTTATTTACTGCCTCAAATTTCAATAAAATCCTTTTTTTGTAATTTTACTTTTAAATTGATCTTAAAACGTTTTCTAAAATATTAACAAAAAACATAATTTTATCGTATAATCTAGCAATATAATTTATATCTCTTAATTTTTAGAATCTTGTGCACAGTTCAAATTCAAGAAATTTACCTCAAAAGCATAAATTTTATGTTTATTTCTTCTTGGGGCATTTTTTATTGAAAATGTTTTTCAAACTGATTATTTTCCAATAAAAATAGCTTTCATAGCTTGGTCAAAAGCAGCAATTTCCAATTAAAAATCCATTAATAATTGCGTGTGCAGGTAATTAGTACTTATAGATCGACAGACACACACACACACAAAAACACACACACTCACACACACCATGTACATTTGTATAGGAAATACACAATTAATTCCATGCCCAATTAGATGAAGCACATGTTGCATTGGCTGGGTTGCTGGTTAGTTGGTAGAGTCCATGTGCCACATACCTTTTGAGGCAAATGACAAGCATACTGGCAAACTAGCCACTTGAGCCAGTTGCTCATTACACTCGGCTGAATAATTATTTCAATAAACAACAATCGAGCTCTCGAAGTTGCCTCGGGGATTGGGTCTCGGGGATCGGGGTTCGGGGCTCGGTGCTCGATTATGAACTGTGCAGGAATGACGCGCACATAATACAATATTTCAAATTTCAATTAAGTCCAAGTGCTGAGAGAGAGAGGTGCCCCCCGCCTCTCAGCCCAGCGTCTCTCCATATGGAACTGCCAATTGCAGCACTGCATTTCCCCCCCAAATATCCGGGGGGTTGTTGATCTTTTACGATTCGTGTTTGACTTTTGACTTTTCGAAATATAAACATTTCATTTTATGGCATTCAATTGGTTTGCCTTACATGCCCCTAAAAGGAACTCAAGTGCATCCACGGCCAATGTTCTGCAAAGCCTGCTCTGTGCCACTTGGGGCAATGCGTTGCCAAATCTTTTGCCTCAAGTGCGGAAAGCAACACAAAAATAAATCAAAGTAATCGTGATTATCGATAAGGTAGAACCAGGCACCAGGCCAGCTAAGATTCCAAATATGTTTTAAATTAAAAACGAGTTTATGCATTTACAAAAAAAAGACACTCAAAAAAATACAGAAGTATGTAATGAAAAATTTACACAAGTAGTTGAAAGTTTAGACTTCTTTATGCATATATAAAAAATGTATCTGTGCTTTTCCTAACTGAGCAAAATTTAAATATTTAATGAGAGAAGTTTCCAGTTTATTATACAAAAATAAGCTAAAAGAAAGTGTCGATATTTATCGATTTTTTATATAAAATCAACGATTTTGTTCTGTGCACTATTTGCAATCGCACTCAATTTTTACGTAAAATGCAGTCTAATAGAGGTACGAATTTGGCAGTTTATATTGAATAAAAAAATATATTTTAATTCTTTTATTAATAATAATGTTGAAGACTTCTTGTCTTTAGAATAACATAATTTTATGTTGTTGTTTTTGGGCATCTTAACTAATTTATACAAACTGATTTATTTTATTGTGTTTTTTTTTTCTTGGTTTGAATCAATTCAATTTTGTTTGCTTCTTTTTTCCTATTCAATTTTTTTTATTTTAAGTTGAAAAAAAAAAATATCAAATTGTTTTATTAATTTAATTTAATTAAGATTAACATCAATTTATGCTGTTATTTTTGGACATCTTAACTGATTTTTTTGGTTGTAGTTTTTTTTAGGGTATGCAGAAATCCGAGCAACAAATCTCCTTTTTTCCAATTTATTTATTTAAAGTAGTCAAGTAGAAATATAACATTTTTAATTAATTTAATTTAATGTATTTTTTACTTTTTAATAGTTGATTAATTTTGCATAATTTCATGATACCTTTTAAAAAAAAAAAAAAACTTTTAATGGGAATCGCGTATATGAAATCGAATGCCGGCCATCGCATATTAATGAAATAATGTATGTAAATAAGCATTTTTAAAGTGTCACACTAAAAATTTAGACTGTCAAATTAATGTCCGTGTCCGAAACAAATTCCAACGATAAAAACTCAGATGAAGCCAATGGACTTGGAGCAGCTCAAAACTAGAAAAAGTCTGAGTGGTTTGAAAGAGTTCGTTTTTTTTTTTTTTGGGATACAGATACTTTTACAATATTTGTTTTAAACGAAGTAGATAAAATCATTTAAAAAAAATCTTGCTGACCCTTTCTGCGTTTGCATTTCAATAAGACAAAGAAAAAGTTGGCTCCAAATTAACATTTACTCAGAGATTCCAAACGGGGAAGAGTTACACCTTGGAGGATGCTGTTGTTGCTAATCTTTCTGTCGATCTGGTAAAGAGTCTGTTGACTTAGGCGAATCCCAACCACTTTGGCTGTAACCGAAACTGGGGCTGCTGCCTCTAACTAAATATTCAAACAATATTTTGCATAATCCATTGAATTTTTCGACTCAAAAATGAGTGCGCGCATAATCAGGGCGAGAGCGAGACAAAAATTTACACACTGCTATCCATGGACTCTTGGACAAAAGACAGAGAGAAAGAGAGAAAGAGAGAGACAGCGCTGCTCAAGCTGCGCTGGGTGTGTCTACACTCAGCAAAAAAATCGCTGTTTTTGGCGCCAAACCTTCCTTTTGGCATAAATGGCATAAATGGTGACTTAGCTTTTTATTCTAAAACAGAAATTTGTGTCTTTCGAAAAACCCACTCTTTAAAATGTAAGTATTTAATATTTATGTGTACAAATGACATCAGCTGTTTCTTTTATATTATTAATAATTAAATAATAATATTTTAATATTTTAAGAATTCACATAAATCAAACTTTTAGATGCCAAGGTCTTCATTCACGAGTTAAGTAACCTCTCACCAAGTTGAGTAAAATCAAGTATATGAAATAGCAAAATTTCATTTTCTTAATATCAGTAAGAATTTTTTTTATTGGTCGAGGTTATCAAATTTAATTTTTGGAAATATTTTCTATTAAAAAAATATGTAATTAATTAATTAAAAGTAAAATCAAGTAGAGCAACGCCATTTTCTGAATTTCAGCAAGAATTTTTTTTTATTATTCGAGGTCATTATTTATACTTTTTTAAAATATTATCTGTTTAAAAAAATTTAATTAATTAATAAAAAGTAAAATCAAGTAGGGCAGCGCCATTTTCTAAATTTCAGCAAGAATTTTTTTTCTCAGTCAAGGTCATATTTTCTACCTTTCTAAAAATATTTTTTATTTAAAAAAATGTAATTTGTGTAATTAAAAAAACTAAAATATTATAATAAATAATTAAGAATAATTAAAATGTTAATAAATTGTACTTTCAATATTTACAAATTATTTCTAGTGCTCAGAAAAAAGAAAAAAAAATTTAATTTGTGTAATTAAAATTTTAATAAATGGCACTTTTAATATTTACAAATCATTTCTAGTTCACAGCAAAATTATATAAAATTAATGGTCGATTTTTTTTGTGAGTGTAGTTGTCGTAGTCGCAGTCGTAGTCGGAGTCGCCGTCGTGTAGGAAATGTGTCGCCAAAGAGGCTAATTTATTATCGATTTGCTATCATGTTCCATGCTACATGCGCTCCAAAGTCGCCGGCAGAGCAGCAACACTATTTTGCATTCCATTGTGCCCTTTTCTAAGCGTTGCATAAATCTCGATAATTTATGTACGATGCGTGCGAAATGCTAACAAATTAAGGCTCCGAGTCGCCAACGCCCCCACAACCTGACGTGACACAACTCCTACGCTCCCTCCCCCCTCCCCCCTCTCACGACCACCATTCAAGTGAATATTTTAAATGTCAAACATGCAGCTCAATCCGCGAGTTGCAAGTGCCCAATGCAAATCTATAAATGTGTGCTACAAACTGCGGCATGCAGACTGCAAAAATGGTAATACATGCCACATAGACAGTTGTTAGCCGCATTTGTGTTGCTTTGTTGCTGTTGTTGTCGTTGTCGTTGTCTTCATTGCGACAACTCTCCAATTTTATTTAATTGTCAATTTCTGTCGCACTTCTATTAACCATTTTCTGGGCAAGTTCGTGTTTTGCGCTAAATTTATGACACTTTTTCATTGTGTGCGGGAATGAGGGGAGTGGGGAGTGAATGTGGATATTGATAATTCGGAATATAACTGAAAATATTGGCAGTATCCACTTCACATTTATAAATAACGTGCACTTTATACGAAGTAATTAAATTCAATGGGTTCGAAAGTAAACAAACGTAAATTTTTTCTGAGGCTTTCCTGATGGGAATGCGATTTGCGCAGGCAAAAATTACAAGGATGGAAAAGGATATTACACAGAACCAAAACAAATTCAACTGTTTTTCCTTTTTGAGCAGAGTAAAATATATTTTAATATAATATAATAAATATATAATAAATAAATAAATAAAATAAATAAATATATATATATAAGTGCAAAGAAAATGTATCTTTTGATCACAGCACTCCCTGGGACTGTTCCATAGAAAATGGCCTATGTCTATTTAATATATTATATAATAAATTATATTTTCTATATTTTCTTTTATGGTGTAAAAAATAGTCCGGTTTAACTATTAGCAGACAGAAAATGGAGCCTAATTGTTACTTCGTAGTAAGCCCGGCTTCTAGGAAGTAGGAAGAAATATATTAATTATTTTAATATCATTATAATATTTATATAATATATTATAATTTTATATTAATATATTTGTATTGTTTTATTATGTTTTTAGCGAATAGCAACATAAATAATTAGTTCAAGCTTGTAGCATTGTGATAAAAAAAAAAATCGATCAATTAATATCAATTGAAAAAGTTTTAAATAATTAAAGAAATGGGAAAATTTTGTTAAAAATCTATTAAATAAAATTTAAATTTGGCTTGCAAACTCAAACTGTGATCCATCTTTTTAAATGGTTGTTATATGATTATGAATTTCGAATTAATAAATAAAAATGAAAATAAATAAAATGATAGAAGGTAAATTTAACAAATGACCAAAAATAATTCATATTCATGTTTTAAAACCCGTTTGACGAAGATATATCTGCATATTCTATATATCAGGTTTCTGCTGTTTATTGGTTGTTGTGGGTATGTTTGTGTACCAAGTTAAACAGTTATGTTTTATGTTTATCAAAATGTTAATTTTAGCATTGTTACGGATTTATTTTCTTATGAATGAACAACTTTTAGGTAAAACGCAGCGAATTCAGATTGAGTTATTAATAAATATATAGTGTATATATAAATAAATATGTATTTTTAAATATATATATTTATTTATATATCTACTACTTATTTATTAATATATTTATCTATTTATATTATTAAGAGTGAGCTGCAAATGTATACAAAAATTATATTTTTAAGTAAGAAGAATGTGAACTTTTTCTACTCACATTTTTTATTAAATTATTAAAATTACTTTTTATCTTGCTGAATAATAATACAATTTTAGATATTCAAAATATTTGAGAAGGAATTACATACGGAATTGTGGAGAGCAGATGACTTTTAATATAAGGTCTTCTATATAATCGCCTCTTTTGATACGCTTGTTAAAATTCAGAGAAACTGAATTAAATTCAGAAACACATTAAATTAAAAACACAATTATATTTCAACAATCTATATATTATAAACAGAGGAATAACGATTTGGGACTGTCACATTCCTAATTATTTGAATTTTGGGTTAAAGGCTAAGTAAAAATAATTAATGAACATATGCCAAGAGCCGATTCTGATTAGTAATGTTTGAATGTTCAATTTCAATTTATAAATGTTGAAATTGAGATGTAAACACCTAATATTAATCTGTCGACAGTGAGTGTCGTAATGGGTGCAAATGTCACTGATTAATTATTATAAAAAATTGTATTTTAATCACATTTCCAGAGACTGTAAGTGGGACTAGCAGATAAAGTTGGACTACTGTCTGTGGCAACTGCCACAAGCTACAGGCAAGGTGTCCCCGGAGTACTGTCAACACTGGCCGGGGGCACAATAAATGAAGTAATCAAATTATTTAAATCTGTATTTAAGTGTTAATTAAGCTCATTATACTCATTAAATGATAAGCGGCCATTGTGAATGCTTGTGTCTACGGCACAACAACAATAGTTGTAATAATCGAATACATTCGGAAGCAAAAGTCAACATTTATTATGACAATAACATCTGAGAATTCAACAAATTATTTAATGCTGAATGCAAATTTTTAAGTACATTTTGTTTTTCAATTTACTTTCAGTACCCTATTAATGCAATTAAAAATTCGGCATTAATTTCTTCTTATAATTATTCATATTATTATTTTAAACTGAAAGTTGTCTCTTAAAACCAGGGATTGCATTTTCTCATTTTCGAATAAATTATTCTTAAATATAGAAAAAAGTATTTCACATATTTTAGATTTGTAGTTACTTTTACTATTAAAATTACATTAGTAATTCGAGACTCGAACACTTAACATAACTTATAAAAATTCAATCAATTTAGTTAAAAAAATAAATTGCGACTTTATTGGAATTCGATTGGGAGTAGACAAGGCAGCAAACTTAAATAATATTTCTTGAATTGTATTTTCTTTTAAAGTTGCAACCTATTGAGGACACTTAATGAAGACTCTTGATAAGTATTAGTAAGCCTTTCAAAATAGGTATTTTTTATATAGGATTCTCTTAGATTTTATTGAACGAAACTTGATATATACCCGCTTTTTTCGCTAAAGACCGTACACAGGTCGGAGATGATCGGACTACAATATCAAAATAAATCGATTTATGTGTTTTAACGACACTTATGTTGAAATATAAGTCGATTCAGATAAAAGGTTTTTTTTAGCCCGAAATGTGCTAACCCTTGTAAACCACAACTAAATTGCTGTCATCTAATTTATTGTATAATATATAATATATATATTAACTTATGTATATATAATATACATATGAACTTAAGTATATATATTATACCTATTAATTTATGTATATATACAAAATATATATTAACGTATGTGTGTATGTCTGCGGATATGGGATATTCAGTTAATCGCCAGCTTAACTTAAAAATTTCACATTTGTGAAAAATTTAAAATTGTTTTAAATATTTATTACGAAAATATAGAATATAGTTTTCCGAATCGTTGCATTAAATATTCGATCATTTGAATAGACTCGGCTCTATTTATTTATAATATAGGTATATTATAGGTATATATTAAATAAATAGATCTAAGTGTATTCAAAATAATTTATTATTTTTTTATGTTTGTTTGTAATTTAATTTCTCACTTTTAGCTTTTTTTAATAATTTTATTTTTTCATTTAATTTAAAATTTCTACCTATTAGATACTATTAAAACATTCTTTAGCTCAAACTATCTCGATTCTAAAAAGATTATTTTATATTTATTGCTGTTTAAGATAACTATTTATTGTTAAAATTAAGAATGTATTGTCTAAAAAATAGAGGAAAATTAATTTGGTCCATAATAAAAATTAAACTGTATAAAATTTATTTGTTGCTATTTGATTCACTTTGCTTTTTAATCGTTTTTTATTGAAGAAAGCTTTATTAATTTCGAAAATTAAGCTAAGGCATATCAAAAATTAAACTATATATAAATCATATATAAATATATAAAATGTATATAGAAAATGGTGGCCAAGTTTAACGACGTATCGCGATATGGCTAAAGGTTTGTTTCTTTGCTTGTTGTTGGTTTGGGCCTTAATAAAAAGACCTTATTACGAGCATTCAGTGCAATATATTAATTGCTCCACCTCCAGATACAAAGCATTTGCTGTGCCCCACCTTCTGATCCAAATGATCGGATTTAAAACTTGAATAACGCCCCAGCCCTCCCTCGCAGCTTGCGCCTGGTTCGCAGCTACCAGCATTGGGGGCCAGTTGGCAGTTCCAGGGGATCTGTGGCATGTCGGTTTTAGCGGATTCGCGGCGGCTGCGCCAATGACGCTATTGAACTTTTTTGGTGCACGGCTGAATGGGGAGCGGTGCGGTGCGGTACGGTGCAGATTGCGGCGCGATTGTGTCACATTCATTTCCCAATTTACGGTCGACTAATGGCAATAATGAACGCATTTTATAGGACCATCCATAATGTCGCGGGACAATCGAAATACGGCGATAATTACACAAAAAATGTGCAACTTTTTTTGTGCTGCGCACATTTTGGCCTCAAATCACTATCAATTCAATGAATTACCCAAAACGTGGGTCACTTAAATTAAAAAGGCATAGGTCAAATTGCCAAATGACTTCACAAAACGAGTGCTGGTTTTTTTTGAAGAATTCTTTTTTTTTTAATAGCTCTTTTTGGTGCAAAGTTCCGCTTCAGATGCGATACCACGAATCTGAGCCGCTGACTCCGATTTCGAACACACAGTTTTATGGCCAATTTTTAATGTGTTTTTAAAGCGCTTAGCCAAGAAATTAGTTCAGTTTTTACGTGATTCCGAAGTGCTTATGGCAACCACTTCGCAGACCCCGTAAAATCTGTTGATCGCACGTTGAACGGGATTAAATCTTTTTTGCAATTATATTTTATGCTGATTTATATTTGAATAGAGCAAAATTTATTTCAAATGATTCTTGATTTATTCGCATTGTTATTCGCTTTTGTTCTGTGAATGCTAATAAAAATCTGCACATTTATATATCGTATAAATTTGAATACTAACCCTTTAACGTAGTGTCTTTTTTATAGATCTAATCCGCAAATTTTATGAACTTAATCCGTAAATTTTTGTAAAAACAAAAGCAAAAAAACGAACCGAAAGTAGAAATTCTGAAAAGAGAAGATTAAAATTACGTTTATTAGTTGTCAGTCTTCATTTACAGTCATAAATATAAAAAAAAAATGTTCATTTTTGTGACACTCTAAAATAGATTTATAGTTTTTTTTATTATATAAAATATTGTATAAACAATGTAGCTTGCCACCCGGCGGCATAACATAAAAAATGAACTAGAAAAAATGCTAAAGATTTGCCAGAATGAAAATATTTGAACTAAAACAATTTGCTTTGATAATGGTGTAATTATGCAACATATATTAATAAACTGAGGCATTTAATGTTGCCACAAGTGCCACACACGTTGCTCTTATTGCCTGCCTTTGAGCTAGAGCTAAACTATTCGAGTGTGTCAGGTGCCCCAAACGATAATGTTAAGCTATTTGTGAGTTGATTTTATTTTTATTTTTTTTCAATATAATAGCCAAAACTTCAGCTGTCCAAAATCAATTTCAGCACAAAATTTTAAAAGTAGCGATTTGAACTTTAAGTTTTGAGTGAAGCCTTTGGCTAATTTTTTCACTCAAAGCATTTCGCTCGAGCAACTAAAGAAATTCTCAAGAATGGAGCCACAGCCGCCAAATTCCAATACACATACACGTATTACTGTTTATGCATATGCGTGTGTGTGTATGTTTCTATGTACGCTCGTGGCTCGCTGAGCAGTCAAAGTCTCCAAAGACAGGGCCGCTGACCAGCTGCAGTTGCGGCCGCTGTCGACGTTGACGCGCACGTCTCGCTCGCTGTCGACGCCAGCGATTGTTTTGCTGCTGCTGCTGCTGCTCATTCAGTATGTCGCTCTCGCTCCCACCAAAATGGCCGCAGCAGTTGTCATTTTTACCTCGCGCTCTCTCTCTCTCTTGCACTCAAGCCTTGCGCTGGCTCTCTGCCTTGCTTGCTCTCTCTCTCTCGCTCGCTCGCTCGCTTGCATTGTTATGGATTTTCGGTGCGGTACGACTAGCTGCTGCTGCTACTGCCGTTTGTCCGTTGGCGCAACAGGGCGCACTATAGTGTCATAGAGCAGCTGCCACGCCCACGCCAAGCACTGGCCGCCCCACCAGCAGCAGCGGCTCCCAGCTTTTGCAGTCGAGCGTCGCCAGGCTGCGGGCAGCTTGCGCCGCTTATCGCCCGTCGCGGTTGCTGCTGCTGTTGTTGCTGCTGTTGTTGTTGTTGTTGCACTGTATCTGTTATCAATTCAGCTGTGCGTTGTTGCTGCTGCTGCTGCTGCTGTTTCTGTTTTTTGCTGGGCACTTAACTCAACGCTTGGCAATTTCCAGTTGATTGGCAGCACTCCTCGAGATTTTCTGATATCGCCCAGCGAGAAATTTGCATCTAGCCAACGGCACAGGACACAGTTTGCTTATTGCAACTGCAAATTGCCAGAAGCAGCTGCTGCTGCTGTTGCTGCTGCTGCATTTGCCACACGCTACTTGACTCGCATCATTCGCATCCACATTTAACCACTCCAGCATATTCATATTCCCCTCTCTCTCTCTCTCCCCGCAAATCTCCATTGTCAACATTGAATATGCAGCAACGCATAATTTGCTGCTTGCCACAACTGGTTGCCCGTTTTGCTTCTTCTGCTGATAATGGCCAAGAGACCTTGCCATCATCCTCTGCTCATTGTGTTCGTTCGTTCATTTGCTTAGCCAGCCGAGTGTCTGCTCTAACGGCAATGCCACGTTGCAAGCGCAATCATTGTTGAATGCAACAACAGCAATTGCCAAGAGTCTCCTTTCAGCATCGCACAAGCTCTGCTCTCCCCTTTCGCCTCGCTCGGACTCACTGGTTTGTCCTTCGTTTAAATTGCAGTTTTTTATGGCATTGCAATTAGGGGTAAGCTCTTCAAGGTACACACACACACACGCACAACACACACACACACGCACAACACACACACACAGAGAGTAGGTAAGACTCTCTCTTACACAATTGCATTTGTGTGTGTGTTTGTGTGTGTTAACTGTAAGGGTGCAAATGCTTAGCTAAGGGTAGTTCATTATCTGTGCAGGCAGGTGAGGGGTTGACACCAATACCAGTACACCAATACACACATCTACAAACACACACATTCACACACACACACACACACGTTCAGAATTATCTCGACTAAATGTCATTGCAGAGATTCTAAAATTTAATTTCAACTGTGGAAACTCGATTTTTTTTTTAAATATAACAATTTTCTTTGTTCGAGAAGTTCTCTGAAGTCAATGGAAATTGTATTTAATATAAGAATAATCTATTTTTCATGGTTTTTGTTAATTATTTTATGTGCTAACTATAATTATTTTGGGGGAATTTAGTTGGGTCTATTCTGATCCCACAGTTCTTCCATAAACTTTAATCCTTGTCGGGTTGAGGCTTTTTTATTCCTATTATTCCTACAGATTCTGCTACAGATGCTAGTTAAGTAAGGTGTCCTTAATAAGTATAATAATAGTCCTAAAAGTCCTATCGTGATCCCGATAAGTATTCTCAGTTCGTTCTTTTCGAGCGCTATTTTTTTACTTAAATCGGTTTAGATTATATAAGTCAATTGGTTTTTCTACCCATTAAAAGTAATTCTTCGTTTTTTAAATGATAAGAAACAGATTATTCTTAAAGTCTCACTTCAGAGCAATAAAAAAAATCATAGTGTTTGTTGCCATGGTATTCTATAAGCTATTAAAAAAAGAACCTTAAAAAAATGTATGCCACATTTTGAATAAATTTTGGGTTTGAGTTTTGGCAGACCCACTGCTCCAAACCAATATTCAGCTTGATAACCAATCCAATTATAAATAAAAATAATAAAAATAGATGTTGCTCCATTTAATAAACATAAATATAGACTGCATATAACATTTTAACTAACTAACAAAATATGAGACAACATTTTAAAAATATATATAAATATAATTCAAATTAGGCAAACAGCGTTGCCAAACCTATTTTTACCTGTCACTTAACATTTTATTAAAATAAATAAATATACATTTTAATTTCTTGCTTTCTTTATCACAAAAAAAAAAAAGACAAAACAAACAAAAAACACTTGAAATTTTTAATAAAAGCCGAGAGCAAAATTTATTATCAACAAACGATTTATTAAATTAGAAAAACCCACAGTAAAATACTTAACGCAGCCAAACGGTAAATGGGTCCACGTTCTGACCGGAACCCGGGTGAATGCCACAGACGAGAGGCACGGCTAGGAGTAGCGGCAGAGGCTGAGATGCGGTTGAGGATGGGTTGGTTTGGTTGCGTTGGGCTGGGTTGGGTTGGGCGTTGGTTGGTCCATTGTCGACGTATTTGCGCATTGTGCGGAAAAGTCGTAAAAATTTCTGCTGTCTACGTATGATGTGAATGGAAAAACTGGATTCTGTGGAAAAGCAGCCGTTCGCCTTGTTCAGCCCATTCAGCCGTTCGGCGGACGAGAGTGCAAACGAAATGCCAGCAAACAATTCTTGTAAATTTTACGAGCGCAAATATAATTCAAATGGCCATTAATTGCAACAAAAAAAAACTACAACAATAAGCACAGATAATGGGCGGGGGGGAAGGCAAGGGAACTAAACTTAAAATGGGTCGCAGACAGCCCTTAAAGTGCCTCATAAATGAATTGAAGACGACGAAAATGTTCACAAAACAAACTCACCAACAACAACAGCAATAACAGCAACAGCAACAACAACATTATTATAAGCAACGTGGGCGTTGGGCTGGGTTATGTACAGCGAAAAAACACAAAGCTAAAAGCTCGCGAGAAAAAGCACAAAAACAACGGAGCAAAACAAAGTCAAAGCAATAACAATTTGAGTGCAGAGCACGTGGTAAGAGAAATTTTTAGCAACCGTTGCTGCCGGCTGCACACACACAGCTAGTCGAAAAATTTCCCAATTTCGAATTTGCAATGCAAGTAAAGTACGGCGCTAACTGTAAACGTTCGCTAGAGTAAAGCGAGCCAAAAAAAAAAAAACAAAAAGAAGAAAAAAAAAAGAAATATTTCGGCCGTGGGACATTTGCTGAGTCGCTGCGCGCATGGATAGCATAGATACTCACACACACACACACACACACAGCTAGTAGTGGCACACAGATACACACAGATACTCGGTCTGTGGCTATGGGGCGATATCTGTGAGATACGCACAGATACACATACAGATACGGATACACAACACGTCGCTGCTGCAGTCGGCGGCGTTGTCGCCGGCAGAGGCAGCGACTAAGCGGCGCACAAGAAATTGTCGGGCAACGGCTTCAAATGAACGCAAAACGTTGAAAAGCAAACATCCGCCAAAAAAATAAACGTCCCAAAAAACTGCGGAATCTAAAAATAAACTTTAAGTACTCACTATTTGCCACAGCTGTAAATCTAACTGTTGATAACTATCAAGTTCTATAAATCTGTGTTTTTCAATTGATTAATAAATTCCTTAAAATGTGCTCTTCGTGTCAAGTTTGTGTTATATATTTTTAAGTTGCTGCTTGTTTTTGTTTACCGTTTAACAGAAAGAAAAAAAAACGGGTTACAGTTGTATTTGTAGTTGCATGTGTGCGAGTGTGTGAGAGGGAGGGCGAGTGTGAGCGTCGTATGCAAACTTGTTCTGTGAATGCTTCGATAGGAGTATTTTACTAAGGCTAAATATAAGTTTATCTGATTTGTGGTAACTAATAACTGATTATTGACTATCAAACATTCATTCGCATTTCATTTTCTCTTATAGATGACAGCGTGGCTCAAATGCCTGCCATAAACACCAAATAACAAATTACGACTCGTTTCCATTTTCCGTTATTCGTTTTAGTTTCAGTCTTTTCGAATTCGAATGCGAATGCGTTGCATGTCAAGGTCTTATTAAATTTGGAAACATTGTCAAAGCACAGCCCCAAAAAAAAAAAAAAATGCTCTCTATGTGTGTGTGTGTGTCTTGTTTGCCTGTGTGCGTGCCATTGACATTGACTTATGACACTCGTTTGGTTAAAGAAGCGTGTGCGGGGGGAGGAACAAGAGCGGCTGGCGTCTGACGACTGACGACTAAGTATGAAGGAGGGGTGAGGCGGGGATCGAGGTCGACCCTTTGACGAATACGCTGTGGGTGAATTTTTTTTTTTTGCTTTATGCTTTTCGCCTCGTTTCTTGTTTTCGTTTTCATGTTCGTCTTCGTATCTGCGATGGCTACGCACATTTATGGTTTGTTTTGCTTTTGGCCGCCAATTCGCAGCAGCGTCGCGACATCACACACACACACACACACGCAAGCATAGAATGCAGACCCAAAAATGCCTACGTGTAATGCTCACAGTGTGCACAAGAAAGATGGATAACAAGAAGAGATAGAGGGAGACGGCTAGAGAGAAAAGAAGAATGACAAACACAATGCCATCTGTCTGCGATGATAAGTAGGAGCTTTAGGCATTGTCTGCTTAAATGACTGACTGACTAACGGACTAACGGACTGACAGACTGACAAACTGACTGTCTGGCGGGAAACCCCGGGGTACCATAAACAATAAGCTACCACAACGAACTCCAACTAGCAGCAGACTCCATTCCATTTTATCCCACTCCATTCCACTTTCGCATTTCATTACATTTTATTTATATTACTGCATTTTTCTAGCCTTTGCTTTGCTTATATTTCTCAGCCTTTTTTTCTTTACAGATTTTCTGTGTTGTTGCTTTTGTATTGGGAAAGGTTATTTTGGGTTTATTTTTAAATAGGCTTCTTCTTTCCTGTTTGTAGACATTTTCAGATGTGCTGGAAGATGCCACACAAAATGGTAAGTTTAGCCTGGTGAGTTCAACTTTAATTTAGGTAAATTCTATAATTATATAGAAATTTTAATTTAGCTTTGCATGCCTTGAAAATCTTATTTTTTTTTACGTAAATTACGGTTTGCTTGCATTGTCTTTATTTTCACATGTTTTAATGATTACATACATATATAAGTATAAGTACATACCCCACCCACCCCTTTGTAGTTAATGGCCAATAGGGCGTATGCGCGCCAAATATGCGCATTGCAAGCAACATATTAAAATATCAATTTTCTTAATGTTTACTTAGCTGCAGCATTAATAGCTCGTGCTCAAATAGTATCTAAATCATTTTTTTAAATTTATTTTTTTTTATTTTCTTAACTTTTTTATACAAGCCTCTGCCTAGTATTAAAACATATATTCGAGTCAAAGAGAACCAATTATTTTGTTTATAATTCATTCTGTTCGCTTCATGTGATTTTCACACACGTATAAATCAATCGAATGCAATCATGGCTATCTTTGTCGGCCATAAAGTTAAGTTTTACGACTGCCAACGCATAATTACGCACACTCGCACCTACAAGAGTGCAGCACAGGGGCGGATTTACTCGCCACAGTTACTCCCCTCGCCGTGCGACACATATATGTTTTTTTTTTTTTGTTGCCATTTTATTGGTGTTTCCCCTTGTCGCGCCGCATTTAAGACATAAAACATGATGCGACAGATGCAGGCGTGAATTGTCAGCATCATATGTGTGTGTGTGTGTGTCTGATGTACATATGTGTATATGTGTGTGTATATACATAGCATCAATTGGACACAATGTTCGTCCGTCTGTCTGTCTGTCTGTCGCATTTTTCGCAAATTATTAAATGGCAGTTATAGGTGATTTATGCATCTGGTTTGAGTCTGCTGCTGCTTCTGCTGCTGGTGGTGGGTTCATAATGAAGCTGTTAGAATGCTTTGACCAGGCCGCAGAATTTACATTTTTGTGTTGCCTCACATGAATGCCTGCCATGCCACATGCCGCACTAATGTCACGCGCTCAACGAAGCACAATGCAACGACAGACGGTTGCAAAGCTTGGCTTCAAATTGTCGAGCATCAACCTTGCACATATATATATACATATATATATGTATATCACATATATATATAGGTGTCTGTGGGTGTTTGCCTTAAATGCGAAAATTGCTCACAGACAATTGCAAAAAAGGATGGGCAGCGTGTAAGGCAACAAAGGCGTGGCTACACTCAGAAAAAAACATCTGACTGAATTTTAGAAATTCGACATACTTTTGGTGACAATAATTTTTGGCCTTTTTTTAAGAAAATTAAAATAAAATAAAATTAATTTCTTAAATTAGGTTCTCTATTAAAGGGGGAATTTTTTCACAATTTCCAAAACATATTTGTTGCTTAGAAAAAAAATATTATAATACCATTTTGTTCCCTATTTTGTATGTTTTTAATATATAATAGTATTTTCAGTTTTCACACTTACAAGCATTTTATACAGTTTATAGATAAATTAAACATAAATTGATAAGTTTACAATTTTACGAGTTTTCTCTAAAGTAGCCAAACAGTCAAACACAAATTTATCAGAAAATTTCATTACTATTTTCAGAATTTTAGAAAATATGTTTTCTTTGAGTCAAGTTTTACATTACTGCTTTTATTAAATGCATTTTTTAATAGTAGAAAATATATCTAAAAATGGAAACATTTATTTTGGATTTTTAATTTTGGCCAAACCGTTCTAATTTTAGGAAAAATTATTCCTTATAATTTATATTTAATTAAAAATTAAAGTCATTTATTTTTGTTGAAGTGCATATAGCACATATATAGCCGAGAGATCCGTTCAATTTGGTCATTCGAATTGCAGGACACAGACAAGGCACAATCATAAAGACGTCAAATGACAGTGGGTTGTTGCCACTGCTGTTGCTGCTGTTGCTGCTGCTGCTGCTTGATGGGGCATAAATTGCACACTAATTGTGCACATTTCAGAGTTGCCACTTGAAGTTGAAGCACAGCTGTCGCTTATATGCCACCAAAACCACTGAGCAAACACTGTGCGCAATTGCCAGGGCAGTGGCTCCATGGACACTTCAGCTTCAGCTGCGTATCAGCCGCAGACTCAGTCGCAGTCTCCGTCTCCGTCTGAGGTCCCTGGCTTTGCCCAATGACCAGGAGCAGCCAGGACCAACGCCTTGTGTTTAGTTTTGGTGTGAAATCTAATTTGAAAAGTTTTCTGTTTCTGTAGTCATTTCGATGTCGGCGCGCACTCAGCAGCATATGCTACCCACTGCATGGGTTTTTTTTTTTTTTTCTTTTCTAATTTTGTTTGCAAGTAGTTGACGCAATATTGCCCAGCAACCATTTTCCAACTGGCAGCCATTCCCACTCCCCCCTCTCCAGTTGAGCGTGCTGCTCAAAATTTAAATTACTCTTGATATTAAATAGTTTTGATTCCGGGGAATTTGACACCAGGCGTTGGCAGTTTTGCTCTGCTCAGTTAAGGGTGAAACTATTTGTGAAATCGACTACAATTTGAAAAAAAAATTGGGAATTCTATTTATTATTTAGAGGAATATTTCACAAAATGTGATGCTTATCTTTTATTAAAATCAGCTTCTTCTTCAGTTTCTTAAACAAATATAAATATTTTCAATTTTACATTTTTATTCAATTCATTTTTTTTTTTTTGGAAATTCATTCATTTTATATAAAGCAAACTCTTTTAACTTTAAGCAATTGTTTTCCTTTATTTAGAAATTACTTTTAAAACCAAGCAAAACTTTCTAGTTCTAAGTAGATTTTATAAAATTCAGTTTTGCTTCACTTTCGTTGCTATTTAAAAACTTTTTTTGCAAAAGTCAGTTCGAGGTGAAACTAATTCACAAAAAAAAAAAACAACAAAAAAAAAAACTAAATTAAACTTAAATTTTCAAGATCTAATCCCCAATGAGTGATAAAAGAGAATAGAACGCGAAGCGAAAGAAAGAAAGACAGCAAAATTCGAATGCAGAAAAATAATTGGGTAGCCAAGTTGGCAGAGAGAGAGAGAGGAAAAAAGTCATTTGGGAGCTACGCCCCCAAAAAACAGACGCAGAGCGGAGGTAAAAATGCAGAAAACTTTACAATTGATTCGGCTGAATGGGTGGCTGGGTGGTTGGGTGGTTGGGTGGCTTGTGGCTGCGGTTGGGTGTGCCCCCTCCCCAACATCTCCCTGCGACGAAACAATCAACTGAAAGGTAGGAAGTGTGAGTAAATAAACTGAGGGTTGCACATGCCACATGGAGTAGGTGCTGTGGGGAAAAGAGGGGGTTGGGGCTGGGGAATGGGGCTGGGGATGGGGGTGTGGTTGTGGTTATGCGTCTGCTGCCAACAATGGCGCAATGGTGTCTGTAATTTCAAGCAATTGTTTTTCCTCGCCTGCTGTCTCTCTGTCTGCCCCTCTGTCCCCTTGTCTATCCGTCTGTCTGTCTGTCGTTCTGTTGGTCTGTTTGTTCCACCAGTTTCTGGCCAAGCGAAGCGTGCAAATTTCAATCGTAGTCATGAGTAGAGCGTTTAGCACCTTGCCAAGACGTTGGCCAGCCATTCGCTCTAAAGTCACGTAGTTGCCGGATTCCGGATACCGGTTACGGGTGGCGCAAGCGTTATGCGTACAGTTGGCTAAAACGGATTCCCAGCCAGCCCCAACTGGTGATGGCTTTGCACGGCTCGTTGCGTTTGCAAATTGTCGCACATTCTAAAGGTGGGCGCAGCCAGCCACAGCCGTATATCAACTGCCCCCTCCCCCCCTCCAATCCCACTAAGCGAAACCCCAAAAACATGCTCAGGATTAAACAGCCCTTGGTGCTCGTTATGCGGGCTCGTCTCCTCCTCCTCCTCCTCCTCATCCTCCTCTGTGTGTCCATTTGTCAGTCCGTTTGTCCACTTGTCCCTTTGCTAAGATAAGTTTTTGCATTGGAATTTGCTTTGCCAAATGCCGCCATTTAGGGTTGTGCCAATAAAAAAATGATATTTATGGTTGTAACGGCCGTTTTGTGTGTACACCCCCCCACTCTACCCCCTCTGCCCAAGCGCCAGCCAACCCCATTGAGTCGATCTCACGTGGCTGGGTTGTTCCTTTACTAAGCAAAATCATACAAATAGTCTCATGTACTTTAAGGCATTTGTACAATGGGCAAAAATTCAATTTTTTTCTTATCTTTTGACCTTTTTTTAATCAGTGATGAATAATTATTATTATTGATATTTATATTATTTTATAAATAATTCCATTTAAATAAGTTGGCCATTATTCCAAGAAGCTCAAACTCTGGTAAAATTTGTAAAGAAAATCATAGAAAAATCATGTATTTAAGTTTGTTTAATTAGTGATTAGCTTAATTATTAAAATGATTTAATGCAATTTATATTATTGTAGTTGATATTAATTTACAATTATATTCAACTATGGGAGTATGCTTGATTGGGTTAGACAATTTTGGTACCGTTTGTCATGTAAATTATCACTAAAATAACTTATAAATATATAAAAATAAACAATTAATTTTATTTCTTAATTTAACATATATTTTAGTCCTTTTAAATATATAAAAATAAACAATTAATTTTATTTCTCAAATTAACATATGTTTAAGTCCTTTTTAATATATATATTATATATTTTTTCCTCTTTTTTTTCTGTGTCAACTGGTAATTCTCGATATTAAATACATTAGTTAAAATCATGCATGTCTCATTTCTAACTTTGACTTATTTTTGTTTTATCATATTTTTCATATATTTAAAACTCAATATATATATTAATATAAAATAATTAAAATCATGCATGGCCCATTTCCAAGTAGATTCATCTTTGACTTATTTTTGTTTATCATATATTTTTAAACTCAATATATTAATGAATATTAAATAAATTAAATAAAATTTTGTATGTCTCATTTTGTCTGACTGCTTATTTTTGCTTGTCACATCTTTTATTTAATATATTTGTAAACTCAATATATAAATTAATATTAAATAAATTAAATATAATTATGCATTTCTCATTTCGTCTGAATTTCCTTATTTTATTTTGTCTTATCTATTATTTAATATATTTAAATTCAATATAAAAATTAATATTAAATAAAATAATTAAAATGACGTATTTCTCATTTCGACTAACTTTCTTTATTATTGCTTGTCATATCTTTTATTTAATATATTTAAGACTCACAATATACACTTTTTTAATTTGTTGTCTTATAATATTATTTACATATTTATCCATTTGTTTGTAACCACATTTTTCCTGTTGATTGTCCACAGTGCTTTGGGGGTTGGATGTTTTTTGCTGCACAACACAAATGAAATCTCACAAGCATAACGAGCTCGTGACTCTTTGCTGGCAAGGGTTGGGCATGGCTCGAGACTCGTACACACACACATACACACACACACTTACACACATACACATATACATAGAAAAATATGGCACGTACTCCTCGAGAGCCATAAGTTTACGTTTTATATCGGGCAAACTGTGCAATATTATAAATTTTGAATTTTATCTTAGGCATTAGATTGCCAGAGAGTTTGGCAGGCTGGCTGGCTGGCTGGCTGTGTGTGTGTGTATGTGTGTGTTTGCCATTTTGGATTAAATGGCAGGACGTGCGCGGTAGTCGGAAACTGGGTTGAGCACTGCTTCTGGTACAGTATTCTTCTAGCTTCGACATTACCCACAAAGGGTGATTATCGCGATTGGTGAAACGCTGAGCGAGCTGAGGAAGCCAAAATTCGCCACATTTTTTGGGCAGTAACTTGGTAAACTTATTGTTGTTGTTTAATCTGTTGCCCCCTCTTTTTACCACCTGCTTTCAGTATGAAGTCGCCACAAGTGGCGGCTGCTTATCTTAATCATATTCCAGACGACTCTCGCCGAGCCATTGTCAGCAACCACCAAATTGCAGTGCATCACCAACCGGAAACGTTGCGTTTTGTCTCCTGTTTCCTGCCACGGAGGGTTGGGGAAAAACGCTTATTAAATGAAAATGCACAACAGGCACAAAAATACGACACGGCACGGCACGGCTCGACACGGCACGACACGAAGCGGACACGGCAAGACACGAAGCGGACACGAGCCGGCACGAAGAAGGAAACGACAATTACGGACGATTCGCCGGTTAGTTTTTCCTACCGGCAACTCAGTTGCGGCCGGGCAATCGTCGGGTCAACAACGGCAACGAGCGCAGTTATCGAGCATATACATACATACACTGTGCGAAAAAAAGGACACACTCTTTTTGTAGAACCTGTGCAACTTCGTATACGTATACTGAATGTATCCTGAGTGTATCCTATCCGGTATACCTTCAGTATACGTAACACGAGGAAACACCAGCAACGCGGGATGTGTTAAAAATATATATTTAAATTTCTAAAATTAAAACACCAAAAAAAAAAAACACTTTGTCACACTTTGCGGCACTTGTTGCCATTTCACAGCATAAAATATATTTATAATTAAATTGTATTTAATAATAATACTCAAAACGTGTTTTTTATTCATTCTCTCGACTCATAAGCAAAGAATTTTCAGACTTTTCAGAATTTCTCATGCCACCTGTTGCTGCGGCATTTGATTGACGGCTCGCTCGGAGAACAATGATGTTGAAACAGCTGACTTGATGCTGCCACCATTCGATGGATTTAAAAATATATGTTTTAGACAGAAATATTATTTTGCTCAGATCTCTTTCAACTGGTTAATTTTTAAATTTTGTTTATTAAATAAACAGTTACTATTTGAAACACTAAAAATTAGCAGATCAATTTAAAAAAAAATGTTTTTCTTTTGTATTTCCTTTCGTATTTCACAATTTACATTTTGGTGCATTAAAGTAACTATTTTGAGCACTTCCCAAAAATAACATACAAGCCAGATCCACAAACAGGGTTACTAAAAATAGACCATATTTATTTTATTTATTTATTCTATTTTTACTAATTTATAATTACTTATTATTAATTTTAAAAATATATACAATTACCTTAAGTATTTTATTCTATTTACGCTTATTTTAATATATATATATATATTATGCTTAAATAAAATAAATTTTTGAAAGTATACATTTTGTTTATTTTTTGTTATTGGCTTTGCGAAATGTAGGTAAGTTATTTAAAGTGCGCAATTTAAAATTTAATTTAAAATAGGGCAGAAAATTAGAGTGTTTTCAATTCGGATACTGGAATATATATATCATATTTTTAGATTTAAGGCAACTAATCAATACTTGCGGATTTTGAATGTATCAATAAAAAAAATGTTAAATTGATATAGCAAGACCTAATGGTAATATTAATGCTGGTCAATAATACTTATGGTTTATGGCCTTTTAAGCGTCTTACAAAATATAATGTCAATTACACTAATATTTAATGGCCACCTAAATTGGATCTAAAAGGTTTATCACATGACAAAACCCAGTTTTTGAGGTACTTAGTTTGAGCACAATATCAGAACATATAATGAAACATTTTGGAAATGGCTATATGCGTGTTAATGTTACCTTGAAGCTATTACGCATTTTATGAGACCATATGAATATTCCCTGGTTAGGGTTAGAACGTTTATTGCGATTCATTTGACAAGTATCACAATAGAATAAATATCTTTTCCTATAATTGTGTGTATGAATGAAGAGGAAAACCTTTTTTCTTGTTGTTCAGAATCAACAGTTCAGTCTCAAAATGAATGCTCTTTTATTAGAAATGGGAGATGCTCAGCCTCAGTTCAAGGCCTAAAGGGTACGGAATTATTGGAAAACAGTTGAATATAATATGAAACTATAAATTAACTAAGTTGTATGTTTTGTTATTATTTAATTAACGTTAATAAGAAATAGAACAAAGACTTAAAAAATGTGTTAATTGATATAAGCTAAAATAAATCTCGGAATTATATAAAATTTAAAGGCAGAAAGTCTATTAAAAATAAAACTAAATAAAAAAAATAATAAATAACTAAATAATAATAAATTAACAATTTGTGCTTGACATTATTTAAAATAATTGGAATATGTTTATCTATTTTAGAGGCAGTAGCAGAAGTCTTTCCATAGCATATTATTATTCTTAATCTGTTCTTACGATTGAATGTTGCCATCAGATAATATTTTTGTTAATGTGATCATATTTAAATATTGAGTGATAGTTTTCAGAGTACACAAAAGCTGATGAAAAATCTGAAGAAGAAATCAAGTAAAAAATGCTTACAATAGAATAATAAAAACTCTTTTCTAATACAGAAAGCAAGGCTTATTGCTTCTTACTATAATTCATATTTTAAATAAAATTGTTTCATTACTCCACTGATAATCAGGCCTAATACTTGGGCTTAGCGCTGTAGGCGAGAGTTTCCGCAAACTGTTTAGCGCCATCTGTTGTTTAAGTGGCGCAACCTAACTTGAATGCATTCAATTCAGTGCGCAAAATCTTGTAAAATCGTATGCGAAGATAAGGGATGAATACACGTTCTTATCAGAGCTAGGGAAAAAAACCGTTTTCTGCAAAACGGAATGATTGATGCCCGTTTATATATGTATGAATGAATTATATGTATGTAATCTATACAGTGACTGAAAATGCTTTAATATTTAATTTACTGTTTTAATATATGGTCATATTTTCAGGCGTGTTAACTTTATTTAGTTAGCTTGAACTAACAGCTAACCGGCAAGTGATTTTTTTGATCACTTTGTTAACTGAGAAATCATTGAACTTCAGCAACTGAAAGCATTTTCAATCGACGAGAAAAGAAACAGATAATTTCAGAGAGAGAGAGAGCGAGTAGAGATAACAAAACGGGAACCAGAAACTTACTTAAGAACGACAACAACAAAAAGGAACAACAAACAACAACAACAAAAGAACGCCAAATGAATTTATGAACATGCGGCGCTTCAGTCTCGTTTGCCAGGCACGCACGCACGCACAACGTTTGCCCTACCCCGCCCCTTTTCCATTCATCGTTTGCCCTCTTCCATCGTTCACCTCAACCTCTCTGCTTCCACAAGCGAATGCAGCCGGTTGTCATGGCAACAATGGCCGCTGCGAAGGAGCGCACAAAGCGCAGAGCAAGAACATTTTATTCGGCCATATTTGATTTTGGAAATACAGAAATTTGTTGTTGCTTTCATTGCCACTGGTTGTCTTTCACAATCTTGTTTTTGTTCTCGTTCCCCTCTACTCACCCCTCTACTCTACCTCTCCGCTACTTGTTTGCTCTTTATTTTCATTTTTCCTGTTAGTTCTCTCGTTTTGGTCTTGCCGGGGTGGTTTTCTGCTCTGCTCATGTCATTTGCCCGGGGCACTTTCGAGAGATTTTTCGTATCTGTTTTCCATTTTCCATTATTGGCATTCAATTAAAACTTACTTCACACATAAGAATAGAAATCATAGAATTTGGGAAAATAAAAAATAACACAAAAAACATATATATAGAGAAGTAAGTTTGTTGCCACACACTTCGACTTAGAGTCCCCCCCCCTCCCCCTCTCAAAGCTTTTATGCATGGTTGGCCACAACAAAATCCACAGAAATCTTACGTGATTTTATGATGATCGTCAGTCAGATTTACGATTCGACAATTAAGGAACAGTGCGCTAAACACGTCTTTAAAAACAAATAAATCACCTCTAAATAGTCTGTCACGTGTTAAGATTTATATCGAACACACAAATGCCTCTATATATATATATATATTTATATATATATATCTCGTTATATATTTTTCTGTGAGTTTTAACATATTTAATATGCAATGGACGCCTATACGCATAACTGGCTATCTATTAACTATAAAATTCACAATTTATGATTGCCGTAATGCTATCCGGATTGTCAGTTCGCAAGCTTTGGGTTAGGTCGCAAATTTATAAGGCAGTAACAGCTTTAAAAAAATAACCAAGTTATTATCTAATGACTATACAAAGTAGTCAATATGGATCGCTATTTCTCAATCCATTAGTGACTTATAGATAAATCAGTTTCGATCTGATTTTATTTATATTTTTTTATTATTTACAGCTGCGAAAAGAAAATTTTTAAAATGGTGTCTTTATTATAATTGTAGTTTTAGGGAACTTATGAATACCTCTTTAGAAGTTTAAGGCTCTGTAAAAAAATGTGAAATAAACAAAACATTAATTTTGAACAAATGAATAGATAACCTATGTACATATATATATGTCTTTTATTTTCTATATTTGTTTTTGTATATATATGTATTTATATATATAAATATAAATAAGCGAATCAGCTACATATAAATCTGTGTTCTATATCTATATTATTATATATCTCTAAATTAATTTCTATATCAACATATATTATATTTATTTATATTTCTACCTATATCGATATCGATATCTAAATCTAATTATATTTTTGTTTCTATATAAAAGAAATTTTCTTTACTATCGGTTTAACATTGAAGCTGGAAAATGTTCATGTGCGACTTGGGGTCTTTTTAAAGTACGATCCTTAAGCTTGGAAAAAATGGAAACACCAATTTTAATTATTTTTTTAATAAAAATATTTAATAGAAAATTTTGTAAAATTAAAAATGCTATGTTCGCATGCAAGGCGAATTTTAAAAATATAGAAATGATTTTTTTTTTTACAAAAGCAGTAAAATCATTAGTTACTTTGCTTCAAATAAATCAATAAAGAAATACTCAGATATAGCAATTTCAATCGATAAGCTACATTAATATCAAATATGTGCGTTTTAATCATGTAAGTGTTTAAACATCATTGAAAAATGTATATATTACTTTAAAGATGAAATTTGTATCTACGACTCTGAAAATAAATATACTTACAAATGCTTAAAATATCCATCCGCAAGTCTTGAAAAAAAAACCTGAAATTACAAAAAGATGGAATTTGTTTTTATTTACATAATAAATGAATATTTTATATGATTTGAATTATAATATTTGTATATATTACTAATATGTTTTATTATATAAATTTGGAAAGAAGATTAATTATTAGCTGAAAGGGCACTGAACTCCGATGAAAAATGCCGAAAAATTGGATGACCACGACAAGCCAATTGTGTAAAAAAATCTTTATTTCAATGAGTCAAAGACAGTGATTTTTTTGAGGCGATTCGAAATGAGGAAGGGGCGAGGGGTAAGCCAAAAATCATGGCAATCAAGTCTGCCAAAGCAATTTATTCAGTCTTTGTTCTGGCTCATTGTCTACATGGTTTTCGTATTAATTCTTAAAAAAAAAATACTGAGAGAAATATGTATGTATGTATGTATGTATGTATGTGACTTGTTAACGACTGCTCAAGCTTGGGCCTCGACTGCTAACAGAAAGTACATTGGAATTGAATATTTAAATGCATTTGCCGACTGGAGACAGACAGACAGACTGGACAAGTGGTCAGATAGCCAAGCCGAATCAATTCCCAGGTTCCCCGGTCCCAAGTCCGTGAGGGAGTCGCATGTCGCATGCAAGTGCAATAAATAAGAATCCAACTGACAGGCATCATTTTGAATTCCAGCCTGTCACACGACATCAGTGCTCGAGTGCGTCATGAATGATTTACAATGTATACATACGCATATGTATGGGAGTTGATGTACATTTCGTACATATGGATGACATTTGAGAGTGAGTAGTTTTGTAAGATCTGGCAGATCTATCAATAGACCACATCACACGTCATGTTGCGGATAAAAATTACAGTGTGCCTCATTTTAGCGACCTCGAAATCATAATTCCCCTTTTAAATGTTTCTTTAAAGGCGGCCCATTAACTCAACTCCCTGGCCTGTCGGTCCAGGGACAACCACTTTCGTTTTTCCACTTAAAATGTATAATTGCAACTCTTTGACGAGCGTCGAGTGAAAAAAAAGTAAAAGAAACGAAAAACATACGCAAAATCCCACCCAGCACATAAAATTTGTGCGCTGCTCGAGTCTTTTTGGGTTTTTTTCGATTTCTTAAATTTTCACTCTATTTGCTTTCCGCAAGCATGACTAAACAACAAAAAATACACAAAAAAATGTAGGAAGGCAAAAGGTCATTAAAATTGTTTTACGATCTCTAAAAACGAAAGCGAGAGTTCCGCATGCAGCCGGAGGACAAGTTCAGAGGCAAACCACGTCGTGTTCGAGTTCTGGTCGGGGTCGGGGTCGGGGACTGTCTAAAAGTACAGCAAACTAGCGGAAGGATTAATATTTTAATGGGCCAATTTTCTGGGCGTTTGCTTAAATTTGCAACAATTTCTTTTACGATCGCTCGACTCGCACAAATTATGTGCCACGGTTGAAAACATGCAAACTGAATGATTTTTCATGTTTCTGCATTAATTTTGAATTCAATCATAAATTTGGCTAAGGCTTTGCACTATTTATATTGTCTAATTTTTTCAGTTTTCTAATGAAACATGAATAAATATACCGATTAAGTAAAGTTATAAACACATTTCTGGGAAGACATTCTGTGTCTATATCTAAATTGTTATAAATATATATTTTTATATATATTCACGATCTTATCTATTTAACAATGCGGACCACAGTGTTGTGCCTAAAATTAAAATTAACTTAAGTCAGATTAGTGTGTGAAAATAACTTAATTCAGCAGATTTGTATTCAAAATTATCAAAATAATATGCAAAAGAAGCTCATCAAAATTTGTATATGATTATCGCTAAAAAAGTTGATTTCAACACACATAAAAATGCAAACGCATATATAATATTGATGTATGATGTTTTTGGGTGTATTTTGGAGGTGAAAATCGATTTGGCTATTCATTTTAAAATGCTAGACTCAAAATGCATTTTACATATTGAAACTGCACATAAAAATTAATAAATTAAAATCAAATTAAAAAGAATTAAATATGAATTTATATCACAATTTTATTTTAGATATGTAAAAAAAAACAATATTTTAATTCCATATGACTTTGTAAAAATTAACTTACAATTATATTTCATTAATGATTTCATATTTAAATGAAGCATATTTTTGCTACTGCTTAATTAAAAATACATTTTTTATTTTTGCTCTTTTGTGTTTGCTTTTGAAAAAAGTGTTTAAAGAAGAACAAAAGAAATGCAAAAAAATATGTTTTTTGTTTATTTGTATGATTTGGGGTATTTAGGGGTAATAGAGAGTCTATATTTTATATTCGAAAAGATTTTTAGTTTTCGAATCCGATTCGGTAACGTAAAGTAAGGAAATGTTAATAAACAAAATAGAAACTATTTTCTATTCAGGTATTCTTCCAATTTCTTATGAGAATTGGTTCTTTGTTTCGACGGTAAAAATGTTTTATGATATATATATATATATATATGTAAGATACTTGTTGTAACCTGAAAACATTAAAGGTTGGTAATTCTCGGTACTCATAAGATATATACATTTTTGACCAGCATCAGCAGCCGAGTCAGTTATCCATTTTCATCTGAATGAACAAACGGATACTTGAGACTATTATTTTAGAAAGCCTTCAATTTTGGAATAGATATTCTTGTATACCGGCATAGTTATACACACATTTATAATTAATACTAAGTAAAATGATTGTGATATTCCCCATCGATATTTGTATACCATTCGCTCTTTTCGGGTTAAATAATATCCGTTTCGGTATTCAGCTTTTATAAAAATATTAAATTAAGGTTATAATTTGAAACCGATTTTGCTGCTGAATTGAAATTGTGAATAATGCGATTTCGATTCCAATATCGGTTTGACAGGCTGATTTCGATTGTGGAGCGTCTGATGTGGAATGAAAAACTGATGTTGCAAAAATGTTTTGTAATACATTGTTGTTATTTTGAACAGTGCACTTAAAAAAAACACTTATCACTAAAGTGTAAATCAAACATTTTTTTTCCCGTGCATCGATAAGAGGAGGAGGAGGCTCCTTTGCCTCCCATTGATTTGGTAAGAGATCTCCCCCAGCGGCTGTCTGCCATTTATGTGCGGACTGAAAGCGCCTAAAGTAAACATTTAATTGCGCCATTAATTGCGCGGTAAGTGTGCCAGATGCACATGCTCTGCGGTTGCAAGAGCCAGAGAGAGAGAGAGAGACGCCGCCACATACACACATGCACAAGGTGCAACCGAGACGCAGACGCCGACTGCGACTCCGACTGCCCCTCGCCATGCCATGCCTTTGCCACTGCCAACAAAAACAAACAAATTCCATTATTTAAGTGCTGCTCAGTGGTGCAGTCGCAGTCAGCGTCGCTGTCGCCGTCGCAGTCGCCGTCGCCGTTTGTAGTCGCCTTTTCAATTCCCATTTCGATTTCCCTCTGTTTTTAACCCACTGGATTTTACGAGCGTTCCTCCATTAAAGAACGCTGGGCTGGATTTGTGCCCCTCGATGGCCGCCCCTCGCTTCCCCACGCTGCTCTCGTCGTTCACCTTGCTGCCAAATCCATGTTACAGCTGAAACTTTAGGCGCATTAACTTTGTGTGTTAATGCGAAAATTTATTGGCAATACAATCGACGCTTTACGATTCTTAAGTTGACAGTTTTCGTCTTTACTTAAAGCCTAATTGTTGCCGTTGTTGTTTGTGCTCTGCCTTCTCATTTTAATTTTACTAAAATTTAAGTTTTTTACATAGCTATTAGATAATTAAAGCATACAATAGAAAATTAGAGCGGACTTAAACATGTACTTAAATATATTTAAATGTAGATTAACTGCTCAATTGTTGTCAATTTTGATGAATTTGCTTTTAAATATTTATTCGAAATTTAGTTTAAATATGCTTACACATTTTGGAATATTTATAGCCATTATTTAAATAATAATCACTATTTCAATTGAATAATTTAGATATCAACCAGTTGTATAATAGATTATATCTCAAAGAATTATTTTTTCTCTTTATACAACATTTTGTAGGCAGGTGCATAAAATTGGAATATTCTTTTCTGTTATTATTCAGTAAGTATTTTTATATATCTCCACTCAATATGAACTTTAATACAGGGGAAAATCATTTTCATATTATTTATATTTATTTATATTATTTATTTATTTATATTTATACAATATATTTGTGCAAGTGCTTTCAAAGCCTTTTTGAATAGGAAATCTATTTTTTTTTAAGTGAGTGAAGACATAATATAAAAAGACATAACATATAATAAATAACATAAAATGACATATCATATAATACTGAGATTTTGATTCAATTTTTTATAAATTGAATTAAAGCCTTGTCAATTCAAAACGTGAATATAATTTTTGCTTGCATTTCAGGTTGGGCAACCATTGTATACCAGTTATCATTTTATAATCTTATAAATATGTATATATTATTTTTTCATGTAAATTTAAATATAACAATTTATTATTAATTTAATTTTATTATTTTTTATTATTTGCATTTATCTGAGTCGACTGATCTTAGTGGGCATTAAAATATAAATTTATAATAATAATAAACCAGGTTTATACATATGATAATTTAAGTTTAAACTGAAATTAACAATTTGTATGTAAGATTTATGTTTTGAAGTGAATGTTGCCTAATAATAATTTTTTTTTTAACTAGTTCTATGTCAGTTCTAGGACAAACTCTTTACTAGTCCCAAATACAAAACTGTTTTCAAATATTGCAACTGTTTTTAAACAAATCTGCTAAGAAATGAAGTTGTGGAAAAGGCGGAGTCTGGACAAGGCAGCCTGTCAACTGGGCAATGCTTGAGTCCATTTAGTTAATCGAATGGAAAACCAAACAAAGGCCGCAATTAACATTAAATCCTTCGCGATGTTATTTCTCGGTCTCCTGGGTTGGGTCTGGAACTGGGGATGCGGAAGAGTGTGCGCAAGGACGAGGGAAGTGTGTGCCCGCACACACACACATATATGTGCTAATTTAGAATTTTTGGTGTTGTATGCACCGCACCCAATGGGCTACAACAGAGGACAAGTTGCCACACAGCAGCTCAGATGCCAAACAATGTTGAGGCAAAGCAATTTCCCATAAATTTGCGTCAAAATGTACGAATGCAACAAAAAAAAAAAAAAAAGTGAGGAGCAGCAGGAGTAGGTGGCTGGGAGTTGTGCCACAAGCCGTGCCCAAAAAGTTTTGCTTAGCACTCATTTCTGCTGTTTTTGGCAAACATGAAAATGTATTCCAGACACGCATTGCTGCCATTTTGCAAACGTGCCATCGAATGAGTCCGCAACTCAGGGACAAAACTTCAGAGTTGGCTGAAAGCAGCGAGGGTGGCGGTGGGGGGGTGGGGCTGGGCAGAGGACGCGCCCAACCACTGACATTCGCATCCGCCCACACAGTCAGCGAGGCAGGCAGGTTGCTCTTGGCCCGTTCAAATTTTCCGCCTGAGTTTGCGCCCCTTTTGCCAGTCAAAACTTTGAGGGAAAACTTTTTTCATGCTTTCCTTTTCTTTTTTTTTTTGCGAAAGTTTGAATTTCGGCGAACATAAATTATTTGGTGAAATGTGCGAGGCTGGCAACTGTAAATGATTCCCCAAAGGCCTTGCCATAGTTTTTCATTTTGCGCATACATTTTATAATCGCTGGCGAAAATGTGTATGAAATAAATAAATAAATATAATACAGTTGCAACCTGGTATCTGGCGCCCTGCCATTAGGCACAGCCAATGCCATAGCATCCTTAAGAAGAGTCAGCAATGCCATTTGCCCCGTCTCCCGTCTTCCATCTCATTTTTTGCCAGCTGCCATTTTTTCTCGCAGCTTGTCGAAACTTTTGCTGTTATTGCATTTGTTGCTATTGTTGTTGTTGCTGTTATTGTTGTTATTGTTGTTGTTGTTGTTGCTGTCGGACTACAGATACTTTGCGCTTGTAACTTATGGATACGACCCCAGCCGCAGCAGCCGGAGCTGGAGCCAGAGCTGGAGTCGAAGCGCCAGCAAGGTGCGCAAATTGCCAGGGCAATGGCAAGGGCAACGACACACTCAGAAAAATAAAAAGCCATAAAATCGCATTTAAAACTAAATAAATATCTTAGAAATATGAGAAAAAAAATACATTTTGTTTGTTTTAATTGTTAGAAATAATTTGTATTATTTAGACATGCATTGCTAAAAAGTGGAATTGACAACCATAAATATTTTTATTATTTATTATTTATATTTATTAGTTATATTTATTATTTATATATATATAATATTTATTATTTAGATATGCCTTTCTAAAAAGTAGAAATGTTATCCATATATTTATATGTATTATTTAGACGTGCATTTCTAAAAACTGGAATTACCAACCATAAATATTTTTTAATTTTTATTTATATTTATTATTTTGACTTGCATTTTTTTGAAAATGGAAATGCGAACCATATATTTTTATTATTTATTATTTAGACATGCATTTCTAAAAACTTGATATGCTAAGCATATATTTTTATTACTTTTTATTTGTAATTAATATTTCGACTTGCATTTTTTGAAAATGGAAATGAGAACCATATATTTTTATTATTTATTATTTACATTAATTATTTAGATATGCATTTTTTAAAAGTGGCAATGCAAACCATAAATTTAAAAAATATTTCGAAAGTAAAGTCGTAAATTTGTCAATATAAATTATATTATTATTTTTATCATTTTATATCCAAGTGAAATATTTGCTTGTTGTATTTTTGAGTTAATAATGTTTATTAAAAATATATTCAACAAAATAGCGGACTTAAGAATTATTCTATATATCCAATTTTCAATTTTAGTTTCTATGTGTGTAAGACAGAAAACGACACTCGAAAATTAGAAAATTAGAAATTTTCTTTACTTTAACAACCCTCAAATAATGAAAAGAAACCCCTCAATTTTATGTAACCACAACCTTTATTTTAGAAATTAACCTTCTGAACAATTAAATGAGTTACCCTGCGCGCCAATAGTATGGCGAATTTTCCAAATTTTTTTGAGTGCAGGGAGTCTGAAGTGGAAGGAGGAGTTCTACCTTGAAAGCTGTGGTGTAATTTGTATCTAATCTTGCCTCATGTTTATATAAAAGCAACGACGACCTGGAACGAGGCAAAACTACAGTGGCACACACACTCAGATACACACACACACAAACACACACACACACACATATATATAGGAATACAGTTTTTCTTTTTTGCAATATGGCGCTGACAAGGGTGCACTCATCCTCTCATCCTGGTTGTGCGTCGCTCTGTTTTCTGCTCTGTTTTGTCCTTGCTCGTGTCGCAATTGTCCAAGTCAAAACTACATCTATGCAAGCATATTGCTACCTATACATACATACATATATTTATATATGTATTGTATTTATATGGACTGAGCTGAGCTGTGCTGTGTGTTTTGGGGCGGTGCCTTTTTTTGCTGGTTTTGGAATTTTAATAAAATTGCACAATTCCCAACTAAAGATAGATACTTTTCGTGTAATTTACGATGATGGCAGACAGCAACGATAGCAAACGAAAGGGGGGGGGGAACTACTACTGAGGGGGCAACTGTGTTGTTCACCAATTTGGCTGCATTAATGGAGAACCCAGCGTTGCCAGATTGACCTCAATGAAAGCAGCTTGAGGTCGAAGTTTACCATTGATGCCCCTTAAAATGTTATTATTTATAAAATAATTGAAACACTGTAGATTTTCATTTTGTTTCAATTAAAATTATCTGCAATGTAAGTAAGAAAGTGGCATAAGGAGAAATATACTAAAACCAATTCTGTTATTTTTAATGTGCTAGTAATATATATCAATAAAAAAGTTGTAATGTAATTGATAAACTTATTTTTTTCGAAAAAGAACTGTAATTATAATTTCTACCACTTTTGTTTTTTTTTTTAATTTTACGGATAAAATCAACGTGAGACTTCTGAACTGTTGTGCAGAGCTATAATATAACTTTTGATGATATAATTATAATGATATACTTACTACTTAAAACATTAAGAAAAAACTTTGGGGAAATAAATTATAGATATTTTTAATAATTTATAACGATTATTATATATATTTTTCTTCCATAAAAAATAAAAAAATATATATGGCGCGTAGTAGTTTTTGTGTTTTTAGGCTTATACGCTTTTTATTTTATGCTTAATTACTAATAATTATTTAAGAGGCTTATAATTGATAATTTTCTATTTTTCTGTTGTAGGTAATATAATTATTTATATGTTTATTTTTTTTTAAATTTCTTATTTATGTGTGGAAAAGAATTAAATTCCTGCATGCAACTTCTGAATTTCTTGTGTAGAGATTGTAACAGATGATTTTCTACTGTTCGTATTTTAATTATTTTTATTAAGTTAAAGAAACTCTAAATTATTGAATTACTTATATTTTCTTTTAACTTTTCCTGCGATTTATAGTTTCTCTATCTTTATTTATATTTTCTTAGATACTCCCAAATTACTATTACTACAAGACAATTTTCAACAGTTATTTATTGAATTTTAAAATATATTTTTTTGCCGGGTTTTTAATGTTTTTGTTTATTGAAATGTGTGAATATCCTGAAATTATCTTTGTTTAACTGTCACATCAAACTGGCCTTCTGGCAACTCTGCATTGGTGCTGGCCAAGAGCTGGCAGAGTCGGGGAGCAAGTCAAACTGCAGGTAAGAAGTGTCCATGCCTTGGCTTATTTATTGATGAAATCAACTACAATTTGACACGAATCTCCCAAGTCAAGGAAGGAGGAAGTAGGAATTGCCAGAGAGTGCCAGCTTAATTTTACCCAATTGATCAATTTGCCCTTATGGCCAACTGCGCCCCGCCCGTCTCCATTTTGGTTACATATGCAGATGGACGTTGCTGTTACACCAATGATTGTGCCACAAAAATCGAAAGACCATATTATGTAATAGCAATGATAATAGTAATCATCGACAGGCAAGCGGACATCAGCAGCAGGAGGAGCAAAGGACTCGTGAACTTAATGTAATTGCGGAGCGGCCCTAATTGGCCATTGAGGCCTCTCTGGCGCTTAATTGGAATGCCATTAATTAAAACCTAGAGCCCGACCGCCCGCGCTTCTAATTACCAGACGGAAATTGTTAATCAAACTAAGTTTTGAGGGTCCCTCAAAGGGAATACTTAACTTTTGCTGACACATTTGAGCCGAGCGTCCTTTTTGGCAGGATTACGACTCGAAGTCGTCTCAAAGTGAAAGTTGTGCGCACAAATTGCTGGGATTACCTGTCATTTTGAATGAGCCTCTGGGCATCAGGTGCCCAGCCGCGAAGGGGTTAGGGTTTATTCCTAGGGACATGTTCCCTTGCGAGCGAAAAATTCGTGTAGCGAAAACACAACATTTTTCACGGTACGTCAACAAAAAATGCGCATCTATTTTTTTTATGATTTGCCGCATAAATGGATTTTTAACTCCTGTCAAACAGGCAGCAGCTGAGACGCATTGTCAGTGCCACAGACAGACAGAGCCTTATCCCTTCCGTGGTTATTGCGATTTCAATGGAACTGAAACTGCGTCGCCGTCGCCGTCGCCGAGTCCACGTCTAGTCAGGTTGCACAAAGGGTTGTAAGGTTTTGCGATGACAATTGTTGCAATTCCCTGAGACGGTATCATAAAAAAAACACACACACAGGCAGAGGCAGATCCTCTGCCAGGATACGGCTGTAAATCAAAGGTTGTCCTGCCAAAGGAAAAGTGAAAGTGAATACGGCAAAAAAAAGGCCACTTTTTCGAGGAGCATCCCGCCCAGTTTGATTTGAATGTTTGCCTGATTTGCTTTATTTTATGGTTGCCATAATAGAAATTGCAAGAAAACACCCCGTTTTTTTCAGGTGCACTCGACGGCGTTTTTTGAGGGTTGATTTCAGCTGTTTCCTCCATTTAAATGTTTGGTTTAATCCATGTAATGACAACATTTACAATGACTCCCATTGAAATTGGTTAGCTCCTCCTCCCGTTTTTATTATTTATTTTTTTTTATTAATAAACCACAACTGAAGCAATAATAACAATGGAGTTTCCTTTTGTAGCCTACCTTTTTGAAATTGCCCATAATTTTCTTATTTTTATGCCGGCTAATCGCAAATCATAATTCGTTTTGACAATTTTTGTAATCCCTTTTTTAGGCATTTTGTAATCTAAGCGATTTATTTTGTTTTGCAACTATTTTAGAAATACGCATTATCAAAGCGAATCTTTGAGAAAATCTATAAAAAATGTGAAATAAAACTAAAAAGTTAAATAAAAATAGGAAATGTTTCAATAAAACTAAAAAGTATTTCGCTTATCGGACTTCAAATATTGGGTTCAATTTGGGTGACAGCCTAAGCTGCAGAAGAGCTTAGATAAAAAGTGCGATTTCATATTTTAGAAAATAAAATAAAACTTGCAAAAACAGATAATTTCTTTCAATTTTCTAATGGCTGCAGACAAGAACAAAATTATGCATAATTTAGAGCATTAAAACAGATGGAAAAGATTAATTAGTGAATTCTGATAAATTTTTAAGCAAAAATAAATATTGATTATGTTGAAAACTAATTACCTTAAAATCTTATTTATGTTTACTAAGTATTCTTATATTGATATACTTTAAATTTATATAAATATTGAATTTTAGTTTTCAATTCAATTACTCTAGTCAATTTGTTTAATTATATATCTAGTTCAATTTTAATATGTAATTTATTGTTGCTCTTTTAGAATGTGTTTTAAATTTTTATTTAAATAAAGTTAAATGGATATTTTAGAATGTGTGTTTAAATTTTTATTTAGATACGATATTTTATATTATAAACTATTTGTAGACCTCATAGAATAAGTTAAATTGATATTTTAGAATGTGTGTTTAAATTTGTATTTAGTTTCGATATTTTAAATTATGAAGTATTTTTAGAGCTCATAAAATAAATTAAATGGATATTTTAGAATGTGCTTTACATTTTTTATTTACATACGATATTTTATGGACTATTTTTAGAGCTCATAAAATAAGTTAAATAGAAATTAAAAATCTTTTTTATAGTCATTTTCTCAGCTTCTTCTGTTAGAAAGTGCATAGCAACCATTAACAATGACGAATTTTGCTAATAGATTTTATTTATATACACACAAAAACAAAAATAAATTTATTATATGTTTTAAATTTTAATTTAAAATGCATATATGTATTAAATGCTCTGTTTCAGTTAATTTATGTATATTTTTTTTTAGTTTTCTTTTATGTGTCTATTGTTGTTAGTCAACATGGCATAAATAAATAAATAAATCAATAATAAAAAAAATGTTTATTAAAATTGTAGCCACTTTGGTATGTCATTTGAAATTCAAATTATTTAAAATCCATTATGTAGACAAAGAACTGGAAATATCCTTCAATGATTTAGTATAGCTACAAAAATAAATAACTCTTGAAAGATAAATATGGAAAGGCCAATCTATATTTCAATAAGAAAAGATTGGAGTAACAAGATCTGTCAAGATATGGCCACAAATCTGTTAACATTAACGGATCATGTGTTAATTCAGGATCGTAAATTCTGTGCGACAAGAAACGAGTGTTGTCAAAAAAATAAATATTTACTTCAAAATAAAACACCAGACAAAAAGGCAGATTGCTGTCGCAACCAACCAGAGTTGGGCACGAAAAATAATTTATTTACATTTAAGTTTTTTTTTTGTAGAGAAATGGAGAAATGGAGGAGATAAGACGTGGGTCAACTCAAGCAATAGACGGAGATATGAGAACTGGACTGGGGACTCGCTGGTGAGTTATGATTTTTTTAGCGACGGCATTGAATTGAATGTTGATAAAATACGAGTGGAATATATATGAAAACATGACAAGAAATGCATTTGAAAATATTGAAAACAAGTTTCCATTGAAATTGTGCTCTTTCAGGTTTTTGGCCTGCCCACGAGCATGGCGACGACCGCCACTTGAGTGTCAAGTGGCAAGATTTGAATTCTGGATTTTGTATTTAAATTTGAATTTTGGTGCACGCTGCGGCAATTGCGAGATCGGAGACATTGCTCATTTTTGAAGTGGCTTTTGGGAAAAACAGATATAAAACTGTTGGGAAAATGAAAAATTGTGCTATCCGAGCAGCATATACAAGTGTCTGGACGAGATCGGTATCAGTAACAGCACCAAGGAGGAGCTGATCGATACAGCAAGTTTGCGCTTTGAATTTCAATGGCGGCCGCCATCTCCAACTACAACTCCAACTCCATCAGCAGCACTGGGTGCCGACGAGTCCCATTGCGTCCCACATCGTTCCCTGGTGTACTTATAACAAGAGTCAAGTGCGGCGCAACAGATAGCCAGATATGCACTGGAGGGGGCAATGTGAGTTATGGCGCGGGCGGGGTTAGACCACAATTGATAGCCGAGCCGGGTCGAGCCGAGACGATCCGATCCGCTCCGATCCGCGCATTGCGTCGCCCATTTTAATGCGTTTCTTTGACACGCCATGAAAATGTGCCTTGTGATTTTTAAAATGATTTAATTGAGGCCCCCAAGTCCAAGACTCGAGTCTGTGCGGCAGACAAAATGTCTGTTTTTTTTTTTTTTTTTTTTGTTCTTCAGCTGCAAAAGTGGCAACTCAATTAAAATTCTCAAAGCATTCACTTTACTTGAAAATCTTTTCAATTGCCTTGCTTCATAAATAAAATCAATCTGGCACCAAAAACTGCGTCGGTAATCCACAAAATTCTTGTTTATCATTTTTTTTTACATTTAACTTGCATGTTTCTCAGGCTTATTAGTTAAATTCAAGAGCAGTGAACAGATTAAAGTATTTACAGATTTCTTTACAAAACAAACATCAGCCCAAAAATATCTGTAATGAAATTGTTTGGCCAATAGCCAAAGCAGTCGTAAACATGTTAGCCATAAGAACTTGAACGGTTTATTGTCCCAATGAATTTGAATAGTTATAGGCTGAAAATATTTGTTCTAAGCTTAGACTTATTTCCCCACTTCAGTTCCCAACGTTTTTAGTAATTCAGCTGCCGATGAGAATAGATATGATTTAAGATCTGATTAAAGTCAAGTTTCTTAGAATTTTTTATACAAAAACATTATATTTAAATGGACAAACATTATATTTAAATGGACAGACTTAAAAATATGACAACAATAAGAGAGAAAATGTAAATTAAATTCTATATTGTAATATTTATATCTGAAATGAGGCTTAATTTTCGATTGTCGGGTGATTTTGGTCCCGATTAAAGTCAATTTTTTTTTTGGAATTTAAACTTATATCAAGTGAATGAAATGTAATTTGTTTTATGAACATATTTAAATATAATACAGGAATTAATACATATTGATTAAAATATGAAAATAAATATTGACTGCATTTCAAATTCAAAATAAAGACAAGACAAAGGCATAATTTGTTTAATGAACATATTTAAATTAATTAATACATATTGAATAAAATATTAAAACAAATTAATTTTAATTTTTGAATGTTTAACATTTAATTTGGTAATAACATTTGAATTTGATTAAAGACAAGTCTATATTAAATATGAAATAAATGTTCAATATAAAATATTAAAATATACCACAATTGTTGGACAAATTATATTAAATTGTGTTATGGATTTATTCAGCATTAAAATAAAAATGAATTTGAAAACCATTTAAATCACAATTTATTGAATCTTATTTTTTTAAATGAAGCAAATTATTCATAAAAAAATTGTATACAATATATTTTGTATATATTCTTATATAAATATTTTGTTTTCCTGCTTTCCACCATTTTTTTTTGTTATTTAATATTTAAGTAAAACACCAGTTAAAACCGGTTGTTCGCAGTTAGTGGGTATTTTGCTTTAAAATTGTATAAAATATTGCTGCACACTTAAAATAAAAATGAAGCACTTAAGCGAAATGAAATTCGAATTACAAAAGCGACAAAAGTGCAATTTTAATGTTTATGCGGCTAATTTGAATGCTCAAAAATACATATTAAAACAATTCATGAACACTTCATATTTTGTGTTATTGCTTATGCAAAGTGCAATTAGATAAATTGTAATTTGTTAAAATTGAATAACAAATAAGCCGAAAATTTATGGCCTGAATCAGGTACAGAAATAAATTGAAGAGCAAAACTGTCCTTTTACGGAGATAAGGAAAAGTCAAGTTTTTAAATGGAAATTAAAAAAAAAAATGAATGTGCAATTCAATGGTAAGAAACGGAAAAAAGCAGTTCCTTAAGATTGTAGATATATAAATGGGTGTGGCAGCTGGATGATTAAGTAAATTTTTGGCCAGCATCCGACTATCGAGTTAGGCACTTGGTATGTAAATTGGACCAGTGGTCGCTGGTTGCTCGTTGCTCGTTTTATTGCCCATATTAAATTAAATTAATTAAATTTTCTGCAGCATAATCCTTTGCAAAACGCATAAATTTGTTCATTATGTGTGCGTGAATTCTGTATTCAATGTTACAAGTACAAACATATATACCTATATATATATATATATATTTATATTTATATGTATATGTATATATATATAGAATTCAAGCTTCTTGCTGTATGTACAAGTATGTATTTATGTGCTACTTGTATTGATTTTTATCTCGCCGGCACCGCAGCACGAGGGATGTTGGTATCCTTTGTCCGTGCCCAGAGCCAGTCCCTAAGAGTTTTACATAACCATGGTTTCCTCCATGCTTTCCCTTGCCTTGCTTGCCACACAAACAAGCATTTATACATATCTATATATATATATATATATATATAGCACACCAAAGCTCCGTTTACATAAACGACGCCCAATGCGAAAAAGCTTTGTGTTTGGTTTTTTTCGAAATAAAACAAACACAAAAGCCGGCTGCAAAATTGCGATTTGCAAATAATATCTAGGAGAAATCTTTTGACTTGACTTATGTTATGTATGGTTTCTTTAAATATATATAAAATAAAATATATATATATATATATGTGTATATATTTTATTATTATCTATTATTTTTTATGCTCTCTGCATTTGTTATTCAATTGACTGAGAAAAATGCCCAATTTGATGAGCTGCACGTGTATTAAGCCAATACACGAACCAACGCAACTTGCGCCCTCTGGCGCACTACAAGCGCACATACAGCTTTATAGCATGCACGGCAGAGGGCGCGCACTAGGTGAGCATTAAGCACGCACACATGCATAACTCAAAACTATGCATGTGTTGGTGACGGCGTGCGAGTGAAACGCCTACAGATTGAAAGATAGAGAGAGAGAGAGAGAGCGAGAAAGATAGAGCGATGGTTGCTCTGCGCACAAATCAAACATGGCTGCCGCACAAAAGTATCAATGCGTGTGTGTGTGTTTGTGCGTTGGGTATATTTATCTGGCGCTGTTCTGTCGCCTGTCGCGTTTCATCCCCCCTTGCAAAAATATATATGAAACACATGCGCAAACAAAGTCAGCGTCAAAGTCGACGTCGAAGTCGTTTTGGGTGCAGCTGCTTATCCGTTTTGTCCTCATTCCTGTATATATATTATATATATATATATCTATATATATATATTTTTTTTTTATTTTTATTTTGCTAGCGGTTTACTCGACTGCAGTTTAGATTCTCAACTGCAAGCGTGAAATGCAAATTTTCGGCAAAAGTTTTTGAGCACTGCTTGCAGTTTGCCGATAAGCTTGGATATCTTTTTTTTTTAGCTTTCTTGAAATGGGGGATTAGCTCATCTTTTATATAAAACACATTTTGTTAGATCCGAAGGCGAGTGTTCATTAAATTCTAGTCTCTTCGTGGCATGGCCAAAAATAACTTAATCTCAAATGCGTGGCACGTCCGCATTAATGCTGTTGAAAATTGTCAAATAAATCACTCATATTTATATTAATGCCCCTGATATCCGAGCCAACCATTCGCGCAGGTTGACTCCAGACTTGACTTCACTAGCCGTAGCCAATATGCAAATTAATATATATATATATACCACCATACCACAGTTGCCGCATAGTTTTTGTCTACGTCAGCCAGATAAGCGCGTTCGCTTAAAACGTGTTTCCGCATAAATTATTGCTAGCCGGCCGACAGACAGACAGACAGACAGCCGACAGGCGACAGCTGTAGATGACAAAATACAAAACGACAACAGACAACAAACATTTCAGAGTCCAACATGGCAGGCAGTATGGCAACCAAGTAGCATGGCTGCTCTGTGTGTCACATGTGTCTCACTTGGCAATGCGGTAAACATTTTTTAGATCGCTCCTGCTGCTGCTTGAAGCTAACACAAATATTTAATAACAAATCGCAGCAATCAGTTGAAAACTATTTGGAATATTCTTAAAAATCAAAATTGAAAAGAAAACGGTTTAATTTCAGTTATTCCAAAATTACAAGCTTTGATATTGGTTTAATTTTACATTTCCCTCACTCATTAATTGGTGCAGCGAATAAGAAATAAGCGAAATAAGAACAAGAAAAAATAAATCATAAGACAAAAGTCAATTTTAAATAATATTTGCATTTTGGATACGAATCAACAGTAAATTAATGATTTCTGAGTACGATTCTGCATAGTAATAGTATTCCCTTCAAGGGGGTATAAATTCGGAATTTGTAAAAATCTATACGAATTTTGTCAGCTCTATCAATCGACGAGTCAAAAAGGTTTATTTACTTTTCATTGGCATAGCGATAAATTGGCTAAGGTTCGAGAACAGTTGGTCCAAAGAAGCTCCATACCAATCTACCAATCTACCAATCCACCTTTAACTCGATGGACATGAATCACACAGTCCCACAATAATTCTCACATTCGTGCGGAAATCAGCATAGCTGGAACAGCAATAGGCTTGCAATGCTTGAATCCCATAAAAAAAAAATATAATAAAATTATAATAAACATAATTTTAATAAATCCATCGATTTTTACTTTATGATGTTATAGATTTCTAAGCCCATCACTTTTATGTTATTAAAAAAATTCAATCTTCAGTGGCAAAGTATGTATGTCTATGTTGAAAATGCTAAAAGCGGCATACAAAATATTTTGAAGAGATAATAGCACTGTGTAAATGTTTAAAAGTATTATTTTATCCAATCATCTCGAAATTAATTTTTGAAATTGCACATACACCCTGCGGTATTCAATAAAGAGCACGTGCTATTTTACTTATCAAATAAAATATAAAATATAAAAATATAATTTTCTTAAGAATTTATTTTGCTATATTTTATTTAATTTGATTAAATGTTCATTGAAAAAAAATGACAACATAAACGTTATGTAATCACTATTAATTTTAAATTTATAGGCTCTCTATATAGCATTATTGGTGGGATCAGGAAAGTCTTATAAGAAAATTCCATCCATAGGGGTATTGATGAAAAAAATTGCCCGATGAGCAGAGGAGCCTAATAACAAAAACAAATGTTCGTAAAAAATGGCAAGTATGTCAAAAGGTATTTTTTCAGTAATAAAATATTTTCTTTATTAACCAATTATAAAGATAAAAACATCAGCCGCCAGAAACTGAATACCAGATGTATGCATCAACTTTACCTATATTATATATATATATATATATATATAGGAAAAATAAATAAATTGTGAACAGGATATATATGCAGAATATATCATATATATGACAATAAAATATAGATCTAACGTATTTAAATATTTTTGCAAGCAATAAAATAAATAATTAATAACATTAACAGTCAAGCAAAAAACACAAATGTTATTTTATTTAAACTTATCTATTCATTTCTATATTTATTTTGTTGAACTCTGTTGTGACTATAGCAATAATTGATGAGGCTTAAATAATGAATTTAAAATATTAAATATCAATATTTAAATTAGGAAAGAGACAGCACAGAGAATCTATAATCTATATTTACACAGCATTTCAACCGATCAATAATAGAACAAAATAATTTAAGTTTTCAAAAAGTGTCCATTTAAATTCGCCGTTGCCGAGCACTTGCTACACATAATGTGACACAATAAGGCCAATAAAATAATAATAAAAAGCAACAACAAACAGCTAAAAAAAAGACTATTCGAGGCAAAGCAGTTTCATTCATAAAACTGCAGCCGCAAAACGTTGCACGTTGTCTCCTGGTAAAAACATGTTGCTGCAAGGCTCAACAAGCAGAGGATGCCGATGGGGATGGGGATGGGAATGAGGATGAGCAGTGGAGGCCCTGTGTACTTCAGTCAAGTAGCGCGCTTGGCTTTTACGACCGGGGAAAGAGTCATGTGACACGGCCAAGACCAGTTGAGTTGAGTCTATGGCTGATTCCAGTTTCCAGTTTCCAGCTTCCGTCTTGGGCGACACTTAATGTGGCTTCTTTGTCGTTCGTCGCTTAATGTTTGCCATAATAATGCTTTATTTAACTATCGAATGTGTGCTCCCTCTCCCTCTATCTCTCTCTCTCTCCATCTCTCTCTCTCTCTCTCTCTCTCTCTGTTGCTGTCTCTCTCACTCTTTGGTTTATCTATGTACAATGCGTAGACATTTTTGCGGTGTCTGGCAAGCGTCTGCCGTTGACCGTAAAAATTTTAATATCCCCGTCGTTTTGGTGCGTGCTTTCCCCGTGCTGCCCCTTTTGCTGGCACCCCCCCCCCCCTCGCACACACAGCGAAATCAATTGACAGCCAATCTGCAACACCTTTATGGCCATTTTATGTGGCATACTTTTAACCTTGACATTGTCAATTTGACAGTGGCGCCCCGGCAGCCTTAATGACCATGTCCACAACCACAAGCACCACCAAGTATAGCTCCGCGTGTAACCTGCCTCAACGTGTCCCACATCGAAAGTGTCATAAAAACACACAAATGGCTGGCAGAATGCTCTGCTCGTCTTCGCTAACTGCCATGGGAAAGGGGGAGGGGGATGGAGGGGGGGGGCAAGCGAGCATAATCCATCATAAACATTTTTATGGTTGCTCGCATTTGGCCCGCTGCTCCCTCCCTCGCAGCTCCCCCTGTATGCGTCGGCTGACTTTGTTATTCTTGTTACTGGCGGCAGTAAAATTCGTTAAACGCTGAAACAAATTGTTTATTATAGCAATTTGGCAATAAATGCGGCCATTAGCTCATTGTAGGTGTTGCCACCGCGCACTTATCCATCATTTATAGCGCCTCCGCTCCCCAATCCCGACTGCCCCTCGACAATGCGCGCACATTTTGCATACACACACATATATATATATATATATGCGGAATCAAGAATAGAATTTGTAGATTTTGTTTACGGTTCGATTTGAAACGTGTCAGCATTTCCAGTAATCACATTTGGGCCTAAAGCAAGTCGAATACAGGTTTTATTTTAGTTGGTTTGTAGACAAATTAATATATTCATATTTGTGTAAAATCAAAAAGTATCAATTTAAATGCAATTTTATTTTATTGCTATTCCTAGAAAAAGGTTTATTGATATTGAGCAAGTGCAAGGCAGATAAATGCAGCTTCGTTTATATATAGTATATATATATATATATATATATGCTTGATCAGCATCAGCAGTTGAGTAGGCGAATTAATATAATATAAATATATATATAATAAATAAAAAATAAATAATAATATATTAATACAAATATTATGCACAGATTAATTGTTAATTTAACCTATTCAACTTAATATGCCAAATTTAAAAATGTTTCCCTTAATTATATATATATACATATTGCTTATTTATTTTATTAAAGATGTGTTTAATTTATGAAATTCTAGTAAATTGTGCTTAGGGTATCTAAAAGTCGAGTTTTTCTGATTATTATTTCTTATCTGTCATATTTCAGTCAACACTAAACAATTAAAAAATATCCCAGTTTTTATTTACATCATAGTAATTACTTTTAAATAAATGTATATATTTTATTTAATTATTCAAATTACACAACTAAAACTTTTTAAATATTAAATTTTTAAATATTAAATATTTAAATGCTGTTTGAAATTAATATGCTGACTGAGCAAATGATATAGGGTATAATAACTTGTGTTGCCCATTCAGATATCTGTATATATATATATATATTTATATATGTATATATTTTTGCTGCTTCTCTCTTTCGCCGTTGATGCGTCCCAACGGACCCCAATTCATGCGAAATCTGCTCCCGTCATCGGATCTTGTAAGAGAAGCCGACAAAAATTAAACGATTTTCGCATACGTAGCTCAGATGAGGGGCGCGCGCGGGGTATTGCAACAAATCATACAGTGCCTGTCATAAGTATGGCACTGACTCGATACGGATGCCCATCATAAGAAACATTGAATGTGGCCATTTGTACATATGGCAAGTTGACCTGCGTGTCGCCAACTGAGATACCCAAGCGGAAACTCAGTCACACACACACACACACGCACACTCACACACACACACAGCCTCCGAGGAAATGTGATGCGATTTATAAATATCTTTTTGTGTGTATTATGCGCCGGGCGATGTGTCACTGCGAATGAGCAGCCTTGTAGAACCCAATCCCAATCCCAATCCCAATCTGTCTGTCTGTCTGTTCGCACACTGATTCCCTGCATCCCCCCCCCCCCCTGTCCTAATGTCTTTGACCTACTTCCACTGGTCGACGCCACGTAGCCATGTGGATAAATAGATGGACAAAAATGTTGTATCTGTGCGTCGAGTTGTTTATGAAGCTGAATAAAAATATAATTGCGTCGTCCAAAAATTTCATATATATTTTGTAATTAATTCTATTGGCTCTGATTGGGCTTAATTAAAACAAACTGTGCTACGGTTAAATGAAGTCCAACGCACAGAAATATATATGTATATATATATATATATATATATATATGTATATATATTTATATTTATATATATGCTTAAATAGATTACATACAGAGTTTATGTGCTGGCCAACCAGTTACACAAAAGTTATTTTCCGTCCGAAAAATAATTATAAAGTCTTTTTTTTATCAGAAATTTAATTTGACAACAGAGTGCTTTTTTTTTTTTATAAAATATATAGAAATAATATTTGAATTTTGTTTTTACGTAGATGGATATAACTTTGGTTCAGACCTTAATTAATACTAACTATAATATTAAAATTATTATTTGTTAATCTCATTAGTGAAAATGAGTCTTATTAAATTAAAACAATCTTAATTATAAGCGAATGTATGTAAAAGATGTTAGCTTTGAATTAATTCGTGTGTATATATTCATATATGCATATGCACAGTGTGCCTACTGGTTTATTATTTCACTCTTCAAAAATTAAATGACATTTTTGGTCCAATCTTAGCTATTTTATCACACGTCTGCTAATGGCACTTGTTTGGTTTCTATACTCTTCCCGTGGGTATCATAGTTCATTTGAGAATTTGGTTGGAGCAGACAACTTTGAGCCCGTGAAGTGTGCATACACTAAGAAAAAATTAATTGACTTTATATTTAAAAATTTCTTATTCTTTTGACGACATATTAAAAAACAAGACTTATGTTTTCTAAATTCACGGATATAATTTACTAAAATTCAATGCAATAATTTATAATTTATTCAGCAAGTACATTTCTTAAAAAACAAGACTTATTCTTTTTAATTTATTATTTTATTTATTTTATTAATTTTTTTAATTTACTAAAATTTATAGAACAAATTTATAATTTCTAGGATTTTTCACATGACTACAAAGAATTCTAAAATGCGCCTTTTTCGTTGCTGATTTTATTTAAAAATTAAGATTTCAAGATTTTTCTTTTATGTACAAACATAGCTTATAAAATGCATGTTTTTAGCTATATGATTCTTCTCTGCGAATCTCAGTTTAAAACATATTCATGTGAGATATATCAGCCTCATTTTTTTTGTAAATTTTTGACTATTTTTTTTATGACTATGATTTATTTTTATGCAAACTTGTATTTCAATTTTAAACCTATACATATGAGATATGTAAGCTTAATTTTTTTCTAAAATTTTGACTATTTTTGACTGATTAAAAGTGGAATCTTTTGTTTCAAAGCATATCCGAAGGGTTCCATTGGAAATATGTGTTTTTTTTTGTGATTTTATTATAATTATTATAATTCGTTAATAAGACTCCAATCTGAGAGCGTATTTATTATTCGAGCTGTCTAAGATAACTGTGCATTTTTTTATATTTTGATTGCTTCGCCCTTGGTTTTGCCCCACTGTTTTGTGCGTGTCTTCGGCAAAAGTCAAGCACGAAACTCATTTAAATTCAATTCGAATGTTGCGTTTTGTGCTATATTTTTCGTTATTTATTTCGGGGCTGGTACATATTTTGTGCCTTTGATATTTGTGTGTGTATGTGTGTGTGTGTGTGTGTGTGTGTGTGTGTGTGTATGTGACAAGGCTGCGGGGGAGGGGCGGCGGCAAAGTCACTGAACGTTTAAATCGATTTGGGTCCAAATTCGAATTCCACCTTTGCAGTGTTTCAATGATTGTTTTTTGGTTTTTTTGGTTTTTTGTGTTGGTTTTCGATTTGTCTTGTGTTTTTTTTTCCTGCCTGCTGCTGCTGTTTTTGTTGTCTTTGTTAAGTTCCATTCTTATCCAAAATGGCTGCATTATTTGTACACACATTTTTTGTATTTTTTTTTTTACATGTACATGGATAAATTCTCCACTTCGACTTGTAATTTTTGTATTTTTGTTGTTCTCGTTGTGGAATTTGTACTGAGCCGCAGCGACTCAAAACGTGATTCATACGAGTTGTTGTGGCCATTGTTGTTGTTGTTGTTGTTGTTGCAGTTATTGTCTTTTATATTGATAGGGTGTATTTTATTTTTATCGTGTTGTGTGTGTGTGTGTAGTTATGTAAAAGCTGTCGTCTTCAATTGCACTCCCAGTTATGGTTTTCTGTCTGATTGTTGCCATTTTCATAAACGCACTAAATAAAATTGATGTGTTTCTGGCTTATTATGCACCATATCTCAATGTTAAATAAACAGCACATTCAATTCAATGCTGAATAGCTACAAATATTAACATCAAGATCAATAATCAACTTGCATATTCATATAAATAATGTTTATTTATTTATTTGCGTTTAAAGTTGCTTGATTCATTATTATTTGCATTACTTTACAAAAAAAAAACTTTAAATTTAAAGATAATTTATTCACTATAATTCCACGTTAAGCTGAACGCATTATTATCATTATGAAATCCTCACTAAACTCGAGAAATGGATTTGGGAGGCACCCTCGGAATATTTTGTTTGCTCAATTGCGGAGTTTCGCATGGAAAACATTTCCGTGGCTTCAAAAAAATTATAATACATTTATTTCGTTCCGGCTAAAATTTGAATCCGTACCAAAAAACATTTTAAGCCCCAACAATTTGGTGGGCTTTCGCTGGGAAAATATAATGTTTATAAATTGCAATCTGAGATTGTTGTCTGCGCAGTTTGAAGGATTAAGGAAGGGATTAATAATTAAGGAAAAATGTAAATTCATATTCAACAGTTATATTCAGAATGAAGTATTAGGGGATTATTAAATAAGTAAGAATACTTATTCATAATAATAAGTTTTAAGCAGAAAGAAATTTTAATGGGATTAATAATTATGGAAGAATGCATATTCATATTCATTAAAACAAGAATTAGAATTACTTGATTCAAAATAAAAATTAATATTTATGCCGACTGTTTTCTTTCTTTAATATATATTTTTTTGCACGTGTTAATTGCTTAATATATTTATGGATTATTCTCTCGTGTTGGGAATTCTTAAAAGTTATACAGAGGTTTAAGATTATGTCAAAAATAAATAGCAATTCTAATCTAATCTATTTCTTAAAATTATTTAACATTATTCCGTTCAGCAATTGATGTTATAACTATCATTTTAAATTGGAAGCAATTGGCTTTCAGATAATTTCTGGGATCATCTGTTTCAAACTGATACTGATGAATATTCGAAATGCTTTCTTTTAATAGACTTCATTTTATTCCGTTTTATCTATTTCATTGTAAAATGTAAAATTAATGGCATACATCTTCCGCTGTCTTCATTTCAACCATATTAAAATATTTAGCCCCTTTGAAGAATCGCAATAATTAAGCGTAAATTTCTCATATCATATGGAAAATGGGAAAAAGTCACGCACCTGATTTATAAATATAATTTTCATATTCTTCAACTTAAATGGATCGTTCGGGCTGAGTGCCTTTACTATCTTATGTCTGTTACTAAAAAAAGTTAGATTTTATATATCTAATGTCTTTTGTTACCAACAGATCTATTAACTGTTTTGAAAGTATAAAACTATCTTTTTTAATGTATAAAACTAAAAATGTTTCACGCAATATCTTTTGAATTTATTTGAGTATTAGCAGAAATTAATTAAAATTGCTTGTAAAATTTTTTTTACCAAATTTCCATTACAAAATGAAAAGCATGTAATTTTTTCTATAAATTTTTATTTAATTTAATTTATTTTAATTTTTATTTATTTTATTCCAAGTGAAGTTTAAGGAGAGTTCCTAGATTGGTTGAGTGTCCACTGCAAGCTGCTCCTTTAATCATTTATAAAACTTTAGCCCCACCACTAACCAGTCGGGACACATACGTTGGAACAATGTTAATAATGGTTAAAAGTAATGTACTTCATTTCACCTTTCGAGCAGACCGAGAAAGAGAGATAAAAACTACAATGGCAATGCGAAACGAGAAATGTGGCAAAACAAAAGAAATATGTGGCAATAAATTTGCAACGAAGCAGACACTCGAAATGAGACAAATTCAAGCAACTATGATAGAAAAACAACAACAACAACAACAAAATAATAGAGAAAAGTGAAGAAAACCCAGACAAATTTTATATAAATAATTCACTGTTGTAACGTGCAAAGCTTTTCGAGACCATTTCAGTTAATTAATGAAACACAACCCAAACCAAACCAAGTCAAAGACGCAATTGATGCTCAACTGCCCCGAGCGAAGCCAGGAGTCAGGAGAGTGTGAAGAAGGTGAGGAAAGGGCACCAAATGAGACTCTGTCAGAGTTGTGCGAAAATTAATAACAGACGCAAAACAGTTCCGGCTCAGACTCAACTCAACTCCGCAGGCAACGCACCAAATTTGAACAAATGGCGCAGCAAGGCGCTTTCTATAGGCGTTGGGTGTGAGAGATTGAGGGGCACAGGGGGGGTGCAAAGAGTTTTTGGCTGTAACCAAGGTGGATGGATGCAGGGCAAAGTGCAAATAACGGCGACACCAACGTGCGCGCCTCTCTACAAACTGGAGTTGGTACGTCAGGTCGGGATGGTGGTTGCAACATGTTTCCCACCACCAATAAACGTGCCACATACAGACACACACACACACACACACACAGTCATGCTGAGTGTACGCTGTACGTGTGGATGGAAATGGCCATGATTCCCAAATGAATTTGGGAGTTGCTTGGTGGTTGCTGGCTGGGTGGGCAAATGCTGCGCCAAAAAAAAAAAACACAAAACAGCCAAACAAATATTCAAATTTTCTGCACAAAACCTTACGAAGCGCATCGGGAGGAGTGTGAGCATGACATTAGCCAAGTTTTAGGCTAATATTTTGGGAAAGGCGCCCAACTCCACTCCACACTTCTGCTGTGTTCATTACACAAAATTTGCATTTAAGGCCAGGCATTAGAACAGTGATAGAGTAAGAGGAGGAGCGGAGGAGTGGGGGAGTGGAGAGTGGAGCGACAACGTGCCGGGTACATGTTGGTAAAAAGTGCACTTAACCATAACTCAAACTCGTGACACCGGCACACAAGTCGCTTTTGCATAGTTATGCCACCAACCGAAAAAAAGCTAACCAAGATCTGAGCAGCTGAGTTGCATATTTGCCGCGAAATTATAATCGCTGTGGCATCAGCGACGCGTCATGAATGCCACATTATCATCAACATCAGCATCAGCATCGATAATCGGGAATGGGAATGGGAATTGGGATTGGGTACGTTTTCAGCTGGGGGATTTAAGTGCTTGTTGCCCCCCCTTGTTGCCAGCCAAAAGAACACATTTCGATGAGCTGCTTGTTTATGAGCCAAACTGGCGACAGGCGACGAAAAGGTGCGGGAGATTTGGCTAATAAACTCATCGGTTGTCAAATTTATTGATTGCCAAACTTTTGGCATATAATTCAGACATTCTTTGCATCGTTTTACGAAATGAATTTTCATTTAAATGAAGCTAATTTAAATTAGTTTTAATTGGCATTGATTTCATTAAATTATTTCTCATGCATAAGTAAAAAAAAACCAGTTTCATTTTCATTTTCATAGACAAGATAAATAAAAGCAGAAACAGCTGGTTCACCTTAGTCACCCTGTGCCGGCACCCATCGCCCAATTCGAGATAAAGAGAGTGAGAGCGCTTTAGCAGCGTGCGCTGCCCGTTTCTCTTGATTTGGGGTTGGCCTCTGTTGAAACAGTAGTGGAACATACATCATTACATATTACATACATTGTTATAAAGTTTGCAAATAGTTTTTAGTATTTTTATTTTATATATATCCTCTTTGATTTGAATTTGATACTGTGATATTATTATTATTATTGTCATTATCATTATTATTATTATTATTATTATTTTTATTATTATTATTTTTTTTATTTTTAATATTTATTTTAAAATTATTATTATTATTATTATTATTAGTATCATTTTTATTATCATATGTAAATAATTAAAAATAGTTTGATAATATAACTCTAGACAAAATTAGTTTAATGGCTTGTGAAACTATTCTGAAAAGTACCATTGCAAAATTAATAAGCTAATTACTATTATTAGTTTCATACCAAAATACTAAATATCTGTATTATTTTTTTCCAAATATATAGCTGTTGAAATATTGTAATTTAATTCTCTCAAAAGATGACTAATTCTAGTTGTGTTCAAAATAATTTATAGTTTGTTAAATGTCTGGCTTGGATCTGGCTTAAGAATAATTAATTTTAGTTCTGTTCCATTTATATATTTTTGAGTGAAAGTAGAAACCATTCGATATTCGAACAGATCTACAAAAAGATGCTCAGAAATATCAATTGTTAAAAAATGTTGAGAATTATAATATAAAAATATAAGGAAATTAATCAAATTTAAAATCTACATATATGGAATAAAATCAAAAAAGATCTGATAATCAAAAGTATAAATTTTTCTTTATATAATCCAGTTATAATTGAAGATTCTTATTTATCTGATTATATTTATCGTTAATTTTTAGGTTCTTTTTTAAAATGATATTTTTTGCATTTCTGTTTAAATGTTTTAAATCACATTGCTAATATTAATCTAAACTATTATTAAAATTGTATTTCTAAGCCATTTTATTCTTATATGCGAGTTGGCTTTTATGGTCGGAAATCATTTTTCGTTTCAATTATTCTCAATGGCTTTCAATGCAAGAAAATACGAATTCTGCAAATTTAAAATTCACAAGTTTACCAAATCCAGACGCATGCTGAACCCAACTACTACCCCTCTCAAGAAATTCCACTCCCTCCATTTGGCTCTTGCAACAACTTACCTTCCCATCCTAACGTGAAATTGGCCGAAGAATTTGATACTTTCATCCCCCTTGACTGCCCCCTGCCATTTCAAACATTTTGTGTATACCCTGCAGATATTTCAAAATGGTCAACAATGATTTTCCATTCACATTTTTGGAGAATTATAAAAACCTTGGCTAGCATATGGCAACTATTTATTAATAATATTTATTACTTTTTTAAATAAAAGTTACAAAAATATAAATAAATAAATATACTTTCGAAATATATGATAACTTTTTAACAATATTTTTTCTACTTCTTAAGATAAACAAAAAATAAAAATAAAACTGAATAAATAAATATAAATATAAGAAAAATATAAAAAATTTGTTGATTTTTTTTTAGTTACATTAAAATAAAATAAACACTTGTCTGGCCAGAGCCTGCTACATATTTTATCAGAATTCGGAGCTGAGAATAGGGTATCTGCTAGTCGCTTAAACCCGATAATAGATTCCTATTTATTTTATACTTGTTTTTTTTTTTTGGTAAACTGCACAAAACGTCGAAAAAACTGAAATCTATATAATCAAAGTTGCTTAAGTTTATCTCAGCTCACTCTGTGCAGAAGGTGTGGATATTTGTGTGACCTGTGAGAGACGTGGCTGCAGCCCATGCCGAGTGCGTTGGCCCCACTGGACGGAGGAGGACAGAGGAGCAGGCAGTCCACTTGCCAAGTAGAGAAACTCGCTTCAATTGAACTTAATTCAACTGAATGCTGGCACTGCAGCTGAACAGAGCTCAGCTCGTCCAGAGACGCTGGAACGTGTCCAATTTGCGCTCATGAATGTTTTACCATGCAGTTATTGGATTTAGTTTCAGCACTTGATACTAAGCATTTTTGTCGTATTTTTTGAATATTTCTTTTTTTTACTTTTTTTTCGACTGCCATCGAAGCGTGCACAAAATTGGTAAATAAGCCAAGACTTTTTAGACGTGCAATTGAGAAAGTAAGCTGAACACATGAGACAAAAAACTTAACAAGTCGGTTTAGAGTGCTCGACAAATACAATATTAAAAAAAAAAACAATTAAAAGTAAATTTTAAATTCAAAACTTTTTTCAAAATTAGAAATTTCATTTAAATATTTAATTTCATATTTAACTTTAAATTTCATTCCAAGAAAACATAAATTAAATTAAGTATCAACAAACAGGTGCAACAATTAAAGTAGCTTCCGAGCAAATTGGGCCAGTTGAGGACAGGCGGCACACGTTGACAGCGGTTCGCTCGCGCTATAAACGGCAACATAAAATTCAACCAGACGACCTTGAGAAGCCGTAAAAATTTTTAATGGCTCTCACTTTTTACGACCATCTCCGAGCAGACCGAGCAGCTCGTAAAGAGCCAGTAGAGCAGACCGAAAGAAACTGTCTTAGAACCGGCCAGGCCAGGCCAAGCAACTCGAACTGGGCTCACTTCTCGCTGATCGGCTGCTGGCCACAAATAGTCAATGGGCCCACTGTGCGGCCATAATGCGGCTATTTACACACACTCACACACACAAACTAACATATGTGTGTGTGTGTGACCAGGTATTCCGTTAAGCTGTGAAAGAGCAAAAAATAAACTAAATACTCTTCCATAGCTGTCCTTGTATGGTTTTCACTTTTACTCCATGGATTTTCTTTGGCTCAGCATTCCCATTCCCATTCCCTTCCCTTAGCCCATTCTAGTTTTTTATGGCTTCGCTGGTGTTGTGCTCATTTTTATTACTTTATGATGGCCGATTCCCAGTTAAGCAGACGCTGCACATTGACATTGAGCTCATCTTTAACAATAAGTTTGAGCACATCAACCCTTCCGCCGGCTTGACTTGGTTCCTCCAAAACCCTCAACCCTTTGCAATATCTCAAGGAAAACTAACGATAATTACACACAGGTTGTGCCTAATTTGCTTTCAAGGTCTGTTGTTTTTTGCAGCGACTTGGAAACTCATAAATATCCTTCCGACCTTCTCACCCAAAAAATGCCATATTTTCTAGCAGCATTTTGCCATTAGAGTTGGAAAGTGTAAATAATGGGTGCCAAGGTAATTAGCTTAATGCAAGTCAAGAAAAAAGAAACCATCTGATATAAATATAAGCTTGGCAATATTAAATCCACATTTTTAGATAGGAATTTTAAATTAATATAAACATTTACTGTAGACATTGGAGCTGAATGGAGATTGTCTCTTACATAAAGAACTTTTTTCTCCAAAAGATATTGATAAATCGATTAGACAAATAAAAATTGTATTTATATAAAACTTGGTGTTTTTAATGCAATCTGAAATCGATTTTTATCGATTTTCTACGCTTAGCTGATATCGATTAATTAATAATTTTTATTTTATAATAATTAGAGAAGGAGCAAACTTAGCAAAAAAACAAAAGTTTACGGAAAGAACATTTCCAATTTGTAGGCTGATGAAATTATTACATTATTTACATACAATTTTACACATGTTGATTAACAATTTGATCAAAGTTTAATCACATTGAACGTGCTTAATTAAATATGCTAATGTTTATACATAGTTGTTCAAATATGCAGCTTTTGCATATATGTACATTTATAGTGTACTTCTGAATATGCATAAATATAGCACTGATTTATCCAGTTAAGCTGGTTAAAGCAATAAAAGATAAATCAGTTATAATCCAAAGTGTTCTCAAATTTAAATTAAAAATTAGAATAGGTTGAAAATTGGAGCACATTTTAAGCAAAAGTGTCAAATAATATTTTATGATATTATTTTAAAACAAATTAAATACAAAGAGGCAAATAAAATGTGGGAATACGAACCTTCAACAATTGCTCACAGCAGAAAGAGACATAGGAAAATACTACATATAAAATACCCAAAAATTATAATTATTTCATCGACAAGTTCAAATAAATAAAGCCCGATAAAAATAATTATAATTTTGCCAGATTTGCTATAATATGTTTAAAATGTTTTGTGCCAAAAGTTACATAAACAAAGCTGCCTTAGAGAATTGTTTTAAATATGTTTGCAACATAATTCATAATAAAAATCTCAAAGGAGAGTTAGATATTTACTGATAGTTAAATATTTAATAAAAAAAATAAAATGATATATATAGATATATATACTTCAGGTAAGTGTTTATAAAAAGACTAGTCAAGTATACATTTTTTATTAAGTTTTTTTTTAGCAGATTAAAGTGCATTTACACCTGTTTATGCTGGATATATATAGGATATATATACATATATATATATATATAGCAATTGCAATCACAATCACAACATCTAATTTTGCATTCTGCAGCACTCTGTAAATCCATTATTAAGATGGCTTTTGTCTGCTGATAAGGACACTTGCTGTGTACAACAAAACACCGAAACTTTTAATGAGAAATGTCGCCAGTGCATTCACTTCCAATTTTCTTGTAGCTTTTTTTTTTTTGGCTTTTGGTTGTATCCCAGCGGCGCTTGGCAAGTCGACAATTTTCGTTACGAGCGAGCATCTTGCCAAAATGAGAAAACTTCTGTCAAAGTCCACATTTGTGTGGCACTCTCAGTCAGAGCTGGAGCTGAAGCTGAAGCTGGAGCCAGAGCTGGAGCTGGAGTCGGGGGAGAAATGCTGCTCATAAAGCTTACCAGGCAGGGGCCATAAGTTGCCGAGAGTAAATCTGTTTCAAGTGGCAGTCACTCGCCGAATTAGCTGACGGCTGTTGGCTGCTGGCTGTTGGCTGTTTGGCTTTCCATGGAACGTGGCCAAAACAAACAGCGTAGGTGTCTGCATCGGTGTCCACCTAATGGGTTGGAGTGAAGCCATTTTCTCATGCCTTTTGTCTGGCCCGAGCCAAAAACGTTTTCTTTCCCATTATTGGCACAGCGGTTGCAACGAGCCCGTCTGAGGTGATAGAGAACAGAGCAGCCACGTTCTCTGCCCCCCTCACTTGCCACACTTGCCACACTTGCGACTTTTAGTTTATTTGCACATAAGGCAACGACTCGGAAGAGCAGCTCCGTTTCACTTTATTGGGGCTTTATCCAAGCCCACGATTCTGTAGGTGGCTTTTCGTAGTTTCACATTCGTGAGACTTGCAAAAGTGTTTGATGCTTGTGTGTTCTAAAGAAATATACTGGCAGAAATTGAAAAAAAAAATACAGTATTTACAACAATTATTTAAGATGAGTTTTTTTTGCTAGCGTTTATTGAATTCTATCGATATTTAAGAAAGGATTGCACTTATCGATCAAATTAAGCAAGTTTGATCTGTGAGAAGCAAACGAGAGAATATATTCAAAATTGTGAGTTTATAGTACTTAAAGTCTCTGAGATCGGCGTGATCTAAAAGACGGACAGACGGAAATGACTATAACTATTGTGCTGTTGGTGCTGATCAATAATATATATATATATATAAATATATATACATATTTACTTATAAAGAGAGAGAGAGACTAATAATACTAGACAAGAATATTTATAATTTATGGAGTAACAGACGAGTGAACTAATTCATATTTAGCAAAATATTATTAACTTCAAATTTGTATTAAAAAAAAATTATATACAAAACTTTCTACATTTTTAGCCTGGAGAATATATATATTATATTATATTAATTTATACTTTAAAACAAAAATATTATATTCAATGTCATTTTACTTAATTTGAGAAAATAAACAAATTAAAAATACTAATTGTTTAAGTTGCTATTATTATTATTATTATTTAAGACATTTTTAGTATATTTATAATATTTCAAATAAATTTGATATCCTTTAAAATAATTTGAGTTGCTTATAAATAAATAGGTTAAGCTTGAACATTTTCGTTTTCAGTGTAAGAAATTATATTTCCAGTTCAGTTTTATATAGTTGACTAGTTGAAGTTTTAGTTTTTAAAATGAACTAGCCAACCAGAATAAGAATTTAAATTTCTGGCTTTTATATTTTTATTTCTATTAATCACTGTAATTATGTAAGGATTAAAATAAAATTAAATATACAAAAAATAATAAAAAATTATTTGGAAAATTCATTTTTTTAAATTAAAATATTATATTCAATTTTTTTTCACTTACTTATATAAGTTGATATTATTATTATTTAATGAATCGTTGGTATATTTAAAAATTTAAAATATATTTAATTTACTTTAAAATAATTTGAGTTGCTTATAAATAAATTGTTTAAACTTTAACATTTTCGTGTTCAGTATAAGTAACTAAAAATTCAAGTTCAGTTTTATATAGTTGACTAGTTGAAGTTTTAGTTATTGGAATAAACGTAACTTTCTTACAGTGTATGTCGAAGCTAAAGCCAACTAGAATAAGAATTTAAATTTCTGGCTCGCCAACCGTTGCATGTGGCTTCCGCATGGGGCATGGGCGGTGTTTGTTACAGAAAACACGACACATGGCACACCAGGTGGAGTACCTCCGAGGAGAACCTCGGATTACCTCGCCTAGATGTACACAGAAATGGAGGCAAACAAACAAACAACGGACCAACCTAAAAGACCTAAATGAAAATGATTATGTTTTGCTCGAACTTTGTCTGTTTGCTTTCATATTTTGATGATTGCCGCTGCGACTAGGCCAGAAACATATATATAAATTGGGCATGGGTCTGGTAATGGCATGGAAACGACATAAACAGGGCATGTCAAAGGGGCGCCACAAGGCGCAAAACAAGCATTTCTTAAAGCCACTTTGAAACTAGTTTTCGTAGCTGCCGTTTGTGTTTAATTTTGGTGACAAAAGTGTTGGCTAGTATTTTTTTGGCAAAACATTTTATGGCCACAACAGATTTTGCTCGGTGTCAGTCTCGGGTGTCAAATGAAATTCACCAACTTCTCGCAGCGATTTGCGTGCCTCAAGCTTTTGCACATATTGCGACAACTTTGGCTAAGGAAACTTTCGTCAAAACTGGACTTAATTGCAACGGTTTGTGCTGCTTGTGGCAGCTGGCAACGGACATGAGCAAAAACTTTGATTTACTTGGCCGTAAATTTCAGCAGCAGTCTACATATGAAGCGCCGTACAGCGGGAATATGCCAGCCAACTCCAAAGGTGTGGGGGGGACACAAGTAGGAGCCGCCACATGGCGTTCATAAATAAGCGGACATTCCTGCTGCAGCGTCCGATGAGCCCCTGGCATCAGTATAAATCTAACAGTTAATGGACTTACCTGCTTGCCACAAAACCTGGGCAGCTGGCACAGTCGGATATCGGTTGCGAATTTCCAATAAATTTGCTTGCATTATGCACACAAAAATAAGTTACGAATTTTATACCAGAATTAAGCGTAAGTGAATTAACGTGACTAAAATATTAATCTTGGAACGAAGGGACACATCGGTTCGTACACGATTCCAACTAGTTCTGGAACTTGGCACAAAATCTACTCATTTCCTTCGATTTTGCCGTTTGCTGCTGCTGCTTGTTCCTCGCTGAGTAATGCGAAATACTCAGGCAAATAAAAAGCAAGTTTTATGCAATGCTTAAATTAAAATAATATCTGCATTCCAGTTATGCAAATTGAGTTGTGTTTATCTTAAATGGTAAGACAAATTAAGTTGTGCTTATCTTAAAATTAGCTAAAGTAATTTTTGCATAGACCGGAATTTAAATTAATCAAATTTAAATATTTTGTGTAAAATGATGTAAAATATGATAAAATAGATGTAACTAATAATTTAAAATAAATATAAAATGTTTTTGTGTGCATTTTGAGTTATTTTAGTTGATTTAAATATTTTGTGTAAAATGTATATAAATGTAGAAAAATAATTTAAAATATTTATAAAATTTATTTGTGGGCATTTTCAGTTGATTTAGTTGATTTAAATATTTTATGCAAAATGTAAATAATTTTAGATAAAAATTTCAAATTAATATAACATGTATTTTTGTCCAATTTCAGTTATTTTAGTTGATTTAAATATGTTGTTCAATATAAAAAGAAAATTATGAAATAAAGAGTTCATCTCATAAAGAGATTATTATTAGCTTGGGCTACCAATTGACTTAAATATGTTGTTCAAAATATATATTGTACCCATAAATACAAATAAAAACAAAAATTGTATCATTTTTGCTTAATAATTTAAATTGTTCACCGAAATATTTCATAAGAAAAAACGATTATAGTCAAACACAATTTAAAACAACCAATAAATCGCCCAGTTAAGACAATTCATTCACGAAATTAATTATATATGGTCTCAATTAGGCAAAGCAATCAGCTCGTCTGCAAACCAAATGAGCCAGACTATAATGAAGCCCCATTGAGCCATGGACCCCACAAGTTGCAATTAGCAGACGTCCATTAATTAAAGATTAGTTTGAAGACCGACAAATTAGCATAAATGAAAATTGAAGATGATGATTTGCCGGCGGCAATCGATTAAAATCATTGAAGTACGCGAATTGAATGCAATATCTGCTTTTTTGCAGAACTAATATATATAGATAAAATCAAATATATATATATATATAGATATTATTATACATATATAAACATTTATTTTTTTATCAAAATATATTTTCGTGTTGTTGCAAAGAGTTGGCCGCAATCTTTTGTGGAAACTTGCGTACCTTTGAAATAACGCAAACGATCAGAGTTATTAGTTTGTCGGTTCAGTGGGAAATGATGCACTGGTAGATGTCCGCGCTCGGTGCTCGTGCGTCCATCCCGAAGAGCTGCCATGGCAACGGAGCCGCAAATAATGGAAGTCACGCGCCTTGGTCAATGGCCGCTGGCAAGGGACGCGAACACCACTCTTAGGAAAGGAGAGGGGCGGGTGTCTGTGGCGGAGAGAGAGCTGGTTTTTGGCTGTGCTTGTATTTGTGCACTGCACTGGTGTGTGTGCGCGCTGACTTGTGCGTGTATTGGTGTGCGCATCTGCCGCTGTCGACGTCGCGAAGTCAGCGCAGACTGGCTGGCCAAGTGAGTTTTTTGCCACGCCTGCAGCTGAACTGAGCCAAGCGCATGTGCGAGAAGGGAAGGCACTGCCTGCCGTCACTGGGCTGCCATCAGATACATTCGTTTGCCAGATAAATTCAACATGGCCGACAGTCAGATAAACCTGATTAGGCAGGCGGCCTCCCCGTCAGCGCTGGCACTGTACAGCGCCATCTGGCGACGATAAATGCAGCAGTTACCGTACTGTATCTTTATCTACTATTCATGGGACTCTGGAGGCGCAGGTAGAGCAGCAGCAGCAGCAGAAGCAGCAGCAGCAGCAGCCATTCAAGTAGAAGGATGCCAGCGGCTGAGTTTCACAATTTAGCCGCTAGGCTTTTGAGAGATTGCCAAGATAAATAAATCCAAGTGGAATGGGAACTAATTAGAGATACCCACGACAATATTATCTGATTCAGGCAACTACTTTGAAGTGATGTCGATTATCAAATAACACTTTATCAGATATATGTCAAATATTACGTGAGATCTCATTCTCATAAAAGCATCTTCTTTGGAGAATCAACGTTCATTGCAAATAACGTTTTATAAATAATACTTTTGTAGATATAAAGTAATTATAAAAACATAAATTAATTAAGAGATGCTATAAATAATCTTATTGTATATCAATAATGTACAGATCATATATATCATAACATTGGCAATTGTTAAGCTGTGGCCTTTTTCGGAAAGATTTATGGCATGAAATAGCTCCATAAGCATATGGTAAATGATAATTTTATTTAGTTCTTAGGCCTTTTTAGTCCCACATCTCGACACTTGCATACTAATAGAAGAACGAAAAAATGGAAAGACAAAAGAACCACTAAATTATTGTTTAAACTTATTTAAATAAATATATATACATACATTCCATATATATACATATATAGAAAAATTGTAATACTCATGGGAATATTTGTTAAAAGAATATCTATACTATAAAAAACTAATAAATTGGGCTCACTGAGACAAAGAAGAATATATATTTATTATTTTGTACTAACTGTATTATTTGCTATATTTATTATGTATTCAAAATATAGTAGATATAGGCAAATCGGACTGTCTGTAAATTACTTTCTCAGTTTAAAAACTATACAAAATACACTTTGCATTAGTCCAATTCTTTGCCGCAGAAACTGAAGTTCTAATATATAAACATTTGGATTTTCAAAATATCTAGACTACATAATTATTTTATAAATTTTAGCTGAATCCTCTAAAGCTCAGTGATAATATTTAAACCTTTTTAACAGTGTAAAAGTTAGTTAATTTTGATCTCAATTTTGCTATGCATTTGCGCATATTTTCATATACAATCTGAAAAAGAATAAAATATAATTTCAAATAAATGTAACCCATTCTGATAAAATAATAATTCTCAAATGTGTAGCACTCAAGTTATTAAAAATAATAATTATAATAATAATTAATAAATATTGTGCGGGAAATAAGCATGTCTCGAGTAATTTAATAATCATAATATCAAAATATTTCGGTGTAAGAATTGCACCCATAAAAATGTGATAAACTGAATTGATTTATATTCCAACACGAAAAATCTAAGAATATCTTTTACATGTACAACACAAAACTAAAAAAATATAGTTTTCTTCTATAAGGCCAATTAATTTAAATAAAAAAATAATAATGAAAACAATTGTATAAACTGGCGTATAGAAACGACTCCATTTGAAGCCATGTCTGATTTACATATAATAAAACCACTGCCGGTTAACAAGCTCTGGCCAAAACTGTCTTGAATAAGTAGGCTAAAAGGAGGAGAAATTTTTTTTTTGTTAGTGGAATAATCAGACATGGACTTTGGAGCGATGTCCTTGGCAGCACCGAGGTGACATAAGCAATTTGCAATCAGTGGTGTTAACAATGCGGCCCATAAATTTCTATTGACCTCTATACCCTCTTGAGATTTCCAGCTCCAACTCTGGCACCCCGGAGCGAGTGAATTATGCAAGTGGCGCGATAAAAGCAAAGCCCTGCGAACTAAATTTATTGGATGTCATGCACTCATTAGCGTCCAAATGCGAGCAACGCCAGATCGATGTCGACGGACGGAGCTTTACGCTGAGAACAAACTCATTAATACCAACAGACTCTGAGACCTTGGAACAGCCTCCGTCTCAGCCTCAGCGTCAGCCAGTTAGTCCACAATGGGCGGGCCTCGATGGCGCTGAATAAATAACAAAGTGACAACCACAAAAAACAACCGCGTCGGTGATGGGACTGTGCCCGATGGTGATGCTTATGCTGGTGCCTGTGCCGAGGCCAAAGCCAAATGGAATTGGAAATGGAAAACACCAGCAAGACGAGAAAATGTACAATAATTGAGCTCACAAATCACAGGACGGTGCAGAGCTAAAGCAGCCGGCGCACCAATGAACACGAACCAAGTAAATTCAGATTCTTTAAAATTTGTGCACATATTTTTTTTTCTATAAGCGAGTCTCCAACTTTGAAGGGTATACATTTATATAAATATATATACAATATATATATATATATATATATTGTGTATGTGTAGCCACTTAATCTGCTCGCTGTCTTGGCTCCACTTTGCGTCCACCCACTCCCCAAATGGAGGCAACACTCGGGCCAAAACAAGCGCCTCCAGTTGGTGCCTGGTGGCTGGTGCCTGGCCATTTAGTTGGGTAGACAGATGGATGCTGATGTGGACGTGTGTGGTGTAGCATATTGATGAACCGCAGCAAATTGGCTCCATGGTGGCAACAGATCATCGTGGGACAAACAAAAAAAATATTGGCGAATACAAAATATAATTCTATGACCAAAAATATAGAATTCAATATATAAATTGTATTTAATATTTATTTATTTGTTATAGTCTGTTTTTAGTACAAAATTAAATATATTAATTGTATTTAATAATAATTTATCTGTTTTAGTTTGTTTTTAGTACAGTTTGCCAAGCCAGACATACAATTTTTCATTTAAATAATATTTAAAAATATGTTATGTAATTTTGAATTTGTATCGTAATATTTATTTGACCAATGAGATTTCCTGGTTTATTTAAAGTTAAAAAATCGAACATTTCTTCTCAAATATATGTGCATCATATTTAATCAAACAATTATAAAAATATGTAAATTAATAAAATATTAATATGAATGTTAAAAATGTTTTTATCTCCTGAATCTTCCAAAAATGGAACTAACTCTTTACTCAATATATTTCCACTGTTCAATTTTCTACATGTCTGGGTTAAATTTTCCTATCCGTTGGTTTCGACAACGAATTGTAAAAAAAAAACAACATGTAGAAAAATGAGAGAAATAAAATAAGCGAAACAAGAATGAGTGTGCCATAAGGGAGTGGCTGACTATGAGTTACCCTGTACAAAATTAGAGTACTTGCCAAAATTTATATACAAACTTATCCATTAAAGCCTGGTTTATACTGATCAAAAATTTATATATTTGTATATATATTTCTGCCTGTTACATCATCGAGCAACCCTTCCTATTAATTTTTAATGGGTGCTGGGTATAAAAAGCAGCAGCAGCGTCCACTAAGAATCATGTTGGCTACTCCAACTCCAACTACATCTCCATCTACATCTCCATCTCCATCTCCATCCACATCTTTACTCTGTAGTTTGCAGTTGCAGCTTGGCAATCTGCCAACATTTGGTATAAATCTCCCTTGATAAAACCCTCGATTGCTCCCCATAGTTCGAGGCTCTCTCTAAGCCACGCAATTTCAGACTAGGCTAAGACGGCAGTCTGTGTGCTAGTGATAGTTGTGGTTTAGTGAGTACTTCACATTTTCGCCCTCAAATGCAAGAAAAGCCATAATCAACGCCAAGTTGGCTGGCAAACGCAATTGGCCATTCGTATGCCAAGTTGCAACTCATTTGCATTCAATGGCGAGTTCAATGCACGTTGCAAATACGCTTCAGTTTTAGCATCCTCTAGCTGAGTGCCACATTAAGTGTTGCAAGCTTAATTGGACTCATCATTCATATTTAATGGTGAGCTTTGAAGTTGCGCTTATCTCAAGAATTGCGCTTTGCTCAAGTGCAAAGAATAATCCCCGTTTTGTGCGGGGTGTTTTTTGTTTTTTATTAGTTTTTGTTTCCAAGAAATTGTGTAGGAAATAATAATAAAAAAAAATAGATTCAATTTAAGTTTTTGCGCACCTTAAAATAAAATATACAAAATAGTTGTTGTATGTTGAAAACGTAAATAAATTGTTTCGACCCTGTTGTTAGCGTGTTCCTTGTTAAGGTACACACACAGGCAGACACACACACACACACACACACACACACACACACACACACACACACACACACACACACACACACACACACACACACACACACACACACACACACACACACACACACACACACACACACACACACACACACACACACACACACACACACACACACACACACACACACACACACAGGCACTGTTGCAAACAGACAAAAATTGCGTTTTACTTTTATGCGTCCGCAACATTGTTGGCCTAGAATATAAATTAAATATCACAATATTGGCCAAACAATTTGTACAATAATAAGAAGCATGTACATGACTTTTGAGCCTTGACTGTCTGTCTGTTTGTCTGTTTGTCTGTCTGTCTGTTTGTCTGTCTGTTTTTTTGTCTGTCTGTTTTTTTTTGTCTGTCCGTTTGTCTATTTTAGCAATTTTGCCCCGCACTGATACAATGCGATAATTTGCGTTTGGACTGGCCTGCGCTGCGCTGTGCTGGGCTGCCTTGTGCACCAAGGGCAGGGCGGGGTAATGGCCTCTTGTTAGCCTTTTTCAATGGCCGACGCATTCCGCGCAAGTGCTGTGCTCTCGCTCTCGCAAACATTGCGACTGCAAGTGCGTGTGACTGGGATGCACATACTCGCATTTTGGTGGAGATGCCCTAACAAAATTACAGTGGTTGTTGACGCACAAATTTATTTTGCCTATCTGAGTGTTAAGGCATAGGCGGAAGCCAAAGTTTTGTTTTTGGTCTGCACCAAAAAAAATAACAAAAATTCTAAGAAAACTAGGTTTTTTTTTGCAATTTATTGACATATATAAAAAACAAGAAGCTTGCATAAATTGGACAATCGAAATAAAATGTTTTATTTTCTTCTTATTTCTATTATCAAGAAATGCGCTTTTAAAAACTCTAAATGGAAACCGTATTATTTTAATATTTTTTAAATATCAGTAAAAATTAATTATATTTTAATTTAATAATTTTTAATCAAATTAGAGAATATTTTTCGTCTTTGAGGCTGAGTAGCGCATCTGCCAAATTTTATATAATATATATAATAAAGTTTTATTTTAATAATTTTGGCGAATTTCTAAAATTCATAGCGCTAATTTTTCTGAGTGTGCGCCCTTCAAAAATAAATCAAACTTTTTTCGAAAATTCAAACAGTCAGTTTTGGAAATGTTTGTTTACTTCTGCTTGTTAAATAATTTTTCATTTTTACGACAGCTCTGCTTGAAGTCCACAGCTCGGACACTTGGCATGCAAAATAAAGAGGTAAGGGGTAAGAGAGTGAGGGTAATTGGTAACACCTTCTGTGCCTTAATGAACTTAAGCCCCCTCCGGGCAGCCCTTCGACCCCGTTGCGTCTGCTTGTGTCTTACTGATGAAATTTGGTGGGTCTAAAAGTTCGCATCTCTAATGTAATTAGGCCGTTCCAATTGTCCTCCCGCGGGGTGCACTTGGCTCATGCAAATTGTGCTGCGAAATTAGTAAAATTAATTCTATTCAGCTTTGCAATTGGCTTCTCAAGGCTTCTGATTAAAATTTCAAATGAACTCGACGCGTAAAACGAGAACCAGAAAAATATATATATTTTAGCAATGTCGACGATTACACACTCTTGCGGAGCGTATAATAAATTGCTATAATTATTAATATATAAAATAATATAATATAATATAAAAAATATATATTAAAACAACTTTAGCAGCAGTAGCATTATTGAATATATTGTTTAAAAAAATAGAATTATTTAGTGAAAGACAAGTAAAGTAAAATTATTTACTGAACGTGATAATTATGTTTAATAGCTAAATCAGAACAGATAAAATTGCTTAGGCAGAAAATACGTCTGTAAAAAAGCTTGTTTAATATGAAAAAAATTCAATTTCATATTTTATAAATAGTTTCAAGTTCATTGCTGTCTGTGTTACATAAATGCTTATTTATGTATGCAATAATGTACATATACCCACATAATTACATCAGTTTATCAATGTTTACCCAAAACTTCTGCAGATTTTTACGGGCGTTTTGGGAGCTGCAAATCGCATAAACAAAAAACTATTGGGAAATTGTAAACAAAAATCCATTTAAATGAAATAAGATGTCTTTGACCTCAATTTGCAAACAATTTGTGAAGCAAAAGGAAATTAAATATTTATGTTTTAAACTAGATTACAAACCTAAATGAGAATCTAGCTAAGCCGCTTGGTTTTTTTTCATTAATTTTTACAATTTTACTTTGGGTATTAAAAAAAATTGATTTATGCAAATGATGTGCGAGATATTATATTATGGATATATTCAAGCGATTATTGCTCTTAATATCAATATATTTATATTATTTATGAGGGTTGGAAATGTCTGTAATTATTTGATATATTTTGGCAACTCAAAGAGAAGCTATATATTTACGCTTAATTATATAATTAATTTGCATCTTAATTGACTTAATTGAAATCGAAGAAAAAATATAATAAAGGTAGAACGAGCAAGTTTCAGCACTTTTACAAAATGTTTTTGTTAAAATTTTAAGTTAAATTATTAATTATTTAATATATATGTAAATTAAGATATATACAAATTAAGTTAAAAGGTTTTTTGCAATATATTAGGGCAATCACAGGAGTAAAATTAATCGTTCATTCATTCTGGATTTTGTGGATAACGCATAATTCTGAATTATTGAAATAAATTTTTAAAAAAAAGTAGATTTGCAACAAGGAGCAAATACTCGTAATTACGGCATTAAAATTGTTAAAATTTCTTTTTAATAAATGTTGCCTCATCGACTTAATGTTTTACTTTACTAAAGAAAATATCGTATTAAATGTTTTAAATCGCAGTGTAAAATAACTTTGAGCTGTAATCAAATTGAGTTTAAAATTAAGGCGATTTAAACTTGCACTTAAGTTTGCTTAAATTAATTGATATTTATAGCAAGAAGGCAGCCAACAATAACAATATGAAGAAAGATGTTAGCCAAGTTTACAGCCTGAGGCATATTTATTGTTAGTTTTATCTACGACGAAGGTAAACGTTGAAAACAGGCAAAAACGGAAAATGTTTAATTAAAAGCAAAAACATTGGTAAATTGCGACCTCAAATAAAGCAACCAACAATGAAAACGAAGTGGAAAGCGAAAGAAAACACGCAAGTTCAGGAAAGCAAATAAACGAGGTATTTAACCAACCGACCACATTGAGACACACTTGCAACAAGGGGCAGAGGCAGACACTGCTGAAGTTGAAACTGTAGCATGTGCGTAAGAGAGGAGTGAGGGGGGAAGCAGCACACATAATTGACTGACGGGATAATTTACTTCCGTGTTCTTTGCGTGCTTATTAAATTTCTGGGGTTGTCTCCGTTCATTGATACAGGCAAACCAAAGTCAAATCGTAGCTGGAGCCGAAGCTGGAGCCGTAGCTGGAGCCGGAGCAGAGTGACAATGGCATTGACAATGCCAATAGCAATGAGCTGGGCAGAGCTAAAACGGTTGTCTTACGTAGCCACAAACTAATTACACATATTCTTCATTAGTTGCCCTGCCACAAATCGTGACAAGCTTTGGCACAAGCTGCATGCCCCAATTTAAATGTCGACAATGGAACAAAAGCGAAAATTAAGTTGAGTTTTCTCAAGCTGAATTCGTCTTGTAAAATAAGAACGATTCCAGACAAAAATAGCTACTTTAAAAAAGAGTGTAAAAAATATATAAATAATTTACTGATTTGATTAATTTGTTCTTATTTATAATAAATAATAAATAAATTTGATTTTCAAATTTGCACTGAAAACCAAGCTAATATTTCTGCTTAAATTGACAAGAATTATAATTTATATAGAAAACATGATCAATATAATTTTTGTTATATAGAAAACATGATCCATATAATTTTTGTTTTTTATATATTTATTTAAAAAAAAAACTTGTATTTTTGTGCACCAATTACAAAAAAAATAAAAAATGTTTATTTTAAACAACAAGCAAAAATACAATTTAAATGTTCAATTTGACTGCTGAGCACAGAACAGATTCCATTGTGCCACACATGTTGCCTCAACTCCCCCACCTTGAGTTTGGATGAGGATGCGGATGAGGATGGAGGCAGAAGATGGCGTTATTGAACCAAGGGCGCGCTGCGAGTCACGTTCGTCAGCCAACCCATTTACTTAGCTAAGCGATGGGGGTTGTACCTGCCGCCATCGTAATGCACAGGCGGGGATGAGGGGCAACAAGCCATGCCACACTTGTGGCAGCAACCACCCTAAGCTGAAGATTCGCACACAGTTTGTTACTTTGCTGGCCTATCCTCGATTGATGAAAATCTTTTGGGCTGAGGCTGAGCATAGGAGTACACGTTCCTGTGCTTATCGCCGGAATATGGAAATTTCGCCATTTATTTGATCAACTTTTGCCTTTTTTCATATCGGGTACGCATTTTGGGCGGGCAAATGTGAAAAATAAATGGCAAAAGGTACAGAAAACACGGATCAACTATTTCATATGCCACACGCATTGCTATTGCCTCGATTGCAATTTAGCAAAAAAAAACATGTTGGCAAATAAAAAAAAAAACGAAAGGTATAAGAAAATGAAAAGTTGGAGTAGCCCAGACCAGGATCTGGTTTTGTATCTGCTGGATGCACCTGCGCCACAGCTCAAATTGATAGTTCGCCCGTTGCCATTTATTGTTTTTATTTTGCTTATGCATACATACATACATAAAATACATATGTATACATATTTTTATATACTTCAGACTCACCTGCAACACATGTCGTGTAACGTTTAGTGTCTTCGGGGGGTGCCTGTAAAAAATAATCCACCTGAAATCGTATTGAGAACAAGACAATTAATTAAAAAGTTTATTTCAGTATTTATATATATATATATATATATATATAAATTTTAAAAAAAAATCTCCTTGGATTATAATAAACTTATTGATATATTATTTAATAAAAATGAAATAAAAAAATACAAATAATTCCTGTGTTAGTTGTTTCATTTCATACGTTATTTGTATACAAAAATCTTGAAATGACATCATAAAAAAATATTGTAAAAATCAAATTAACAAGTTAAATTTTTCTATATTGCAGCGATGGATTCTATAATAATAACTTGTTTTCCTGCCTGTATTAAGTGTTACGTTTGCCAAATAATATTTAATAAATTTAATTAATGTCATCTAATATTTAATAAAATTTATTTAATATCAAAAACGAAATATTTCTATGAGCGTTTTTAAATTGTTTACTAAGAAACTGTTGAAATAACTCGACAATTGATATTAAATAAATAAAATATAATATTATTTATTCACTCTTTGTTGAATAAATGTTAAATATTTAAAATCTACAGCTTTTGTTTCAGATGAAAGTAATGAAAACTTTACTGAAATTGCTGAATATAAATACAAATCCCTCAAAACACAATTTTGCACATGGTAATCTAACCTTGAATGTGAGAAATATTTACATATGGCTAAGTGGGGAAACAAATTGTTATATTCAATCGACACACTCGAAAAAAAAAAAACACTTTCATTCAAATACCACGCATGGTCTGCGCCGAAAATCGCCATTAAACTTAAATATATGCGGAACATAGAGCAAAGGCCCAAATCCGATTTATGCCGGAACACGCTCCTCATTATAATTTCACGCTTATCATTTTATTTAAATATTCCACAACCGCAACCCATTCCGCGCCTCTTTCCCAGAAGTGGGATTTCTTGTTTGCGAAAAGACAAAAAAAAATAATATACCATCAATTTATAGTTGGTTTGGCACTCCAGAGTCCCAACACATGAGGCAAGAATATTTATATCGATGTGGACAAAGTGTGGGCAGAGTGCGTCGCTGATGCATTTGTATCCCATTGGGTCCAGTTGTGTTTGTGCCACACTCCTGCTGCTGCTGCCGTCCTTCCGTGCGCTTCATTACTTGCCGCTTACTCGATTATGTCGCCGGGATGTGATGCGTTGGCCACACACTTGTCGACCCCACACATACACCCACATACAGCCACACCCACCACCTTCACACACTCCACATCCTTCCACACATGTTCGTGCGCTCTTTTATGGGTCGTGTGGCTGGGAGTTGCCTCCATCACCCGTTCCATTTCATTGTCCGCCCAGTAGCCATCGCCAAACACGTCCCCATCCCCATTCCCATCCCCATCCCGTTGAGTGCTCGTTTGTTTGTCTATATATTTTTTTTTTGGTTTTGGTTTTTTTGTTTATCCACGTAACCATCCAATTCTGGTGCACAACAAACGCGAACAACCCATTGAGAAGCTCGACGCTTCAAGAGCATTCATCCATCTAAATATGTGTGTACTTCCCCCTCCCCTTCCCACCCTCCTCTATTGTCATTCAACGACGTCATAATTTTTATACCATGTACCCATTAAAACTGTCTAAAAGGGTATTACGACGCTGTGCAAATCTATGTAAACTTAAATTTTTATCAGTCCTGAACAGATGGTTTTTTTTAAGGTGTGTTCCGTATCTCTGATCTCTGACACTATTTGAGCTAAACGACTGAATTTGTATGTAGATTTATAGGTAAACCTTACTCAGTTCATAACAATTATAGTTTCCATATCAATATTGATAAATACATTTTAAATTAAATATATTCGGAACTCAGAGCGAAGGCTCAATCAATTCAATGCAGAATTACTTTATCAAAAACTTCCTACGATTCCCATTAGGCATTAGTCAGAGTCCAGGCTTGGACTTGTATTATATTATATATTATATTATATTGTATAAGTATTATAACTAATTTACGGATAGTTATAGTGTTCAGTCTCTACAGAAATTTGGGTACAGGGTATCTAATAGTTGGTGCAACTTGCAACTGTTACTTGATTAAATGTGAATCTTTCATAAAAAACTATCTCAGATTTCATAAACTATATATATATTCTTGATAAGCAGCAATAATCGAGATATATTTATATTAATTTCTGTTCTGATTTGATTTGCTTATTATTTATTTATTTATTTATTTGTATTTATATATTTTATGTATATACATTTTATTTGTATTTATACATATTGTATGTATAAACTTTTAAAATGTTGGCTCAGTCGAACCAGAAAAATTCACATATTTTAAACAATTATTGTGCATATTAAAATGACTATTTAAAAACTAAATACAAAAGTTATCATTATTAAATTTAAACTACAATTGAAATATATGAAATTTGCATGTGAGTAGTTGTAGAGTATTGAATTTTCGGTGTGCTGTTTTTTTTTTTATTAGTTGTATTGTTTTTTTTCTCGATATTTTTGTTGTATCTCTATAGATGCGAGTCTCGACTCTCTCAGTGGCAGCCTCATATTCCCAAGTGGAAGATGGTCGTGTGCATAAATTCTGGCTAAGCATATTTCGGACTGTGCCGGGCCAAAAGCTTTTCCGTTATAACCGCATAACTGTTACATGACTAGTCGAACATGATTGTGCCGAGTTTGGTCTGCTCCTGTGTGGACCCCTGCTCTTGCTCCAGCTCCAGCTCCAGAGCACTTAGTAGTTTCGCTCCCAAAATTGTTCCATTTTCATAATGAGGAAGACATCCATTTTCGTATCGGACCAGAGACAGACTTATCCCGTTAGTCTTGGCTGGTATTTGTGTATCTTTGGCCATATAGAAATGCCATAAAAGCTCTTTGAGCGCCGCCAAACTTTTTCTCATTAATATTTTCCATTTTCAGTAGATTAACAGGCCAAGAAAACTTTTTTCCTCTACTTTGCCTTTGCTATTGATTATTGATTTGTTAAATTTACTAATTCACAGATAAATTAATGAATGTTGCCAACCAAATGGAAGTCTCAGCGGCGAACCAAATAGAACAATTTTATGAAGAAATATTCAGTAAGTATTGAGAGCTGTATTTTGTCCAAAAAATTTTCTTTTAATGGGAATGAAAATTTGATAAAAACGAATGTGAATAAATATAACACAAATATGCGTTTTTTTCTATATCACCTTCTTGAAAAGTATTGCAAATTTAAGTAAATTATTATTATTATTTTAAATAGCTAACTAAAAGCATAACAATTATGGCAAATATGTACAGCAAAGAAAGCCGACTTATAATTCCCTTAAATAAATTTATAAATAAAATACTTCTTAGATAATTCATACTATGTGCCAGCCAGATTTTGAGCTTAGAAAACATAGACAATTTATGTGAATAGAGGCATAATATTTGAGACAAGCCACGTGCCTTTTTATGCGGCTTTAATAAAAAAAGGATTAAAGCAGGTAAAAACGATAGGAAAAATCAAGGAAAATCTCTTGATGAAACCAGTTTTAGTCAGCAGCGAACTGTGTCGATTTAGTGATAATTACTCTATTTCACTTCAGAACAGATTATGTGGCCATAGCCAGGAATAGCTGTAATACAATTTTGTAAGTCAAAAAACCAACTAAAATTAATTTGTTAAGATAAAAACTGGAAGACTTTTCCACAATAACATATTTCTCAAGTGTTGGTTACTATGAAATATGATTCATTATATATATTTCATATTTTAATTCCAAACCGAATCTTGCAAAAATCTATGTTGCTTATTTACATATTAATAATTTTATATTATAAATTATTTATAATAATTTTATATTTAAATTATATACTCGCAGTACGAAATTTGATATTGCAGATTATAAAAGTTTTTTTTAAAAAAGAGAAACATAAACAAAAATTTAGTTGTAATTTTATCCTTTTGTGTTTTTAAAGTGTTGTAAATAAAACCGAAGGTAGGCAAGTCAGACCCATACTAAATTTGAAAATTTGAATTGCAGCACATTCAAAGGTATGTTTAGAATTTGTCTGACATATCAGGGAGCATATCAAATTGGTTTACAACACAAGCCTCAACCCCACCCCCCGCTGCGGAAGTAGAACTTCGGGTCAGACTCCGGCGGCGCACAGCAGACGCAAAAGGGTTTTCGCTCCAAATACAATTTCAAACCAAAAAATAAAAAGAAAAAAACCTAAAATTCTTGTCAAAAAATGAAGCGTTTCTAATGTTCCAGGAACCACGACGACGCCGTCCTCTGCCTTTGTTAGTCGTGATGGAAAAGTGAAAGTTCGAACCGCGCGTTTATGACAGAGCCATAAAAATGCAATTTTCTAGCTGCAATTTGCTGCCTCGAAAGGGTTAAGAGGCACATGTGTATGCCATGGACCACATGCTGCCGGACTGCACAAATATTTGTGCAGTCACCAGCTGCATATGGATGTGCCACATCTTTTGCCAGACAGACTCTCTTTGTTTTGACAATTTATTGCCGTCTATTTGCCAAATGGATTCGGCTGACCAATTGCCAGAGAAAACCCGACTCCTTCCCCAGATCAGATCGTAATCGTTAAAGTTATGGAATCCATGAGATCAACAAACCCCAAGTGGCGGATGCCGCTGGAAATGCTCGAAAAGATGCCTCCATTGACGTTGCATGTGGTCGTCTTGCAACACAAATGGAGGAGGAGGCGAGCTGTTGCAAATTAATACTGCCATATTAAACGGTATAAGCCGCTTAGCTGGCCAAATCGAGCCAAAACGGGTTATGCAAATAAAATTCATATTCGAATTCTGCTAATGCAATTCACTTTTTTTTTTGTGACTGCAATAATTTAATTCCTTAAGGAAAGTAATATTTTTGTAAAATTCAAATTGCATCGTTATTAGAAGCTTCACTTAATAATGGCTTTATCGAATGCTCAAGTTTAAAAAGCGGAATTATAACTTGAACGCATAAAATATAATGCTCTGAATATGTCGCACAAATTACAAATTATAATCCTTATTACAATAATGAAATCGAGCTGCAATTCAGTGTTAAAACTGAGTAAGTTCGTATATATTTTATTTGATTAATACTGAAGTTTATTGTACTTTAAGCGGCTGATAATTTAACACTGGCTCTTATAACTTTAACTTTTAATGTTTTTTTACCAGCGGCACATATTAACAAATTCTATATTAATCTTTGAAAATGATTTTGATACCGATTGAAAGTATAACAAAAAATTTAAAAAATATAAAATTGGGTTTCAATTATTTTTTATTTCTTAGTCTCAGTCAAGTTTGAGTTTTAAACCTAACTTGACAATTTAATGTTCGTCAATTATTTTATTTATTCATCTAAAATACATATATACAAAAATGCTTATTGTATATATTCTACTCAGTGGGTGCATGTATTTAATTTAATTTATTTAATTTAATTTATTTTATTTATTTTTTTTAATTTGCTCGCAATTATTAGTTGCGTAAACCCCTCTTAACTAAAATATAGTTTAATACGATTAGTCATTCCACTTAAAATTCATACATCAAATTTCACTTGGGCTTATAAATTTAAATGTCATTTTGTTGAGCCTAAAAAAGCTACCCCATTCTCCTCTTCAGTTATCAACCCAAAAACACCAACTACAAACTATAATTTTGGACTTGAAGTGCGCATGAGCAGTTTTTTTCTTAATCTACAAAATTCATATACATTCACAGAAAGTGCACACATATATAGAATATGTAGAATATGGAATATAAAATATAAAATATAGAATATAGAATATAGAATATAGAATATAGAATATAGAATATAGAATATAGAATATAGAATATAGAATATAGAATATAGAATATAGAATATAGAATATAGAATATAGAATATAGAATATATATGTATAGGTCAAAAGTTTAAAACTTGGTTTATGGAAATTGATTTTGGCATTTTCAATTGGTATGGTCAATGGCTGCTGCAGTTTATTAACTTCTATAAATAATCTATTAAAAATTAAATTAATAGAAATCAAAGTAATGGGTCATATTATAAACTAGACTAACAATGTCATTTTCTTATAATTATCTTGTTATTTTGTTAATTTTATTCCAAATTATATTTTTTCTGTATTGTATTTTTGACATTTAATTTAGGTTGTTTACTTTTGTACATTTTTTTGTGTCGACTGATGTTAGTCGACATTAAATACATGAATAAAAGATAAATAAACAAGAATAACGCCATGTTTGTGTGTGTGTGTGTGCGTGTGTGGGTGTGTGGGTGTGTGTGTGTGTGTGTGTGTGCGTGTGTGTGCGTGTGTGTGTGTGCGTGTGTGTACACATGCTGTCACGACGACTACCAATGTGGGAATAAACCAAAATGCATCTGTGCATTTCGTTAAATGTCCCCATGCAGCATACACACACAGACACACATACACGCACACACACATACATACACACTCACTCAAAACGAGTGGTAGAGTGAGACGGCATTACTAAACTGCGTTGCAAGCATCGTTGTCAGCAACGGCTATGGCTGCCACTGAAATGTTGCTGCCTCACTTGGTTTTATGCACTGCTCATTTCTCTAGGGCTGCATCTCTGCAGTTTTTTTTTATGTCATTTAGATATGCGTCCTTTCTCCCTCTCCCTCGCCCTCTCTCACTCCTTGCCAGTGGCAAGAATCGGCTGCAGATAAAAGTGTTCCTTCATTTAACCGGAGTGTCTCTGAGCGGGCAAAACCAGCTGCTCCATTTGTGCAACAATTAGTTTGGGAATTAACTCATTTAAATAGCAGTCGAAATATTCACATTAATGCAACCAATAATTTTCAATTATAACTTTATCGCTTGCCGAGTAGCTGCTGTTTTTTTGTATTGTTTTGGTATGTCTTTAAAATATTTTATGTTGAATTAAATACTTCTGACACACTCAAGTCTCTCAAAATATTCAAAGCGCACATCAATAAGTAAATGCATACTTTTTAAATTTCATTTGGCCATAATATATATACTATACTTAAATATCTGAGAAATTAGCGTCATTTTTTAAAAATGTTTTTGAAATATAAGAGACATGTTTTTATTATTTTCTATATATATTTTTATAAATTCAAAATGTTTTCTTAATTATATTATATATAATATACTTGCGTTTATAATATGCGTTTACTTAAATATCTGAGAAATTAGCAGCAGTTTTTGATTGACATATTTTTCTGGTAATTTGAAATATATGAGAAATGTTTTTTATATTTCTTATATATTATTATGAATTTAAAATGTTTGCATTATTAAATATAATTTTAAGAATTTATAAATTTTTTTAATTCAAAATGTTTGCAATATTGAATATAATTTAAAGTAAATAACGTTTTTAATATTTTATATACTATCAATTAAACATTTGATTGTAATTAAAAAATGTGTTCTAAATATTTTGTAAATTTTTTTTTATAATTTATGCTTGTTTGCATTATTGATTGCAATTTTCATATTAAAGCGGTTTTATATATTTTTAAACTCATTGACGTAAAGTGTTTTATTATATTTTGAATATATTGCACATTTTGCAAATATAGGTATGAAAATTATAAATAACATTCTGAGAAAAAATTTTATTTATTTATTATAATAAAGAATTTGATTTAATACCGTTCTGTGGCAAAATATAATAAACACAAAATATATATTTCACATTATTTTATAAAACATATATTTACTTTATCAATTATGCTTTTAACAACCAATAAATATTTAATAAAATATAAGTAAATTAAATTTTATTTAGTCTATTAGAATCTACAGCTATATCAGCCTTTCCAATTACGAATTTCATATGCTGTGCAGAGATCGAATTTAGAATTTAGAATAAATTCACTGGCAATGTTAAAACGTTAACTGGAACTTTAACCAAATTAGTGAATTAATGTGTATTTGCAGATTTAAAATGCATTGAGTGAAGCGCAATAAAGTAGACACAGCCTAATTGAGCAGAAGTAGATAGTTGCCTCTGAGGTATTTGCTACTTGCCACTTGCTACATGAGTGATTTCCCTTTCATTATCTGCCCCTTGCAAATTGTTGCGAGCTTTATTTACAGTTCGGTCCCAGCACAAACTAAGTACCAACTCTGTGGGTGTTCTGGGTGGTTGGGTTCCAGTTTGGCACGTCTGCAGTTGGAGTGATTGGGACTTGGAATCTGTTATGACTTTTACTATTATTACTATTTATTTTTTGTTTGTGTTTTTTGGGTTCGTGTTTTTTTTTTTTTTTGGTTATCCCATGTGGAATTCTGAGAACTCAATTTTTTGGCATTGTTGGCCATTGTCGTTGTTTTTGACGCTGTTGAGCGCAAAATTATGATGCGAAACGAAAAATACGAGTTGAGTACAAGCCGTGAATGAATGAAAAGTTCAACTACACAAATAGGAAATAATATATATACCTTTATATATATATATGTCTGTTCAGGCTAGAATACGTGTCTTACAGCATTGAATTGTTTGGGGTTTGGGGGAAGGGTCAGGATTGAATGACGACAACAGGCATTGGCAAAAATATCAACAACAATGGGACATGTCCGTGTTGATAATGGAATGCTCATGATAGCTTTGCCTTTGTTGTTATTTTTTCCTCTACTGGCAAAATGGAAACACAACCAAAATAAAATTCTAAAAGGAAAAAAACATAGGAAAAGGCAAAACGCCAGAAACCGAAATGGAAAACTAAAGTAAATCGCTTTTAGACATTTGTCAGATACACACGCATTCCCATTCCACTATAGATAAATGCTTACATACATATATACACCTACACACATACATACATACATACATACACCGATAGATACATTTCGTCGCGTCGAATATATTTTAAGTTTTCCAATTCTCGTTTACATTCCCCTCACTTTCTCAAAAACTTTGAGTCTCGTAAAAATATTTAATTTTATCAAAGCAAATGGAAAAACTAGAGAATGCAACCAGCATACGAAACATGCACGGCAAACTTCAAAGCTTTTAACAAAATTACATTATTTATTTTTTGTTCTTTTCATTTAAGCAGCAAGTGGTAAAAAAAAATCGAAGACTGAAACTAATTCGAAATGAGGATACAGGACAACAATTTGACAAGTAAAAAAATGCATGAGAAAAACTAAAAAAAAATAATATTGTTTGATTGTATACAAAATAAAATGATTTACTTTTTGTTCTTTTGATTTCTGTGGCAAAAGGAAATAAATCAAAGAGAAGAAGTTGAAAAAAAAACAACAATTTGACAAAAAAATTATAAAAAATAATTCATAAAAATATTGATAAAAATAACTATTATTTTTAATTTTCGCAAATGGTTTAATTAATTTTTACGTTTTGTTCTTTAGTTTCAGCAGCAAATGTGAAAAACAGAAAATAATTTGACAAGCAATAAAATTAAATAAAGCAATTTATATAAGTTGATCTCTGCACAAAATATTGAAATTCATAATTGGAAAACCATATATATCTGTAGATTCAGATGGACTAAATAAAATTAAATTTACTTATATTTTATTAAATATTAATTGGTTGGTAAATGTATAATTGATAAAGTAAATATATGTTTTATACAACAATGTGAAATATATATTTTTAATATATTATATTTTGCCACAGAACAGAATCAAAACAAATTCTATATTATAATAAATATTTTAGAATGTTATTTATAATTTTAATACCTAATAATAAAACAACTTACGTCAAAGAGTTTAAAAATACAAAAACCATTTTAATATCAAAATTGCAAGCAATAATGCATAATATATTTATTTTATTAAATATGTATAAAATATTCAGAATATAATTTTTAATTGCAATCAAATGTATAAATGAAATTATATAAAATATTAAAAACATTATTTTAAAAACAAAAAACATTATTTTCCGTTATGGCAGCAGTGCACATATGTTGATAGAATGTTAACCATATATATCTACTACACATAAGAAATGCCTTCGAGTCGCGGCTAAAAATCATGTTGACAGCACAAATGAAATATGGCCGCAGCGGAAATGATAAATGGAAATCCATTCCACGATTACCGATTACCATTCTGGCTGTCTGCCATGCAAGTCTCTCTCTCTGTGGTTCTTGCAGGGGTGTGAGGAGGGGGGAAGTCGGTGCGTTTACACCGGATAATATCAATCAGCGGACATTTCTCATTTTTGTTTACTCAATTCACCTGGCTGGGGCCCTTTCAGCTTTAGCGTCAGAATTCTGTGGTTTTTGTTGTTGCTGTTATTGTTGTTGCAGTTGTTGTTGTAGTTGTTGTTGTTGTTGTTTCTGTTTTTTTGTTTGCTTGTTTCTTGCACATTCACATTGCGTCTTGCAAGCCATTTTATTTATTCCCAGGGCGAACGAGACTTATGCCTGAAAGGGGCAAGACACAAGTTCGAGGCGCAACCATGCAGCAATGTTGTCAAGTGGTTGCCAGTCGGTGCCTCATCACAGCAGACTCTGTCTACGTTGCCAATAATATGCCAATTGGTCACGATTTGTTTAATTAGATTATCGATTGAAGTATTTGGCTCCATGGCGGCATTTTCAATCGATTTCAATTGCAATTCAAATTTATCGCAAGTGCTTCGTGACAATTGCTGTTTCCAATAATAGACAGATTAAACTCAAAGCCAATTTTGCATATTGATTAGAAATACTAAATTAAATTATTACGTGCACAATTGAATAAATGAGTATTATTTTTATTATTATTATTATTTACTGCCACCTAATAAATCTATTGTGGCACCTTTTGAGTCAAAAACTCATCTTCACATCTTGTGTTGAGGGATTTTATGCATCTAATCATAATTTTAAATTAGCAATTTTTTCTTTATTTGTTGCTGTATTTTAATTTATAATATATATTAAAATTGTCTAAGCCTGTGTTATATATAATAAATTTTAAATTATATAATATATTTTAATTATATAATTTATTAATATAATATATTATAATTATATTATGTTATATTATATTATATATAGATTATGTATATATATATATATATTATATTACACATATTAATTATGAAACATTGGCGTATTTTGACATTTAAAATATAGAAAAAAATTTTACATAATTTTAAAATAATAACTTTGTTGGAAAAATGCGATTTTATACAGATTTGAAGGCGAGATACCTCCAAAAAGTAGGGTTTTCTATTTTTTCGGAATATAAAATCCTTTCTATTTTATTTTAAAAACAAGAAAATTTTTGTACATTTGTGTGCGATATTTATTGAAAGGAGACTTTCCAATTTCTGATCTGAGTGCATCTACAAAATACGATTCCACATATCAAAATTATTTCAAATAATTGCAATAATGTTGCAATTGACAGATTTCACAGAAAACTTGCAACTAGGTTTGAGTTGAATAGTTGAATAATTAGTTTACTATACAGTTTAATTTGTATACAATTTATATATAGATTTTAGCTCAAACTTGTCTATGAATAAGATAAAATAGTAATAAAAATAATTGTTAATTTTTTCATTGCTTTTTTCCCATTGTAGGCAGGGAGTTCCCATTGATTGCACAACAACTGTCAAACAGAAGCAACAGTTGACATGATGATTTACAGCAGGAACAACAGCAGAGGAGAGGAGAGGAGGCAGAGAGAAGGAGGCGGGGCATATTCAGCATTTGTTTGTTGTCCACACACCTCCAGTGCCCAGAGCCACCTGTACCATGGTGGAGACCGCAGGCGACGCAGGCGACGCAATGTCATAAAAAATAAAACGAAATTGTCATCATTTTTATGACTCGCTGCTGCTGTTCTCCCACTTGGACTGGCGGGGGGGGGTGGGTGGGTTGTGGATGAAGGTATGAGCTGTGGGCTCTGGGCTCGTGCTTGTTGCGTGCGTCGGAAAAGTCGTATATTAGGCAGCTCCTTAAAAAGCCACTTGAACGGCAAACGCAATCTGGGCAAGTCATGTGCTTATAAGCCCAAAAATTAAACACAGCCACTGGAATTTTGTTGGGGAAGGGTTGGGGAGGGGGCTCAATACTTTTAATGAGCTGTCAAAATGATCATAAAACAATTAAATGCACTTTTCACAAACAACTCAATTCACAAACGGAGAGTGGATTGCCCCCAAGGCAGCAGCTAAGTTCCACTTGTCTGTCCCCCCGCTGTCCACCTTCCGGATACAAATGCAATGGCCCGCCCCCCACCCTTCCCATCCTTCACCTTGGGCTCGTCTTTGGTTTTGCCTTCTGCTGACTGACACTAATTGGCTGCTTTATAGCCCAGTTAAATCGTAAAACTCAAATTTTATGCTTTGTCACTGAAACGATTATGACGTCCGTTCAGTTCAGTCCACAGAAACCAGTCGAAAGCAACCAGTCAAAATCCCTGTCCAGATCAGGCCAACAGACCAAGGGGGCAGTGCCAGAAGTAGCTTAGCACTGCAAGGATTTATGTCTTTACTCACAAATATTTTACCGACAACAATTTACAGTTTGATTTTGGCGTTAAAATTCTAATTCTGTTTATTCAACGCACATTTTTTTTTCCTATTTTTATGGCCAGTGTCAATTGTGACTGTGGCTCAAGTGTAAATAAAGTCAGTGCAACATTAAATGGAACTAAATAAAATTATTTATTCATTTGTTATTTATTTTAAATTCTTTTAACATTTATTGCCAATGTCAATTTTTTACTGGGCCACAGGGTAAATTTGTGCACATATTTTATCAACATTAAGTACAATTAATAATTTAATTCTTCATAATATGAGTCATTATTATGCATTATTTCATAAGTAATCTAATAGAATTAATAATTTGGTAATTTATTATTTATTATAAATTACTTTTTACATTTATAATCAAAGTTAATTGCAAATAGAATCCAGTTTAAATAAAGTTCAAGGTGTATCCATTTGTATCAACATTAAGCAGAACTCAAAATTAATTTTGAAATATTTTAAAAGTTTTTTAATAGAGTTAATAATTTACAATTTTTATTATTAAAAATATATTAACATTTATTACCAAAGTCAAATGCAAATAGATTTAAATGTAAATATAGTTCGAGGTGTATACACATTTATCAACATTTATTAGAACTCAACATTTCATTATTTATTTTTAAATTTTAATAGCTCATTAAATAAAATTGTTATTAAAATATAGATAAATAAAATTAAAAATAATATATGACATAATTAATATAATTAAAAAACAAACAAATTTTTCACGTGTTTCAAAATTTGCCATGCATTATTTTTCTGGGCTTTTTTTTTTAGAAATTTCCCTCTAAAATCTCATCTTTGTATACCAAACACACTTTTAACAATGTGTGTGTGTTTAGTAATTGGTATTTTTTTTAGTTATAGTTGCAACTGAAAAGACTCAAATGGAACACTTACTCAAATGTGCAAAGTAAACAAACTATTTTTATAAAACAAACAACAAACGCATTGTTTCCATAACAAACAAACAGTGTACAAAATACTTATGTAATTGTCTAAATACATACGTATATATATATGTATATATTTGAACATACATATGCTGATAAACAACGGTATAATCTTAGCCAATGGAGCAAATCACATATTTTGAGTCTTTAATTTCTACAAAATCAACAGACTTAGCGCAGACTCAAACCATTGAGCAGTGTGAATCCAATTAGATTCAGTGAGAAAAATGCAACTGCTTTCAGGCAGCTGCTGATGCTCTCAAACTCATTGCTCAAATGCATTGTTTGCAGTTGGTGTTGCTGCTGCAATTGTGCCAATCATTCTTATCAGCACTGGCTGCAGCAGTTGCACTGGTGGCAGCAGCAGGGCATTGTTCCCAATCACCCACACAGCAGCAGCAGCAACAACAAAAATTGCATCGGCTGTCAACATTGTTGCCAAAAGTGAGGGGGGGAGGGAGAAAAGCACATTATATTTTTCTATGCAAGAAACAAGGACCATTCTAAGGGTTGTGGGAGAGTCGTGTTGTTGGTAGAGGGTTGGGTGGGGGCACGTGGGAAAAGTTGTGAAAGCGAACCGAAGCGAAAAGAATGCAATGAATGCGAGGCAAATCGTAAAAAAAGGAAATTGCATCTACCCAAAGCCGAGAAACTTGCGCAGGACTTTGAGATTCTCATAAATTCTAACAAGATTTCAAGCTGCGCCGCGGCTTCCCATTCCCATACACCAGTTAGACCAACTGCGTCCAATAAGCAAATAGCGGCAGCAGTCATAAAAAAAAAAACACACAAAAAAAAGACCACAAAGAGTAAAGAGCGTGGCAACAACCAAAACAAACAGAGACGTCGCTACGAAAGAGAGCTGAACAGGTGCAACTATGGCAGAGAGTGGCACTTAAGAGCACCGACAGTAACGGCAAAGAGCATTACACTAATACTAATGCATTTTGGCGCTCTAAAGAGAGCGCATTTTAAGAGAGTTCAACTTAAGAGAGCGCGCACGCACACATGCACAGTTGACTGGCAAAGAGCGCCAACACTAATACACAAGCAAATCTTGAGTGTGTTGGTGTGCGAGCGCATTTCTATTTTAAAAATGTGTTGCTGTGCATTTGAAAAACAGAGTAAAACAAAAATAAATAAAATTATTGTGAATAAATGCATACTTGTATTCAAATATATATCTAAGTTAATAACGAAATAAACAAAAAAATTTCTAGTCGATTAATAACGAACAAAAAAAAGCCAATTGAACAGAGGTTAACTAGCTTCTAATTGAGAGTATTAGTTCAAAATCGTATTGGAATGCTTATGAACTTTATTAAATGAACTTAGCAAGGACAAAACCAAACTGGTTTGTGTACTCGATAGCAACCCTAGTTAAGTACGTACATATATATTTGTATATACATGTATCCCTTTCTAACTTACATTCGCACTTGCACTGATCATTTTACCCCTGACAAATGCCACTGACAGAGGACAGAACAGAGCAGAGCACTTCTTCCCATAAACTATTTGTTCTCATTCTATTACACATACACATATGCATACATACCTTGCATAGTTGCTTCGCTGCCGATGCCGCTGCCGCTGCCGCGGTCGCAGCTTCCAACCGACGAGGTCGCGGTCCGGGCGCAACGCACGCGCATTCGTTAAGCGGTCGCCGCGAACGTCGTTACTGCTGTACTGCGGCAGCAAAATCGCTGCACAGACAAAACAAGAAACAACGGATTTACCTGCTGCGGTATTTCAGTCACGTCACAGAACTACACAATAGCCGGCGCAGCGTGTGAGTGCCGTTGGCCAACAGCATGGCCGCTGCATGGCGGCTCTCTCTCTCTCATATCCAAGATGGCTGCCGCCGCAGCCGTTGTCATGACAACGCGCACTCTCTCTCTCTCTATCTTCCATCTGTAGCGTCGGCGCTCTCATTTGCCATCGTCTCTACTCTCATTTTAAGCGCGGTGCTGTTTCGGACTTTGCCATTGGTTCCTACCGACGGCATTTTGTAGCTGTGTGCTAAAAGAAAAAAAAAACATATTATAAGCAATTGTAATTAACAAAACCCAAAAGACTTAAATGCAATAACATTTTGTATGTACTTATTCTACATGTAAATAAGAGCAATATTTGCATTCAAAAAATAACAATCTTGGATTTTATCTTCTTATAACAAACAAAAATAAATCAATGCAATGAATTTAATATACAAACATTTACAAAATATGTATAAATAAAACCAGTGTGTGTGTCATTTTGGCCAGTGCATCAACGCATAATAATAGCTGAATTCTTTCCATCCCATATAAAGCAATGCCTAATGTGAGCTGCGCCCACACTATATAAAATACAGACTATACTTCATTATAATCAATAAGAAAACAGAAAAGAAATGTTTAAATATAAACTTTTATAATTAAGTCACGACGATGTTTATTTAACTAGCTGCACCTGCTCTCATGTAAATTTATTTAAAAATTAATAAACGAAAGATTGTTCCCACGGGATTTCGATGCTGTTCATTTTATTGCCAACATGTCAAAAACTATAAATATTTGGTTTTTTGTTTGTTTTTTAAAATGCATTAATAATTACAATAAACATGCTGCAAAAATACAGATTTGTTTCAAATAAACCGAGCGATTACTTTGCATATTAGAAGAAGATTCCATAGTCGAATCTGCTCAGGATTATATTTAAATTATTCGAGATATCTTCGTCAATACCTTACACACTTAATTATAACAATAATATAATTATATACACTGCAAAAACATGTGATCACTCTATTTCGAACGTAGCCAAGCTTCTCTTATTAAAGATCACTAATAAAAACCAACGAAGATAGCAAAAATTTAAAATGGGAATTATGCAATATAATAATTCAAATTTATGGGGTGTTGCATTGTGCGCTGTCATTTTTATCCATACATTAGTTTTGTCATTTTATAATACACGGTTTCCCTTATGAATTTTTTACATGCTTACCAAAATACTCAAACTTAGTTATATTAAGACCAATATGAACAATAAAAGTGAGTAATATCGGACTAATACATCAAATAGTTAACATAGAAAAAAAGTATGTAATCGTCTTCCTGCCTGGGAAAGCTGTTATTTGTTACAATTCCAAAATCGATACATTTTAAAATAGCGTCTACTTAATTTGATTAAATTCGAAATATATGCATATACTGTGCTTAAATGTAGACAAACTATGCCCTTAAAATGGAAATTAATTTAAAGACTGTTCGTGAGCGAAACGAAATGGAAGGAATCGAATGAAAATGAAAACTTTCAATTCGATTTTCATTTGGGATACTAACGCAATCAGGAAAGCAAACTCAATTCCTGATATATCTCAGAGATGTTGCTGATGTTGATGCTGACGAACAAAGAAAGAATTGCCTCGTTGACATTTGGCAATAAAAATAAATAAAATACCGTTTGCTCTGGCACCACCTACGTAAAAAGTCACCTCCCCAGAGTCAGCATACAGCCCTCCCACCACTCCCCACACACACAAACACACACACACACACAAAAGCACACACCGTTGGCAAACGAGAGAATGAGCTACAAATAAATGCCGCCGCTTAGGCAAAGTCAAGGCAGTCAAAGTTTTGCAGCCGCCTGGGAGCATTATAAGTAAGTCCCGCACGAGATGGAGGGATGCAGGGATGCAGGGATGGAGGGATGGAGGGAAGGAGGGTCTTAGGATGGAGGCGTGCGCTTGTGCGTTGCGCATTTTAATACAATTTAATGCCTCATCGAGCGCCATCCCCACCATCCGTGCGACACATCACAACCCAGGCCAGTAGAGTTCCGGATAACATCGCGGACCAGGCCCAGAGACTGTCCAAAAATGTTGGTTGTTGGGAGCCGAGAAGATTCGTCTGAAGCCCAACCAAAAAGCCTCTGGAAAAGGTGGGAGGAATAGTGTTTCCGGCTCACTGGCAGAGTTTGTGTTTTATTGGTAATCGTTTATCTCATCGGCTAATGCTGGGCCAAGTAGCAAAAACGTGACCAAAATCAAGCAACGTTGCACAGTGGAGCAAGCTGAACATTTTTCAAAATTTATATTTATTTCAGCGAATAAATAAATATGTCTATAAATACAGATTTAAAATGAATTCTGATAAATACTTTGTTTAATTATGATTAGAGATTTGACGCTGAATTATTACTCACTGTGGAAACACCAAGTGCACTCAGAAAAATAATAAATGTGACATACTTTTGTCAATAACTGTTATTCGATAAGTAAATTTCTAAAAATCGAATGTTTTTTCATTTTAAATAAGAGTATTTTAATTTCTTAATTTTAGATAAGATTTTTTTAAAATGTGGAGCAAATATAACAAATTTTCCCTGTGTTTTTCTGTCTAGAAATATTTTATTAGAAAGCTATAAAAAATATATAACAGATTGTAAATTTAGCGCAAACCTTTCTTGTTTTAAGAAAAATATTTTTTTTATATAGATATAAATTATTTGTTATAGAAAGTTTTTCTTAAATTTCATGATGATTTTGTGAAGTGTGATATTAAACTCACAAACTCAAGAATTAGTTTTTTCGTTTCAAAGTGTTGATGCCTTTTGCCCCGTAAGCAGGCAGCAGTGCTTTTTCTGGAGATTTTCGTATTTCATTGATATGTATTATCGACGACTCTGTGTTTTTTTTTTTTTGGATTGTGTTAAATGGCTCTACTTTAGTTGTGTGTCTCTGGCTTATTTTATGATGATGAGTTCGAAGTTCAAGACTGTACAGCATAAATAAACGTGGACTGTTTAGATAAGGCAGGAAACAGAAAGAAATATTGAACAAGGACACTCAAAATAGTTTAAATTTCACTGTATTGTAAAGCAGAAAAAAAATGTGAAAAGGCCTGTCAGTTGTCAACAATAATTATATTTCATATTTCAAGGCTTTCATAATGTCAATTGTAAAAAGCAGCAAAAGGGGCAAAACTGATGCGTTTCACATGAAAATGAGAGCAGTCTGATAAAATTCGACCTTCGAGCGATTGTTTGAGATTCAAATGTAATATTTCTTAATGCCCACACATTCATAACTGGAGCGACCTCTAAAAGGCCAAAAAAAGGATTTCTCTCGACGCGCCCAATAAAACTATTAATGACCAGAACAAAACTGCCTTTTGTGCGGCTGCCTCTGTCTCTGCCTCAGACACTTCGAGGTCGTTCCCGCTGTGTATTTGGTGCGATGGCTTCCAGTCGCGTAACTCGCTCAGAGAAACAAAAAGAAATAATATATATATATATATATATATATATATATATATATATATATATATATATATATATATATATACACAAAAATAAACCCATTAGCCAGTCGCATGTGCTCGTGCCTGCTTTTTGCCTTTCTTGTTGCCTTTCCGATTGTTCAATGTGCACATTATAATTTTTGTGTTTGTTTTTTTGTTTTTTTTTTTTAAAGAGATATCTTTTGGCATTTGCATCTTTATCTTTATCTTTAAGCTGTAGCCACTTTGGAGGATGATAAACCCCTTTTATTGGTATTTTCAAATCGAATGTATTTGCATCGAGTTCACGCCTTGCGACCTGATCCCAATTAATCCAATAAATGGTTAAGCGTTAAGCCTGCCTTTCTCCAAGTAATGTTAGAAATTCTATTTTATGCTCGGATTCGCATTAACTCATCCTCCAGCAACAGAGGCAAAGATGGCATCTTGCCATGCAATGTGGTCCCAGTTGGAGTGTTTTTTTTGGGCTGGCACTGCACTAACTAAAACTGGCGGCAAGAAAATATTAAAAGGCGAAATCACGCAAGTTTCAGCTAATTATTTGTGCAACTTCAAAGAAAAATGTAAAAGTTAAAGTTCACTTGAAATTTTTCAGTCTCAAATGGCAGTCATTTTGGGCTTATGTTTTTTAGCTGAGGGGGTTTTGGCGACTGTAATTTTCAGCAAAGCGCAAAGATGTGAAAAACTGAAAAAAGCAAAAAAAAATAAAGCAAGCAAAATATACGAGGGGAAAAAAAATAAAAGCTGCTGTTGGCTGCTCGTGCATCATAAAACTTGCAAAATAAGTTTCGCATGTTTCCGCAAAAACTCAGGTATGGAGAATATTTGGTGCTGAATTTCGTTGACGAGTTTAGTAAGTCGTGGGGAGGCCCACTCCCCACGCCCACTCCTACGCCCACTCTTCGCCCACTCCTCCGCCAGACAGCCGCTTGAATATGCAGCAAATATTCTTCAAACAGCAAGCAGAGCCGCCCCTCCCCTTGCGGACCGTCTCTGTTTTATATGCACGATTCGGGAGGAAGGAGTCGGGAGCTGGGAGCTGGGAGCCGCCCACCTGAACAGCCACCGTGCTAGGTAAATGAGAGGTTGGCAACTGGTGGCGTTGCTCGTAAGCCGCCATTGCTAAGGCTGGGTCAGGATTGGCAGAGTTTGTGGGGTGTAGGGGGGGGGGGGGGGGGTTGGTAGAAACACGAAATGTACTCCAATTTAATCAAGAATTCTATTCTGTGAATGACTTGCACAAAAACACGAAGCAGCGTTAAGTTTGTGAACAAGAGCAGAGGGGAAGGAGCGGGGAGCAACTGCTTTTTTTTCCTGCTGTTTGGCAAGAATTTTCATTTCGCGTTATAAAGAGGAAAAAAAATTGCAGAGCCATGTCAAAGCTGTAGCTGAATAAGGGCTAAAAAGGTTGTTAAGCAGGGCGGGGGGATGGGGAAATGGCGACTTTGTTGTTTTTAGTCTTTCATACAGCGTTGGAATTGGAATTTTAAAAGGTAGACGCTGATTTTTTTTCTTTTTTTTGCTTCTTAATCTTAGTATTTGAAGGTTTGCAAATTTACTTTAAAAAATTTGCCAGTTATGGGAGGGAAGTATACATTTTTTAATGGTATTCGCTGGAATCACGCAGAAGGAAACTAAAATACCTGAAAGTTACTCAAATAGTTTATCGATAGTCCTATATACATATAGAATTTCCATATCTATAAAGTAATCACAGTTGAACTGTCAAAAGATATAAATTTTAATCCAAGTCTAATACAGATACAAGTTTTCACAGAATACAGTTTGAACCTGATAAGATTGATTCTTCGTTTGATGCTGATTGATTAATAATATATTTAATCGAAAATTTATATATTTATATATTTATATTTATATATATATTTATTTATTTATATATTCTGAACCATAATTCGCTTAAAACTATGTCAGGACTTGGTTGATTCAAAACCATTAGTGAAATTAAAAGCATCACAACAAAATACAAAATATATAAAATAATCATAAATTAATAACAGAATGCAAGTAAAGAATTATTTAAATATTTCTATATATATACAATATATTTATATATTAAATAATCCTAAATTAATAACAGAATGTTAATAATGAATTCTATATATATAAAATATATAAATACTTAAAATATTCTTAAATTATTAACAAAGAGTAAGTGAATTATTTGAATTATTGAATTATTTCTTACTTGCACAATTAAAAGTTTACATTTAAAAACTGTTGCTTGTTTTTCTAGTTCTTTATAAAAATTTCTTGATTATGCTGACAACGCTGAACAAAATTATGAATTTTCTTATTCCCCTCATTTTATGGGTCTTCCACTTCTCAGAACATTTTCCGAAGTTCATTAAACTTATAAATTATAAATTGTGATATTATTTATTTCACAGCAGTACATTTATTTCCACAAAACTATACCAACCTGATCAAGATTAGAATTTAGTTTTAATGTAGTCAGTCAAGCTGCGACTTCTGCTTGGGGAATATTATATTTTTCAGCTTTAATAACCGATACAATCGAGTTCAACTCAGTTTCTAAAAAACCACTTGAAAGAATTCTTTATAGAAAACTCTGTTATTTTGTTTAGAAAAATGCATTTTGAGATCTAGAAAACACTTCCCCCCCCCCATAAATAAAAGAATTGAATAAAATAAACCAATCGAGAGAAAAATGTTAAATTATGCCGGTCCACAAAATACTCGAGTTTTTCCCCCATAAATTGAAATTCGAATATATATTTATGCAGTCGCCCAGCGACAACAAAAACTGTACAAATATTTGAATTGCCAGTTGATGGAGAGAAACAACAACAAGAAAATCGAATGGGGAACGGCAAGAGCTGCTTGGATATGGCACGGGATGGGTTTGAGATGGGGGGAATGGGGAATGGGAATGGGCAAGGGTCTGAACTGAGTTGTGGTTGGAGTTGGAGATGAATGGCTGTCGTTGTTATTGAAATAAATTATTATAAATAAATACGCAAGCCCAATTTATGATGGCATGTTTTTTTTTCGCTCGACTTTCCAACTGCCCGTTGGAGCTGGCTGCTCTGGTCTCTGGCCAGGCAGGCCTGGCTGGCACTGAGTCATTATTTTTGTTTATGCGCCGAAACGTCTATGGTTCAGGCCAGCGACGAGCGCCGTTAAAACAAACAGCTTATTAAGCCAATGACATTTGTGTTGGCACTGACGCCTTGGCTCTGCCCTGGCTGGGCAACGGGTAATGGGGGGAACAATGGTGCGCAATGGCTACCATTGATAACCAAAGAAGTTGCAGGTCCAAGTGAGTTCTGGGTGTGTATGTCAAGTTGTCTGAATTTGTTTATCTTACGCTTGTCAACAGCATGTTCTTATCTCTGCTCCATTCATGGTCGTCCGCTGTTTATTTGTTTTTTGTATTTGTATCTTTTGACGTGGGTTGCCCGTTTCACTTGTAAACATTCCGCTGCCAATTGAATTTATTTACTGCAACAAATGTTGTTTGTGCCATGCGGCCAATAACAACAACACACACAGCTATATTTTATGGCTGCCACATTTACAAACATTCAGCAATGTTTCAATTAGAAATCATTTCTGTTTTTTCTTTTTCTTTTCTTCGTAGAAAATTCGATGATTTTTCATTTTCAATTTATGCAAAAAAAAACCACATTCGATTGATTGCTGTCTGCTGCTGAAGTTGGCTTAATTATGAAGCTGCCTGCCCCTCTTCAGTTGCAAGTTCAGCTTATTATGTGGCATACTTGCTGGAAATAAATTTTTGCTTGGTCTCCTCGTATTTTGTGGGTGGTCGTTTTTTTATTGCTCGTTTGTCGTCGTGGAGATTCAAATAGTTTTTCAACTTTTTTGTTTGGCTTGTCGTTCGCTTCGAAATTCCTCTCCAAGGATTCTTGATGTTAAGCAAACAACTAGAAAACTCACATAAGAAAAGTTTACGATACGAGGAGTGCCCAATGCAAATACACAGAGACAAATGTGGCTGCCACATACGATTATCCTGCAGGAGGCAACAATTAAGGAAAATCTTAAGTGCACCCAAAAACTTTGCCAAAGTCTCTCGTTTTATTGTTACTGTGATAATTTTATTAGAAATAACAAAGTTCAGAGCCTAAGCCCGAGCACAACAGATTGTCTGTAATTTGGGAATTCTTTGGCATTTTTTTTAATTGTGTTTTCATTACAAATATTTTCCAGTGCAACATCTTGAGGTCGAATTTTTGTTGCTGCTGGTTTTTGTCAGTATTTCGTTGAGGCAACTTCGAGCTTGGAATGGCTGTGCCCAATAACCCGAATTCTGCTTGGCTCCAGCAGCGCGGACAGCGTTCTTAGCCATTTTACGATGGCCCTCGTCCGCGCCTTAAGCGTCTTGGCCACAAAAACTGGAAATGCAACCAGCTCGCAAATTGCAACAACTGACAACAGGAGCTGCCTGGAGGTGCAGCAGGGCTGAGTCAGTGCCGGAGGCGCCACTTGGCTAAGGCGCATATAAAAAAGTTTTAGTTAAATTTTAGGTGGGGCACGAATGAAATCATTTTCAGCTGTGTATCGAATGCTCAAATCAGGTTGCTATTCAACACTCAACAGCATAACAAAAGTTTAGTTTAAAAATGGAATACCGAAATTATTATTAATTTTTTAGAATCATATTAAGCAATCTTATTTAAGTTTGGTTTATCTATTTTGGCATTTATTTAATGTAGTTGAAAAGTTTTCGGCAGTTTAAAAAAAAGATTTTAACATTAACAAATTTAAGACAAAAGTAACGAATTAAATTATATAAAATAAATAGAAATTCAAAACATAAAATATAGGATATTTGCTATCTATTATTGATAAAAAACGATGAGCTGAGATGAGAGAAAGAGAGAGAGTTAAAGAGTGATACATCCAAAAGTAGACATAGATATTTCCCAGAGGCAAATTAGTATTGCTTATTTACTTGACGTAAAGTTAAATTGGGTTTTTCATAATAAACTCAATTTATTTTATAATAAATAAATTTATAAGTTCATTTATAAAGTTACAAATATTTGTAATTCTTAGTCTTTTTTTGCCTTATTTTGCAGCAGTTACACCAAAAGCAGATTTTGGCTGAGCTAAATAAATTTGACTAAAGCATTGTCAATTTTACTTTATTTAATTTAAGTTTATACTACTTGAAAATATAATATTTAACTAAAAATAATATGCATCTACAGAGAAAATAAATTGTGGCTTAGCCTGTATTTAATCGTCTAATGAATCTGGTAAGACGCTGCGCAGTGCAAGCCAAAAGCTGGCATAGAATGCACAGTCAGAGAGGGGGGAAATGATTGAATCCCTCTCGTTGGAGGAGTGAGGAAGTGGATGGATTTTGTCGTGACTTGGTGACTTATTACTTTTCGTGCTGCTGCTGCTGTGGCTGTTGCTGCTCCTCCTACTTCAGGCGTCATTCCAGCACTGTCATCTATCAACTGAAGCAAATGAAGTCGTAAAAAGATTGGCCAAAAAGTTTTTGTGTGCTGCGCACAGAAGAAGTACATGCATATAAAAATGGCAAAGTTTGGGATTAGTTTCATCAAGGATAAGCCAAATGACTGGACACACTGCGCTGCCAGCAGCGCATATAAACCAGGCGTGGATCGAGCACCATTGCAGCTCCACACACAACACTGGCTGTGCCACACTATGTGGAATCCGGTTGGCTGGCCAGCCAGCATTTCATCTATTTTTCGCTATTTCTGCCAGAAACTTGTTAAGCAGTTGCCTCTTAGCTGTTTTTACACATTTCTGTGTGTGTGTCTTGTCAAGTAGAGTTACATAAACGAAGTCAACGTTTTTAGCAACAATTTTATACGTTTCACACACACACACACAGCATATACAGATTATGGGTGTGTGTGTGTGTGTGTACACTCAGAAAAAGAGACTTGCATTTTAGTACATTTTCCTGTCAACTAAAACGATTTCTGTATTAAAAAATATAAATAAAAAATTTCTAATATTTATAAAGGCGGGGCAAAAATAATTATTTTTTTTTTGCTAATCTAATATTTAAAATTTAAAAAAAAAAAGAGATACACTCAAAAACTCGTCGCTCTTGGAGGGAGAAGTAGCTCAGCGGAAAGTCTAGCAAATCGTCAACACCCAAAAATTATAAGTAATTGAAAATTTAAAATTAAATAATATTAATTTATGAACTATATAAAATGTTTGCATATGATAAAAACTTAAATTATAATTTTTAATATTAAAATATAACATATAAATATAAATATATAAATAACATAAATAACAAAAAGTGCTAATAAAAGTATTGTTTTACAGAAAATAACACACTGGAAATTTAATATATATTTTCTAGATATATTTTCAAATCTGCCCAGAAATGATGTATGATTATTAATATAGCTCCAACAATCTGAATAATAGAATAAGCAACACTTATCGCCAAAAATGGCGAATTTCTAAAAGTCGGGCTTTTATTTCCAGAGTGCACACACAGTATATACAGCAAGTGTGTGTGTGTGTGGATGTGTGTGTGTGTTGTCTTTTACACAAACACACACACACACACACACACACACATGTGAATGTGTATTACCCTAGTGGGAGGGGTGGGAAGCCACCTCAAGAAAAATGTCATCTAAGCACGTTTGCAGGATCTGCATAATTTATGTTTGTATGCAGGGTAGTGGGCGGGGGGGGGAAGGAGGAGTCGGAGGAGGAGTAGGAGGGAGGAATGGACCAAAAGCCAGTGTCATTCGGTAAGTGAACCTTAGCTTTTTGCTGCCTGGGATTACCATAGAAAATTAGGTTTTCAGTTTCATGGACGCGGACGCAGTACATCGTACATATAAAAACGGCACGACCTGGTGGCCATCCTCATAACTGTACAACTGAGGTGTGTAGCTAGCGGAAGAAGGGGGCGCGGCACGTTCAAATGAATTTATATATATATTTGTGTGCTCGTTTTATGACTAATATCTTGGAATAACTCAGGGCATGCGAAATGACAGCAACGCCCGACTGGCGCACTATCAGAAGTCCCCCCTCTTCCTCCTAAGCCCCTCCTCCATACCCACAACGACATCCCACACACAGTCGCATATTTTGCAGCGCTGTGGAAAAAATAAAACACAAATATATAAGCCAGGCCAAAAACAAGTATAAAAATTTGTTATTTTCAACATTTGCCAACGATGATGTTGACGTTGGCTGCTGTTGCTGCCACAAGCTGCCACACTCCTACTAGACACCCACCCATCGCATCGCATCGCAACTCATCCCACCCCAATCCAAGAGACTTCCCCCCCAGTCATAAGGCATGTTATTGTCGTTGTTTACATGTAAAGAACTCTCTCGAAATGTTCATTGCTATTTTTCTTCTGTGACACATTCCGTTCCGGAGAATCCATTCCCCAAAAGTTGATTTGGACTGAGCAGAATTCTTATATATATATATAAATTAATGGAGAGTTGTTTGCTCAATAATATTTTCACTTAAGCTTGCTCAAACATTCATAAATATTCACAATTAGCCAAAAAAAAATCGCATCTAAAATATATATTTTTCGCCTAATTAACAAATATCTATTTGCCAAATTTTTGTATTCAAGTTTCTTAATTACTTAATTAACAAATGCAAAAAAAAAAATTTTTGTTAAGTTAAAACATAAATAATCTTAATGACACAAATTTATATTTGTTTATTTTTTCAGCTTAATAATTTAAATCAGCAAATTAATAAAACCAGTTTTAACACTTTTATGAAATGGACAAAGCAAATTCAAACAAGTTAAATTGTTACTGTCAGTTTTTTCTCAAACATTGAAGTAAGTTGAAAGTAATTTACACTTCGAGTTAGGTAAATTTATAAATAAATAATTAGAGTATTAAAATTTGTATCTAGTATTTCATTGACAATAATATTATAATTGGAATTTATACTATTATAAATTACAAAATGTGTTTTGGTATTCCACTCTATGTATTTAATGCACATTATATAATTATTAAAAGTAATACAACAATTGCAAAAATTGTATTTTGTTTAAATATAGTAAATCAGAATTATAATGGAATGCTTCTCATTTGGGAAATGTGTCGCCCACAGCCAAATAAATATGAGCATTAGCAGAGACAGTAAAATTTAAGTTGTGAGATTATAGTACAACTGAAAAGTGCTCGTATATACAATATATAGATAATACTATACAAACCATATATATAAGTATTTTTCAGTTTTATATATATTCGCTTTTTTCGTAATTCTTAAGCATGTCGCATATTTTTCAGCGCTGTCTCTGCGGATTTCTTGGTTTTGCTTCTGTTTTTCCATTTGCTTATTTTGTAAGCAATTTAATTTTGGCTCTGCTGTAAACCGCTCAGAAAGTAAGGACACAGAATTCGAATTTTATTCAGATACTTGGCAAGTATGAATGTATGTACATAGTGTTTTTTTTTTATTTGCGTGCACATGTGTGCATTCCCAATCTGAACATATTTTTTTTCTATATGTATCCATAACTTTCAGTTGAGTTCTGTTTCACATAAATAAAATGCGCGAGACACGTTCTCTGCTCGATGTTCGACAATGTAAATTGAAAAAGGAAAATGAAAAAAAAAATCGAAGAAAAACCGGAACATATTGAGAATTTTTTAGCTGTGCGCTGAATATCGAATTGATTTCTACTGAATCTTCTTTATGTATATCAATAACAAATAATATTACACTCAGATGTGCTAATGCGAGGCGCGTCGAGTGCTGTAAAGATTCCTTTGTCTCATCCTAAGTGGATCCGGATCCCAAAAGAACATTGTGTAAAATGGCGCCAATGAAAGCCGAAAGCACGATTACCAAGTCGTTAAACTTTATGTTTTTAACAAACATATTGCAAACAAGTAAGAACTTCCCAGACCGGGGGGGCTTATTTGTAGATACCCTGTTAACTATTTACATACAACGAGCCGCTCACATCTGAGATAATAATAATAATAATAATAGTAGTGAATACAATTTTTTCATTGTTTATCAAATTTACGAAAAATTGGAAGATTCAACATTCCTTAGAATATGGATTTCTCTTTGTATAATAAAAACAATTGCGCAACGCCTTCCAACAGATTTTAATATATTCACACTAAATAATAATAATAATTTGTTTAATAATAATAATAATTAATATTAAAACACTATTTTAAATTTCAAAAAACACCCAATTATTCGCCAAAATTATAAAAAAAAAAAAACTATTATCTGACACCTATTTTAATCTGCATATATAATAATATAATGTTTATAAGAATATATAAACAGAAACTTGTGTTTTATTATAATTAAATTCAAGTTTAATTAAAAATGTGTTCTCTTAGTGACTGAGATCTGTTAGATAAACCATTCGTCTATGGTGCGGATCAGAAATATATATTCTCTGTGTGGTTAATATTTTAGCACAACTTCATTTTATCCATTTTCTTGTTAAATTTACGAGTGGAGTGTCATAGTCGAGGCTGCATTTAAAGATTTCCTAACCAACACAAATTCGTAGTAAATATTGACAAGGAACAAGATTTAAAAATTAAACTTGGATACGTCAAAAATTCCTTGCACTACATTACACTAATCTGCTTATTTCTGAACTCATTGTAAATTGTAAAAGTCTAAATACCAAACAAAAACTATAAACTAATACAAATTTAAACTTGTTACTAGTGAGTTTAATTAACAAATTACTTTGTGAAAGAAAAGTGTTTTCATCAGAACAAATCTCACAAGATATAAAGAAAAAATTGAAACTTCAAAAACTCGCCAGTTGCGGTTGCCAGTTGCAGTTGCAGTTGCAGAAGCATTTAAATGAGTATTTTCTTTAGCAAAAATGTAATTTTTAAATTTCAATTAGCTATGCAAAACATTTGTTCAGCAATTTTTAGTTAATATTTTAGTTAATTTTATAAATATATTTAAATTTTGAATTATCATTGAACAACTGTTTTTTGGTTTGCCTCATTTTGATATTCGCCAGTCGACTTACTTCAGATAGCACATGACCCCGTTCCCCCCATTTAAAGGAAGGGGGGACTGGGGGACAGTAATTAACATGAGGCTCTTGAACTAACCGAAGTTGGTAATAGAGCGCTTAGGGGCAATCGGATTGATGATTGCATTAAACCTTTATTAAAAGCGCGTCGACTGAGTTGTCTCGGATGCAGTCGAGCATTCAAATTAAGATTGAATCATTATTGAAATTCATTTTGGAGCGCGATCATTAAAATGGATGATGGCGACAGGTCCCAAAGAGCCAATGACGACAGAACCAGCTCTCTATCTCTCTCTCTCTCTCACTCACTCTCACTCTCTCTATCTGTCTCTGTCTCTTGGCGTATTTATATTTGGGCTTGTTTGTGTATTTGCATTTGCAAATTGTAAAAATTTAATTCGCATATCATGCGCGATAATCAGCGGCATGCATTATAAAACCATAAAAATCGCAAAAGCGCGCCGATAAAACGCAACTGAAGCAGCTGAAAAATACGACCGGAATGGGACGGGACGGGACGGACGGGACGGGACGGACGGGACGGACAATTGTCGCATGCAGTGCCAATAAATATCCGATTATATGGTAATTGTTTATGCATGCGTAGCTGTGTGTGTGTGTGTGTGTGTGTTTCAGTTTGTTTAGTTGTTATTTGCTGGCCGCCTTCTGTGCAAAAAATTTGCATTTACATTTTGCCTTTATCGCAATTTTGTGCACAGATGCAAATTGCAAATTAAATGCGAAAATTGAATAAAAACTTTAATCTTAAGCGTCGCACTTAATATTTGTCCAACTAATGGAGTCGCTTCAGTGACAAAAATGGCGTCTTGTGGCAGTTGAAGGTGCCTCAAAGTGAGGGGGTTTAATTTTCGTGTTCATTAACCAAACAAAATGGATATTGACAGGGCAAACGAGCAAGGAAAGGATACATGCCATGAATACCGACTAGAATTTGAAATTGGAGCTGGAGCATAAATTTAAAATAAAGTTTAACGAAGCTAATCTGTCGAAGGGGACGCAGATTGATGGAGCCAGCCAGTGGAATGAACGAATGCTGCTGGCCATGGCATGGGCTATGGAATGAGGGACAAGGGTTGCCGGAGCAGGAGCAGGAGCAGTATGGCTATGGCCCATGAAAGTTATCAAAGCGTGTTATTACAAGCAACGAAGCGAAACGCGGTCCGAAGCGGAGCTGCAATCTCAAGTGGATGCTTGGCTGCTTGGATGCCTGGCTGCCTGCCTGGCTGCTTGGGTGCTAGGATGCCTGGGCTGGTCTGGTTGGCCTGGAGCCACTTGTGGTTGCTTGGCGTGAAATGGGTTTTTGTTTTTTTTGTTTTTTTGGTATGCTCCTCGCTCCCAGCACGCACGCAAAATAATCAAATGAAACGCATCAAATTCGTGAAAGGGATAAAATGCCAACAAAATGGATGTCGAAATTTTTTTTTCTTTTTCTTTTTGTTTTTCTTTAAAACACTGCTACGTGCATGCCCCCAAAACGGATGGGTTGTTTTTGGTTTTCGTTGACGCAGCAGCTCCTTTGGCCAAAAAAAAGTGGCCGGGGTGCATCAGCATAATCAGAATAGCCCAAACCAGGCAGTCAGCCAGCTACTCAGGTTATTTCTGCCGTAAATTTGTGGCTACGAACGGTTATTCAATAAATTTTAAATCTCATTTGCCAAGTTGCACAGTGGGACAACTTGGCAGTGCTTGACATAAATTGTGAAATGTGACTAAAATATAAATAAAATACGTAAAATTTGCAAGCTACATAAAGTAAGGAAACAATCTACTGTGACTTACATATTAATTAAGATTATTCAAATAATTTGATTATTTAATATTTAACATAAATAACTTTTAGTAATATAAAATAATTTTCGAAGTAAACGCTTTTAAAATTATACCTAAGTTAATATTGAAATCACTTGAACTCAGTAAGTGAGTTGAGTGGAATTAAAATTCCTCAATAATTAATATTTATTTGCAATAACGAGCTGTCATTGAACTTCCGAATAAATTATCAATTAAAAGCACATTTTCAACAATAATTATGCTCATTAAAAAAATCAAATTGAGCTATATTTAAAAAAAAAATACCTTATCTGTGGTGCTAACAATAAATAACCTAATTCACAAGTATATTTCTAAAGTATATTTCTCAATTTCTTGGTGTTTCCTTATTTTTATTATTCTTATTTACCAAAATTTAAAATAAAATGTATAAATTCTATGTTGCCTGTATTTTATATGTGTACACACAGAATTCTGATATCAGGTTTTGGTTGCCTATATTAAACATTAGTATTTTGAGTTGTCAAATTTAATAATTTTAGTTTTAATAATTTAAAAAATTTGTATGATTTTAATGTGATTGATTTGCAAATTAAATATCTTCCAGCTGAGCTACGTTTTCCTCATAATAATAGCAATAGAAAATAGCATTTTTACAAAGGTTTTCTATAAAAAAATATTATTAAAAATATAAAAATATCATTATGAATATTACATGACAAAATTAGAATAAATCTTTTCAATTAAAAGAACCGTTTTTTTAGTTAAACTAATTTGAAAAGTTGTCAGACTTTTATTTTTTTCTAAAGTTCTGCATGTGTAAATAATATTATTATAATTAGCATTTGAACTATTATAAATTATAAAATTTTTTTTGGTATTCCACTCATTGCGCTTCTAAGTATTTAATGTACATTATTTAATTATTAAAAGTAATACAACGATTGAAAAAATTGCATTTTGTTGAGCTATAGTTACAAAATTGGCATATGTAAATATGTTTATTTAAAATGAGCACATAAATTCCATAAATATTATCATGGAATTTAGTTGATTTTGAAGTAATGTAAAATTCAACTAAAAATACATAATCGGCATTTATATTTTTATGTGAATGCATAAGCTAGATTATAATAATAGAATTTTTCCACAGTAATCTGATGCTTAGCTTCACTTTTTTCTGGGTTTTTTTTGTTTTTTTTTTGTTTTTCATTTATGCATTTGCCTTGATTGGGCGGAACAAATGTGGATATCGTGCAGGTCACCAGCGAGTGGTGCTAGGAATGGAATGGAAGGGAGCCAACGCACTCGTACTCCAGATTGAGCCACTCGATGCTCATTTGTGTGTGAGTTTTGAGTTGTTCACGTGCGTGTGCAAGGGGGAGCAGGGGCTGAGGAGGGGGCTTGGGTTGGATTTCAATTTATGGTCCGCGAGCGCACGTGAAATCCTGTGAACGGTTTTACGGATTTTTAAAAAATAAAATTTACGGATTAAGTTATTGTGCGGCGTATGTGTGTGTGTGTGTGTGTGTGTGGGAGGATTTGCTTTGAAACTAGACAGGCAACAAGAAGAGAGGGGTGGCATGGGCGGTGCCGCTCGGGTCGATTTCGTTTTACAACGCAAGCATAAAAGTTGATTGAAAATGCTTATTAGATGCAAGATTAGATGCGATGTGCTGCAGGCCACCGACCATTTTTTGAATCAAAGTCAAAAGTCCCAGCATAAAATTTCAGCAGAGTCGCGACGTGAGCAAATTTGGCTGCCAGTTTCGTAGGAAATTGGAAATGGCGGCAGAGAGCCAAGCTGACTTCAAACTTAATTGAAATGTCGTCCCAGACAATGTAAAGTTTCAAATATTGAAGCCAACTGGTAGAGTGGGAAGCGGGGAAAGGTGCGAAAGCAAAAATTAAGTCCCTTTGGAATTTACTGCCGGCAGGTAATCTCATTAAGTCGGGATTATATTCCCTTTGGTGCAAATTGAACTTTTTTGTAAAAACTCAACGTTCGCTTTGGGCCACTGCCAAACTTAAAGAAAAAAAAAATATATATATATATATATATATTCTGGTCTGGTCACGATAGACACCAAAAAGTTACTTTGATAACAGTGCTCATCAAAATTTCAGTAACAAGAAAAAACTTTTATACAACGAGTAAAAACAAAAAAAAAAAAACTTCAAGTTTGTTGGATTTGTTGGTCTAACTTCGACTACCCTAAGGCACATTTTGAAGTGAATTGTGGGAAAAAAAAAACACCGAACATTAGCTGCACTTTTCCATATTCATAAGCAAGAAAATGTATTTTAAGAAAATTGTAAAAAATTATTATTTTAGATATTCCAAAATTATTTAATTAATTTTTATGTTCAATTGTGAAAGTATATTTGCCATGGACTGTTATTTGAGAGTATACAAAAGTAAATTTTTGTAGTAAATAAATTCCATTGAGTGGCAAAAATCGCGTAATGCGAATTTCATGAAACATTCATGACATGCAATACAAAGCCATGAACAACAACACCCAAAATAACAACACACAACAACAACAACAACAAACAACAACTTTGCCCCATCTTAGAGAAACAACGAAATTAAACAGATTCAAAAAAAACAAGCAACAAACAACAACAACAACCGATGAAAGATACTTTCCCGCACATAGTTGGCGGGACTCCGCCGCCGCCTAATGGCCATCAGCAGTACATAAAAAACGAAAAGAAAAAACGAAGAACGAACGAAGAAAAAAATCGAGTGGACCAAAAGTTAAATGAGAAAAGTTCTGACCGGAATTTTGGGCCGTTGCTAAAAGTGCATGTTTATTAACCGCAAGTAATTTCGAGGGATTTCCTTGTAGTCGGCGGCATCAGAGTACAGCTGCATAATTAATAGACCTAAACTAACTTGGATAGATAAAAAAAAAAAAATATATACACAAAAATATTGAAATTGAAAACTGTCAGTTAAAAAATAGAATGTTTGTTATATTAATTTTTTAAACATAATAATTTGGACTGACAAGACTTACATTTGTAATTGAATTAATAGAAAGTAATATTTTTATTATTTTTTGCTTGTAATTAAACATTAATATTTTAAGAATTTCACATAAAGAAATTTTTCAGATTATATTAGAAAATTCATCATTAATAAATTGATGAAATCAGTGTTTTTATTGTAAGTGCTTAGAAATATTTTTGTATTAGAAATAAAAAAGGCCAGAAAATAGAAAAATGCTTTCTAAATTTGATTATAATATTTCTAAAAATAAGAAAAACTATTAAGTTTTTATTAAAGACAGAATGATGAACAAAACATTATTTAAAGTATCAGTAATAAATTATTTAAACCATTCGAAAGAGGAATAAAATCTATTAAAAATAAACTATTTATATCCCTCAGACAAAGAGCAACACAATTTTTTTCCAAGTGTATGTCAGAGCAGCAAAACCCACCCCTAAAATGCATGGCATTTGTCGCTGGTTCGTTTTTGTAAAAAGGTCGTTTCTCCACCCCTGCCCCCTGCCACATCCCCTGTGGCAATGTGATGGCTGCCAAGGCAGCAGCGGCCATGCCTGGTTTCTGGCAGCGATGTGCCGTCGGTATTCCAAATAGCCAAAACGATAGATACACAACGCAGGCGACCATCTCTGTCTCTGGGGCGTGGCACTTTGGGGATGCAGCAATGGTTGTTGGAGTATATGGAGCATATGGGCGATTGATGCTGGATTTTGAAGTATCGCTTGGAGATCTTTGTAATTCTATAAGAATCCAATATTCATTTGGAGACTGAAAGTGGAAAAAGTTGAGCGCAGGCAAATTGCTGAATGATATAAAGCAGAAAAGTCTTTAGACTATTTTGTTGCAGGGCGTGTCCCGTTGTAATTTACGAGCAGCTCGCCGTATGTTGCGCCGCGAAGGTGCACGCTCAGATTTATGGGCGCATCATAAAACAATTAACAAGCTCAAACTCGTGCCACATAAGTCGATGCAGTTCTTTTTTTTTTTTTTTGTTTCCCTGCTGCGGCTTGTGTTATATTTCACACCGTTTTATTATTACATTCAGTGGCAGAATGGGGATTTTTTTGGCTGCCTGTGAGGATTGCTACCAAAATTGTCTTGTCAACTGTTCAACTTTTTCTTCTTCTTCTGCTGCTGTTGCTGGTTCTGGTTCTGGTTGTTTTTAATTAACCACACAAGATTTCTACTCATTTTCATATCGTAAACGTTTATCAAACTTAATAAGTCGTAAACGCTCCAAACAACGATGGCTTCTACCCAAGTTTCATAGCCCTGCCCCCCAACTGCTGGCTGCGTGTGGGATTTACTGATGTCGCAGGTGAAAGTGTCCACATGTGGCAACATCCACGTAATTTAATATATGCATATGTACATATGCATAAATATGACTTTGACATCCTGTTCTGTCCTGCGTCGTGCCCCGATTAAAAGACAACGCCAGCAACAATAATAAAATGGTAATTAAAATATAGAAGTCGACGCGTGGTAAAACCATCGAGATCGTAGAAAGATAAAAAACAATTCTCTTACAATATATAACAAAAATTAAATTTAAGATTAAACTTAAATTAATAAATGTGGGGATTCTAAGATGTGAGATCGTTAAACATTTATTCCCAATTAGATCAATTACGAAATAGACTAAAACATCGGAAAATACATAATTTCCAAATTTTTGTTATATATAAAAAATAATACTTAATCCACGCAAAACTGAAAACAACCTATTCTTAAATGAATTTTTCTTGAAGAACTAAATTTTTCTTGCATAAACCTATAAACTCACCTCCTAATTTTTTCGTTGCATTCTTTATTTTGTTATTTGAAGTGTGAATTTAGCTTATTAAAAGTGATTTCATTTCAATTATGCCGAAATTCAATTGAATATGCGTAAGAATTCAGCTTTTTTCTTATTAGTTTGACATTAGTTGGACTGCATTTATAAACAAAGTGCTGTAATTTTAATAATAATAATAGAAAATTCAATAAGTACAACAATATTTTTGGACTGCTTCCCAAATTTTGCAAAATGTGTTTTATCTTTTAAGATTAAAATAACTCAAATTTAATAAATCCTCTAGTATTTTATTTAAATATCATTATTGTATTATTATTTTATTTCAATTTAATTATTTACTTTAAATTTGATTTAATTTAATTTTTATATGTAATTTAAAAAGTTTTATTTATTCAAATGTTTTTTAAAAAATTATGTCCTGCTTTTTGTGCATATAGAATTATTTAAAAATAATTAAAATACATATAATTGAAATGCTCTACTTGAAAAATATGAAAATTAGAAATTATTATGGTTTATTACAGTGTATTAGTATTTATAAATGTTTTGTTATGCTTGCACCACTATGCAGCTGCTTTGGTGTTCACTTAATTTTGTAATTTTCCAGCGCTCAGCAAAAAGAAATATTTTTAAAACCAAAGCTGAAACATTTTCTGTCTGCTGCTTTTGCTGCTGCTTCTGCTGCTGCTGCTGCTATTGTTACTGTTGTTGCTGTTGCTGCTTCTCTGCTGCTGCTGCTGTTGTTACTGTTGCTTTTGCTGCTGCTTCTCTGCTGCTTCTGCTGCTATTGTTACTGTTGTTGCTTTTGCTTTTGCTGCTGCTTCTGCTTTTGCTGCTGCTGCTGCTTCTCTGCTGCTGCTGACGCGGAGTCATTTGCCCGACAGGTGCTCGAGAAGCTTTTTGTTTCAGCGCCCGACAATATTCTTTTAATGGCGGCGATTAACACAACGCCCTGCCTACAGCTCCTAAAAGGGGCAAGTTGCCCGATTTAATTAAGTCGTCGCTGCTGCCATGCTGCTGCTACCCCAGCGACAACCCATGCCACCCATGCCGCCCATTCTGCCCGAAGGTAAGCATTTTTTGCTGAATCCATTGTTTGACTAATCTCTGCTTGTGCAGCGACCCCACACACATAATGGTGTGTGTGCCGCGTCAGCAGTGTGCTTAGCCCTACGTTGCTGGGGATGAGCACACACACACACACTTGCAAAACGTCATTAAGCTACCCACACATTTAGGGCTGATACTGTCAGCATGTTTGTTAATGCCATTTTGAAATTAACAAGTTTTTCAGATAAACTTTGAATTAAATTTCAGCGAACCTCGCCTCCCACCCCTCGCCACATTCCCATTGGTCACCTATGCTATGCTTGCTCCATTCCATTCCACTCCATATCCCCTATCATTTCCATAAATAACGAAAGTTATGCGACGTTCAGGTTCGCTTTCATCGTTTGCTGTCTACATACAAACATACATACATATATATACATACATACATGTATACATACATATATACATACATACATACATACATACATACATATATACATATATAAATACATACACACATTGATTATTGAACAAGCAAGAATGCTGTAGTCGAGTGCCCTCGACTTCGATATACTCTGAATTCAGCTGTTAATTATTTTCTATATTTATTTTAATAGTTTTGGCACACTAAAATGTAACTATTCTTGAAAGTACTCTATTTTTTTATGTTCTTAATGAATAAATGAGGATTTTTTACTCGATACTGATGAAATTGATCAATAATACGTCGATTAGATAAATAATTTGAAAGAGTCTACCTGTAAAATTGAGGTTTTTTATTGTTAGCAAAACATCGTAAATTGTAAATATGAAGTACACTTTATCTGTGCTAGTTCCACAAGAAAAGATATTTCAAATTTGAATTTTCCAGTTCTCAGTGTCTCTGATTATACTGGCATACAGAGGTACATTTTTATATATAGAAATATCTACTGATAACGATCGATATGTTTATAATATATGTGCTCAGAGATACCGCCATCTGCCTGTAACACACTTTTTTACAACACAAATAAACCCTTTAACCCAAACTTTGCAGAGTATAATAAAAATCAGTTTGTTCGCTTAACCCTTGTTGAGCTGGCAAAATCGGCCGAGTCTGAGAAAATGGTCAAATCAAATGACGGCTTTTGGGAAGATCATCGCTGTTTCTTTATATTTGGTTCAGTTCGGTGCGGTGCGGTTCGGTTCGGTGCGGTTCGGTTTGTTGTGTTTCGTTGCTGTTTTCGCTTGCGCTTCAAGTTAAAAGCCATTAAATTATTTATGAGCCCATTAAATCATCATTATTGTGTCTCGGCGACCTTGAGCCATTAGTTGGCCAGTGTTGAAGCGCTCCCATTTTGGGAGACATTTCGCTTTCTTTCGCATTTCTTTTATTTTCGACTTTTATTGTTTGCCGCCTTTTAATGTTGCGTTTTTCCATTTAAGCCTTTAGCTAATTTTTTTCCCCTTTTTCTTTCTTCTTTTATTGCGTTAACAGTGTGATTTTTGTTTCCCTTATTCCCTTGTTGCTTTTGTTAATTGGGTCAGCATTTTTTCGCTGTGTCTCTGGGCACAACTCGAAGGTTAAGGCCAAAAGTATTATTGTTAAATAAGTGTTTTTAGCACTTATGAATAATTCTCTACCTTAACTGCCCAACTAACAACTGCCTAAAATCAACTAAAATTATAAATAAGGAATTCAAAAAATTTCTACGTGGTTTAAATTACAAATTGTTAACTGTTGCATTTATTTTATTTTTAATTTCAGTTTATTTTACATCTTTAGAAAATGATTACACATGTCTATGATGCCTTTTTTTGTACAGATCATTTTTAGGTATCTAATCTTTTTTATTATATTAAAACACATAGTCTCTTTGCTATAATCTATTCTAAAATTGCACCTATAAAAGCCTCAAAAATGTTTGTTACACACATAAAAACTGAATTCTATTCTAAGCCTCAACTTCTCGTTAAAATTTGTGTCAATTTTAAATAATTAATATTTCTAAATATTTAAAATACATAAGAAATGCATATTTAATCGAAGTACAAAAAATATTTAAAAATATTCAATTACATAAATTGTGTTTTAATTACATAAAGTCAATATTATATATTTTATGCAATTGTCATACAACTAAAATAATTTATATATATTTTCTAGAAAAATTTCCTCGTGCAAAATTGGAGAGAAACAATTCTAAGAGTCGAATTCGGTTATAAATTATTCAAAGATCTTAATAAAAAAATGTAAATATCGTAATCAAAGCTGTTTATGTATCGGACAATGCTGGAATATCTACAGCAGATATTGAATAATTTTACATATTAGTCAAATAAAAGTTGCAACATAAGATAAAGTAAAGTAAGTAAATAAAATTAATTATTACTTATTTCGTTTGCTTTTGATTAGACGTCCCTTAAGAGCCTTTGTCCACAACAGGTTAATAACTATAACTCTTTTCTTTTTCAACAGAAAGTTTTTTGCTTATCGGAATGAAATAAATTTTGTACGAAATAAAAATGTGCTTAGGGCTTTTACCATATACAATTACACATAATTTCCTCCGGACTTGAAGGAAGACTTAATTAATAAGTTGGCCCCAAAGGCATGTCAAGCGAACCGATTGCGCCTATGAACTGAACCGGTTTGTTTAGGGGGGGAATTGGTGGGGAGGGTCTTGTGTCTTGTGCCTCGTTTGGTTTAAGTGCGACTCGATTTTTGCGAAAATTTCTGCCTGATAAAGCAATGGCGACGGCAATGATGCGCACGAGTAAATTTCTATTTCTTTTTTTTTGGTTTGTTATTTTTGTTATTGTTTTTGTTTTTTTGCTTTTCTTGATTGTTGGCTGGCCACGGCTTGTTTCCATTTGTCTTCGTTGGTTGGTGTAAGTTTTCCATTTGGATAATGGAAAAAGGCCATTTCATGCCATTACTTGGCGACCGGGGGCAATTTGAGGCGCACTATTGTAACGTGGCAGTGGCAGTGGCAGCGGGAACGGCGCCATTGGAGCAGCCACCTCCTCCAACAGAGCTAGCTCCAATGGACACACACAAATGTACTTGAAGATACGACTCAAATTGTAAGTGTATGTTTTGTATTTTGTGTGTTGTAGTTGTATATTTTTCTTGGCTTCGTGTTTAGGTTTTTGCTTTTAGCTTATTTCAACTTTTTACATTTGCAAAATGAATTGTAATGAAATGGAATAGGGGCGTGTCAGCGGCGACTTGTGACGTGGCACGCCCCGACCTTAACCCCAACCCGAAACCCCACACTTCCAGCTCCAACCCCCAACCCCCTCCCCGAGCTGGCCTGAAGCCAGCAATGGCCACCGCCCGTTGAGCAAAAGCGAGGGCAATAAAATCATATTTGCCGGGCGCCAGCCAGCACTGAAATATAATTTTTTGCACAAAAAGTCGTTTAGAGTGTCTTTTCTTTGTGCTGAATATGTAATGTCAGAGATGGGGTTGGCTTGGCTTGGAGCTGTTTTTATTGGTGTTATTAGGTTGAGAGCACTGCAATGATGGGCGACTTCAGAAGTCGCCGGATGTGGAACAGTTAATGCTCTTAATGGGTTTCAGGTCGGCAATCTCCTAATGCGAATCCCAGAACAGAATCACAGCAAACAGCCAATAATAATTGACAATTGACACAGCATCGTTTTTAGCCTCAGTTGATCTGTCCAGTTTGGGAGTTAAGCAATGCAGCTTTGATTTTTATGATTTCCATAATACATGATAAAAAAAATGACAATTTGTTGTCATTCAAAGCACTCTAATGGAATGTTTAAATTAATGCTAAAAACTAGTTTTTTAACTGAATTTCGTTGAAGGCTTTGACTGTGGAACAGTTCACAGTAAATATGAACACTAAAAAAGAGGAAATAATATATTTGTTATGTTGCAAATATAAAAAAAAAAACAATTGCATATTTTCTTTATATTAATTATCTATCTACAACGAATAAAAGTTGAAAAAATGTACGTTGGTTAAATTGAGAAATGTTTTATTCGAAATCTAAAATAATCTTGCATATTTTTCTATTAAGTTAAATTAATATACCAAAAGTGAATAACTTTAATTTAAAATGAATTAGGTATTTGGTAAGATTAATTTGTAAGGTTTTAAATTAACTGCAAATTATTCCTTAATTACAATCATAACAAATGCGATTTATTATTGGATAGTTATTAAAATACTATTTATTGTTTAATTATATACACATATTTTTTTGTGTACATACATAGAATATATATATATATATATTATACATAAACAAATATATTATTTATGTATTAAAATATGTTAATTTATTACAAAATATAGCATCACACAATTATCTAGTTGGCTTTATTTGATGCAACTATCACCCTCATTCGTAGAAATTCGCCCATTTTATGAATTCGATCCGATAATAAATCAAAATTCATATAAAAGTATGTCAAAAACAATGCCAAAGTGATGATATTTCATGAAAGGTAAACGTTCATATAAATGACAATCATAATATATTTATTTCTTATACTTTACTATCATTTAATGCTAAATGCTCAATATGAATGAAAACCTTTTCAAATTGCTACCAAAGTTTTGGGTTACTAGCAGAAATTTAAAATTGATTTGCGTATCATTTAAAATAATTATTTTAATATTCAATTCGCAATGACAAGTAAAAAAAACGTGTTTTATTTAAATGAAGTATTAATTTTGCCACAATCACCTTAACAAAAACTAACAATGAAATCACAAAATGTAAAGTTTTTTAATGTACGAAATATTGTGTTCAGTCGATTCGGACTATAATACTATTATTATTATGTATTTATTTATGATATAAGACTATTTTTATTATATATTTATTTATGATATTTTTCTTGGCCAGCGCTAAAAAACTTAAGCTTATTGTATTATTATTTGAACACAAGCTAAATAGATAATTTTTCAATATATCGAATTTAAATTTTGATGATTAGAATTTATAATTATTCAAACGGTTTCCTAACTTATACTTGATAAGAGATATGTTAAATATTTCGTAAGTTTGATATAATTTACATGTGTTTTATTTATTTATGCAATTTTGTACATATTTTGTTTATACATTTTTTTTTTTTAAATGTTTCCACTGCAGAAAATGTTTGTTAATTAAGTAATCATTAGCTCTTTATTATTATAATTCAGAAAAGAAACAAAAATGCAGATCAAAATTTATATTGAGATGTTTTGCTGATTAAAATCAGATGAAAATTGCTTATGCAACGTGTTGCAACACAATCAAATGTCACAAAATTAAAAATGTAAAGTTAGTTTGCATTTTTATTTATGATTTCCTCTTGACTATTTTGACAGCCGCAATGATGACGGTTCCAAAAAAAAAACATTACATATATCCTGCTGCCTCGCCCGCTGTGTTGCTTATGTGGCAGCTGCCACATGCAATTGAACAATCGGATGTCAATTGTGGCCATTTGTCAAAGACTTAAGCATCGTATCGATAAGAACGTGCATGGATCATGGCGTATTTAGTTATGATAAGTACATATTTTCCATTTTTCCATTTTCCATTTTCGATTTAGAAATTTCAATTAGCCGAGCCTTTCAATTGGTATACGAAATAATCTTTTCTGGGACCACCAAGTGCAGCACTTAAAACTCAGAGGCATTCTCATTTGTAATCTGTTGGGTTTTTTTTGTTTTTTGTTTTTTTCAATTCCAAACTCGTAATCAATTCAAATTTATTATATACTTGAGTTTTTTTTTTTGGGCAGAGCCTAACGTCTCATTCAGGCATCGATATCTTTGAATTTTATTTCCTGTTCTTTTCAATAGCTGACATTTTATTTAGAAATATGCATTATAAAACATGTCCACATCGAAAATACATATTTCAATCAATTTATACAAGTTTTTACTAATGTGTGCCATAAATCAATTTGGAAAACATGCAGGCGGGCATAATTAATTCTATAAATTATGTCAAATTTTGAGGAAATGCTAATTAGACAAAGTCCACTTGATTGGCCAATAATTCGGAATGTCTTCCTATTTATATGAGCACCTCCAATTGCGATTCCAATACAGAATATTTTTGATATGTTTCGGAATGCCAACATATCAAATGGCTCTGCTTAGAATCCAATGCACGACGTCGGCGTTGGCGTAAACAGCACCAACACATTCGAGTCAGATCCACTAACACTAATGCATTTCAGCATGTTTGCTTGTGTTAGTTACTTGAAGAGTGTGCGAAAGAGAGCAGAGTCAGAGAGAGCGCGACAGCTGAGCGTATTTCAAATTGGCCTTGCATTGGTTCGATAGACAGCGCCATCTACAACTCATCGAGTGCAGATAGCGTGCATAGCTTACAACACCAGAGGTCGCCTTTAACTGGGAGGTGTGTGAACTGGCTGACTCTTGGCCTAGCTCCGCGAAGTCATAGAAAATGTTAATTTTTTTCTATGTTAAGAAAACATTCCAAATAGTGCAATAGATCTAAGATCTTTAAAGGCACCCATTGCTAAAGGTTATTTTTTAAGATATTTGTTCACACAAATAATTGTTCGTAATTAAACATTTTCTTGATCACATTTTTTTTTCCAAAATTTATTTACCATAAAGTGTTTTCCGATCAATTTTAATATATAGGATAAATATATTTCTATGTATGAATCGACTTATATCCTATAATTATACGTGCAATGGACATACGCCAAAATTAAAATTGTATTACCCATTTTGCAATTATTTTATACTTAGATGAAATATAAATTTCCACACACATATTAATTGATATGTACACAGTCCGAATAGTCAATGTCCAGAAAGAATGCATCACTTTAAAATTCAATTGCGTAGTCCCAAAAGATAAATCAAAATACCTCTGACCATATTTAGTATGTTAATGCTTTGTTAACAACAACAACTGTCGAATCAATATGGTCACTTATGTCTATATGTCCGCTCGACTGACTAGTTCTCAGTAATTTAAAAATAAAATTGAGCTGATATCTGGAATATAATTTGGTGTTCACCGTTAACAGAAGAAATCGGTTGAAGTTTTTTAAAAAATAATAATTATCGATAACTCTTTGCAATCCAGCATAATAATAATAATTTTAATTTTTTACTCTTTTCAATACTTCAGAAAATATTCCTTTGTTTGATCTCCCAAAAATTCATAAATCAAGCAAGAACGGCATGCCAAAGAAAACATCCCATTGAGGACTTTAGTTAACCTATTTATTATTATTATTATTTTACATAATACATTGATGGTGTACGTTTTAAATAAATGTTTCCTTTTTAATGTCTAGCTAAAAACTAAATAATCCTCAATTGTGTAGATATATTGTATCAGAAAGGTATTTCTGTGGACAAACCACAAGCAGGCCAAAAAAAACTGTATTATAAAGGTTATAATACAAGTTCTGAAACTAAGCTCTTTAAGACAAAAGCAATCAACACAATCTTTGAATGAATTCATTCATTTTAGAAAATATTTAAAAATTTCTTTGTTTTTTGTAACTTTTGTTTTAGAAACGGAAAAAGTAATATATTAAGAAAATTTATAGACAAACCATATTTAAAAAAAAAATACGTATGTTGGTGAAGAAGAGCTCAAGACAATATATAAATATTTAACAGAAACTTGTGTTCTTAGAATATTTTAATTTAAACAAAATGAAAAGGTACGCCAACTATATTTATGTTTAATTTGATTTAAATAATAGCATTTATAAGTTTTCTGTTTCATAAACAGAATATTCCACATTTGTGTAGCTCAAATATAATTTCAAACAATACAAACAATAATGTATGTCTAAGAATATTTCGAGGATAAAATAAAATTCCCTTGAACCGATTATTCCCATGTCATATTACATGGCTTTAACTATCTTGGTAAAAAAAACATTTTTGTTAAGCAAGAAGACATCTTTAGACCGATTGATCTGATTATAGCAGCTATATAAAATTGTGGTCCCATTTGGTCAGATCCGACGTCATATCCGAGCGAAGCAAGCAGACGAATACTCGCTAAGTTTATTTAAGATATATCTAAAGCTGAAGGAATTCTGCTTATATAACACTATACAAATAGGCAACTTAGACAGATGGACAGAAAAATATAGCTATGTTGATTGTGCTATTGATTAAGACTATTTTGAATGCGTTTCATAGAAAAATTACAATAACCTTGTCTTGGCTTAAATGTACAATCCCAAAAAAATGTTTTGTTTTTATTTATTATAAAGAAATGCGAATTTAAAATAAAAAGTAGAAATGCATTTCAAAATTATTAGAAAATATCGTTACTTGAATTCAGAAAAAGTAATTAAATTCATAGCTCATATATAATATTCGAATTCAGTTATCGCTTGTTTTGGACGCCGAGTAGGTCAACTTAAAGTCACAGTAAGAATGATTTTATTTGTAAGTATACACATTTTTCTTGGGAGTTTTTGACTAGAGAATTGGCAATTCATGTAGTTAAACTTATGTTCGAAATTATTCTCTGTTGCATTTTGAGTACAAAATAGAATTTATGCTGCTAAAAAGATTATCTATCTATTTGGTATTTTATTTTATAGTTAAATATTTATATATTGTTATTATAATGTATTGTTATTATATTACATTTATATTCTAAATACTTTCTTTCAAGTGAATTTAACAATTTGATATATTTGTGGCTCTTTAGATGCTTTAGATGCCAATATATACATTGAAAAAACTCATTTGGTTTTTTTCCTAATAATATTTAAAAAACAACATATATAAATTTCGACTGGATTGAAGGTGCTAAAAACATATGTATGCACGCATACATACATACTACGCACACAGACAAACATCTGTCCAGCTAATATTCACCACAAGTCAGACAGCGCAGGAGTCGCTAGCAGAGATGGCCGAGCAAGCCGAAATTCACCACACTTTGCCTGTGCGTTGAACCCTTGGCGAGTAAACGGCAAACGGCGACCTTAGCTCCGCCCATTTTATAATGGCCTCGTCTCTGCCGCGCTGCCCGCGTTGCGACGCATGCGCCATGCGGGCGAAACAGACAGGCAAAGCAGAATGGAAAAAGCTGGTAGTCAAGCGCAGCAAGCGGCAGGGGCTGGAAATCGTTTTGAGTTTGCGATGGAAGCTAGAATGAAGTGAAGAGGATGGGAATGGAAATGGAAATGGAATGAGATGCATGCGTGGAGATGGGACGGAATAAGATTGGGATGGCTTGGGCTTGGGACTTTTGTAGGTTTTTCCCGTCGCTGATTAACATTTTGATAAAATTATTCAAATGAAAGGCGCTCAATATGGAAAGGACTCCTGGGGCGTCTAGCAAGGCAATTAACATTTTAATGGCTTTATGATATATATATATATATATATATATATACTTATATATATATATATATATATTTATATATATATATAATTTTTTTGTTACCCTTCAAGACCCAACCAAGACGGCTGAAAATTGAAATGTTTTAATGTGCTGTGTAGCGGAGCACTGCCTTGCCCTTCCCTTTCCCTCATCCACTCCACAAATACTCCACGCTGAACTTCAACATGCAGCATTAATTATGCGGCGATAATGTCTTGGTTTGTTGCAAAGAGTTTTGGATTCTCTTTTTTTTATGAAAGTGTCAGAATAAATTACAATATTTTTGAAGCCATGTTTTGCCTCTTTTGTATATATATATATATATGTATATACATAAATATATACATATATACATACTTATAAGTAGCATGTCGCATGGCTGATTTGAATTTGAATGAATTTGCCCCACGCTGCATGCCACTTTGTGTGTCTGGGCATGTTCATAATAATTGTGTACATACTTATGTACAACTACATTCCATGTAAGTTATGTATTTATGATAGCCCCCCTCTGCCTGGGTCACCAACGGAGAGACGTGGCACGAGACTCCACTCTGTGTGTGTGTCTCTGGTGGAGTGGCAATTAATGTGTGGCATACACATGCAAATCAATTAGCTACATCTGCATTCATTGGATGTTCAATTGTCGGAAGTTGTAACAGATGCTCTACATATATATATATGGAATATATATATATATATATATATATATATATATTTTCATATGAATGTTTACCCTTTTCTGCCTAAAATTGGGATTCCTGCTGTGTTTTGTTTCTGTGGTCAAAATCAAAATATTTGTAGAATTTAGCTGCTGTACTTTTATGGTTTATTTTGTGGTCATAAATGAATCCGCTTTCACGCTTTCGCCGGACCACACCGGTCCCAGCCAAACGGCTGAACCGTTATTAGGCCCAAAATTGTGCCATATCCTTAGGACCTGCGTTCCAGACCTCGTTTTGCGTCACTCGCGAAAGGTCGTTTCTCAGTTTCTCAGTTTTCTCAGTGCCATAAATCACTAGAAACACACCTTAAATAACCCTTTTATCCGTCATCTACCTGTCTGGTACTGACTGTAAATTATACATATATATATATATATATATATATGAAAATTATATATGTGTGTTTGTTGTTCAAAATGCATTTCATTTTATATAGATGCGAACCCTTTTTTTCTATGCAATTTCTTACATTGAATTTGGCTTGTCTCGTCAAATATTTTTAAAGCAAAAATTACAACTAAGACGATAATAATTTGAAGTTGTCACTTTGGATTATATAGAAAGGAATCGTATAAAATTTAATATTAGCTCTTTTCTACTCAGATCGTTATAAGTTTTTCTCTGTTTGCCAAGAAATTAATTAATTAAAGTGCATATTGTTCTCATTATAAAAAATCATTACGAATATAAATAATCAAATATATTCAAACTTCAAATTTTTAAGATATTCGATTACAAAATTAATGTTATCCTTGTTGTTCTTAAGATGGTCGTTTATCCTGGTTATATCCTTAATTTATAAAAAATAAACCGAGTGTCAAACAGAAACGATTTTTGTGTTCCGATTACGATTTTGGTAAGTATAGATTATATTTTTCAATATTTTCAGAAACTTTCTTAAGATATTCGGCTGATTCTTGGTATGTTGAATTTTAGGGTATACACTTATATCGTATAAAACGTGGGTTTTTTAATAAATAAAAAAAATTCAAGTTTCTGCAGCTGTGCTAAATTCCGCAAGGCTATTTTAACCTCAAAATGCCTAAAATAATCGTTCTACTTTTTGATCCCATTAAAAATGGGTAAAATTGGTGAAAGTTCTTGAGAATTTGTGTAAGAGACAGAAGCACCTCCGACTCCATATATATAGTATATATTTATATGTATATTAAGTTTATATATATATAAATAGTATGTATATAGTATTGGTAATCTTAACCACGCTGAATCCATTAATTTTTTCGATTGAATTACAGCTAAAATCTTCAAATTTTGATTGAAATATTTCGCATACCATTATCAATCAAAGACACATTTACATACATTCACTTAATTAATTTTTTGATTTCGATTTGGAATTTTGAGATTTAAAATTAGGGTGTTAGTTTTATGGATAGTATTTCAATCTTTTTTGATTGTTATTCGATCGATTACAGCTTTGCTACTGTATGCAAATTTGCGAATGTTTTAACAACTTTATTTGAAGACTTCTAAAATTTATATGCATAATAAAAAATGTATAATTATTGTCAAAGAAATTTTATAAAAACATAAAACGATTTTGTCACCTAACTTTCAATTTATTACTGCCAACTCTTGAATTTAAGAAAGTTGAATTAAATTAAAATAGAGAAATTGCTCTCATCAAAACTTAATCATTTTTGTTTGTTATTTTTAAATTTATAATCCGAGTTTTATAAGAATATCATCAAATATAAAATAAAATTTTTTTAAAGCAAACTTTTTCCATTCAATAACCCATTTTTAGAACGGGATGTGTTAAATAAAATATATAAAAAATAAAATATAATATATATAATATAACATATAAAAAAAGGATACTTTCAATTGGTAATTAATTGTTTATTTTTGCTAATACATTTGTATTTTGTTAATGGCATTTGGTGTTGAAGTTGCCTCCCCTAAAATGTTGCACAATTCGTGAACAAAATCAAACAAAAAATATGTTTTTTTTTGTAAAATTCTGTCTCCTAATAAGACAATAAGATTGGAGTCTTAATTTAAATTCAAAGATTTAAATGTGAATTTTAAATAATTTTAAGGATATGCCGACGGTTCCATGCAATGGAGTTGCCAGTTTGATGTAGAAACTCACCCGAAAACCGGAAAACGGGTACACCAGTCCAGTAGTGCTGCAAAAGTTTTGCTTTGCTTTTGTTTACACGAAAACATTGTACCATGAATCAGGTTCACTATTTATGTCCAAAATGTCAAGAACGGCGGCAACAAATCATTTTAATTGAATACACGCCCAGCGAATCTGAGAAAACCCGGCGAACGTGAGGAGCTGGACGGAACCGAGCCGAAAGTCGACAAGTCGCAGGGGAGAAGTGTGGATGGATGGGTTCCCGGTCCTCCGCCCAAAGAGCCGCGACCGCAGACCAAACCTCAAAGCAGAAAATACACAAGTTCGAAGCACAAAGCACAGAACCGGCCCAGAAGTGTTGTTAGCTGTTTTGTTAGCTGTTTTGGCTTGCCTATCACACGCGATATTGTAATCCATACGAGTGTTAATCACAGTTGGTCAAAAGCGCACTCTTTCCATGGGTGGAGCAGTGCCACCCACCTTCCTCATGTTCTACTTGAATATTGTAATTTATTTCGATTAATTTTGATAACACACGAAACGATTTGCAAATATTTTTGAACTTCACTTTTGCTTTTGGATTTCGATAATTCACACTAGCGAAAATGGAGACTCCGCGGTCGAGCTTGATGGGCTCTGGCCCGGCTGGCGGTGTCGATATCAATAGCTGTGGTTGGTGCATGGAGCACAGGACGTCTCTGGTTAACGCGGCGTCGACCTGATAGCAAAGTGTCCAAAAAATAATATTTGCTGTTCAGTTTGACACAAGAGTCAGTTCAGTCAGTGGTTGCCGAGGCCGAGGCCGCGACCGAGGCCGAGGCTCTGAAGCCGTGGCAGCGCGGTCGGCGCACGAAGTGGCGTCGAGCGCAAGAACGAAGCGAAAAGCAACACAGAAAAATGTGAGTGTATGAGTGCAAGTGAGTGCGAGTGTGTGTGAGTGTGAGAATACAGCATTAACAGTAACAAGACAGAGTAGAGCCAGAGCCAGAGCAACAACAACACAGCAATCAGATACAGACTGACAGACAGAGAGACAGACGAACTGACGAAGAGCAGTGCGCGCTGGAGAAAAGGTGTCGCTTTGCGGTGGTTGCGAGTCAACAGTGAATATGTTTAGCTGTATGTGAATGATGACAGCGTCGCGTTGTTTGACAAAAAAAAATATAAAAAGGAGAAGAGGGAAAAGAAAAGAAGACATAAACACGCAGCAGCAGCCGCAACACTTACGCCTGCGATGAGAACGCAAAAGGACGCTGATGGAGAGCGAAACGAAATGAAAATGAAAATGAGACTGAGAACTGCGAGCAGCGAAGAGAACTTAACATGAACATCAACATGCACATGAACTGCCAGCAAGCAGACACGATGAAAAGATGAAAATCCAGAGGAGCAGCAACAGCAAGCAGCATTAAGCAGCACAGCGATGGGTAATAAAATGCGCGCGAGTAGCTGCTCTCTCTCTCTCTCTATCTCTCTCTGTCTCCGTCTCGCACACGCACAAAACAACCACCGGAGCAGCGGTTTCACGAAGCGACAGACTCAAACACTGATGCAAACACATGTCGAATCATTTTATATACGCCATTTGCGCTGTCTGCCGTAGATACATTTGTATCTTTATGTGCGAAACAAGTCCATGCCGCCCATGCCGGCGTCGAGTATATACTTGCCATGTGTGTGTCTGTGTGTGTGTGTGTGTGTGTGTATACTCGATGCTGATTTTGAGACTGACGCTGACGACATCGCCATCAACGACGAGTCAATTTTGAATTCCAGTTTCGCATCTTGGTGGTTGTCGTTTGTTCTTTTTATACCCTGTTCCCAATGTGGTCGGGGTAAAAAGGGCAAACAACCATATTTCTATGTCTATCTGTCTCTCTGACCATCTGTCTCTATGAATTAGCTGTTTTCTGTTGCAATAAGAACAAAAACACCCTATAAGAAAAAGAAATTATAACAATCCGAATAAATCTGGAACTAGGAAAATGTAATATTTTTGAATATTTTGTATAGTACAAATGCAAGCAGAAAGTATTAAAAGAAATCCATTTTTTTGAATTTTTAAAAAGTATCGAAATTTACTGAATAGGGTTTTATATCAGGGGTTATTTATCGTCTGTCTCTCAAATTGCGTTATTTATTCACATTTTAAGAAAATCGTCTCTTAAACGTATTTTATTAGGTACAATATTCAGTCTGTTTTATTAATTTAAATTATACAATATAACTAAAAAAAATACTATTCTGATACAACTTGAAATAAATATTTCTTTACGTATTTCTTATGCAAATTAAGTTGTTTAAATTTGATAAATTTCTAATCTAATTTCAAAATAATTTCGATTGGAATTGAACCTCATTTTTAACGATTATATCTTAGTATTAAAATGTTCAATCAGATTATTAAGTTTATTTTACGAATAGTACCAAGTACCAGATACAAAAATCTTGCTCAGATTTACAATTTTGATATGTGTCCATATTGGAAGAAACATTAGTCAGATGCAGATGGACAAGGACCTTCTCACAGGGTATCATCTAAGCGAACTCATTCGTAAAGAGTCCATTTGCTTGTTGTTATTACAATCGTTTGATTGTTATTCTTTCGGCATCATGCTCTGTACCCCCAAATGTGGCAGGCAATCTGTCGGGATTCCACCACCAATGCGGCCTCGCTTTGAAATTGGGGTTCAGCAACAGCCACCAGCAGTATCTATATACAACACGCTTATCATTTGATTGCCACATCGAATTGTATTGAATTAGGTACATAATTCCCTGCATTTTGGACACAAGAACATATTTCGATGTAAACTCCTTTTCCATAAGCATTAATATGCACACAACGCCCTTGATAATCATTGAAATCTTTATCATAACGAACGCATAGAATCTCAGAGTAAGGAACAAATAATGGTAGAACTTGAGTCTCGAGAACACCTGTTCTGGTCTTAAGAATTATCGATATTCCATATTGAAGCTATAAATAGAAATTGAGGTTATACAACATGCGATTGATAGCTCCTGTGGCATCTATATGATATAGTTATCCGATGCGGCTTTATCTGTGATAGTCTGCATCAGAAGGATGGATATTTTTCAAGCTTAAAGGAAGCTTAAAAACTAAAAAAAAAAACTGATTTTTATAAGAAAAACATAGAATGGTAATATTAAAAAAATTTATTTATGTATATATATTTTATTTGAGACTGTAGAAGTTATAATCAAAGTTGCATGCATTTTATGTAATTATTAATTTTAATTTTTTGTATTATAGTTTATTTCTTTATTGATATTTTTCAAGAAGTTAATGTTTGTATATTGAAATCAATTTTAAATTGTATCAAAACATCCAAAACATATAATATTTGCAAGATATTACAGTCAACATTCGATTAACAAATATTATGATTAATACATTTTTTTGCTAATTTGAATTTTAATTTTAGCTCTACTTTATTTTATGTAGGTGTTTTTTCGGTTGATTATTGAAACTTTAAAAATTAGTATATGGGCTCTCGGTTAAAAGCATAGATTTCCAAATACTTGAGACTATAACACAAGTATTTATTAACATTTTCCATATAAATTAATGCATGGATTGGTAGAGAAACCAGTTCTCAGAAGGGTCAAATTTGTTCTAGGCGGCTATAAACCAAATAAATTTTGGAAAGTAATAATCATGGGGAAGATCAGACTTAGAACGCTCACCTGTCTCTTGATGGAGCATTGGTGACAAAAAAAGTAACTTATCTAATCTTGGTAGGGAATTCTGCCCATTTTGTGATAGTGATGAAGAAACATCAAAGCACATCTTAGAAGAGAAAATCGCCTAAGCCAGAAGAATGTGTTTTATGCTAGTAATAAATTTCGTTCTAGCTTCAATTTTTGAAGATTTAACTATATGATAATTTCCAATATTTTGGAAGCCAATGGAATACCTTCAGGTTACACAAATCCTGTGATAAAAGTGCCCCTTTCTGCGGGGAAATAAGCATATCAAAAATGTTAAGCTCATGTGTGCAAATTTACTGACAAGTACATTTAAAATATTCTCATCGCTTGGGTTCATCGATAAAATTTTCAGCAATGGTGGTTGTAATGCCACATGCCACAAAAGCCCAAACCCAATGGGAAGCAACGAGCGAACTTCGGGTGAAAGCATTTTACTTGTATATAACATAAAAAACGCATTAAGTCGCTGAGAACCGAAAAAGAGAAACACTTTTTTTGAGCAATCTTTGAACCTTCACCGAGGGTGAGGAAATGCCAATGCTTATATAGCAGGGTGCATTTTATGGCATTGTCCTTCTGCTCTTGTTTTCCCCCGTCCCCGTCTCGATGCTCACATGAATATCTCGGATAAGTTCAGTGAAAAAGGGACAATCAGACTGTAAATTGCATCCATATAACTAAGTTTGGTTATGTATCTATGCTATGTATCCAAAAAATCAGTTTGCAACCCTTAAGCTAAAATGTAAATAAACATATCATTAAGTCAACTTACAAGCTGAGGGTGCAAAAACACTTATTAAAGATTCCCATTTTAAAATAAATTAGTTTTAGGGGCACTATAACTATATGAAATGCTGCATGCCCTTCTCTACTTCACTCCTATTTATGATAGTAACACATATTTTATACAGAATCGCAAATATATAGTTATATATACATATAAGCATATATATATGTCGACAAAAACTAGTTGAGAAGTCTCGACTAGGAAATAACCTGCAGAAAATGCTTTGACTAAAATCAATTTTATAAAATTTTTGTACCGAACACAAATTTATTTATATCAAAATTTCGGCTCCTTAAAAATATTATTTTGATATTAAAACCAATATATTTTATACAAGAGCAAACTCATCTTTTCGTAAATTAGATTGAATTTGTATTTTCCATACAAACATTTTTATACACACATTTTTGATATAGGAATGCATGGCAGCTGACTTTCTCCTTCCCTTTGCAGACGCCCTTAATAATATACTTTGCGAAGAATAAATTTTTATATTTTTTTTTCGCATATTACTCAGTTGCTTTTCTAACAAATTGCAGCTCCATCATTACAAACCTGGCATTTGTTTTAGTTCCATATCCTCCAGACCGTACAGTTTCCATATATATATATATATATATATATATAGGAAGTTCGACTCAGTATATTAAGGAATTTACTCTATGGCCTAGAAGAGGCTTTCTGTGTGCTTCCAAATTTTGAGCAAAAAATTATCAAAATTTGACATTTTTATGAGCAACTTTCCACAGGTAAAAAATCCGATAGTTTTGCAGTCTTGTAATATCAATAATTTGTTCCTAAAGTTTGCAATGCCTTAAAGGTAAATTCTTCTCTTATTTTATGGCTTAAGATACTATTTTTATAGATATCTTAAAAATTGAGTGTTTCTTTATTTTAAAAATGTTGAAAGTTTTTCCTTTTATTAATATATGGTCACATAAACAAATAAAAAATCTATATATATATGTCATGAAATATATGTGAATTTTATGTGCTACTTTTTGACACAATTTATCTACACAAGCCAGAAATATTCAGTTAGTAGTAGTAGTTAGTCGTGCAGCAGTAATCAAATAAATAAATGTACTTAAAACATATAAAAAAAGGTGTTCCTAAGATAACAATTCTTTCGTGTTTGTATTATTAATCATATGTATGAACATGAGACGCTGCAAATCTCAGCTAATTCAAATGGCTGCACTTAAGGCTGAGCTGTTATGTATAAACATCACATTCGTAGAAGAATAAACCTCACATGAAGTCGTCCGACAAATGCTGCAAAGCTCAGCTAGTTTAAGTATAAACATCACATGGAGTCGCCCTACAAGCGACTCCGATAATATAAACAAACATAACATAAAATCGCCTTACAAGCGGCTTCATATTTACTTAGGTTTAAGATTTTTGTATAAAATAAATAAATGCTCATCAGAGCAAACAGTTCGATTCTAAACGTCGTCTCATCGTGTTGAAACACTACGTGTTTCACACAAATATGAACAAGTGGATTCCGATTAGAAATTAGAAGTAATATAAAATGTTCCAAATGCATTCAATATCTTGGGTTGCCTTGTCTACTTAATTCCATATTGCGCTGAAGAATGTTTGAAACTAGTTTCCAAAGTTTCCTTTTTACCATGTACGATTTAAAAATTTTAAATTGGCAAGTTATGAGACTGTAGAAAACACCGATAAAATTTGAGGGAGAAGAGATATATCTGTTCAATAGCAGGACAATATAACTGAATAATACATATAAATTCCGCACATTGTAAAACTAGGAAAATCTATTAACATTTTGGTTTGGATATTGTCATCTGTTGTTAACAAAATGTCTACACCAAAATATTTTTTTTAAGTTCCCAGAGCTTCAGTTTTTTTTTTATTATTAATTTATAATTTTCTATCCAAAAGCCACAAATAATAAAACATTTCAAGAATAGTCTCCGTTTTAGTTACCTTTCCAAAAGCATTGTTTTTTTAGGTATGACATTGTCATTTCAAAAATGCATATATTTTAATGCCATAGTTAAAAAAAAAACGCGTGACACTAAAAAGAAATAAATAAATGTCATATTTGCCATATATTAGCTACCTTTACTTATGTATCTATATATCATAAAAATATACTTAATTAATATAAGGCAATAATATAACCGATATTAAGGGGATTGAGATACAATGTGAGACTAAGCCGTTCGAAATTGGTTTGCTTTTGTGTTTTTAATATATCAACGAAATTTTATTAGCGAAAAAAAAACACACAAAACACTTGCCACAAAAGATTGACTTTCAAAAAGATTTTATTTTTATAACAATCTAATTTTATATGACGATTTATTTATCTCTATCTGAGACATTCACATATCCTCACAGGTCCATCTTAGCTAAATTTAACAAAAAAAATTTTAAAATAAATATTGAAAAGAATAAAAATTTAAGTATCGACTTATAAAAAATATTGTTTAAAAACTGCTTATCACATACACAGTCTAAAAGTCTCTTTTCAAGTTATTATCATATTGTTTTTAATACCTTTTTTTTATTTATTAAAGTAAAGAATTGATTTCTGAAAAACTTGTTGCTAAGGGAGAAATATCTGAGATATGTCTGCTTCTTGCTAAATTAAGACGAAGAAAAACCCTAAAAAAGCCACTTACATAAAGAATGTAGTTTTGGTATACCAATCCAAACCCAATAAATTCTCATAATTCTAATTATTAACTCCATAGTTTTTTTTAGCCAATTCCAAAATCTTGAATACATCATACATTAGAGAAATAGAAAACATATATTCCGTACTTACATCAAGTAGAAACTAAAAATAAATGATTTATTTATTTGTATACTTTTTATAAACTTCGAATAGAGTATTAATTATTTTAAGTGGCGTGTGTAACGCATTGAAGGAGACTTGTCTGATCCTTGAATTTTATATATATTATAGATTATTATATATTTTCGATCGGCTTCAATATTTATACTTCCATGTTTAAACCAGGTTCAAAGGCAGTTTATTTTAGTTTAGGTCGTAAAATGGACGCCTCATAAACTTGGTTGTCTATAAAAATATTCAAGCCAAGCTTTTTCCGCCTCATTTGTGCGAAAAAATAATTATGATCGGAATACATTTGATTATTTTTATTTATAGATAAAGTCGTCAATTTTATTACGGTCTGCAAGGCAAGTAAAATTCAACATGTAAAATTAAACTTACTAAAATTGTTTTAAAAAACGAATAAAAATAAAAAATAAATACTTATTTGTTATTACTTCTAAAGAAATTTTTTGATGCGATTAGATAAACGTGATTCGCATTTTAAAAATCGTTTATCATCTATATAGAAACATTAGGTAAAACATATTTGATTGGCCAATCAAACAAATCAACCAGTCAATCAACCAAACGTCACAAATATCTCACAATTTGTATTAAGATGGAATAAAAATTGAATATCATTACCCAATAATTACCGTTAGTTTTCAGCCTGTGAATGAAACTTCAAAAAACATCACAGTTACATAATAATTTATTTAACCTTATGACATATACCAAAACAGGACTGTTCAAATTTAAATGTACTTTTTGTTTAAGCGCTGTATTACAAAATAAATATTTTTAAAATAACTCAGAGATAACAGAGTGAAAATTTATGATTTCTAATAAACTCAATAAATTTGTTGTTGTAATATGTTTGAGAAACTCAAATTGAATAGTGATTAACTTTTTTGAAATCGACAGGCTTCGTTGTGAAATACATTTATTTTCGGCAGCCAAATACTAAGTATAAATTTTTATATACTTTGGTAAGAGTTCTACTTCTATGGATGCTTATGAATAAATTCGATTGCTGAGAGGTCGTCCTTGAAACGCATTGAGCTCCGCACGTAGTTAGAGATCAGAATCCCAGCGCTGGACCCTTTTAGAATGGTCGACGGTACTTACCAAACAAAATCGAATCAAAGCAAATGGCAAATAAAACAAATAACAAACACATGGAATGATTTGGCCAAAATGAAGAAGCCTCGATTTTTGTGTGTGTGTGTGTTTTACAAAATTAATTTATCGGCTGAGATCGATTGAGTGAATGAGTGTACCAAAAAGTTCGCATACTCATTTTTGTGTGTTTTTTTTTTTGTTTTTTTAAATTGTGTATATTTTTTGCATTTTATTTTTTTGCAATTTTATGTTTTATTCACAATAATTAACTTTTTAAAAAAGAGAATTGCTAATGCTATATAAAAATTTACTAAACAAACTATAATCGAACATAAGCATAAACATAACCGACTTTTTAGACTACAACTTATGAAAAAAACGGGTCTGAAATAATAATAATACAAGAACTAGGATAAAGCGGTTGGCGAAATAATTTCAGTTATAAGTATATATATATATATATATATATATATGTGTGTGTGTAGGCATACGATATTTATACATATAATTATGCATATGGTACAGTTATTTTAATATAATATAATGTATGAAGCAAAACATTAACAAAAATTCGATAATTACACAACATAACTGAACTTAGATGTAATATCAGGATTAAGCTGAGTCGATACACATATAAAATATATATATATAAATGTATATATATATATATGTGTACGTTATTATATGTATGTACTATATATATGTAATGTAAGTAGCGTTAAGGTATGTATTGAAAATGAATTGTTTCTCAACTGCTTTCAATTTACTGGTATTCCTTACACATATTATTAAAATGTATTTACTTTTTTTTTAAAGTTTTTGTTTTCTTTTTTCATTTTGTATTAGTTATAGTTTTATATTTAGCTTTTTGTTTTTTGTTTTTTTGTTTGGATCAAAAGCGCTTTTACCTATAAAGTGAAAATGCACACACATCAATTCAATAATAATCTTACGATTTACACTTTACTATAAATATGAATGAATTCAACTTTTACGCTTTTTTTTTTTTTTGTTTTTTGTTTTGTTTTTGAATTGTTACTGATTTTTATTTTTGCAGTTTTTGCATTTACTTTTTAATTTGAGAATATGCACTAAATAAATGTTTACACCGAAAATTGTTTCGCAAAATGTTTCTCGCATTTTCTGGTTTTATGTCTTAGTTTATGTACAGGAACTTAAATTTTTATCTAAGAACATCGACACAACGAACAATAATATATAATGACAAAAAATTTATGCTAAAAGTGCGCCGCTGTCTAACTGCTAACGGGGTGTGTGTGTGTGTGTGTGTGTGTGTGGTGTGTGTGGTGTGTGTGGTGTGTGTGTGTTTATATTATTTTGTATTTGTGGTTTGTTATTTGTTATTTTATTTTAAGAACATTTACTTGGCCTACAATGTGCTCGTCACTTTAGCAAATTTAGCTGCACTTAAAATTTAGAATCTACTTTTTTTGAATTGTTCATAATTATTATGGATAGTATTTTGTGTATGCATATTATATTTATAGTTTAAAATTAATAAGTAATGCGCATTAATTTATGAGACAAATACATACATGCATATATATATATACACACATATATATATATATATATATATATATATATATATATATATATATATATATTTATTTATATCATATTTAGTATTACTACTGAATGTGCTTTTTTCTATTACTGATTTTTTTGATTTCTGATTTCTGTTTTCTGAATTCTGATTTAATTATCTTCAAATTACAATATTGATTTTTTGCAGCTATTTTTTTTTTTTTAATTATTCAACTACTGCAACAAGCATCAATAAACTGGTTGATTAACATTTTTTTAGCTTGTTTGTTTTTTTTTTAGATATTGTAAGAACTGACTTATTTTTAGTTAGCTACACTTCATAAAACGTAGATTTTCGACTTTTTCTTCTACTTGGCAAATTTAATGCCAACAATTTATGCTTTGAAAACAGCGTCGCCAACGCTTTGGCTGCCCTCCACACACCTCCTCGTCCTCCATCCGCTCTCCTCCAGCACAGCTTTTTCCATACAAAATTCAACTAGCAAGAAAAGTCAATTGATAACATTTCGTTTTTAATTGGATTTGATAGCAAGTTGGGACTCGGAATCGGATTTGGAATCGGATTCGGATTCGGTTGGGTATTGTGATTGGGATTGGCTAACTGCTAGTAGGTGGCATAGCCCATGGCGCCGGCGCTGCTGCTGTCCAATTGTCACTGGTGCATCTTGGTGGCATGGTGGCCCATGCTCAGACCCAAGTTCAGATGATGGTTGCTATGATGCTGCTGTGCCGCCTGCGCATGGTTGTGATTGCTACTGGAGCTGTTGTTGTTATTTTGCTGTGTGGCCTGCCGCTGCGAGTTCTTCTTGTTCTTCATGCGTCGGTTTTGAAACCAAATCTTTACCTGTAACAACAAATGTAAATGCAACGTTGTAATTAAATTTTCATTAATTTTTCATGACTATTTTACATACCTGACGCTCCGTCAACTGCAGATTGCGTGCCAGCTCCCAGCGCTTCTGTTTGGACACGTACGCATTGAAGAGGAACTCCTTTTCCAGCTCAAGCGTTTGGAACTTGGAATACGGCTTGCGTTTTTTTCGCACCGACACCTGTCCGGTCCATTCGTGCATCGCATTTGTCGGCGTGCATGGACCCACTGCACCCACTGATAGGCCACCAGCTGCGCCTGTAGATAATCAAAATAATATTCATTTAATTTGGTTACAGAATCCATTATTATTTAATTTTTTTTTTGGTGTCAATAAAAATTCTTACAAATTTTAAAATTATAAAAAATGTTAACAAATTGAAATTTAATGAAAGAAAAATAAATTAAAAATTGTGAATTGTATGAAATGTGGAATTCTAAATGAATGACTGCTGTAGTCGAGTGTGCTCGACTACAAAATACCCTAAGTACAGCAATTATAATTTTATTCTAGTCTTAATATAATTTGTATGTCTGCTGATGAAACAAACCAATATGAGAATTTATAAAGTTTGGGAGATTCCTCTTCGATCTTGGTGAAATGTCAAGTCAATCAAATAATATGTTTTCATATTCTTCTAAATGGCAGATTTTTTAGTATGCGAATTGTAATGAAATCGATATGAGAATACGGCTTAGATTATAGCTTGAGTAATTCCTATTCGATCTTGCTAAAATTTCAATCAAATAATAAAATTGTCGTTAACAATGATCGATAAGGGAGATATACGAGAACTTATATTCAAAATTTAAATTCTGCTATTGACCTTTCTCTAGTCTCTAATTTTTATAGTTTTAAAAAATTATCTATTTTTTTTTTATTATATATTCTATATCATTATCTTTTATCTACAAATATGAGACAGAGATTCGGCCTAATTTAGCTCAGTTACGCATTAATCAATTACAAAATATGTTTTGAAAAATTAAATATTTATTTTTTATTATTAATTTATGATAATGTAAAATTAATGAAATGCTTTGTTGTATAATTTTCATTACAAATAAATATTTCAGTGAGCAGAGATACAAATATATTTTGACTAAAACTTGACTATATAATAAATCGATAAAAAGTAAATTAAAAAGATACAAATTAATTAAATGCATTTAACAATAGGTTGGACGGGGGGGGGGGGGGTGCTGGTCAATTGTATATATGTCTGACTGGCACACCCATCGACAGGAGCACGAACCCCCAGTTGAATGTTGACGATATTCATTTATGAGGCATTTTGCAATGCGCTAATTAAATGACAAACTTGACAGTGTCGCAATTTGCAGTTGGCCTGAGGCAGGCGAGGCAAACGAGGCTGACGAGGAGGCAGGCAGCATTGGCAAACAAAGCCACGCGAAAAGCGATAACATGTATGCACTCAGAAAAAAAATCAGATTGAAAACTAAAATGTTTGACTTCGCTTAGAAAAAAAAAAAACAAATCTTATTTGGCTGATTTTTCTATATTCTAGAAATAAGTTTAACTAAAAAAATCCCTTTCTGAAACACTAAAAATTGAAAACGACTCAATTCATAAATTAATATAAATAAATAAAATAAAGTAAAAAATAAATATAATAAAATAAATAAATAATAAAATAAATAAATATAAAATAAGCAAACAAAACCTAATAATATAATATAAAAACCAACTTCAAATTAGACTTTTTTTAATTTTTAAAAATTGTGTGCATTAAAATTAAGAAAAGCTTAAAAGAAAATTTGATTCTTAGAAATTTTGAATAAATTGGAAAAATGAATGTTAGTAATTTTTTTTTACTGTGTAGTTTTGTAGTTTTGCATCGACTCACCTGTGCTCGAGTAGGCCTCGGGGAAGGTGCGCAGCCCACCTGGGGAGGAGTAGGTGGGTGTCTCATAGCTGGACTGCGAGGTGCCCTCGACGGACTGTCGCGCCGCTGCCGCCGCGCTGACAGAGGCATGGCGCTCATCGGTGGCGCTCATATAGACCGCCGCTGCAGCGGCATTCGGTTGATCACGATAGTTGGTCCAATATGGAGGCTGCCACAGGAGGAGGAGGAGGAGAAGAAGAAGAAGGAAAGAGCGTAAAGCGTAAAGTTGACATTGAGTTGTTTACAACACAGCTGTCTGGGGCACAATTCGAGCCGGACTCTCATTGTTGTAGTTGTTGCTGTTGTTGTTGTTGTTTTGCACTCACCTGAAACTGGGTCTCTGGGTAACTGTAGAACATCGGCTTGCGATCCCTGTCAATATAATATGGCGTGGCATGGTACTGGTTAAAATCATTCTCATAGGGCCACGGATGCCCGTGCCGCTTAACTGGCGTCGTTGCGTCCGCCTCGAAGCCGGGCCTGATCGCGGGTATATGTATTGGCGCTAGTGAGATGGACATGTCTGTAAAAAAAAAAAAAGAATATAGTTTCTCGTTATCGATTGCCTGTCAAATAAATCAACTTGACGAACGTTTTCGTTTCCTAATTATGCCCCCTAAGAATTTACTGTGAAAATAAATGTTTTCGAACCGACTTCAGTTGGAACTGGATGCACTGCATCATAGTTCAGCATATTCCATAGTCAGAGTTTGCAGTTTTTAAGTGTTAACAATGTTGATAGTTTTGTTTAGCTAATATTTGCATAAAGTGCTTATTATAATTAGCAACAATAGTCTGGTTCAGAGCGCACGACCTGCCTTCGACCCGCCGAAACACCCTTCATTATATATATTATTATATAACCAATACATATAATATATAATATAATATATAATATAATATATATAATAGACTAATACGATGAATAGTAAGCTTAGCTTTTTTTGCAGCAGAATTACTTATATTTTTTAAGATAAAAATATATATAATAAAATTTACTTTTAGTCGTTGTAAAAATAATTCAAATCTATGCAAGTTTATAATAATCAATTTTAATCTATTAAAAAAGGTCTTTAAATATGTTTTAAAATACTTATACTTAAGAATATAATAATAATAATAATATAATATTAATATGTTATATAATTAATTTTGTGTATCTAATTGATTTAGGGGGGAAGTTAAACTGTTAACATAAATTAATTATAATAATAATATTAATATAAATATATTAATTAATAGTCTTGCTCAAATAATATAAATTTGGAGAGCATCATCTCATCTTACTAATTTTTATCGGTTTACGTCTGAGAAAAAAACCCTTAAGAGAATTAAATAATAAAAGATACTTCAAAAAGTATTAAATTAATTTTTGTTGTATACAAAACTTTCTGCTAATTGTCGAATAAAATTTAAAGAAATTATGAATGTTATACCAAAAATATATGAATTTAGAAATTGTAGCTTTATCATATATTTGTACTGTGTATAAAAACCTATCTAAAAATGGACATATTACAACGGATTTGCTTATTATAGTTTTTGGCTATATAGTAAAAAATTATGTTGTTGATGCTTCGCTTTTTAATCTATTGCATTAAGCTTTCTCATGTGAATCTAATTAGATATTTATATATTTTACAAATATTCTTGTACATTAATTGAAAAGAGTTCTATTTAATAACAAAAAAATCATATTGTTTGATTCACTTAAAAAATGTCTTCTTTAAAGTTCATTGAAAAATAAATTGATGAACGAATTTAGAAGCTTTTATTATGATAAACTAGTTTGAAAATATCAAAATAAAAATAAAATTAGAACTTGTTTTTACTAATTTGAGCAAACAGACCATTTTTTTTTTTGGAACAGCTACTGTTTTTTAGCAATCCCAAAAGGGAATGCTCTAAGCAAAGCCGGTATTTTAGAATTTAATGACTTAAAATAAATATAAAATTTAAACTTACACTTAAAATACAAATAAATATATTAATATGCTTAAATCACACGGTGATCTTTATCACCCAAAGCAGATGTCTAAGCAGAAAGCTTTCAAGAGTTATTGCAATAAAAACTGTCTCCTAATTTTTTTTTTTTTAAATTGTATTGTTTGTATTGAGAACTAGAAATCGAAAACGAAAATATATATATAATAATATATATAATAAAAGCTGTCCGGATAAAAATGCAGAACTATGTCTAAATACAGAATTTATCACCATCAATCTCAACTCCAATATTCAATATGTATAATACATTTTCGAAAAAATCTTCTTTTTAGAAATAATTTTTAAATAAAAAAGAATAATTTCTAAAACAGAAAAAGACGCTTTAAACCGAATATATTCAAATTATTTAGCGTTTTTTTTTTGTTGTTATTTTTTTAAAGATATTTTCTATTATTAGGAAATGCGTTTATTAAGTATCCCAATAAAATAAATAGTTTATTAACTTAGGTTATATACTTTTTGATAAACTATCTAACATAATAGTATAGGTAAAATTTTAAAATTTAAAATACCTTCCGAAAACTATAAATGTTTTTTTTTTAAATTTTAGAAAAAGGAATAAAAAAATCATGTTTGTTAGAAGTATTTTGGCTTGGTGCCGAAAGTATAAAGATTTTCTAAAATTCCGAGCTGTAGCTTAATTTAAAGCTCCACAACTAAAACATAAAATACAAGTCGAAATAATTGCAAAAAAAAATTAACTTTTTTGAGATGCAAATGCAAATTTGCATAAGTTGCATAAAAAAAAAAAAAAATCTGCTCATTTTAATTATTATAATTAATTAAATAAGCTGAGAAACTGAGATGATCAGAGCCGAAATGAGTTTTATATAAATGCTGAGATTATATAGATTAACTGGGCAATCAGAGTGGGTCTTGGTTAGGGGTACATTCCCTCGGGAGGGAGGAAGGGAGGGTGACTGCAATTACCTGCTTGCTGAGAACTGACACTGGAGGGAGAAACACTCGCCGTTGTTGGTGCAACAATTTGGGTTTGGCCTGCTGCCACAACCGAGTTTTGTTGCAGAGCAGACGTGGCGCCACCACTTGGTGCACTGCTCGGTGTCTGCTGCTGCTGCTGTTGATGATGAGGTGATGTGAGGTGTTGGGACTGCTGCTGTGCGGCTTGACTCGTAGGAGTTTGGGCGGGACTAAGGGCGCCGCTAACCGGGGTTGTTGCAAGTTGTTGTTGCTGCTGCTGCTGTTGCTGCTGTTGCTGTTGCTGCTGTGGCGGGGGCAGATGCTGTAGAGGCGGCTGTTGCTGTTGCTGTTGCACGGGCACCGGCTCCTCATACATTGCCGCATGAGTGGGCGTGGAATGTGTTGTGGGTGTCGTCTGTTGTTGCTGCTGCTGTTGCTGTTGCTGTTGCTGCTGGAGTACGGCGGATGGCGTGGAGAGTGCAACCGAGGCGGAAGAGACGACCGTATGCTGCTGCAGATGATGGTGCAACGGCTGGGTCTGAGGCAGGTGGTGGTGATGGTGCGGATGATGATGCAATTGCTGCAAATGCTGCGCGGACTGTTGCAATTGCTGGTGTTGCTGCTGCTGCTGCTGCTGTTGTTGCTGCTGCTGTTGTTGCTGCTGTTGTTGCTGCTGTTGCTGTTGTTGTTGTTGCTGCTGTTGGTGTTGCAATTGGTGGTGCTGCAGCGCGACCGCCGAAGCACTGACTGAGGTGGGGTGTGGATGTGTTGGGTGTGTTGGATGTGGCGGATGTGGGGGATGTGGATGTGTGTGATGTTGCCCCCACCAAGACCCGGCAGCGGCGTGCGACCCGACTGCCGAGACATCGTGGGGGTCGTAGAGAACGCACGCCAGCGGGATGGTTGGGGTTTGGGGAAGGGGTGGAATATTTACGGTTATCTTGAGTGCGTCTCAGTCAATCTCGGCGGAAAACGAAAGGTGCTGCAACACTCACACCAAAAAACCAACACAGACCGAACGCGGGACGCGGCCCCCAAATCACCGAACCGGATTCTGTTTTTTTTTTTCCTTATGTTTTCAGCTAAAACTTGCTTTTCCAATTGCAGTTTTTGGCTTACTTTTTAGTCGGCCAATTTTGTATTCCTTGTTAATATTTTTCTTTATATATTTTCCGATTTTCAAAACAATTTTTGTTCCAATTGATTAATTTTATTAAATGTTTCTTTATTTCGGTTTGCCAGTAAATGTTTTTTTTTTGTGTTTATTTTATATTTTTAGTTTATTTAAGCACTTTTTATAATTGGCGTATTTTGGATTTTGCTTTGAATATTTCCCTTAATGGCAAGCCAATTTTGTGTTTTATAATCCTTTATTTATTTAGTTTAAATAATAGTTTAGAAAAAGTCAATAATATTTTTTCTTTGCAATTGCCGCTTTTTGGTTTGTTTCTTATTTGCAGTTTTACGACCCAAACGAAGGCGACGTTTAACTCACGCACACTGACACACACACGCACGCACGCACAGGCAGACACGCACACAAGCACGCACTCAGACACAGGTCATTGATGACGAAGTGCGCTGCTTGCGAGGGTGAGCGAGAGCGAGAGTCAGAAATCGTGAAGAGCAACGCTGGACGGGCGAAGAGAGCACTAACTAAATACCACCCACAAGCAACTGTCGAGGGGGTGGGGTCAAACGTTTTTGATCGAAGCCAAGTCGAAGAGATAGCACAGAGCACAGGGTGTTTACGGTGCATAAGACTCGCACAAATGTTTTCAAATTGGCTTTTTCCCAGTTGGTTAATTTTTCGGTTTTTTTTCCTTTTTAATCACTTTTAATTTAAATTTCTTTTTAATATTTGTGTTTTATAATTTTGCATTTGCTATTTGTTGTTGTCATATGTTCAAGTTTTGTAATCACTTTTTAGTCACTTGTATTGCAAATATTAAAAATCATTTTTTATTTGCTGCTTTTTGTTTCCTTTCAAATTTGGTTTGTTGTTTAAAGAAGTTTTTTTTTTTTTTGATGCCGGTTTAAATGGCGCGAATGAATATTGTATTTATTTAGTGTGTGAGAGAGTTGTTTTTGTTGTTGTGCTTTGTTTTTTATTATTATTATTTTTGTTGTTTTTCTTTTTTATGTTGCTGGTCATAAAATTTGATTTTACGATCAAAACAAACAATTAAAAACTCGCCGCTCGCAACAGTTAATAAAATTCAGCAAATACTCGAATTGTTTTCTTGAGCATTATGATTTTTATTTTTATTCTGTTGGCGATTCCATAGTGCCAAACATAATTTTTTTTTTGTCGTCGAACAACACTTCACTTGAGTTAAAGTTCTCGCTGCTTTCGATGTTGCTGATGTAGCTGCAGTGGCTACTTTTGAGATATAAATTTCAGGTCTTTTTTAGTGTTGTCGCTGCTTTGACGCCCGCACGACTTCGACCGTACAGAGCGAAGCACAAATCTACACTGGCAGCGACTGCGAATACGGCGACAGTCAGCAGAGCCAACAGCAGCAGCAGCAGAAGCAGCTAAAGCAAAAGGCAGAAACGGTGGAGTCCAAGCAGCGACTCTCACTCTCACAAAACAAACAGAGTCAAGATGTGAACAAAAGGCATATTCGATACGTGTGCCTGACTGACTGCTGTTGACTGCGCGGCGCCTTGTGTCCGTGTGCCCAAAAGAGAGTCTCGCGCATGCGCATGTGCGCTTCTGTGTGCGTGTGTGTGCCTGCAGTGGTGGTTGTTGTTGTTGGTTCTAGTCGCGCGCTCTCTCTCTTTGTTGCCCGCGTTATGCACACGCACAGTATGTGTGTAAACGTTGGATACACGCATGCTTGTATGTATGGGTGTGCACATGTACACACGTCTGTGAGACCCAATGCTTTAAGAGAGCTTCTTATTGAGACTGTTTAAGAATTCTGGTCTTTTCTTTTCTTTTTTTTTGTACTTTGAAAATATCGATAATAATTGCAGCAGGGTTTTCAGCAGGTGCACAAGGAACATTTTTATGCCAGTAAGACAATTACACAGTATGGCCTTTGTTTGCTCTTTTCACCGAGTAGCTAGCCTTCTCTTTCACACTCTTCTCATCTGTATCACCCTTTCTCGCTCTCTCTCTCTGGGTTGCTTGGTCTTGCTAGTTGTTTGTTTGGGGCTGATTTGAATATACGTATTTTCAACTCTCGCGCACCAGAGCGCCATCTATGGCCGAAATTTCATTGGGAAGGGACTGGGGAGGCTCCCTCAACATTGCGATGTTTTTTCACTTTTTTCTTTTCTGATTTCGAATCGCGTTACTGTTACTTGAATGTTGCCCTTATATATATATATATATATATATGTATACAAATACACATATACTCACATTTATATATACACGCAATGAGCCAGGGAATGAGCAGTAAATTGAACCCCTTCTCAGATAATTAATCAAAATGAGCTAAATAAATATATGTATACAAAATAATTTACGACAGCATACAAATTGAGACAATTGCGCTGCCTTCCCAGCAGCTATTTAATACGTGCCCCTGCCACTGCCCCTACCCCTACCCCTGTCCCTGCTCATGTTTCATGTTTCTTGTTCAACATTTGTCGAATTTAACGCTGCAATAGACAATTATGAGCATTTTACGACAATTTCCATTAGACGGAGAAAGAGCAAAACGGCATTGAGACAAGGACGGCGAAATGTTGACAAATCATAAAAGGATACGCATTTCCCAACACAGTCAACTGGGTTCACGTTGCACGTTGCATGCCTCACAGCAAGGGTAATAACAACAAGCCAAAAGGAAAAGGGAAATCGATAATACAACGAAGATTTTATACACTATCGTTTAGTATATTTATTTTCATATGAAAATAACAAAAACTTTTCCGTTCCAAAAAAATCTGTGTGCGTCATTTGGAGCAACAAATAACGCAAATGGAAAATATCTGCTATAAAATGGAAAATTTAGCCTTAAAGTAGCTAAACAATAGTTTTCTTATCGATACAGAGAAAGAAAGAATTTTCTAAAAATTAGAAATTATTTCTTTCATTCTAAAATATTATATAATATATTTTAGATATATTTAGATGCATTTCTTAAGAGTAAAATATTAAAAAGTAAGCACAGAAGTGCGTGAAAAAGTAACGTAATTTGTAAGTGCTTACCTGGTGGCTGGGAATTGACTCTGGAAGGGGATATAGTCGCCGCTATCGGCGCAACAATATGAGTTTGGCTGGACGCCACTTCTGAGATTTGCTACAAGAAACGTTGCTACCGTTGATACACTTCAAATGTTGAATGGTTCCCAAAGGTTGATAGCTGTAAGAAAGAAAGAGAGAGGGAGAGAGTGAGATAGAGAGAGAGAGAGAGAGAGGGAGAGAAGAAATTAGTAAGTTGACAGCAAATGCAATAAATGCAGGCGCCGCCTTGCGACCACTTTCCCAGCACACTTAAGGGTTAACAACAACAACAACAACAAAAACAGCAACAACAACAACAACAACATAATGTTTACTACGTTAATGCGTCGTCCCTTCCAGAGGGAAGTCATCTTACGTCTTTATGACTGGCGCAAACGTCTTGTTTGCATTTAATGCCGGGCAGGTAATAATGCATTTCAGGCCCAGTCAGAGTTGCTGCTGCTGTCGGAAGTGAGCGCCGTGCTAGGCAAATATATGTACAGACAGCCAGACACAGTCAGGCAGTCAGGCAGACAGTCAGACAGACAGACAGACGGACAAAGAGACAGCCGTCAAACACATCGTAAAATTTGTTTTCTCGCCTCGTATTTGCATTGTACAACAAATTCTGCTGTTGTTGAGGCCATTGCTTTTTTTTTTTTTTTCCTTATGGCGTTGTCAGGGTCAAAGTCAAATCTCTATTTGTACGGGAAAATACTTTCATGCCCTACTACCACATACATAGCACAAATTGGCATGTGCTACTTAAAATTATAACCCTTTAAATTTTAATTCCAAAACCCCTTAAAAAAATTATTTGAGTCAAACAGAATTATTTGATTTTTATTAATTTACACATTTATACTAATTCAAATATATTTTAAAATATATTTAAATTATTTTTTGCATTGCTTCAATTCCAGATTACTTATCGCACTCAAATCAGCAATGAGGAAAGAAAAATGTTCAACAAAAAAAAAGTCTGTTAATTGCTCATATCAAATTTCTTTAGAAATCTACTTTCTATGGAATTAAAATGTCAAATGTCAAATACAATGATTAAATACACTTTTCAAATTCAATTTGTACTTTATTTATTCACCCGTGAGGTGTAAAAAAAAAAAATATATATATATAAATGCAAATTAAAACTTAAAAATATTTCATTTTTTATATATTATTATATATAATCGAATTTAAATACAAATTACTTAATTACTCTCAGCAGATGCTGCATAATTTGGATTATCTATGTAGGTTTTTTTATTCGTCGATTTTATTCGATTGAATTTTTTCAACAACAAAGAAGGTTTTAGTGCATGTGATAATGAAGAAATGAATAAAATAAAAAAAAAAAAACAGAGCAATAAAAAGAAGTTTCTTACATATTTAACGATGCTGAATTTTGAATAAGTTAATTAACAAAATTAATATTTAAATGGGTTTATGGTCGCAGCAATGGCAGCTTATGGCTTCATTATGTAGACACGAAAAAAAAATAAAACTAAGATTCAGAAAACTATAAACCCAGCACAGAAACAACTAAGATCATTTCCAAACTAAAAATTCACATGCCATATGAAAAAAAAAAACAACAGAATTCCCGCCATCACCAATGGGCTAACTCAAACACAAGATTTGCGGTGTGAGAAAAGTTCATTGGCTCTGCCAACATAAAAAAAAAAAAACCAATGAAAGAGAGAGAGAGAGGAAAGGGGGAATAGAAGAATCGGGTTTTTTTTTTTTGGTGGACTGCAAGATGCTGTGAACGAATTAAATTAAATTTGTGTTATCCAATTAGACACAGCACAGCTCATTGCCATGGCCAAAACGGGGCCTCTGTTTTAACGATCTTTCTCCCGGCTAATTATGTGACGCTGTCCGTCCGCTTGTCTGTCTCCCCCCGGTGTCAGTTGGACAGTTACAGCCACTCGAAATGGCGGCGTTGCTGCTGCTTTTAATTACGTTGAATTTCTTTATTCCCAGAACCCTTTTCGGCTTAGAGATTCCCTTGTTTCCCTTGGCATGGAAAGCGAAGAATTTAGATATCAGAGATTCCAGCTAAAATCCAGAAAAATCTTGTTGTTTTTCCAGTTTCCACAGCGACAGCGATACGAGCTGAGTTTTGGAGTATCAAAGTGGGAGCCGGAGCCAAAAAACATACCAAAAGCAATGCAGTCTCAAAGTCATCGAACAAGTTTCTGACTAGTTTTAAAATTCCTGTTTTTTTTTCCTTTCTTTTTTTTTTCTTTTATAAAAATCAAAACATGTTCAAACCGGGTCTGGGCAATTGGTTTTCAAAAGAAGAAAAAAAGATAGCTATGCCTCGAGCATATACCTACACAACTACACAATCTACATACACACACACGTGTGTGTGTGTGTAAAAGGCAATCTTAAGCAGTCCATATCAAGAACAAAGAGAAAACACACTAAATGCCTCCAAAGGGATGGCAGATGATGAAAATTGAGAGAAATATGGCACATGACAGCCTAAAGATGTCGGATGCAAGACATTTTGAGCTGAGAAAAGAGCTGTGGAGGCATCTTCCACATACATACATATCTCGAGCATGTGTTGCTGCAACTCAGTGTTGCAACAACTCAGTTGCCCATCTTTCTCCATTTGACAGGCTGCCTCAACATGGCCACTGCCCCTCGGAGCCATTCACTTATTTTTGTATTTTCCCTCTTCTTTTGTGTAGTTGTGTCAATTTAGTTCAGTTCTCGATATTTTTCATGTATGTAGTACACAATACGACAAATAGTCAGAGATTTGTGTGTACTGTACAAGAATCATTCACAATGAAAGCAAAACTAAAGATTTTTGGTATACCTGATTTCTATATTATTTTGTAGACCTGAAAGAATTGTGTCTAGTAAGAGCTAGCGAGATAAGAATATTATATAAAAATGAAAAATATTTTGAAAATTTTCTACATTTGGTTATGAGGTAAAATTAAAAGCAAAAAGTTAAAATAATGAATATTACTTATATTATTATTAAATAAAATTGTTTGAATGGAAATTTGACATTTTAAAAAAAGGCGGATTTAAAGTTAAGTATTTTCGTTATTTCTATAAAAATAATTAAAATTATAAACAAAAAGTTTGAAAAATGAATATTACTTATTGGATATTCACAAATGTGTTTGAATTCAAAATTGGCAACTTAAAAACTGGCGGATTTAAAACAAAAGATTTTTGGAATATGCGATTTTTATAGTATTTAGTAGACCCGAGAAAATTGTGATTAGGATTCGAGAGTAAGGGCTTTAGAGATTGTTATCTTAATATAACAAAAAATGACAAAAATATTTTCAGAATATTTCACAATTATGAGCAACCATTTTGAAAAGTAAAAATATTAAAAAAAATAATAATTAACAGCTTTAAGCTTAATCAGAATAGTGTGTTAAGAAAGAAATTACATTTATTAATAATGGTTTAGTTTTTAATCTACATATTCATAATTATTTCATAAGTGCTAAGTCAAAAAGCATTAAATAAATTTACATAGGGAAATCCCCATCATAATTTGTATTAATCGTCTAATAAACCCATATATATATATAAATGTTGATCAGACCAGATGCTTTATGATGTGTTGCAGTAAAAGTTGTTAATGATTATTTTATGCTGGACAGTTTTGCGCCAATTGGGCAATTAGAAACCAAGGCAAAGCACCTGAGAGAATTTGAGGTCCGTGTTTGTTTGTCTCTTGTTGTTGTTGTTGTTTGTCTGTTGTTGTTGTTATTGTTGCTGTTGTCGTTGCTGTTGCTGTTGCTCTTGTTTACTGTGTACTTAAACAATATTTTAGTACAATAAATCTAGCTAGTTTACTGCTTTTATTGCCAGCAAAGCGTTTTACGACAAACAAACCGACATGCAGGGTGCCCCAGAATGTTGGCGTTTGACAGCAAAACTCTCCGACTGAGTGGCAGGCAGAAGGTAATTTTTTTTATATTTACTATATATATAAATAAAAAACCCTTTAATTTGGAGTAACACTTGACTATTCAGAAATGATTGTGTTCTGAGTGCAGTCAACATTTTGAGCAGATTTTAAGAGGCAAAAAGAGAAACGTTTTTTTAGAAAACGTCCGAAATTATTTCATTTTTTTTTTTTTACAAATAATTTACAAATAAAAACAAGCGGATTTAGTGTTTTGTTATATTTATTTATTTTATTTGTTTATATTTTTATATTGTAGAAATATGTATTTCTCTAAGCAATTCATTTCTATAAAGTAAATATGCAAAACACTCATTTAGGGAATATAAATATAAATATTTTTAAATTTAGAAGAAAACAAATACTGAAAATTTGTGACTTGTCTCTTAAGTTATTTTCTGCTTTGGATAAATTTTTGTAAATATTAAGAAAATTTAGCCTGCAGTTCAGAATAGAAAAACACTGGTTTTTAGAAAGATTCCTGCTGAATAATAAGGTTAGCTAACTCAAAAAATATGTAGAATTTGTCAAATTCATTTTTTTCTTGTGTAGACTATTGCTTAATAAAAAGATTGTTTTAATTTTTTTTGTCTACATTGATCTATAAATTCTGTGTGAATTTGTGGCTCATTCATCTTTCTCAGTGATTTCGAACGACCTTCGGCCATATAAAATATTTCATTATATGGCACACCGGTTTGATGATGGCAGAGGGGGGGGGGGGGGGAATTGGTGGCTGGCCGTGGCGGGCACAACAGTTGCGGCCATTAAAATTGACACATTTGCAGTCAAATCGAGTCGGTTTGATTCGCAGAAAATTCAAATTCCACGCAGCGAATCTCTTTGTCTCTGGCCAATTGGACAAATGGTAGCCCATAAATATTTGGGGTCTGTTGAACTTGGAAAAAAAAAAAAAAAAAACATGCGAATTGTCTTCGTTTTATGGCGACTCACTTTTATTTATTGGCAATTCGCCATCGAGTGATACATTTGCAAAGTGGTAAATAAATAATATTTTTTATATTAAAGCACAACTAGCTAAAAAAAAAATATAATCAGCTTGTAAATAAGTTAAGATAAGTGGTAAATAAATTCAAATTTCATTTGAAATGTTTGCTTCTAGTTTGTTTTTTTTTTTTTTGTTTATTACGAGTGGTCAAAGGTGTTAATTGCTCTGCTCTCCAACAACAATGTGTTAATTCCACTTTTATGGTCATTAAATTGGCCACCTGTTCAAAATTCGTAAATCCCATTCCATCCCGCAGCTCGTCAGCTTCAGATTAGTGTTGTCATCAGTACACTGAGGCAAAATACAGAGCTCGTTGATCAAAAAGTGACTCTTGAATACATTTTGTTTGGCCTTGAAGTGAGCTCAACTACCAGTTTTGAATATTGCGGTAGCTACAATCAGATTCACATGCAAATCACTTGATTTGAATTTGAATAATAAAATAAATAGCTAGTTAAAATTCTTAAAGTTGCAGTTGCAATTAACTGAGAGCATTTTTTCCATTTTGTTAAAGCTTTCACAAAGCCAGAGCTGAAGCTGAAGCCTGTACCGGAAGGGGGGTGGCAGGGGCATAAAACTCATTTTGCCAAAATAAGTGAAATCATCAATTTAACTTTCCTTTTTTTTTTTTGTTGTATTCCGCTTCTATTCTATGCTGTTTATCTGAATCCCAACTTCGAAGGCATTCTTATTCTTATCTCACGCAGCAGGGGATGGAAACTTTGTTGCTCATAGCAGTTCCATGGGGGAAATCGACTTGCGAGTTGCCTTTTTCCTCTTGCTTTTCCTCTTGATTTTCCTCTTTATTTTCCTTTTTGAAAAAGAGCCCAGTGCAAAAGCGACTTGCTCATTTACATAAGCATAATTTACACATAGAGTAGTTACGCAGCAAAATAGCTTTGAAAGATACACACCCACACACACACACACACTTATACACACTTTCACACACTTTCACACACTTACACACACACATACACATGTCAGCAACATGGCCGTCCTGCTCCAGCAGCTAAAACAGCAGCCAAAGTCAGCAAAATATTTATTCAAATAGCGTACGAAGCTTCCCCCCCCCACAGCTGCTCTCCCCCTCCTTGGCCATCTCCCTAAAGGTTAATTTCAGTTTCGGCGAGGCCATTGTCAACCCCCGGCAAAGACGGCCGCCATCCCCGCCCCAGCCACCATCACTTGTGATGACGCCAACGCCGCTGGATACTGGAGCAACCCCAAAACAAGCAAAGTGGAGATGGAGACGGAGACAGAGACGGAGACGGAGCCGTAGCCCGATAAGCAAACTCAAAAGCATTCAAAGATTTCAAAGAAAATGTTAGAAAATGGGGGAATGTGGCATGGCCGCTAAAACTTCTCAGCCAAGTCGAAAAAAAACACAAACACCAGCACCAACCCCCGTCGCAGCCATCGAATCCAGTTTTGCCGAGTTCGTCGAACAGGCGACGGCAAAACACTTTTGCTGACGTTGTCACTTCTACATACAGTGGTGTACAAAAAAATAGCAACACTACTAAAATACTTATTTAAAATCTACATTTTTTTGATATTTAAAAAAAAATTAATTTTTGCAGAGGCTATAGTTTGAGCGCGATTTATTCAACTTCAGTTAGATTTATTTGCTGATTTCAAATAGGAATTTTTAATATATATATATTATTTTAATTATTACATTTAAAATAAAACTCAAATCATGGATATCACTGTAGGTAAAAGAAGCCTGAAAGCATGAAAAATCAATATTGGTTGGCAAATTCTACAGAGAACCAATGAATTGGAATGAAAAAGGCTGCTTAGCGAAGGCGAATTATATACTTTCAAAACTGAATTGAAAAATTTAATTTACATCGCATTTTTTAAATATAATAATAAAATGATATTTTTCTACATTACTTTTATTTTTTTCAACATATAAAATTTTTCAGAAGTAACTAAATTAAAAGCAGAAATTTTTCAACACATTTCTTGTGATTATTTTTTGCAATTAATTTTTTTTCGCAGCTGTACACACATATACACACACACACACAGTTAGATACACACCCAGAGCACAACACAACCCCAAATGGTGAGTGGGTGGCTGCGAGGGTGGCAGGGACTCTTAACGGACTCGCAACGAGCTATTCGCCTTTTGCCATAATATCGATCCCTTGTTGCCTTCACTCAATGAGTTCTCAATTTACTCTGCTTCCCGTTGCCCTCGACATACCCTTCGCCCCTGGCCACACTGGCCACACCCGTGGCACTCTTCTGTCTCGTGTATAGATTTTGTATATATATATATATATATATGGACACGCAAAGTTAAAGCTTACACTCACAAAAAATCGTCCTAAAATTAATATCGCTCTAAAAATAGAAATTATTTCTAAGATAAATAAATTCTATAAAAATTAGAAATGCTTTCCAGGAAACAATAAAAATGCTATTTTCTGTCGCCGTAGAATTATTTTTTAAATTGATATATTTTAATTTTTAATATGCAAGAAAAACGTCTGAAAATATCAATCGAAATGATGCATATTATCTCTAAATTGTAGCAAAATGTAGCCTAAAATTAAGCAATTAAAAACTTGAGTTTTTAGAAATAAACTTTCTTAATATGAAATACACTTGAAGCCAAAGGGAAACGCATTTTTTCTGAGCTCACTCAAATAAAACGATTTAAAATCGAAATGCATTCGAAGTGTTTTTTCCTTTTTTGCTTGAAACCATTTTGCGCAAAGTTTTTAGTTAAATAACAAAAGAAAAAAGATATATATATATATATATATATATATATATATATATTGCTTGAAGACAGTCTTCGCATTCCACATATCGAATTGGAGATTCTTTTTTCGACCACGTTGTCATTATTAATTGAATTATAAATTTAACATTTTAATATTGTGCCTTGTCTGTAGCCACTCTGTGGTTGTTGTTGTTGTTGGCTGCCTTTTTCTTTTCCCCCCCTACTCCAAACTTTAGCATGTGCAACACGCTACGTGATATGCTTGGCAATGGTTGCATACCCCCGAGTTCGTGGAATTTTAGCTGAGTAAGATGTGAGGACCTCAAGCTAATTTTCATTTGGGCGCATGCGAAGTTGATAATGTTCTAGCAGAAAGGAGGGGGGTTGGAGGGGGCACAGTACAGTGTGGCAAATTGAAGGAGCATTTACAATACTCTTTTATTATTTTGATAATTTTAGTATTATATTAAACGGACTCAAATTTACGCATTACTTTTGCCTTTTTACCAATAATAAAGATACAAAATTTTTATAATTTTTAGAGAATTATAGCGCAAGAAACATATGAATTATAAAAAAAAAAACTTAATAATTACAATGATGCGGAGATGTGGCTAACTGTCTAATAAGCAATTAATTAATTAATTTAATTATTAATTAATTAATAATTTTAGTCTGTTTATTTGCAAATTATATTAACAAATTTGTATAAAAACATTTGACTTGAAAACACAATAATAATTGCAATAATCATTTTAGTCTTATCTTTTCTAAATGATTTATATTATTTGCAAATTATATTAACAAATTTGTATAAAAACATTTGACTTGAACACACAATTTTTTTCATTATTTGATTGAATCCATCAGAAAATTAATTGGCTTGCAATAAATTAATAACTTAATTTGAGTCAAATGCTAAAATGTTAAACTCAGCACTGAATCTAAGCTGAGTTTATTAATTTAAATTTAATGAAAAAGTTATTATTTTGTTGGCATTTAAATTTTGAATTTAAAAAGTGTACAGTATAAATTATTAAAACCTTTCCAGTTAGTTCTATTTTCAAGCCAAAAGTTATAATTTCCTCGGAATAGTTATTTTTAAATTTGTTAATCAAAAATGTATGAAAATAATTATTATTTTTGAAAGGAGGTTTTCTGGTGTTTGGAACCAGTGTGCCGCACCGAGTCAACAGCCGAGCGAGCGGCGGCTGTTCGATTATCCAGCTGAGCGACGAGGCGGACTCGAGATAACAAGTTGAACCGGTCCGTCGGAAGTCGGTCTGTCCGTCGGTCTGTCTCTCTGTCTGTTTGTCTGTCTCTCTGTATGTCTATCTGTCCGATGGAGACGATGCGAGTAGAAAGCCACAATCAGAAATTTAATAATGGCTGCACAAAAGACAGCACGAAGCGCGTTGACGTGCACATATTTTACGAGTTTTATACCCAGGCAACGAATTCGTGTTGTATCTGATATATACACACACACACACACACACACATACACACACATATATATGCTTCAGGCACACTGACAGTTGGACAGTGTTGGAGGGACGGACAGTGCATTACACTTGCTGCTGCTGCAGCCGGCAGAGAAAGGCAAAGGAGAAACCCATATAAAGTCATCAAAAATAAAAATAAAAAAAATACAAAAAAAAAGAAAATTGAAAATGGCCGCAAAACTGCACCCTGAAAAGTGTTTAGGTGAAAGCGGGAATCTCTCTCAGCTGGCAGCAGGTTCACCTAGGGTAATTTTGGTAAGTGTTTTTTGTTTTTTTTTTGTCGGATCCTGCCCCCGGGCTGATCTGCCGATCGTCAGCTGCAGCAGCAGGAGTGGCAACGACGATTCCTGCCCCCGATTAAAACTGAACGATAAAGAACTAAACTGGCTGTTTGGCTGCATGTTCTCTATTTTTTTTTATGGCTTCATAAGTGGAACTTGGTTGCTTTTCTTGTTTCTGACTATTGCGCACGATTTTCCCTTTGTTCTGGCGAAAGTCGTAAACATTTTCAGTTAGCCAGCCAGCCAGCCAGCCAGCCAGCCAGCAACAAGCCCTCAAGCAGGTTGTTTCTCGTTGGTATTTCAAAAAAAAAAAAAAAAAAACAACTTTCCGAAACAATGAGAAACAATACAAAAAATATAGTTGTAAATGTCAAGATTTTGAAATGCATCGCTTAATCCTGCAGCAGCGTCGGCTGCCAAGGATGTGGATGCACCTGATGGTGGACATCTGGCATCGCCGGCTGGCCTTTGAACCCAGTTTTTTGGTCAGACTCGATTGGCAATTAGCCCAGATGACCAATTTCTCACGGACATAAAAATTCACTTAAAGTTTTTGAAATGAATTAATGATTTGACTGTGCCACACAAGCAGCGCCACTGCCACCCCTCACCAAATAAATCCACTCATGCGTTGCCCATGATATACGTTTTTTTTCCTAGAGATTTTGTGATTTTTGGCAATTGATTTAATGTGTCATTCATAGATTTTTATTGCGTCATTTTATTGCCGTCTTTAACTTCCGATTTACCACAATTGGCCCGCTTGGACTGGACTGCCCTGCCCTGCCCTGCCCCCACTTGCCACGCCCCACCAGTGTCATTCTCACTCGCGTCCTCAATCCTCAGTCGTCGTCCTGCGTGGCATCTTAACAGGGAAATCATGTACTCGCCGTACTTTACTTTATTTATAGCCATTTTTAATACCGCCAGACCCGCCTCCAGCTGGACATTTTAACGCCCTGTACACAGCGAGTGAGGGGCATGGGTGAGTGGGTGGGGGGGAGTGGCAAGTTGAGAGAGCATGGAGCATGGCCACTTTATGTTACAATAATGTTCCCTCGACACTGCTGCAATCGAATTGTTTTGGCCATAAAATCAAAAAGGTAATTCGAGCAATGCGGCGTGGGCCAAGTCAAAACAATATCCCGTCTGAAAAGCAGAGTGCGGCTCTACTGTTGCACTTGCCCAGTTCATGCCACACGATTTTCACATGCAGAATTCAGTGTTCAATTATATATTTGAAATGTTATTTTAATCCCTCCGAAAATCATTATATATAATGGGTAAACTTACCACAATAATGTTTAGTTGAGCTTCCGATTGAAAGTGTTTTTTTATTTTTGATAAACTGCAAAAATAAGAAAATATTCAAGGAATTAGAAGGGAATAATTTTGTGTGTATATTACGATCAAATTATTTATTTTAAAGTATCAGATAAAACAAATAATGAAAGGTAGTAAATTAATGTTTCAAAATCAATTCGAAGTAGTTAAATAATAATCAAATAACCAAATAATTATGATGTGAAAATAGCACTTTATAGAAATACAAAAAAAATCGAAAGAATTAAAACATAAACAAAATAATTTGTATCATTAAAACAAGTTTTTAAAAATGGAAAGAACTAAATTAAGTGAAACCAACCAAATAAAGGGCGAAAATAACATTAACATTTTTCATTTTCAAAACATTAAAACATAAATCAAACCAAATAAATAATTAAAAAGCATTCAAAAAAAGGCACTCAAAATTATTCATAAAAAGTCATTTATCCATTCAAAGTCTATAACAGGATTAAATATATATATATATATAAATATATATATAAATATATATATATATATATATTTGAAAATACTGTCAAATAGTTTGGACCTGAACCACAAATAATTAAATTTAATGTCTATTTAGAATAAATGTTTGGGGCAAATGTTTGGGGCTACACTCACCGAAACTAGGAGACGTTGATAACGTTGCTAGATAATTTATACAGATCAATACAAATTATGAGCTGGCAACGAAATGTTTATTAAGATTGCGGCACTCGTTAAATTTATATCAAAACACACCAAAACGAATTTCAGAGTCGTAAATTAATTTATATGCATATTTTTTTTGTTGGTTTTTTTTTGATGGGGAAGTAGTTGTCTCATTTAATGTTGAACTTTAGGCAACAAAATACATATTAATTGAAATACTTTGATTTTTATGACCATCAGCGATAATAACTTTGACTATTTGCATTAAATTGTACACCATAATTTAAAAGTGCCGCTCTTCTGGCACTCGTTCACAATCGAAGCGCGCTCGCCGTTGTCATCGATGGGTATCGATTCGATTGGATTCGGGAATAGGGATCAATGCACACAGACACACACACACTTGCGCGACCACACACGCACACGCACACACATACGCAGCAAGGCGTTGGCCAAACGAAGACGGAGGAGACACGAGGAAAAACAGACAAATCAGCGACGCGCATGCGAGATAACGACTCCGAAATTGTTAGAGAGCAACTAACACTAAAAAATTAAATTCAATATTTTGTTTGTTTAGACAAAAAACTGAACTGAACTGAAACGAAAACCGAACGAGAAAAAAAACTGCCGAACCGAATGCGAACGAATGCGAATGCTTCGCGAGCGAGTGACGCGAGCGTCGTCGCGCCGAACCTCAAAGCAGCGAGCGAGCCCGAAACAGCAGCTCTCACGTCAACTCTGCTGGCGCACTGATCTTCGCCCATATGGGTGGAGGGGCGAATGGGGCGAATGGGCGAGGGATAGGGCAGCAAACAGCAAAGCAGCCAGCAGACACAAAACATTTTTACATAGTATTATTTTGGTTTTTATTGCTGCGCCGAAAAGACGTCGTTGACCAGAGGGGGGCGCGGTGAACAGCTGGGGTGTGGGGTGAGGCTGAGTCTGCGGCGAGCTAACGGCGAACAAGTGTACATATTCAAATAAGAGCGGGCGATCTCGCAATATGCGAAGCGAGCAGCGGGGGAAATGGAAATGCGGCTCATCTTTACTTAAAGCTCGCCGACAAAGTTCACAGAAGATATATATAAATATATATAGATATATATAGATGTAAAAATATATATACATATGCATATATAAATTTACTTCATTTTATTATATTTTAATTAAAACATTTTTGACATGTGCGCTCTTTTTGGGTATTTCTTCTTTTTTTTCCCTGCCTTTTTCCCTTTGTGTAGACGCACACAAACACAAATATAGCTATATAAATATATATATATATATATATATATCTAAATATATATGTATATGTGTGTATAATTGTATTCTTTTTCTTGCCTTATATATATATATATATATATATAGATAGTTGGCCCCTCCGGAAAAGATCGAGAATGCGAACAACTTCGCATGTCTTGACAGACTTTGCGGATGGCTGGCCACGCCATGTTGCTCCCGCCCTTAGCACCTCCTTCAACACGCCCCTCTCTTACAGCCGTCTCTCTCAAAATGTCACAAGGCAAGTTTTTTTTTTTTTTTGTAAAAAAATAAAACAAAAAATACGTTTTTTTTTGGAAATGCCGCCATTCTGCGTCGGAAATAGACAACTAAAAATGTTCACAAAAAAATACCCTATAGCAAACAAATATATGAAGTATATAATTATCTACTTTAGAATTTTCACACTATATAAATAATAATAACACTAACAATAAATGTCACTTTATTAGCTAAATGATGCAGAATTCTATAATATTTATAGCTGCTGTCAAAAGCATAAAAAAGTGGGTTAACAATTTTTTTACTGTATTATAACAAAAATAATAACAAAATTTAAAAATCTTTTTAAAAAAAATGGTTTAGTTTAGTTGTAAAATTATTTTGTAACACAATAATTTTCTTCTACTATTGTTAATATTTAATTTTACACTATTTAAATTCAAGCTATATTTACACTTTCACTTTAACAATAATTTAAATTATTTTGAACTATTTTGTGTGTATTTTAAATCATTAAATATATATTTAATATTATTTCGTTCATTTTGAAAGTGTTGTATTTTTCTGTGTTGACATTAAATAAATATGAACATAATGTCGACCCAGAAAAACACAACATTAAAGCTTTTCATAATCGAATTTCTAAGAACGAGATATGATTTGCTAATATATATATATAATATATATATAATATATATATATATAAATATGTGAATACAAATTTGCTTGCATAAATCTCATTTTAAAAAAAACACACCATACAGCGGGTGCACAGGTTGCACAAACTTTGGCCTTTTTCTAGGAAAATCCAAGATTTTTTTATAGCTATGTATATATAATATAAATATAACATGCTTCGTCATGCTGCTTTTTCATATTTAATTGAATATATATTATGAAAATTCGGGGGAATGACATTTATTTCAAGCTAAATTGAAATTAGTGTTGTTATTCTGTTTTGGCGATTTTGTGTTGCGGAGGTAACATAAATCTTTAGCGGCGGCCATTAAAAATTCGCAATTTTTTTTTAGTTGTAGTTGTAGTTTTAGTTGTAGTTGTAGTTGGCATCCCTATTTGATATTTGTTGGCAGCAAAACCAGTTTTAGTCTGACAAACGTTGCGCGGTTGCCAATCAAACCTGTTTCGGCGTCAAGTGCAAAAATTAAAAAAAAAGCAACTCTCAAATTGCAACTTAACTGAAAATCAAGTTAAGCTTTAATTAAAAACCTGGAAAACGCAATTAAAATCCCATCAGCAGCCGCAACCACAACCTGTGCAATTAACAGCAAGCAGAAAAAAAAAAAATAATGCTTAGAAAAAATCTTGCCAAAGTGTTGCGAGTAATTGGACAACCCAAGGGGGGGTTCAAAGAGGGGATAAAGAGGGGGTTTAAATAGGAACCAAGCGCGGCAGCGAATCATTTTTGCTATTTGCTAATGCTTTTGCTACTGCTGTTGGCCATGAGTGTTCACACACACACACACACACACACACACACATTTATAAGCTGATCAGTGGTGCGCACATCAATTGCCACGCCTCCCCCCCCCCCTCCCTTGCCAACAACACACACAGAGTGCGGCCTTGAGGCTAACAGGCTAACTTTGCTACTTGGCTAGTTGGCTAGTTGGCTAACAGATTGCGGCTGCTTTGTTCTCTCATGCAAGTAAACAAGTCGCGGCGAGTCGTGTCCAGGAAACACAACTCTTGCAGACTCAACCCCTTGGAAGCGTTGCTCAGACTCAGAGTTGAAAGTAAGCAGCATGTTTCATAAATTGAAAGTTGCCGCCGTTGCAAAAAAATGTTTATAAAAACGCTGGAAAGCAAAAGAAAAAAAAAAGAAACAGGAGTAAAAAAAAAGCCACATTTAGATTGCAATCTGGCGGTCAAACTGGCGAAACGAGCGCTGGCTGGCCAGTGGGAAAAGCGCTGCCACTCTAAAAATGGCCGTCAGCAATCAGCTGGGAGGGGGTGGCGGTGGGGGGGAGTGGCAAGTGCGGTTGCCGGGTAAATGTACAAAACACAAAACGAAACGAAACGCGGTCATAAAACGCTTCATATTCGCGGCTTTCAGCAACAAACAAAGCAACCGAAAAAGAAAAAAAAAAAAAAACAGAAGAAGTAAGACAAAAAAATATGCGAGTAATTATTTTTATTAAAGAAGCAGAAAGCAGACACACACACACAATACACACACACATACACACACACGCAGCCGTAAGCAGTCGACCCATATGCCCCTCCCAGGCCAGCTTTAATTAAAGTTGGCCAGCCTCAGCCTCAGCCCCAAATAGGAGTTGGCAGTCAAAATCCAAATGCACGAACCCGTTGTGGTTAAGTCTAACGCAGTTTTCATACCTTAAAAGTTGGCTAACTGAAAACCACAAGTATTTTAACTAATTTAATTATGGCTAAGCTTAGAAATGTTTGATTTTAAAATACTTAAGCTGAGTCAGCAATTTCTTACGAATCATTTATTTTTCTATTCCATCAGATAAAATCGATTATGAAATTCATTGAGTAGCTGAAAAGCTTATTAAATTCCTAACTAATTCGTTTAACCATATTGATCACTGTTTTAATATTTTTAATTAATTGTATTGAGTTAGTTTATTATCTAATATTATTTAAACACATTAATTTACATTTTAAACAGTGTTTTTTTGCATAAAAAAAATGTGATCTCGTTCCAGCAGTAATGGATAAGATGAAAAAAAATATCTGGACATAAGGTAAACAATTATATTAAATATATATATAAATTTGCATTGCCTAAAACTAACTTAGTTTTAATGACAACTAAATCAATGTCAATAACCACCACTTTACAGAATCTCTGCGATTACCTACATTTATAAAGCAAAAGGTAATGCTCACAAGATATATATGAATTTGCTAAAAATATAGAAAAATTATTATATTCGGACTGGTCGTTTATATTGCAGTTAAATATTGGCGGACTTCACTAAAGCTATGTAGTTTTTCAGGTTAGATTCTGAATTACTTTTAATATATATCAGATGTAACATGAGTTTGACTACAAATATCTGTATACATAAAAATAGACGATTTTAATACATTTTCTTTCAGTTAAATCATTAAGTCGCAATGATAAATATTTTTAATAATTCTTTTTACAATATTTTCTAATGCAAATACTAATAATTTCTTATTAGTTTAGTTTGATTGATAAGATTGCTCACTAATAATTTGAATACTTGAATAGTTTTCAATTATTTTAAATTGAAATAGTCACAAAGACATTCAGTTCCTTTTTCTCACTTATGGGGTTGTGGCTAAATGGTAATATCCACTGTTCTCCATTCAACAAATTAAAATATTCCATTGCATCGATCGATTAACAACCACCACAACTAAATAAGAGCTGAGGGCGCTGCAAGTGGTCCCCTCTTCACATGAGCAGTTGTAAATTAAGCCCCAAGATAAGCGGAAAGTCATGTCACTGCCAGCAGCGACAGCTGAATTAATGGCAATTGGACAATTAGACAAACAGACAAACAGAGCTGCAACTATCACCAAAAATGGCGAATTGAGATGTCAAAATTTACGGCTGACTGAAATACAAAATGAGAGAAAAAGAGATAGAGGAGACAGCTGGCCGGGGAGCCGGGGAGTTTGCGATTTGACACTGGCGTGTAATACGAATAATAACGGTAACAATAACACTGAACGAAAACTTGTGAAAACATTTGAAATATGCAACTGTAAATGTAACTGTTAACTGTAACAAAGCAAGCAGAATGAACAAAGACATACCCCACCCCCCCATCTAAATGCAATGGAAAGGAAGTTGCAGCGAAGATAGAAAGAGAGTGAGAAAGAAAGAGAAAAAAAGTAATTTTCCATCCATCATAAATAATGTTAAGCGCCACGGCTGAGGGAAAAACATGCACGGCCCATTAACTTTTTGCGGTGCGGCGGGGAGTTGGGAGGAGTAGGTAGAGAACGGTACGAGTTGCTTACGACGCATACATACGCACACACACACATATACATGCATTCATGCATAAATATATATGTACATATATACATATATAGATTCGACCTCGACTTCAGACCCACATGTGCATCCCCAGCGTGTGTTTGCATTTGTGTGTGTGTGTGTTTTGCGACCGACATTTCGAAAGCTGCGCAAGATTTCAGCAAACAGCAAATACAAAAAAAAAGATGCTTGAAAAAATAGTTGAAAAGTTGGCTTCAAACCAACAGAGATGATTTAATGCCGTGTTTGCCGACTAACCCTGACTTATTATATACACATACCTTATATATATATTCATGTATATATATTTATACATACATATGTGGAGATGTGTGCGCAGAGGTTAAGCTGACATTCGACTTTAAAGTTAAGCTAAATAATTTTTGGCAAAAATGTTTCTACTTGGACGCGCTTACTTGTCTTAAATTTTAATTGTTTAATTGTTAATATTAATTTAATTATTTCGCTTTACTCAAAGTGCTCAAATGTCATGCTGAGCAAATAAATTTAATTGTGCGACGATTAAGTCGACGCCAAAACCAAGATGCATTCAGCGAGTAAAGCGACTAAAGCGCAACGTCGCCATCAAAACCACACCTCGACTTAGCCTCTGCTGTGACTCAGTTGGAGGCGGAGATGGAGATGGAGTCTTTGTGAAGCACATTAAAAAAAGGGTTAAAGCATTTCAACTAACGTGGTTGATTTATATGCCAAAACCACGGACTGGATTTAATCTTATTTTGATTATTTAAATATATATTCATATTGTATTAATTATTCTCTTTTATAAGGCTGAAATGAATTAACCCAATCAGTATAGAATAAATTGCGAATTCGTATTAAATTAAATAAATGTATTAATATATTTAATTACTTATTATGCTCCATAAAAAAGTTGATATAGTTTAAATTAAGAAATTAAGTTCTAAAACTAAATAATTTAATGCTTTCTTGCCTTAGTATATTTGTATGGGAACAGTTGTTAAATAAGACATATAGCTAAAGATAATCTAAATATGCTCAAAATAAATATCTATTAGCAATGATATGTTTTACTATGTATCTTCTGTTGAAAAAATAATCAATTTATATTTATTTATTATTATTTTGTTTACTTGTTGTTAAACAGGGTCTCCCAAAGATATCAGTTCAACCATACAATTATGGACAAATTGAGAAATGTATAAGAAACAATTATTTTCCAGTTCAGAATTAAGACACAGATCATTTTTAGGAAAGATATAGAGTAGTCACCATGGAATTGGCTTTTCGATTATAAAAATACATGATATGCAACAAATTTTAATGAGTAGACAGTATCAGAATATTGGTAAAGCGCAACACTTTCAGTCAATAGCTTTATTTTTGGTAGATTTTTGTAATAAGTTGTGGTAATTTATGCTGTAAACAGAAACTAAGCATAACAGGAGAAATTAAATACTCAAATTTGGTCTAAATGCAATCGAAGAACACGTATTCTCCAGATATACTCAAGATATATTCAGTTTTATAAACAGAGTATGGAAATCTTGCAATGGCTGCGTTTCTGTTGCTGTCTCAGATAAATACTCAACACAGTCAGCAAAACTCACCATAGCGACGGCACAGACACAAACACATACACTCACGCACACAGTGAGCAGCATGCAGTGTTGCTGTTCTGCTCTGCTTGTATTGCTAACATTAGTAAGAGCGAGCCGACGATCAGTACAGATCGCCTGCGGGCCATAAGCAAGAGCGAGACGCAAGACCAATGGCTGACGCTGCAGCAACAACATGGATCTGCCCACTTGAACCAAAGGTAAAAGAAAAAAAACGCTTGAGCTGGCAAAAATAAAATATAAAAATCCAAATTTAAAACAAGTCTAAGGAATGCAAAAGCACTATTCAAACTTATCAAAAAATTTAAACATACATATAATAAAAATATGATTGATTTTTAATTGCTTGGCATAGTTCCCATTGTTGTTGTTGTTTACGGCGATGAATCAGAAATATACAATAAAATGTCAAAGCAAAACAAAGCAAAGCAAATGACGCTAAAAATAATTTACAACAAATCAAAGTCACTTTTTGTTACCCTTGTTTGCGCATATTAAGAGTTCCCCCATACACCCCTGCTCCACCAGGAACACAAACCCACCCACACGCATCATTCGTGTGTCTAGTGAAATTATTGCTAATATAAAAATATTTTGTAGGCCCATAAAAGCGAACACAGACACTGAATGAGGCAGCAATGCGGCGGGTATATTGGACGTGGGTGTGTATTGGTGTGTGTAGGTGTGAATCCTGATCTGCATGTGTTTGGTGTCTATTGATGCAAGCATGTCGGCGAAAAGAGCCGAAGAGCAGAGTCATACAATATTTTAAGGCCTAATTTTTTGACGAGTTTTTAAACGATTGTAAAACTCTTTTTTTTTTTGCTCGCCCGCTTTTACGAGTGGCAGGGCCAGCTGAGGCAGGCATTCAAGTGTTTGAGCGAGTGAATTATGGGCCAGGCCCATGATAGTAACGCCCGCCCTACTTCCCGTTATTATTTGTTGTTGTTGTTGCTTGTTTATGGGCCAAGTCAGTGTGACAAAGCCGTGTAAGCGGGGTGGTGCTGCTCGCGTTTATTACGTGAGCTATGAAAACAAACAAAAAAAAAAAAAAACCATAATCGCTAGCTAACGAGAGGCGAAAACTATTAACAATAGTCAATTAATTTCAAAGACAATAAAATCTCCACTAATATTGCATATAAATGAGCCGCGTCGGCTGCCGTCCGACAAGTCAGGTAGCGCCCTCGTAAAAATGTCAATTGCAAAAATCACAACAAATCATAAAAAGAAACCAAATATTTAATTTCCTGTCTTGTTTACTATTTTACATGACGACACACCAATCATTCCGCAGTCAATCACTCAAAGTGACAGCGCAATCATTGCTGATGGCATTTTTTAATATTCGAATATCCATAATATGCGTAAAATTTACTAGACATCATTCAATCAGTCAATCACTTAAAGCGTTAGATTTATTTGCCATTAAGTGTTTATTTTTAAGCCTATTTTTGTCGTAAATATTATCTTAAATTAAATATTCTAATAGCTATAATCTGCATATAATTTATTCAAATTCGACACATCAATCATTAAACCGTTAGATTAATAAAAAAAAATAACTATTCATTTTAAGCCTGTTTTAGTTATTCAAATTAATAAATTGGTAAATGTTCGCCCATTTTAAATTAATCGCATTTTAATTGCAATTCGATTTATACATTTTTTCTGTAAATATTTTTTTTACTATTTATTAAACGAAGCTCTTTAATCCAGTAGCGAACTGATTCTAATGCTCAATAAAGACCAATTCTGTCCGACACTCAAAAATACACTCGTTCTCCGCACACACACATACACACACTTAACACACACACACACATGCATAGGCTCGGTGCTTATTATAAAACAATTATCACCTGTTGCAAATTATTCTGATTTAATGGCCGTCACGGCTTATCGGTGGCTGTTCTATATCGAACAACTCGCACCGACCCCGCCGCTCCTCCTTCCCGGCGTAAAGCGCTCATAAATGCTGCAGAGACATCATAAAAATGTTTGAAACAACACCGACACCAGCAACAACAACATCATGAACAACAACAACAACAGCAACACCAGCAAAAACAAAAAAAAAAAAAAAAACAACATCCATAAATCCCGATTATGGTTTCTGGATTTATTGCGCGCAGCGGCAGAGACGCAGGCAGAGAGACTCAGCGACACCGATCGGAGAACCCTGTTTTCATTCAGTTCTTCATTTACAATTTCTGAATATCATATATATTATATATATATATATATACTTAAAATTATGCAAAAGTAGTGCCAAAAAGGGAAATTAAAATTATTCAGTTGTACATAAATCAAACTGAAAAGAATCATCGAAATGCACTGAGTAAATTACTTATTTGTATTTATTTTTAATTTAAATTCAGCTTAAATGCCAGATCAGATCTAGATTAAATGTTACTATTTTTCAGCTGTGCTATTTCTATTTCTATTACGCTATTTAATCTAATATGGCAAAAAGAGAGTTATTTAAAATTAAATACAAATAATTAAAATTAAATTATAATAAATAATAATTAAATAAATTAAATAATTAATTTTTTAGCATTCTTATTTCTTAAACTATTATATAAGACAAACTTTCCAAATTTTGTAAAAGCATTAAAAATTTAAGAATGCTAAATTTGTTGGTTAAATCACACAGTTTAATATTGAACAACTTTCACAAAGTGTTTTCAAATCTATCACGAGGTTTAGCAAAGAAGTTTTTAATCTATTTGAAGTCTCACCCAAATAACATATAGAAAATGCAATTTTATTTGTTTTACTAAAATTTTAGCATCTTTTTATATATATATAATCTATGAAATGAACTTTGTCGTTTTGTAATGCAAACATTTTTCGTTCAGCAAAAACTTTTTAATAGTTTTAGCTGAATTCATGACATTATTTTATTGCCCAGAAGTACAGTTTTGTATTCAGTATTCATTTGGTTGTTTTTTGTTTTTAAAAATCTCAAAGTATTAAATAAATTATTACTTTTGCTGAATGGAATCACTACATGCCAAAAATATGTTCGTACATTCGCCTAAAATGGTTTCCCTTTGTATAAATATTGCTGCTCATAAATAAAAGAGGGCTGTAAAATATACAATAAAATATTTAAGTAAAAATAAAATAATAAATATATTTGCAATTATAACAATATGTAGGCAAGAAAATTTCTAGCTGACCGTTCCAACTTTTTTTTAAACACAGCCCGAAGTAATTCCTGAAATGCATTTAGTCAATATACAAAATAAAGATATAAAAAAAGATTAAATAAATAAAAAAAAATATTAAAGTAAAAATGTAGAATGCTTATTTTAATTTGATTAATTTATTATAATTTATTTATTAGTAACTATATATAATTTATTATAGTTAGTATCAAAGTTAATAATCTAAAACATGCAAATCGTGAATTAGTTTTTACGTTAATACAACAAGTTATTTAAATTAACCAATTAAAAATTCAGATAGTTGCGAACTGATTCTAGTATTCACACTTCAAATTGACACCGGTTTTTTTTTATTAGCTTGAATAATAACTGAACAAAATAAATAGTGCCAGAATATATAATACTCTACATAGGGTTTTTGCTAGATATTCAAATATATATATGGAAATTTTTTTATAAAGATCATTTACTATATTTTCGATTGGAGAAAACCCCGTGCCAAGTATTTTTGATAACCCCACACATAATTACAGATAAACAACCATAAATTTTACAATTTGCATACAAATTCAGAAATTAAAATAAATTTTAACAGATTCGAGAATCGATAAACACTTGTCGGGTGTCAAAAAGTGCGCTTACAAAAATAAAAATCGTGTATTTGTAAATAAATCGTTGCTCTGTTTATAATGCTGCATAAATAAACATAAATTTTTAATTCCAATGCAAATCAACAAATAAAACGCATTTTTCTCCAAAGGAATTTCATTGTGTATTTGTTGACACAACAAAAAGAAAAGAAGAAAAAGAGAAAAAAAAAAGATGATTTCGCAGCAGTTTGTTCACCTTGCGAGTCAAAACCAGCAATTTTATTGCATTTAAAAATAATTTTAAAATCACAAATGTATTTTTCACATGCAGATTGCACATTGGGGCAGACGGTAAGCACGTGGATGATGATGGTGGGGCACGGTGTGCTGCCACCTCTTGAAAATTGCGTTTCATCTGGCTATCAAAATGCTCATTAGTTGACTCCTATGACTATAAGGCCTAATCAGGGGCCCGGCATCGCCAGCATTGAGGCCTACTCCGAAGCATATAAAATGTGACACTTTTATAGGGCACTTGGAATGCGCTGCGGGCCGCAACGTGTTCTCCACAGGGAATGGCGAGGGAGGGGCGAAGCCGACTAATGCTCATTTGCATACGTTAAATTTACATATGCATCTAACAGATGTGCCCAAAGAGACATGGCGACTATGTTCCAATGTCCAATGTTCGATGCCACAGCATCCATTAGGCAGGCCATGAGCAGGGCGGAGGCGGTAGGGTGGGGGGCATGTGGAGTTGCTTGCCTGGCTGGAAAGTAAAAGACCATTTTATGAGTCTGCCGCTGCTGCTGCTGCTGCTGCCCAGAGATAGGGCAATTCTGTATCTGGGTTTGTATTATTTTTTTTTGTTTATCTGTAACTGCATCTGTATCTGACAGTTGGCCTGGCCTACACGGTCAGCTTTTACACTTAGCAAAAAAATCTACACCTTTTTACTCATAAAAGATGTGCCTAAAAACAACTCGTTTTTTCTTGCTTAATTTCAGTTTAGACTTTTTTACAATTTACAAAAAAAAAATTCAAATTATCAAGCAACTCAAAATAAACATTTTTACTACAATTTTTAAATAACATTTATATATTAGGATTACACATATTTGAATATATTTTAATTTTAGTTTATTACTTTAAATATTATTAATGAATTAATTATTAATTACTATTTTTTAATTTTATTTTATTACTTTAAGTACTATTAATGAATTAATTATTAATTATTAATTGAGGTATTAATTTCAGGTATTTCACAGCAAATATTTTCTTAACTATAATATTAAAACAAAGCCAGTAAATTTCATTATTTGTCTCAGCATTTTAGAAAGCATTTTTGAACGCATTTTGGAATGCATTTTTATGAATGAAATGAAATGAAAAAATTATATTTTTATCAACTTTTCAGAAATGTATTTCTCAAAATGTATATTTGATAAATAAGTTAACAAAACAATATTTTTGAGATTGTTTAATTTAGCGAATGTCTTTCTACATTTATTTTTTATGTTAAAAAATGATATCAAATAACAAGAAGAACTTTATAGTTTTTGAAGCGATTTTTTTGCTGAGTGTATCTGACAGATGCACGGAGTGAGTCCACTTAGGAGAAGAGCATGACATGACCTGCACGCGTACCAAATCAAAATATGTACATGTAAATCGAAATGCGTAACAATTGTCAAGGAACTCGAAGTTGAACCTGGCCAGTTCAGCTCCCGATTCCCGATACCCGTTTCCGTTTCGGGCTCAAGTCATATCTCCTGTCGAGCTCTATTTGCGTCCAGTTAACGCGACGGGCTATAAAAGGCAGCCATCCGCAGAGCCTGAAATCTTTGTACACACACACACACACACACAGCTACTGTGTGTGTCTGTAGCTGCTCCTGGTGTTTGAGGCAAGATTCAAATTTTCCATTTAGCATTTCTTTTGCAGCCCTTCCCGCCTCCGCCGCCGCCACCATCCGTCTTGGCATACAAAATTCGTTTTATGATTTTATTGCATTTACGCATATTGCGATGCCGATGCCGATGCCGATCCCGATGTCGATGGCCAACTGATTTATGGATGCGACGCTTGGACGAACCCTTTCGTCTGTTTTTTTTTTTTTTACTTATATATACACAAATATGAAACTCGGCGTATTCAAAACTCAGACAAAGGACGAAGAGACCGTGAACAATGAAATTAGAGCAGCGCATTGAGGGTGGCATCGGGATGGGAATTGGTATTGGGTTTGGCATTGGGATGCCGGCATGAAGGGCTGCTGTGCTCCCGGGGTGAGTCCACAAAAGGATTGTTTGTGTTTACGTAACTTTGTGCCCGATATGCCCCTGGCTGGCCATCATTTTCAGCCCAAAATATTAACAACTTTCTATTGCCTCAAAGTGGGAGAGCGAGACAGCGAATAAGCATCAAAAACCCAGCAAGAGTGAGTGAAAGAGAGGATTTTGAAACAAATACAGATACATAAATAATGTAAATTTGTATATATATGCGTATTGGCCAGGCCAGAAGAGTCTTGGCGGCAGTCAGTTTGGGCCAAGTATACAATTAAATGGCAAGTGAGATTTAGAGTGAATCAAAAACTATTTTCTTGGCTTTATCTTTCTTGTATATATCATTCTTCTGACAAATCTACATTTTGTTAATAATTACATTATTGGTCTAAAACTAAAATCTACATTTTTCTGCCTAAATTTAAAAAAATTAACCAGTTGCAGTGGCTTCATTCAAGTTAAAAATGTAAACGAACAGCTAAAAATCACAGAAAATAGTCGATATATATGAATAAAATATAAATAATAAACAAATAAATAACTGCGAACATATTAAGATGCAAATCTTCAGATCGGATTAAATACATTTATTTTTTTTTTTATTATTATTTTCTGCAAATTCAAATGTATTGTTCTGGCTATCAAAATTCTAGTTTTTATTAAAACTGTGCATAAATTGAGATATTTGTATCACACATAAAATTATTTTTCATCACTGAGGTTTTTGCTGAAATCATCGGGATATTTAATAGATTTTATTAATACGATTGATTGTTGAAACTATAATTTGCGAAGAGTAAATATTTTAGTGGTAAATATTTTGCTATGTTTAACGAATTATTTAAAAATTAATTCCAGTTAAAATCTTTTCTCTTAAAGCTCGCTTTAACTGTGAAGTACAGTTCCACTGAGATCCCCTGATCCTCTTAGCTCTGCATCAAAACGGAGCTCATTCGCAGACCAGAAAATCTTTAAAACTCATTTTACATATAAAAAAAATACCGAACTGAGGAGAGAAATATACAGAAAAAAAAGAATAAATAAAAGCAGCTCGCAAGCAAATAAAAGGCATAAAAATCTTGAACAAAACAAGAACCCAACCTTCATGCCTATAAATCCATCAAAATAATGGATCGGATAAGAGACGACGCACACTTTGAGCCGAGCATCAGTTTGAGCCGCGATTGCGATATATATATATATATATATATATATATATATACATAGTTATGTGGAGAGGGGAGCGGGATATGGATAAACTAGTTCAAGTGCAGCGGATCGCATAAATGGTGAGCGGAGCAAAGCCGTCGGCATTGGCAACATTGGCGACATCTTGGCCAGAAATGACTTGCATTAAAAATGGCTTTCACAGTGCACGCTTTTAACCCCTGATTGCGCACCGAGCCGGGGGCACCATATGACGCCAGACGTGCCACCACCAAACCAAACCAAACCAAACCAAACCCGTTGCCCATTCTCATTCCCAAAATATTCTCAGTCGCTGCTGTCGCGGCCTGATCAAATATTCCAAAAACGTTTCAAATTTAATATGTCCCAGCGCCGTCACTCCCCGTGTGTTGGTGTGTGTGTTGTGTGTGTTGTGTGTGTTTACTCACGTAGTAGCCACTCACACGCACAGGCTTAAGCTCCACTGATTGGTGTGAAAGGGATGCAGTGCAGCAGGCAGCCATTTGATATTTCCTTTATGGGACTTAAATATGTATAAGCCGAAACTTGTTTACGTGTTTAACCCGTGTGTGCGTGTGTGTGTGTGTGCCTGTAATATTTCGACTAAAAATTCACGGCCTGTGCTATTCTATCAACACCTCAGCATTGTCGCTGTAATCGACCCCCAATCCCAACCCCAAAACTTCAGCTAAAGATCCAGCCAACACAATCCCGACCCAACAGCGGCTGACGCTGCATACGAAATGAGATGTGTGTGCGTGTGTGTGTGTGTGTGTGTATAGATTACTGGCAGTGGGTAAGTGGCGAGAGGAGGAGGGCAAACAATAGGTGTGCATATATCATAACTAGTTAAGTCCACGGATCACCTGTTGTCTACACGACTATATATAATAATTATAAATTTACATAAATATTTTCTATTTACTTTAATGTATCTTCAGATGGAGATGAATAGGTGCTTCAACTGGAAAGGAATAAACATGAACTTAAACTGTATCTGAATAGGTTTTATATACCCATATCTGTCTATAGCTGATGCACGATTTTATATGTTTATATATAATTGAGAGCAAGACTACTAAAACTGTTTATATATTAATTATTCTCCTGTTTCCTTTTTTAAAAAATATATATATTTATTTATATTATATATTATATATATTTCCAAAACAAAAAATAGATACTTTTCAGTAAGTGCATATTAAGATCGTATATATAATATAATATGTATATATATATATATATATATATTATATACGTTCTTAAACTGCACTTACTGGAAAGTATATATTTCCCTACACTTTTTTTTGGAAAAAGGTGCTATTTGAATTTATAGGTTCAGCAATCTTAAAAAAACAATTTAAATAAAAAATAAAATCCGATTGATATTAACATTAAACAAATAACATTGCTGTGGATTCCTCAATAAAAATAAAAATAATAATAATAACTCAAGCTGCAACAGAGAACAGTTCACATTAAAATTAGAATTGCGATTAAAATTAAAAGTTTATATAATTTATAAAATTAAAATTTTATATGATATATATTTTTTATATTTTTAAAGAAAGAAATGGAATTAAATATGAATGTAGAATGTATTAATTTTAATATTATTTAATATAAAATTTAATTAGTTTGATTTTATCAAGAGTGGCTTAGAATTGCTTACAGCTAGTAAAATATTCGATTATCGATTATTAATAGCAATAATCCTTTTTTTAATTAGTATAAAAAGCGATTTTTATGCAATTATTATTTATTGTTTCTTTTTACTTTACCAGCTGCGAAAATTTAAAAGTTTTTGGTAAGATTTTGTTAGTTTTGGATTTCCACAACTATTGAAATAATTGTTAGACTATTTTATAGTTTATTTACCCAGCCGTATTTCCCTCTCGTAATTTTCGTTATTTATTATATATATTAATCCTTATTTAATTTTACATTTTCATTTTCCAAAATAATTTGTAAAAACTGTTGTTTTTAGGCTACTTTAAATAAATAAATCAAACACGGGGCAATAAGTCAAAATCACCGGAAATCTTTCAAGTTAAGCGATATATTTTTTTTTTATTGTTATTTGATTGGAGTTGCAAATTACGGTAAATGCAGATTTGAATTTTGTTTGTACAGTTTTTTTTTTTTGGGCAGTGGCAAGTCAAAGCTTTGCAGCGTTGTAAGCGAAAAAAAAAAATTGAAAATGAAATGGAAAAAATATAGTTTGTGTAATGAAGTTATTACGAGAGTTAATGCTGAAATTTATGCGCGACCATTAAAAATCGAAAGACACGTTTTTCGAATATTTTTGTTAGCTATTTGCCGTCGCTGCCGCATAAATTAGGCAACGTGACTTGTTTGCGCCACAAGCTAACGAGCCGCAAGTCCAAGCGGGCCCGGCGAGGCCACTCGACTTACAAGGTGTGTGTGTGTATATGTGTGTGCATGTGTGTGTGTTTGTGTTTTGACCAGGCCGAATGAGCTGCCGCCAATGCCTTCATCATTATCGGGCATTATATCGCTGAATTTACAATGCAAATTCTCAGCTCGAACTTAATCGAATTGAACTGTGCAAAATGGAGACGGAGACAAAGGTTCGCCGCTGCACTGCCTCAGATGATGACAATCTGTTGTTGTTGTTGTTGTTGCTATTGTTGTTGCCTGATATTTGCTGGCCATGTTTGTGTGGCGTGGTTTGTGCGAGCTTCAAAAACCAGCAACACTCGAATCATTCGCAGCGTTTGCAAACTTTGTTGCAAGTTGGCGGAACATATTAATTGCATTTTATTGGCCTGGCCAAGGAGAAACAGTGTGGCAGCATAGCCAACTGCTTGCAGTTTAATAACGCGCATTAAAATCACAGATTTATAGCTACACGCAATCCGATTCCATGACGACGACGACGAGGAGGAGGAATACAATTGCCGTCGCCTGGCTAAAAGTTGCCACAACGCTATGTGGCAACCTGTGTATATATGTGTGTGTGTTTGTAGCAGCAACCAATAGTGCTAAAAGCAGCATGATTTTGAATTTGAATTTGAATTTGAATCTTGTTTGAGGCCTTGATTGCTGCCTGCTTTGGGGTCTCCAGCGGCCATTGCAATTGGCCAAGCTGGCTGCAAAGACAGACGGAGTGAGGCAAGTGAGGCAGAGACAGCTAGAGTCGTCTAGAGTGCGGCCATAAAACAAACGCCAAGATAATTAAAATATCTCCAAAAAGCTTTACAAAACATTCCGCAAGCAAAACGGCGTTTTGCCAAAAATTTCATTAAACATTTTAATTGCCAGCGTATTGCGAGAGGACATTATTGCATTCCTATTTGGGGCTGAATTAAATACAATTTCACTTTTTTGGGGGTAGCAAACAAAAGGGTTGTCGGACCCTCGCACTCCCTCTCCCCCCGCCGACGTCATGTAATCAGTTTGGCACGCAAGAAACCGTTAGGCAAACTTTTGTAGGCACGCAATTTCAGCACAACAGCAAAACAAGCATAACGTGCATCACCCTGTAGCACAGCTACCAACCCACCCTGTAGCCACACCCTGTGCAGGTGTGGGCAATTATCGTGCAAAATCGAGCAAAGGAAGGCAAGAAAAAGCGCAAAACTTTTCTTTTTGATTTTGCGCTGCCTCATTTCGATTGCGTAACTTGAACCCCCAACTGCCCGGGGCAGCCCACAAACAGCCAATCCTCCCCTTTAGTTGGTGTTCCCTGTTGTGGCTGTTGTTCTTTTTGTTCTCGTTGTGCCTGTTGTTCATGTAAATATGTAATTTCCTGCTGGGGTGCCATTATAAACTGTCGTGCCCAGGCCGCCGCAACAGCCGTCGCACTCTAAATTTAGTTAATGTCGTTGTCGCTGCAAGGCAACAGCTACAACATGGGGCAGGCCACATTTAGAGTCAGAGTCAGAGTCACCCACGCGTGTGTACGACGGGGCATGTCTGTCAGCCATTCTGTCAGCCATTCTGTCAGTCAGTCAGCCATTCTGTCAGTCACATGGATACACTCACGCACGCACATTTTTGAAAGTAAACAAAATTAGACATGATTATGTTTGTGCCTCAGGACATAAAATAAATTGGCTCCCAACTAATCCCAGAGTGCACGTGGTGTGCGTCTCTTCCTCTTGCTCCCCTCGCAAAAGTTTTCTGTTTGCTTTCGCCGCCATTAACAAGACCAAGTTGAAAGACATAGTGAAAAATACCGATTTCAGCATACACAAAAAAAAAAATTAACAACTAATACAAAATACAATCAACAGAAATAGTTGTAAAAACTTTTACATGCAAACTTCATTTTTATTAAATGTACACAGCCAACTATGAATGAGGTTAAATATTTAAAATACTCTTTTTGTAAAAACTCTATTCTAAATAAAAAAAAAAGAAAGAAATAATAATTTTGTATTTAACTAATTCATTTTTATATATAACTTGCATTCTGTATAGTGTATGAATTGTGCTTAATAAAAATAATATATTAAAATAAAACCCATTTTTTAAAAATAATCTGTTTTTGACTAACAGTTTTTATGCAGAAACTCTAATTTGGGATAACAATTATTATTGCAAATATTTGATATATTTTGACATTGCATCTTTTAAGATACAAATATTTTACAACATATTTTATATGAAACCCTTGTGAATTCAATATACCAGCTAAATATCCGTTAGCATTAAATTAAAAATAAGAGAAACTATTTTTATACATAGAAATTACTTTTATACACAAAAAAACAAATTTTAAAATTTGGAATGGTTTACTTTGTAATATAAGAAATATATCTAAAGAATTAGAAAGATGAAGGAATTTCTTTGTAATTTTTAGAAATATATTTCATAGGAATAAAAATATTTCTAAATATTAAAAGAAGACTGATTTTGTCATTTCTTTAGAAATATATATCTTTTAATGAAAAACAATTCTATAAAATACAAATGCAAATAATTATTGATTGAAGAAATCATTACTAAAACGCAGAAAATAGTGATGAAATTAATTTTCTTGACTGATTTTTTATCTGTGCAGTTGCTGAATGCAAAGTATTTAAACAAACCATAATTGAAATCAATTCGAGTTTATTTCTGATAGTATCATTGACTATCTGTAAAAATACTTAATTTTTTTTAACGCTATATACTGCCCAGACATAAATATAAGATTCACAAAAATACTCGATATACTCGAATAAAATGTTTGTGAATGTTGGTAAATGTTTTGGAAACAAAATCCAATTAAATTGAAAATGTGCCGACGGTGTGCGATTACTCAGGCTAATACCAACTAGACGGAGTCGAGCCCAAGCCAACTGAGTCATAAGTAGCTAAGTAGCTGGCAGGAACACCAGACCCATGTGTGCTTCTCAGCGGAAGTCAGTCAACTTACAAACTTTTAGAAAAAACTCAGAACTCCAATTGCCAAAGCCGACGCAACACACACAAAAATGTGGAGCAATCGGCGGCAAAAATCGCTGGCTATTCCACGAAATGGCCACGGACACTTGAGCGATGGCTGCACCACGATGGCATTTTCTCTATGTGAATTGAATTTACGGGAAATAAGAAAAAAACAAAAGAGGAGAGAAAAAAAAACTGAAAATGTTTTCAAAGTTGAGTCAACTTTCTTGGAAGATGTTTTCATGCGTTGAACGCTCGGTTTCCGAACCGATCCCTCTTTGTTCCCCTGTTCAGCCCACGGCACAACCACACACACACACACACACACACACACACAGACAGTTGCGTATAGGTAATTTCTGGCTGACTTCCTTTGGGCAATGGCAGCCATCTGTGGGGACCATCAGAGTCAGAGTCAGAGTCAGCACCAGAAACAGATACAAACAATACAATTTCAAAAACATGTCCCCGGAGAGAGCAGAGCTGGAAGCCCTTATTTGCCCCCGCACCCGCATCTCTGTCGAAAATTGTCCATAGATATGATGTAGTTGAGGGCGGATGTCAGGCTCGTCCCTTTACTTAACTTTGGTAATATTTACCATAAGGCTGACTCCAACACAATTTTCACATTTCATACCCTTGCAGATGAAAAGTTTTCCATCAGGTTTGTTTGGCATATTAAAAAAAAAAAACAAGTTTCTTCTTCAACGCAAATTTACTTTTTAGCTTTTAAAGTTAGAGTTTTAAAACTTCGCAAAATACTTTAATACTTTTAACTGCTGCTAAATTGACAATACCTTAAAAACAATTAGAGACCTGTAAGCCGCTTGTAATTATATATTTTAAAGCCAGAGTAAATATATTTATTTTACAATTTAAATTTATATTACCTCAATTTTAAATTACTATTTTAAAAGGCTTAAAAGAAAATATTGTTTCTGTGCCTAATTTAAAAATTCCAAGCAGTACAGCAACGTTTAGATTGGTAACTATATCAATGAAAGAATCGGTCAAATTTAAATTCGAAGGCTTGTAAAATGAGAATATAAATTTTATTTCCTACTTTCCATTTAAGGTACAGTCTGATCCATCCGAGACGAACCCTTTTACAGTCTATGGGCAAAGTGACTTTTGCTTATTATCATTAAGGTGTCTTCCAAAGTCTTTGTAAAAATATCAATATTAATTTCCACACAAAAAAAATAATAAATCATTCTTGATTTCATTGACTTAATTGTCTCAGTTTAGTTTAGCGATTCAATTGAAAATCTTATAAAAATAATATTATTTATTAAAATATTTTATCTGTTTGCTTTGAGATAGTAAGTGAGGATAGTTAAAAAATAAAGGGTTAACGATAGTTATTTTATAAAGTATTTTGATTTTGTAGCCTTAAATATAAGTTATTGGCCAATCTTGAAAAAATCTTTTAAAATAAATTGTCCTTAGACTTTTTTTTAAGTTTGAACTATAAATTTCGTAATTTAATTGTCATGCATATATTCAATTTAATATTTGAAAAAGTTGCGTACTTGCGATAGAACAAACAGTTGGCTGGAAATTACAATGTATATTTTAATTTTCGATACTAGATAGGTCACAATAATTATATAACTGTATTACTATCGGTCTCGAAGAAATCGCATCGCTGTCTTACATACGATAAATTTTTAAGACAGACATTTTTATTATTGGGAATTTGGAATTTTTAAGACAGACATTTTTAATATAAGGAATCCACACTATCCACATTTATTTTTCAATAATGCAACACACCGGATAAAATCTTAAACTATTTCTTGTTAGAACATTTACGAATCGCCCAATTAGTTAATACAATGAAGATGTGTGAAACGCCACCTAGCGCCAGGTCATAAACGGAAATATTTGTATTACAAATGAATATTTGATTCAGCATATGAATTTTACGCATTCGTCTTTTAGACAAATAAAACAAATGCATTATGTTTGTGCTTTTAGTGGCATGCAACAAAGATATCATATATCATTAGGTCTCCTTATTTACATATCATGAACTCAGTCGTTAATTTTATTTAACTAACAGTTGCCGATAATAAATTTGATGTTTATGATATTTTTGACTGCCTTCTTATTTTAAGCGCACTCTGTCGTCGAGTCTGCGCACCAACTTCAGTCTATACACAAACCCTTTAAGCGGCGTTCCTAGCGGGGAAGATGCGAACTAAATAACTGTTGTAAAATCAAACTCAAAGTGCGACCTTAAAATAGAGTATAAATTAACTTTATTATTTGCAATAAATATACAAAACGATACTAACAACTTCAAATGTATTTTGATCAATTTTAACTATCAGCCGACAACAGTTTAACCTATTTTTATTCTCCTATTTTTGGGTTAATGTAGGAAATGAGCAGATTTTACATATATTTACTTATAAAAATATAGAAATTAATGTATGAAAAGAAAAAAAAAGACGTTTTCATTTATAAAAAATTTTCTAAAACCAATAGAAATTTGTATAAATTTTATTAATAATTAATCGTTAAAACCAATGATACCTATTCTGAAAAAGTATCTCCATTCTAAAATTGTCCTGCACTTTGCATGCCTTAATATTCTGTAAAAGTTTGAATTCTTCAAGTGGATTGTAATCTTTAAAAAAAAACCTAGATGCTAACAACAACAAAAAACTATTATTCAACAATTCTGTACCAATCCAACAATATATAAATGTGATTATTTCACAAATATTAATTCAAATTCGAACTTATCATCTTTTAATATTTCAGTTTCTTAACTAAAAAGAATCTAAATAACCGCTAAAGTATACAAATAAAAAATATATTGATTGACTTTACGTTTATTAAGTTTAAATAAAAAGTAAAGAGAAAAAATAAAATTAATAAATTTAAAATGCTTTACATAAATTAAAAAAAAAACTAAAGCAGTTAGTTGATATTGAAAATAAAATTATCTAAAAATTTTTGCTGGGTAGATACCAGAGTTCAATTAATAATTTTTGTTTGCTTGGCTGACTAAGTATAGAATGCATTTGGTAATTTTTCTACCACAACTGTTTCTTGCAGTGTATGCACGCACAGTCGCAATGGCTGCGGAGCCATCATGGCTGCCGCTGAGAGAGGGTTTGGCCAACCATCATCAAGCTGGTCGTTGGCCGTTGGCCGTTGTACGCATGTCGCATGAAAAGCGATACACAACACAATTTGGGTGCTGCCCCTACTCTGCTCAGAGAGAGAGAGAGGGAGAGAGAGTGAGAGAGAGAGAGAGAGTGTGTGTAAGAGAGAAAGAGATTTATGTTTTTCAAGTTGTCGCTAAAAAAATGTTGGTTTGACTGCGCTTTAATCAAGTCGTGCAACTGCAATCAAAGTTTATGATGGCCAGCAATAGCTAAACCATAAAGCGACGACCGTAATGCGATTAAGCATATTTATGAAATTATTGCCGCAATTACCGCTGCCAGCGAGCGAGCGAGTTGCAGGTGCGAGTTGCCACTAGCGCGACACGCAATGGATCGGAAATAACGGAGGCAACGGCAACGGCAACGATGACGTTGAAACGTTGCCGTTGAGTGGCACTAATGATTTTACTGCAGCCAATAAATCCATTGAGGCGCACAAAAATAGCGAGGTATTCCTCCAATCGAGTGGCATGCCACTATTTGTTGCGTCATCAACGCTTAATCGAGGAGATTCCCTCATAAAAAAAAGTGCCCAAGGATAATATCAAGGTCTTTAGCAGCTTGTTCTGCATTTCACACCTCAGCGTTAATTGAGTGCACAGATGTGTGAGCTCTCGACTATTATACTCTGAAGTCGGTCATCTAAAGAATATATTTGTTTATAGTCACAGTTATTTACAACCATTTAGGTAATTAATCAATTAATCACACAAGCTATTAGGAATTACGTTAAATAATTACCAAAATAGTTTAAAATAAATCGATTAAAGTTGCCATTTTAAGTTAATTCAGGCAGAGTTTTTAGTGGTTTATGTAAATGCCTTTATACATTTTATGTACTATTTACAGCTTTAAAATCTTTTAGGCTATCTGAGACACGTATTTTATGTTTTTAAAAGTTTTAAATTTTTCTCAGCTAAAAAACGACTAGTATTATTATCAGCTTAATGCAGCTTAGCCTAGATTCTTGCACGTCTTCAAATATTTGTGTCTTGTTAATATTTAAAACGTATTCCGTGCCTGAATCGTACTTTGATGAAGATCCTTTTTACAAGCTACAAAATTTGATTTGATAAACATTAAGGAGCAATATACATAAAGTTCTTTAACAAAAGAGCAAATTCATGTTTTCCTTTACTTTTAAATGTGTTTTATTGTTACCTCTGGTTTATTATTATATTATTTCTCCACAATTGAGCTCTTACAACTAGTTTAAAAAATATATGTGCACTATTCATAAACTTAGTGATTTAAAATAAATCGAAAATTAACCATTCTCAAAGCTGTCTAGCAAATGTTTTTTATAGAAAATACAATTCTTGTATACAAAGAGACAAGGGTTGCTAAAAACTCAGATTATAAATAGTTTGCTGTCTCAAATTGGGCACAGAAATATTGGAATGTTATTAACTTCAAGAAGGAGTTTATCTTTACTTGGAACTATTTTTTATTTAGAATCTTTCTTGTTTTGATTGGACACTCCATTAAAGAGTCGCGACATTATTACAACAGAAAATCTATCTTAAATGCAATTTTTATCATATTATTACTATTTTGTTCAAAAACCTAACGAAAAAAATGTAAAATGTCAAATCAGTTTAATATAAAGAATCATGTTACTTTATTTAACTCATCGTTGGACCTCCATTTAATTGTAGAAAGATAAAAAGAAAATGAAAGTATTCTTTTTGGAAAAATATATAAAGAATCAGTTAAGACAGCAGAAATTTTTTGGAGGCTTTTGTCACTATATATTTACAAAGCCAAGAAAATTATTTTTATAAGAATATGTAAAAGTTACTCAAAATAGTTTAGCTATTTATTGATTGGGGCACACCAGAGTGCCGGAAAGTCACTGGAGTTATCCCATTTCACAGCTAATCCAAATGCCGCACATGCAGGCAATTGCATATTGTAAGTCATGCAACAAGCCGAGGTGCCAGAATAAACGTGGCAATTGAAATGGACACGGTAAATGGCAAAAAATGGCTGCGACGTGAACCCATTAAAAGAGAGCAGCAACCTTGAAGCGTTAAAGTTAGCACCTTAAAGCCGACGACGACATCGGTGTAGGTAACCTTGTCAAATTAAGAACCTGGCGGAGGACACGGCTGAAACCACAAATTCACACACATACACACACACAGGCAGAGAGAGAGAGGGAGGGAGGGAGTCTCCTCCAATTGTGGTTTTATATTTAAGCACTTCTATTGAATTTCTTGGCATTGGCCTTTTTTTTACTTACTTGATGTGTGAGCTTAATGGCCTTATTAGCTGCAGGTATAAACCGTAAACGATAAACAGTAAACTGTAAACAGATATGCGTAGTTAGCGGTTAGTTGATTGGTAGCCAATTTGCGGCCGCTAGACGAGTGCAGCAGCCGTCGACGGCGCTTTCTGCTCAGCGCGGCAGTTTTGCGGCATTTTCACTCACGGTAAGGTTTTTGTTTATTTTTTTATTTGTTGTATCACTAGTGCAAATAAGCATGCAAGAAGAATGTAAAATGCGCATTCAAATTGTGCAAATATTTTTGTCCTCTTGGTTTTTCTTTCTTATTTGTCGTGTTCTGTTTTATTTTTCAGTTTCTGTTTGTTTCGTTTGCATTCGATGATTCTGATGGTCGTTTCTCACGCGTTTGCGATCCGCTCTACACTAACAAGTAGTTTATGACCAAATGCCATAAAATTCGTTGTAAAAAGACGACGAAGCTGGAAAATGTGTTTTCCGTTTTGCTGCTGTTCCTCCGCATTTTCGTCTCTCTGCCTACGTCTTTCTATCGTCTTTCTCTCTGCGTCTCTGCGCTGCTGTTTCATTTTGCTTATGTGTTTCTGTGTGTTTGCATTCGACTTTTTCGTATTGACGTCGCGTTGCGTCGTGTCGATGCCTCCGTTGGCTCTTTGCGGTCGACGCCAACTCATTTTCGTCACTCTGACCGCCCTTCTCTCGTGCTCTCTCACTCTCCCGCTGTTGGCATCTCACTTGTGCGAGTGTGCGCGCGCGATTTCGCTCTCTGTCTTGCACACACAGCACAGCAGTCGCCAGCAGCTCTGTATCTGTTGTTGCGCCTGGCATCTCTATCTTTGCTTCTGGGTATCTCTGCATAAGAAACAAAAAAAAACTGCCCCTTTGCTCAGACTCTGTTCTTTTTGTTTGTTTTCTCATTCTCATTCGTAGCCATTTTATTGCTCCCTCGGTTTCGTGTATGCCTTTTGTCTTGTATCCATTTTCTCGGTATTTGTTTCGATTATGCTGTGAGGCATTTCCATTCTCTCTCTCTCTGTCTCTCTCTCTCCATCTCTCTCGTTCGCTGTGCTAACTAATTTTTAGTCCGTTAGCTGTACGCATTGCCTTTTTGAGCTAAGCTAACCTTTTACACATGGATATACACACATAAATATATATATTTATACAGACTAGTCTTACAGACTTTGGGAATTTAATTAAATATAGCTTTCGAAAACATTCATTTTATTAACAAAAATAGTTAGCATGTATAATTAAAGCAAAGCCTTCAGCCAATTCCACGAACAACTAAAAACTTCGCGTTGCGGCTTAAGAGCCATAAACCTAGATTTTCAAAAATAAAAATTTGGCCGTCTTACTGCAAAAACGATATGCAGCTGTTATTGCCAACAGAAGTGAAAAACTAAAAATGTATTAACAAAACACATTTTTGGCACATTTTTTATTTTAACTTTCAATCGATAATAATAATTGAATTTAATTTTCTTGAAAATGTGTATTATTAATATATATATAACTATTACATCAAATTTTTTTAATACAGCAATCAAAGAACTTCTCGAAAAAAATAAAAAAATAAAAAAACATTGTTATTATATTAAAAACTGTACAAGAATTGCAATGATGGACAGTATTATATTTTTTACCTAGAAGTAATAAAAAGGAGTCCACATGACATCCCACGTGGAGCTTAACATATTTGGATGTACGCCGGTGTCGTATAACTAATAAATTACATATATATATATATATATATATATACACGCACATATTAAATTGACGTGTGTCTGCTTATGGGCAACTTAATTTTGGTAGCATGCTAATGCAGATTTCGTGTCGCTTATTTTCGGGGGTTGCAAACTTAATGGATGTTTCCCCCATTTAACGAGCTACCCTTCTGGCGTCGGAAGCACTGAAGGAAGCTGATAGCTCCCCAAAACCGGAGCGAGCGACTCTCATTGTTGGAATATTTTACTACCTTAATTCATTTGCCAGTGGGGGCCCTGTGGGTGTGGAGAGGGGAGGAAAGACGCCATTTGCAAAGGCAAAAGGCAGGCATACACACATACACCCGCAACCCAACCCAACCACCCGCATACACATTCTACGTCAGAGAAACATTATAATTTTACAAAATCCGAAAGTTAATCATACGCAATAACAGCGCCCACATCCTCGAATAATTATCTTTTGTGTTTTGTTAATAAAAAATAACCAAGAACTTAAAGTTTAAAACTCATCTCCTGGCTTAAGATTTTCCTTAAAGATGGAATCAAATGTTTGAATCAGTTTGCATTATTCTCATGGCAATTAAAAAATACTTGAAGTTGGACTCCAAGATGTCTGCTGGAATGCAATCCACTTTATTTATAATTTTTATCAATTTGTGTGGTTTCTGGTTTGGCTCTGCGCCGCTTTTCAATATCCATTTAACGAGTACTTAATTTGAGCAAGTGTTTGCTGGGCTGTAAATATTTATGGCCATTGTCCGTCGGTTGTTGTTGTTGTCTCATTTTTGTTCGTTTCTGGCCCAAAAGCTTCATAATTTTATTGTTTTATTGCTGTAATTATGCATTAAGTTTATTGAGATAGTCGTAAATGGCAGCGACCAGATCGGTTACAGCCACAATGCCAGCCATAAGTGCCAATTGGCCCAATCGTAATTAGCTAAACGCCGTTTGTCTTGGCTAATTAGCAGCAACAGCAGCACAAATAGAGCTGCGTTTTTTTTTATTATTGTTTTTATTAATGATACGTTAAGGCAATACAAAACAATAATTTTTGTGAGAACTTTTTAAATAATTGAAACCTTATTGATATATTTTCAATGAAAATAAAAAAAAATTTACAACTAATCTGGGAAGGCTACACTTTAAATTACATTCAGCAAGTAAATATAAAATTAAATATAATAAGAAACCTTTTTATAAATATTAGAAAAAATATCTCAATATATGAAAAATATTTCAGTCTTCTCTTTTTTTTAAAATATATATATTCCATTAAAATAGCAAATATTTATATAACTTTTTCATTTATATAAAATGAATTCAAAATTTAAATTTTTCAAAATATTATAAGTGACAACAAAACCAAAATTGTACATTAGTTAGAAAAAAATGCCTGTCAATTAGCCATATATTTAAATATAAAATTACAAAATGTACCATTGAATTAAGAAAAAGAACCCCAATTTTTTTTAGACAGGAGCGACAACCTTCAGCCTTATACTATATTTACCTTCTGAATAATTTGATTGAGTTGCACTCGATTTAAAAATATGTATATTTTCTACAATATAGCGCGATAATCTTGTCTGTGTTTCTTCACAATTACAATTGCAAAATCAGCAAAATCTGTATATAAATATCAATTAGAAAGTCCACCAAAGTGATACGATTCGCATTTGACACGAATTGGCCTGCATCGAGATAATTTTATTGCACTCATAAAAATGTTACTGCATCAATGGTTGCAACAATATTTAACTTTAACTTTTCAATTAAGTAAGTAAGTAAATGGAAGCATTTGTACATCAACTACAAATGAAGATTTGCAGAGCTGTAGTAAAAAAAAAATTAAATCAAACGACAATTTAAACATCTTATTCAATTATTTGCTATCTGTGTAACTAAGCTATAAAGTTAAGCATTTAAGATATCAATACAAAAATTACACTCTTTAAAATCCTAAGTTTCCAAAAGAACCATCAGATAACAATCATTTTAAATAATAGAATTTGACAACCAACGGGTATATTAAAAACTGATTAAAAATTTGTTTTTTGAGACTTTTAGTATTTAATGTTAAATTATTAATTATTATTATTATATTATCTTGGTAATAAAAGAACTAGTATATGGACTGCTACTTTCTTTGGTATTTATATGTTATGAATTTCTCAACCGACCAACTCGGATGCACGAGGCAATTTCCTCAGGAAAAACTGAGAAACTAATTCGCATATCGTCTCTGAAACGGTGGTGGAGCCAGGAATCACGCAGGGAGCAGCAAGTATAATAAAAACCAATTGTCGACGGAAAAATCTAATTAATTTCAGAACAACTGAAGCAACAAGAAATGTAAACACATTTCTCTACTGGAAATTAGGATTATCATCGAAAACTGTAAAAAAAACCTACCCGATTAAATGGTAGCAACTGCAGCAGATTAAACTAGACAGAAACGCATATCCAATCGACGAGTAAGTTGGGGTACTTAAGATATAGATATTACGGTCTTAAAGTTAGAGCTTAATAACGGAGTTTTATGCTTAGGCTTGTTTAAGACAAAGTGATAAAGTGAAAACAAGATAGAAGTTTGCAGTCAACCATAATAATCGGGATAATATTCCTAATAATCTTTCTTCCAACTTTGGTGTCTGTGTCTCTTCTGGGCTCGGGAGTTGGCGGTGTTAGAGGAATAAGCAATTTTGCTTTCTTAAGGTCTGCTACCAGTAATATACCTATGAAATTTGACGGGTCTAGGTAAAATTGCGGAAGAGGTAGCCATTTCATTGAGGCGGAGTCGTGGGTAAGGCGAAACTGGACGTGGCAAATTCCGATCACTTAAAAACATTCCCAAAAACTTAATAACTAACTAATTTGATGATTGTGCCTTAAAGTTGTGGGATATATGTAGCTTGACCGACTTGCGAATATCGAATATTCCAATTGAATAGTCCCTAAGAAGGCGCATTGTTCCAATTTTTATGATAACTTCGGTATCAGAGAATAATAAAATGGATTGAGGTAATATTAATATTTGATATACCTCAGCTTGTCGATAAAACTAATTTTTGCTTTGCAGGCTTAAAGCTAGACTCAATTATACCACCTTTAAAATTATTTATTAATATTTTATTATTATTTTATTTTGTGTATTTGTTATATATGTAAAGTTAGAGTCCCCACTTGCCTACAATTATTTACGTATTGAAGCAGACTCAAATAGCTACATCTTTTTATCGTTAATATAGAATAGGTGTATTTTATCGGTCAATTGATAAGATCTTGTATAAAGAATGTCTCTAATTACCTTTGTCCCTATCAACATTAGATTAATATATTTTAGAATTTATTTGCAGCGAACCATGAAAGCTGAAATCTTTTTCAGATAGTGTCTATCGTCTTTTAAAAGGAATAACTACTACAGCCCCGACCAAGCTTCTGTGATAAGAATCTTTTTCCCATATATTATCGATGCATTAACGTTTTTCTTGTACTCTGAGCACATTACAAATATGACAAGGGTTTTATAAAATTATGCAAAATAATGTAACAGGCCAATATATATATTCTTGACCAGCAACAAAAGTCGATTCGACTTAGCCCTAGTCGGTTGTTCGTACGTCCGTCCGTACGTCGATCTCAACAAAGACTATATTAGCTGGATACTCCAAATTTTGAATTTATATTATCGTATTTTTTTATGCCCTTCTAGAGGGGATTACCATTTTGTTTTTAACTCTAAATGGTTTGATTTAGCTAGAGACTTCAAGTTGCAAATAATTTTTTTTATATATTTTATTGTTTTACAAAGATTCAGAATTATTTGAACTAACTATTTTAAATATTGGCGGCGGCCTCAGTAGACAAAATTAGCCGTAAAGAATATTTTCTGTCATCACTGAGACGCCGTCGCTTAATTTTGGCCAGCTAAGGTAAATATTTGTTTTGCCACCTTAATTATTATAAATGTATAGGGAATTCTTGTTGATTTAAAATTCTTTCTTCTGTTTTTTACATACCTATGTCGTCACTGGAAATATGATGAGTAGTTGATAGTTGGATTATTCCTCCTTAAATTTGAACATTTCTCCAACGCAGCTTCCTCATTTTTTTTTATTGACCAGTTGATGGATTTCTTTGAGCACACCACAGACACTTCACATAATTGTTTGGCTTATAAGTGCATAATAATAATTATAAGCAGCCAACTACACTTTTGAGTACTAATGCGATTTGATTGATGGGTTTTTTAAATACTGTTTAGATTGCACAGGCTGTTAAATTATTGAAAATTGAATTGAGAGTGCGATTGAATGCTGATTGAATCGAGTGTGTAGATTGAGTCGAGTCTACGGGTTAATGGCTGACACTCCGCGGTTTTAATTTCGACTTTATGCGGCGATGATGACGGCGACAATGACGACTCACGGGTACTAAAACTCCATTGTAAAGTGGTAAATACTCGGGCGGCGCACCGTAAAAAACGCTAGCGCCAAAACCAGAACAACAACATTAAAGAGGTATGGACTCACTTCCACACACACACACAGCAGCACACACACAGTGAGTGCCTTCGGTGTGTGTATAAGCTAAATTCGAAATCACCACTTTGCGAGTTGAAATCTCTTAGCTTTCCGTTCGTTTGCTCGCTCTCAGTCGGCTCGCTTCTCTTTCGTGATTTTCTGTTGTCCCACTCTCTGCCCCTCTCTGCTATTGTTGTGCCCCTCTATTCACTTCTCTGCCTCTCTCTCTTCAACATCTCTGCGTCCAATGCGCCTGCAGCGATGCTCACACAAAAAACTTAATATTCGCATTTAACTTAGTTGATGAGATTTACAACATTTTTCACTTTTAAAATTGTGTGTAAATAAAATATTAAAAAATTTATATATTGTATTTATTTATTGTGCAAGCCAATTCATTTTTCAATTTTAAAATTGTATGTAAATAAAATATTGTATTTATTTATTGTGTAAGCCATTTCATTATTTATTTATCTCTATATATTTGTTTACGGCTTAAACAACCTTATACAAACTTTGTTCATAAAAAAAGTTATTAAAACTTTAAAAATAGTCTTGGGAAAAAGTGTTTAACATTCTGTAAGAAGCATTTAGTTTTAATCAGCTTCAGTAGCCGATTTAGCCACGATCCATGTGAGACTATAAAAAACAAAAAACTATTGACATAATAAAGACCAATCTAGATATGGATAAGGTATACCTTAGCTATAGCTCAAGCAGAATTCCAATATATATTCTATTCCCATCAGCAGACGCAGGGATTTTTTGTGTGCAAATATATTCGATTTTTTGACTAAAGAGGTTTTTGGTTTTAAATTACATTAATACATAATATAAACATTAATAATTTATAGACATAAAGATAAGAAATTGTAAATATAATGTACATTTTTTAATAATATGAGTAGCATTTATTAAAACGGCTAAATCTAATTTATAAATCTGTACAAATTTGTATTGGTTTTTTTTTATTGATATCAAAAGTTAGCCTATTTGCGAAATGATCGAATAATGCAAATAGCGATTCGGTTTTATGGTTATAGTTCTTATTTAATTTGATTTGTCGGAATTAAATGACGAGCAAATTATTTACGACTCGATTCAGTGAGCTTGAAAATATTTTGCAATTTCGTAAAATTGTCGTTTACAATTATTTTTATATGTATTTGTTTTTGTTTTTTTTTTGTTTTTGGCCCAGCAAACAAAACTCCCCCAGCAGCAACCCCCGAGAAATGGCCCTCGTCGGCCATCTTGAACCTTTGCCCATTTTTGCTTGCGACAATGGTAGGCCAGCAACTGGCAACTGAAACTGGTGTGTATGTGTGTGTGTGTGTGTGTGTGTGGCAAGGTGGCAGGGCGGGTGAGTCGCAGACGCCACTGTTTCGTGTTGCGACTACCAAAAGGCAGCAACGGCTGCTAATCGGAAGGCAAATGCGATACATTTAGGAAATTGCCCTACACATTTTCGCATTCCATTTTCGTGCCGTTTTCATCGCCAAGCGGCGTCTTAGAGGCAAGCAAACATTTTACGACTTATAAATTATCGTTGCCACAACCTCATAGAGGGTATTTTCATTATGTTATGTAATGTGTAACGCATTATATATCTACTTGTCTATGTATTTATGTTCAGCAACAAAATCTGTTCGTCTACCCATTTTTCAGTCTGTCTATATTTCAGTAAGGTAGAAAGAAACTGAGGGCAAATTTATGTGGTTGATACAGAATCTAAGCTACATGAATTTTTAAAAATTTATATATATATTTAAATATATAGTTAAATATATAGATATATATATTTATTTATATATATAATTTAGTTCGTATAATTCTAAAACAACTTGTAGATTCAAAAATATTAGTGAAAACTCTTCTTTAATTTAAATTCTAAAATTATGGATAATTTCTGGTATATACGTATTTTATTTGTGTACCCAAAACTCTTAACTTTTTTAGATTTAGGGTATTTTTCAAAATTATTTATTTTATTATCCCACATATAATGCTTTTCGGTAGATTATAAATTTATATTCAAATTCAAATGAGATTTTATAATATTAATACAATTATTTTTTTATATTATTAAAGAAATAAATCTAAAAAAAATAAATGGCAAAATTTTATATTTTTAGACTTTTTTTTCTGCAGAGTAAATAATCTTCGGTGTGCCCAGAATAGTCCTTCTTCCGTGTTTTATTTTTAGTTGGGCTGCCACCGCAGGACACACAGAAGGGAGTGGGTCTTTGGATTGTGGACTGTGGACTGCGGACAGCGGACACCGGACATTGGACTGTGGCAAAATGAAAAAAAAAAACCGGGGCTTGGGCGCTCTTGGCCATTGGTGTCCGCTCCTCGTTGTGTGCTGCTGATTGTGGCATAAATTTAGGACAGACGCCCCATTAAGACAGTGACAGGCGCAATTTATGGCCTCTGCTGGCGCTGGCAGCGGTTGCAAGGCTTGGCTCTCATTTTCTTCGGTTGCCATTTGTGTTTATTTATATGCACACCCAGATACAGAAAAACACACACACACACACACACACACCCCGAAGAACCCACCAAGAACTCACGAATTTGGTTGCGAGTTTTTCTATGATTAAGAAACCGCAATTTACTCGCAAAACACGACTTAAAATATCACAAAAACTTAAAATTTCTACCGTTTTTCTCTTTTATATCAAATCAATATAAAGCTAATTTTATCAATCTGTTTAAAAAATAATTTTGGTATTAACAAAAGTCACTCAACTTTTGGCAGTTGCGATTCTACGAAAGTCTTCTAAATTGTTCTTGTAAAATAAATGTTTTTGAATATATTTTGCCAATAACGAGTATTAGTTATATATATATAAATTTTTTAAACTTTTTTATAACAATAGCACTTTTTTTAATTCTTAAACACGTTTTGAAGAAATCTTTAAAGTAATTAAAATATTTACATTCAGATTTACTTCAGATTACTTTAACCAAAAATTATTATTTAAAAACAAACAAAATGCGGGATATTAGTTATGTGACACTTGTATATTAAAAAAAAAAAATATTTTTGAAATATATAATTAATTCTTATTCGACTTTTACTTAAATACAAACTAATTGAAGAAACAGAAAAGCTTCATAATCAAAAATTATATGGTTTCAATAAATATATAGTAGTTCTCTGGCACAACACCAAAACTACTACCAATAAACATAATAAAATTGAAGCTTTGATCAATTGCTAAGAAAGTGCAGAGGCTGACCGATTCAAGTGGCGAGAAGTGTATGTTAATTTTTCTGGTATGTATGTTAATTTCTAAGGTATATCTGACTGCTAAATTAATGAATCTATTTTTCTTAAATTTACATTATTATCTGAGTCTATTTTTATTTTAATAAATTGGGTTTTCAATTTTTCTTAAACTCACGTTTTAATATTTTGTTGCATCTTGCCGCTTGAAATGCATTTAAGGAAATTTATCTAGCTTAAGTTTATTAATTGATAAATTTCAAGTCTACAAATCCATGTAAATTTGTATTTAAGGAATTACATTCACAATTGTTAGATAAATTTTATTTTTTATGCTTTTGACTTTATTCCATATACATATAATCATAAAATAACGTATGCAAATTACATTTTTTTTTTAAAGAGGTTCATAAAATGCAAAGATTTTATTATAATTTGCTTTTCTTATTTATTTTTGCTGCTTGTTTTGTATGTCAAACGTGCAAGAAAAGTTGCTATATATTTAAGAGATAAATTTTGGCATCAGCTGTCTGCATCCCATTTTAATGTCAACAAAAAAAAATGTAATTTCCGTCTTTGACATTTTTGCCACAGAGGCATTAAAAAGATGCACAACTTCATCGGCTTCATCAGTGTAAAAATTGGGGCTGACAACAATGATGAAGATTAAAATAACGATGAGGCTTCCAAAGCTGCGGAAGGAACGAAGAAGGCATGAAAATTATGAAATGTATGGGAAGGGGGTGCAATCCCCATTAACCATGCCGCAAACGCCACGAGTAATTTGTTGATAAGACAACAAAGTGGCACTTAGTCTATGCTCAGCAAAAAATAGTCTCTTGAATTTATAAAAATCCCATTGAAAATAAAACCGATTTGGAAATCTAAATTAACATGCTTTTTTAATTAAATAGTTTTTGCCACAATCTCAAAAATATTTCACTTGTTTTATCTTGCATCCCAGTCTAAAAATGACAAAGAATAAGAGACGAAGCATATAAAAAAGGTTGTGGGACGGGGAAATCATCCTGAAAAGCAAAATGAAGGTTTTCCAAAATTAATAATAATTAATTTCTTCGCCAGTTACAACAACACTGTAATTATTTTAACTATATTTAAACGTAGTTATCGTCATCCCACTAAATTAAAAAAAAGTATATTAATCTTAGATTATTTTACAATGTTTAAAAAACTTGTAAAAAAAAGAAGAAAGATTACTAAGTGAAAGGGATGTATTTAAAATGTAAAATTCTCTGGAAGTCTGTCCACAGAAAATGTTAATAATGAACTAATAAGAATGTTAAAAAGTTATCGATCTGCATAATCGACTATATTATGCAGATCCTACATATACAATACAAATGGATAAAATGCTTCAGTCGGGAGAGCTCGACAATTAGATACCCTAAACCCATCTTCTAATTAATCAATCAAATATATATTTGCTCAATATCATTATTAAAATAACTTTAATAAATTATATAAATTTCATATTTACAAATTTATATTTACCACGCAATCATTTTTTGTACACATTTTTACACACATGCACAAATTAATTTTAATCGATTTTTTTGTAGTTGGACTTGAATTTATTGTTTCTCCTAGTAGAGCTCACTCGACTTGAGCATTCGAACTTGTCCATGCGTGATGGGTGTCCGCATTCCGACTATACATAAATATGTATTTGGGCTGCTTTAAAGATGAGAAATCAGTTGAAGAAGCAAATCAGGCATAATTAATTTGCTTTACTGCCCATAACAATTTTTACCATCGAGTTTCGGGATTTGTCGTCTAGGTGGAATTTGCTACTGCTCGAAATAGTTTCGATGTGATTCTCTTGGTGCATGCCAGGCAAATGGCAAGTGTCACTCCATCGACTGGCACCACTGGAACCACCCCTCAACACACACTTCAAAAACGTGCTGAATATTTTTTTATTGAACCTATATGTAAACAAATTTCTGCCTCTTGGAATGGTTTACCTATTTACCAAATTAATTTATGTTTGTGGTTTTGCATTAATTGAGACATTAAACTAGTTTTATTGTTGATTTCAAAAAGACGCCAACAAATCATCACGTTAATAAAGAGAGTGTTTAATCGACAATTATGGCAACTATGTAGTGATTTGCATTACCAGTTCATATTCGAAAAGTGTTAATTACATTTTCACAGTAATTTCTTAAAGAATTTATGTATATGTAATAAGTATCCCATCAAGTTTTATTACAAATTTTTTACTCAAATGTAATTAGGGAGTTATGGAAATGATTTGCATTTTATGTGTTTTGGCAGATTCTGAAGAGCCACATAAAAAGAACTTGAAAATAAAATTCTAATGCATTTTTTTTTTATTATTTGTGTCTTTTGTTGAAAACAAACATAGATTTGTATCCATATTTTTGCTGAACGAAGGGGCTTATAATATTACTTATTAATCCCCATTATATATTTGAATATATATATATATATTTAATACATATATATATATTATATATTTCAAATTTATAATCTTTCTCCCTTTGGTTCATACAGACGGACAGATGGAAGAGGATGCTCACTAAGAGTTTATAAACTTTTTGAGTCGGAGATATTTTCTTCCGACGATTCCATACTTTAGCCTTCATAAACTCTTTCTGCCTTCTTAAATTGATTTAGGATACAAAAATTGTGAATGCGCCAACTAAACTCCAACAGTCATAATTGAAATGATTATTTAAACACTGACAAATAACTTATGGATTTATATAGGTTCTTGATTCATAAACTCGTATATATAAACACACTGTATAATTTATCATATTTTGAAAAAAAAAATTACTTAATTAAAGATATACAATAAAATCTAAATCTAGCGACTGTGCATCATTATAGTTTATTTAGATGCATGTATCTCGAACATTATTTCATTTGTTTTATCTCACAGTTAAAAAATGCCATAATTCAACTAAGACTAAAATCGTTATGAGATCATGAAATCAATAAATGTTTCTCACAATTATGATTGCTTTGCCAATTACTAAAATATTTGATTTATTTCAACTAGATTGAAATGAAGTAAAAAGATAGATTAATAAATGGCAAAATACGCAATTGATGATGCTAATTATTATTCTTTATAATTATGTTTTCCAGCTGGAATACAAGAATTTGGACACACCGAATATAAAATAACCCAGCAGAACTTAGTCCACCTGCCTGAATAGGGAAATATATGAGATATTTTCGTCTGATGTTGATAATTCTTTTGCTGAAATGCAAGAAGGCTATTTGCCAATTAGCTGATATTCGACTTATATGGATAATGGTTTGATATTGTTATATATTATTCACCAATATGTACCTAAAAATGGCTATAAAAATGTTCAACTTTGGAATTTTGTTACTAAAGTTACCATTAACGGAATTGTAATATAAATTCTTTTCTGCTTCAGACCATGTTATGATCATATTTATGCTTGTTGCTGACTTTGTGATCAATAAGTAAAAGGTAATGAATAACAAATAAATGATTTTTTTGTGTTGCTTTGTATATTAAATTTTGTTACTATTTATTTAATGGAATAAATCAATATGCATAATAAGTTTTGGTATGAATAAACGGTTATTAATTGGGTGAAATAAAAATATCAAATTTTAAGAATTCTTGAGAAGAAAGAAGAACTTTCAAAATATGCGCAACGAAAACCACAACCAATGATCTCAACTCAAATCACTGAGTCTGAGTGCTGGCAGTGGCAAACTGAAGATACCCAAAAAAGTGTATAACTTATGTAAATGCTGTGGTTGCGGCACCAGCATAATGCGGATCATGTTCTGGGCTCCAAGATGGCCGCAAAGGTTGCTGGGATCGGGGAATGGGAATAGGCGCTTTTGGCGGTGTAGAGAAGCCCTCGTTACTCGAATTTGGGATTTGTTGCCGTCCTCTGAAATACACAAACACAGATCGCGGCATGCGTTCAATTACAAACGCATAAATTCCCATTTCCATTTGACACATGACAACCCATAAAACTTGTTCAAAAGTACAGCAACAAAGGCCAGCAACCTCTTGGTGGTCAGAGGCTGATGATTGGAACTGAGTCTGGGACTGGGACTGGTACTCGGACTGGGACTGCGACTGAGTGTGGAATGGGTGCAGCGAGTTGAACTGGGACTGAGACTTAGCGATGGCAACGAAAAACCAGAAGATGAACAAAAAAAACAACAAAAAAAACGACAAAAAAAAACACTGTATCCAAAATGGTTAAATCTGCTGCACAATCTCGACGCGTCGCACATAAAAGACGCGGGTTCCCTTTTTTTTTTACGGACACTGAATGATATCAGATTTCTTTTCATTTTTGTATTTCGTTTCGTTTTGGCTGTGACTTTGGGTTTGGGTTCGGATTCGGATTTGGCGTTGGCTTTGCCTTTGCCTTTGCCTTTGGTTCGGCTCATTTAAGTCAAGTTAAAAAGGAAAATGGCGGAGTGGCATTAAGTGTATAGCATCGCATTTTTATGGAGTCAACCCCATGCTCATTATATAAATCCCATTGATCCGCCATTAAATCCTACTCTGTATATGACTATCAACGGGAAACCAAACAAAGAAAATTCACAGCACGATCCCTAATCACGTTTGATGGCCACTGCCGCTGACACCTCTAACGAATCCACCAAACAAAAAATATACAAGTGTTTTTTTTTTTTTTGTTTTTGTAAAAGTCACTTTTCCAAACTAAATTTACTGCTGCGAGGCAACTTTTTTAGATTTGAGCTAACTAAGTAAAATGAATAAAATTATTCTTAATTGGAGCAGTGCAATTTATTTGCACACTTTAACCAATAAAAAAAAACAGATACTTTTAGTTTTTAAATAAATTTAAAAATTCAATTTTAAACAATCATCTTTCAACTGACAGTTCCTATATGATTCGTCGCCCAATATTGATATATTTATATAAATATGTATTATTTAAATATTATATGAAAATAATAATTAAGCAGCTTAGTAGGCATGTCTAAAAAAACCAATAAAGTATAATTTTCAAGAATTTTTTCTTTGGGGAAATTTGCTTATCTTTTATTTATATGTTCTCTCATTTTGTATATTTATCTTTTCCCAATATTAACCTATAACTCTCCCTCATAATAGGTTGGATTCCTATGCTTAATAATTTGTTCTGATTTTTTTCAGTGCTTTTTAAATTTTGTCAATGAATGCATCTATTTTTTCCTTTTTCTTAATTTAAGATTATTCACACACTCTTAATTGTATTTATTTTTATTTATAACTGTTATTTTAAGTGTAATTTAAAAATGGTTTCTTTATATATTTTTTAGAAATTGAGGTTTGCATTTTTAGTCCACATCAATTAAATAAAATCAAATGAAAAATTAATTGTTTAAATGTCAGCGTCTTAAAACAAAACAAATGTTGATAACCAGAATATATACTTGTAATAAACATAATATTATTATATGTTTTATACATATAAATAAATATATAAATATATTCATTTAATATCCCAAAGGATGGCGGATATCTCCTCGAGCTTAAATATGAAAAACAAATAAAAGTGCATAACAAAAAATCAAATAGAAATAAAAAATAAATAAATTTCATACGTTAAATAAAGATATATGAACTTAGTTCATTTCTTTCATTAAACAAAAGCTAATTAATTTCTTCAATTTAGATTCGAAAATAATTGCAAAGCTGCTAAAACATTTTGAGCCAAAAAACGAAGACAAAGTAAGCAAAATTGCTAAAGCAAACGAATATATATATATAAATATAAATATATATATTTATATATAAATACATACATAGGTAATAAGCGCACAGTCAGAAGATATAAATTTGTCCAAGGGGGAAGCGGGAAACGAACTCGAAATCCACTTTGTGACAGCAATCCACATAAGCTTCTCAAACATTTGATGCCATAAAACCGAAATTGACATTTTTCTTTTTTCTTTTTTGGTTTTTTTCTGTTTCTTTTTTGAAACTCCATTGTTGGCAATAAATTATCTGCGTTTCGTTTTCGTTGTCTTTTATTTCTCGGCAGCGCTTCAACATTGTAAGAAATGCTGTTTTAGACATTCGCCTGGAGTGGAGCTGCTTTTAATGGAACTCAGTGGCCAAAGTTGTGTCCGTGTCCGTATCCGTATCCGTGTGCGTATCCACGTCCTTTTACGAGTTCACGTAAAACGGACTACGGACCAGCCAGCCAGCCAGCCAGACGGGCGATTTGGATTTACGATGGCGATGACGCTCTAATTTCGCTTAGATTTCGCAATCGGCTGAGCAGAAGCGAACACTTAAATGCAGAATAATCGCGCAGAAAACGTGATTTTATTGCCGCCGACATTTGCAATGGAAACACTCCTTTTTTTTTGTTAAAGCAGATTCGAAGGCAGTTTAATATTCACTCCCGCACAATCCGATCCGGTAGATTGAACACATGTTGCGTACCGTTCAACCCGAAAGTGGCACTGATTTGCATCTTGCGATCTGCTGCAACTGCTGCGGTTCAAAGGCTCAAAGACTTAAAGGCCTCAAATGGCCTAAATGCCTTTGACCTTGCTGTGTCGACACTTTTTATGTGCATCCCCTTAACTCTTTTCATTTGCCTAAATGTGTTTAGAAATCTTTTCAAGGTTAGACACTGCATCATTTCTTATGCAATAGTTTTACAATAGTTTTCGATCATTTTCTAGGTTTCTATTTGCAAATGGACACACATAATAATTGTCAAGGTCACCATCAAATAATGTCCACAATTATCCTCTTTATTTACATACATTCCTAAATTGAGGACAAAGAGTTTGGCTGCCTTTTAAAAGAAGTATTTTCTCTGTTCTAAAGATCATCAAATTTTACTCAAGTTATATTCTCTGCAAATTAAGTACTATATTTGTTGTAATCTTGATTGCATACCTATTTGTCAATTATTTTTAAACTTTGTTTTGATATTTTGCCAAGAAAAATATAATGTTTTTATAAACTTCGAACTCATGATAAATATATCCGATTCAGCAAAATAACTGCCAACAATTGATGACAAGTTAAAACACAACTTTATTTAACATTTATATATTTAAAATATTTATTTATTAACCAACCACTTTAGTCTAAGAATATGCCTATTTAAATTGGGTATTATCATTATCGGAATCTGTAAAATTTGTGTCAATGAAAGGAATGCTCAAAGCTAAAAGAAACTGAAAGAATCAGGGCAGATGGAAGAATGAAGGTTTAGAGAGGAGCACAATTAGTCAAACTAATAAAAATATTAATTTTAAAATATAAGCTAACAATTTATTTTAATTTAAGACCAATTCTTTCTTATTAATTAATTTTTAGTTTTGTAAATCAATGTTTTAAAGCTTAATATTTGTACTGATAACAAATATAATGTATATGCTTATATAAAAGCTGATTTTGATGTTAAATACATACTTAATGTTTTTTACTTAATTTTATATAATTCGAGTTAAATAATTTTGAAATATACAAAGATCAGTTGTAAACCAATTATTATTAATTTATAAGTTTCAGCTTTGATTCCACGGAAACAAACTAAAAAGTATTATGCAAAAAATAAAACAGATTACATATATTTTAATCAATTGTAATTAAAAATTACACCTTTTTAGTAAAGGCTAACAAGTTTTCTTTGTTTTAAAAAATACATTTGCCACTTGCTGGTGGAGATGGGATCTGATTTAAAATTTCAAAATGTGGCATTAAAAAGGAACAAAGGGAATGCAATTAAAAATTTATTTAACCCTATTAACAGCTGTTTTAATATATTAATTATATAATATTATTCATAGTGTTTTCAAAAGCAGAATAAATATGAGTTTGGTTGAATTTGGCCACATTTTAAACATGTCAATTAATATGCATTTTATATATATAAATATTTATTATGTGAAATGCATACTAAAAGACTGATTCTTTAAAGTTTCAAAGAGTTTTATTTGAACACAATCTTTGGAATATATTACGCAATTTTAACATTTTTAGTCATGTATACATTTTATCTTTTGATATATTGAATAATTTGTATGTTAATTAAAAAACTTAACATAAAAACTACATGGTTTTTGTTTAATGGGCTAAGATATCTGCATAAGTAATAAAAAATAAATAAATCTCCCACGTAATCAGCTTTTAGCCGGAATATCTAAATTAGGCTACGGTCAGATCTATTAACTTTTTGTCAAAACTGGAATGACAGAAGATTGATTCGCATATATTTTGGTAAGCAATCTCATTTTATACAGATTGTTTTTATGTTTTATGTTTTTGTTTTATAAAATAGTAACTATATCGGGCTGACTTCTATATAGAGAGCATCAAGAGGACTAATTATGGAAAACCAAATAAAATAAAGAATATATATAAAATAAATAATAAAAATTTAAAATATAATACACTTTTAAAATATGAGAAAATTATTGTATTATGTGTGCTTTTTAATAAATATTATTATTTATTTTTTTCCAAAATTAATACGAATTAGTTGCAAGTCATATTTATCATATTTCTGTTGCACTTCTCTCTGTGTAGACGACGCATGTTTAACAACTTTTGGCAGCCATTATGGGAATAGGCTCCGCCCACTTATACGTCCATTCTCAACTCTTATAATTTACGCTCTGCGTGTGACTCTTATAACAGAATATAATGCTTAACATTACTTGATAAAGGTTTTACTCCACACGCATTTTGTTTGCTCCACACTTAACGAACCTTTCTTAAATTGCTGTGGAAATAGAGGATTGTACGTTTCGTTAAGTTGACTGTGTGCTAACAACAACAGCGACACCTATTGTTCGTTACACTGTTCTGACGTTAACAGAATCGGTTCACATTTAACGGAATAACATTCTGCTTGATTTTGTGTTTCTTGTATTTAAGAATTTAAATACCAAGTGGAGAATTCGCTTGTATAGCAAATCTTAGACATAATAAGCATTCGTACTTATAAAATTAATACTATTAAATTGTGAATACACCGATTTTCATAGATGTGCATTTTCAATAAAATTTATAATTTTGTATGCGACCTCTGAACTTCATATGAGAAAACTGTTTACAAAAAATATATAAAAATACTCGACAGAACCGTAATCTATTATTTAATAATATTATACATAAAAATTTTGGTTATTCATATTAATTTTTATATAAATTAATATGTAAAAATGAAATTTGGATATTTGTGTGCCAATTGAGAGATAAGCATTATTTTTGCATGTTACCTACACAATTTCAATATATATATCTTCTCAAAACAAAATATTATAAATTATAATATTAAAATACACCACATAAGGGTATACATATTCCATCTACAATAAATGTTGATATACATGAGTAACTTGTTGCCTATCTGGCAGCCCTTGATTAGCCAATTTACCATTTGATTTAAGCTATAATTTTTTATCAAGTGTACATTATTACTTTGCATACATAATACATATATATACACTAAGTAAGGGTATAAAATGTCACATACAAATGAATATAATGTTGTGCATGTATACTTGTTTGCCTATCTGGCAACGCTGGTGTCTAGGGTACGCCATTTATATTGCCAAGCTGCAAGCCACGCCCACAAGCACTGGAACCCAAAGAACCCTTATCTGTGAGCAAATGTGTAACGCGTGTGTTGTGAGTGCGCGCGTGTGTGTGTGTGTGTGTGCGTGTGTGTGTGTGTGTGTGTGTGTTTGTGAGTGTTTGTATTACGTTTACCGCTGTTGGTGGATGGGGAATGTGAAGTGAAATATGCGCTTTAGGGTTGTCAGCTCGTGGCTTCATTTTGCACAACGGGATTAGGCAGCAGCAGAAGAAGCAGCAGGAGAAGCAGCAAAAGAAACAGGAGCAACCCTTAAGTGCCGCCATTCCAATTTCCATTTGCCGTTCTGCCATTTGCCATTATCTGTTTCAATGTGTGTTACGGCCGTACGTGATCTCTTTAATCGTCTCTCGCCGGATGCCGGATGCCATATGCCATATGCCGTGGGAACATTTGAATCACACACAAGACAACAAAACGCACAAACGGCGCCTTTTATCGCCAGCCATAAAGCCGCACCAAGTTGAAATGAAGACAGGAAGCCCTTTTTATGATAGGCAATGTGGGTGGAGTGGCAAGCGGCAAGCGGCAAGCGGCAAGAGGCAAGTTTGTCAGAATTGTGACACGCAGCTCGAATAGTGTTTCTGACTTAAAATGCGATTAAATACAGAAACTGATAACTTTGTCTTTCAGAAGAGATGCAGTTAATTTTCATTCCTTGCCAGGATTTTACAAGGCAACGCAATCCAATGTAAAACGAAGAGGGGGGGGCTTTGAGGAGAATGATGAAGCTTTACTATTCCTTAAATTCAGATTCCGAGGAAAGACGGAACAGCGAATCCAATTAGATTTGAAACATTTTCAAGGAATCAAGCGAATTTTAACTCGAAAATTATTTCCGGGTTTTTTAAAATATATAAATATATCTGGTAAAGAATTGTTCAATAATTTATAAACTTCAAAGTTTTTTATATAATTGGCCAATTATCTGGAATTTAACAAAATAACCTTAAAATGAAAATCATTTTAAAAACTTTATAGCTCATCTTAATTTTTGACATAATTCTAAATATAACAAAAATGTTGTATTATTATTTTAAATATTAAGTGTTAAAAATAATATATATAATTATTGAAAGAAAAAATAAAAGACCTTATCCCAAAAGTAATAAAATTTATTGACTGCGCTTTTATATGGGAGTTTAATGCGCTGTCAGTTTAGTTAGTCAGTTTTATTACATTTAATTTAATTTATAAACTTCTTATTGAACATTAAACTAAGTTACAGTTTTTTTTTCTGAGTTGTGCTACTGTTAAACGATCAACTTTTTGCAGTCGGCAATACAAAACAAAAATTATGGAAGAGCAACTTTTTTGAGGTTTATTTTCGAACTCATTTTAAAACTGGGAATTTTTCTGCCATATACATTTATATTTTTTAATTTCGGTTGCGTCTTTACTATGATTCAGAATACATGATTTTTAAGAAATAGGCAGATCAAAAGATGCCAGATTGCATCGATGCAAGTCATACACTGATTCTGGAAGAGCCTAAGTTGTGTACTCTGTATTCAACTCAATTCAAGTTTATTTCAATTCATTTCAAGCCTTATCAACATATTTTATATCAGCAATGGCAACTTTTACACTAGAGTAGAATGTATTTTTTATTAGGTCTTCATATAGTTAAGAATACATTTCCGAAAGAAAGTTCCTTAATATTAGGATTAGCCCACTTTTTTTTATTCTTATACCCTCGAATAAAAATAGCTTATTTAATAACACATCTCCAAGCCCATAAATTATTTCTTGATTAGCACCATTAATCGAGTCGATATATATTCTTGTCCGTTTAAGCATTTACCTTATATATTTATTTGATAAAAACTGCCTCATCTTTAAAGTTCGATGATCTGGAAGTCACTGCATCATATAGTTGCCTTCGCAATAAACATAATTAAAATTAAAATAATTTAAAATATGTATTATTTTTAAAGACATTTATTCCAAACCAGGCTCATAAAATTGATTTTAGGTCTGCTGTAATATATATTTATAGTGTACATAAATATATTTATATATAAATATATACAAATGTATTTATCATATATATAAATTCGAAAAAAAAAAATTGTGGCATCCACATCACTTTCTGACAAACCATAAATACACAAGTGCTTCAGATTCAGTTTCGGCTAAAATGTGCAAACATATAAAAATATTTCTTAAAACGGACGAAAACTAAGATTCCAATAGGTTTACTTTGTTCTATAAGGATGTATTTATCACTTGTCCTTCACGTTCCGTTTTTCGTTGATATTATAAAGTATTGAAGAACGTGTTTTCTATCGCATAATTTGAATTTGGTATCAGCAACCGAGCCGATTTAACCTATTCGATAAAACAATTTATAATATTGTCCATTCAGTAAAACGAGTTCTTGCGCTAAAAAAATGTTTCCTTGCTAAGATTATTATTACTAAAAAAAAGAAGAAAACCGTTCACATTTTTCATCTGTTTTTATAAGCTAGAACATCACACGGAAATAAGTAAAAAAAAATAATGTAGAATCTTTAGAAATCGACATATTATAGTTTTCTCAGTTCAGTCACTTAATATTATTTAAATAAAAGTGCAAAACCTGGTTGGATGAATAACATCAAATGTTTCAAACATAATTTTACAATTTTCGCGTCTCAGGCAATTTTCGAATTTACGACGGCTAAATCATTGGCCAAAATAAATCAAAATATTAAATTCTATAACTGCTTTTGCTATACACCAATTTAGTTTTTTCTTTTTGCAGATAACGAATCAAACAATATTAAAATAAAAAAGATATTTCTACTTAATATAAATAAAAATTTTTATCTTTTCACTTTACTGTCACATAACTTGAAATTGTATTCGTATTAAATTGGGCTAAGAATATGATGTATATTTTATACACACAGAACTAAATACTATAAAATTTTTAAGCATTCATTTGGCTTTGAAACTGTTTTAACTGGATGTAGTATAGATTTTACTATTTCATCCGAATAAGATGTGTTCAAAAATGTAAATTTGTTTTGAGTTAATTTACATACTTTAAACATGTTCCAAGCTTCAATACTGACAAAAAATCCAGGATACGCCTTGAAATTGAATCACGACGGGATTTGAAATATTTTTTTGGATATTAAAATGTCATTTGGAGTCAACTAAATACATATTAAACCAAAACGGAATGATGTAGTCGCGTGATCTAGACAACGATATACCCTAAACCCCGATATTAAAATATTCGAATTTTATTGGCAAATTTCAGACGCATTAACTGATCCCTAAATTGGCTGAATCTGCAGAATACACGAAGAAAAATTCAAAAAATGTCTGCGGCTGCTGGTAAAAATGACATCAATATGACAATTCAATTTAGGCCATAACTTGGGTTTTCTTTCCGTTGTTGATGATTTGGGCAGTTGCTTAATATTATATTATATGTATGCATTATTATATTATATTAATTTTTGACCACAACATGGGTGTTTCTTATCCGATCTTGATGATTTAGCACATATGTATAATATGTATTAATTAAAAGATTCTGCTTATAAAATGGTGGTTTTTATTGCTATTATTTATCGACAACCGAAGTTATTTATCGATATAACAAAGCACGGGATACAAAATTTCAAGTTTCTGATATCCGCGTGTTCATACAGACTGACGGATAGAAGGCTATATCATCTCGGATGTTGTCCTGATCAATAATATATATAGTTAATGGAGTTGCTTCTGGAGTTTCTGCCTTTTACATAAATTTTGCATTAAACCATTATACACATTTTATTTTTAATTTAATTTTTTAATGGGTGCAATGTATAATTATAATAATAAATGTTAGCAGACACATTTTCGATTACATTAATTTGTTTATTGTATGTTTTTTTTTTTTAAATTTTTATCATGCCTGCATTTTGGACTAGCACTCACCGATTTATTGTCGAATTGCAGTTATTGCGAGCAGGTGTAAGTTGCAGTTGCAGTTGCAATCGATGAGGAAAGTAGCCAATCCGAATGGCAATTGACACTGCAATCGCCACTTAATCGCATAGTATTCCAGAGGACAGATACACTGACCGGAAAAACACTTAAGTTGCCGGCTTGAATAAATACGAAAGTGAGGTTTTGCTTCTGGTTTTGACGGCGCCAAAACGCGATGGTAATAAACAACTGTTAATTGGCAATTGGCCACAAAACCATAAACAAAGCCAGAAGAGATCGCGTGGTTAAATGTCAAGCCGATAAAGTCCAACTCGAACTCAAACTCAAACTCAAATTCAAACTCAAATTTTGTATACGTATTCAAAAATTATGACTACGGCGGAGGACGGTCGTTTAATATTTTATTTATTTATCAGAGTTGTGCAGAAAATTGTATTTTGTATGTTTTTTTATTTTGAGCATCGGTTAGTGTCGGTTTTTATGGTTATAATTGTTGTTACTGTTATTACTGTTGGTTTATTGTTTTTAACACTTTCGGAAAAAGAGCGCGCCGTCGGCCAAGTGGCAAAAGCCAGATTTCCAGTTGGAGTTATGCGTTGTGCGGAACGGAACGGTACGTCATCGGGAAACGCTCGAAATGTGAATGCGATGTGCGACTTTTCTGCTGGGTGTGAATAGCTGTTAGATTCCAGGAATTAAATCACACGCACACCAACAACACCAACAAAACACAGCTAAAACAAAACGACGCCGACGCCAACGCCAGCGCCAAGAGTCACAGAGTCCCAATCCCAAACCCATTCCCATTCCCAGTCCCAGTCGCAGTACGCAGTCACAGTTAGGGGACAGTGATACCGATACCTTCTTCCACTTCCACTACGAATACCAATACCAATAAGTAACAGCAACAAAGCGAACCGTGACGAAAGAGCATGCGTCGCATATTGGCAACACGGGCAGGGACAGAGGCAAAGACTGAGGCAGGGACTGTGGCAGAGACAGACATGCAGAGACAGAGACTTGCCACACGGGCTCGTAAATAGTAGATAAACAAATAAACAAAGGGCGGGGGGGCGATGGCAATGCTTAGATATATGACGGTGCTATATATCTTGCATGCTCCTGACTTATTTACCCACACAACAACACACGCACACACGCACACACACACACACAGATACAGAGACAGACAGCCGACAAAGCTGAAATCGCATTTAAGTTCGATGAATCGGCAATTTTGGGGGTTGCAAACTCGCTCCAAATACATTAATTCGCACACGCGACATCGCCAAAGCCAACCCCCGTTGGAAGTGACCCCTGTGCCGTATCCTCCCCTGTTCTGTATCCCCTTAGTCCATCGACCATTGCGCAGTGCGCCATTTCTGCTCCTTGAACCTGTAGTTCAGTGTACTTTACTCTCAAAAATCAATAGTAATTGACGAACGCGCAAACTCCGTTTTATTCCCAAAAATACATATATATTTATATATTTATATATATATATATATATATATATACATTGTATATTGGTTACATACATTTTGGGCTTTTTTTGTGTGTGAAAAGTGAAGGTCTGTCAAATTGTGTCCATCTCAGAACTACTGCAAAATAAAATATATAAATGACTACTATTAACATTGAAAATGAAAGTTCAGGCAATTCCCAAATTAGTCATTGAATTCACATAACTGTTATTTTGCGGCACCTGCAATATCTTGGACATAACCTCACTTCAAGTGCAACAAATAAAACGATTATTTAATGCTAGTTTTGGCAGCTTTTTAAAACAGCATATTTTTCTCATGCACCAGGATTAGGCCACCTAGTTTACTCCAAACTGAGTTCTCTCTTGCACTCAGATAAAATTCACATTAAATTTAAGAAAACCGTCATATTTAGAATTTTATTTTCTTAATGCCAGGGTCCATTATTATAAAATGTACGACAAATATGCTTGATTTTCAGTATGCGTTTTGTTTATTTTTTTTTTTTTTTGAAGATAGACTCTTAACCAGAATATAACCATTTAAAACATTTTATAAATTCATGTACTGTAATTTGAAACAACGGCTAATTAAAACAGACAACTTCGAAACTATAAGAAAAACACTTAAACAAAATTCCGTGTATTTAAAAACGATTTGGCTTCTAAATGTAAAGTTTTCAACCCTTTGGGAATATTATCTCATATTCAATAAGTTCTGAAAAATAACTAAATGGCCTTTATAATTTTTTTTTATTTGAAAATTATTTAAAAAACAAAATATTTATAATCCATGCTTGATAAATTGAAGAAATGGAGGAATATTTAATGGTTAAAAATAAGTAGTTTTAAACATTAACATAACATTGCATCTCAAGAACAGTATTTATGCACGTTTGTCGAGCATAAATTAAACATTTTTTGAACAAAACAATTCCGACAAATAATATGCCTATTTATTATTATATTTAATTAGTTCAGCTTGACAATCAATTGGATCTTACTTCAACGACTAAGGCTTGAATTCCGATTTTTGAAAGGTCAGCTGCAAATGCCAATTGTAAGTATTAAAAAAAAAAAATTATTAAAGGAGTTGAGCACAGCCACTACATTATTGAAATAACTTTTGTAATTTTTCTAATACGATTTAACCTTAAGAGCATTTACCAAATCCTCACTTCACAATTAAAATAAGTAAGAAACCTGTAGTGAAACGATCTAGAAGTTGTTAAAAATATTCTACTTTTATTAGCAAAATTCCCTTTAAATATTTTTGCACCCAGATATGAGCAGGCTAAGTCATTTTTTCATTTTATTTATAGCAAGCAAATGCACCGAAAAGTAAAAAAAAACACACAGTGCAGCTCATTTTTTTTATTCACAAGCCTGAACTGATCGCTAATTGGGTGGCTACACACGTACATATACATCCATACATACGTCCACGCAATCGAAAGTAACGGAGTTCTGTAGAATACAACAAAAAATATATTTAAGCTTGCATCGATTATTATGCCATCTCTTTCTCACACATTCGCTCGCATATTTATATGCATTCGGAAATTGCTTGCGGCTGCTGGTAAAAATGAGATGAGAGATTTTTGACCATAACTTGGGTGTTTCTTATCCGATCTTGACCATTATGTGCAGTTGCTTAATATGTATGCATATTATGTGTTATTTAAAAGATTCTGCTGATAAAATTGTTGGTTTTTATTGCTATTCGATAATTGAGAAACGCAGTCAGTTTTCGATAAAATAAAGCAAACTTGTTCTGCGTCGGATATACGAGAATCGTATATTTCAAACTTTATGTCTCTGAGATCCGCGTGTTCATATAGACAGGCTGATGGACGGACATGACGGACGGAAGGACCGACGGACATGGCTATATCCGACTCGGCTGTTGATCCTGATCAAGAATATATAATGGGGATCGGAGATGCTTCCTTCTACCTTTTACATACATTTTTTTTTTACCAATTTTTAATAGGTTCGGGCTAAAATAAAAATTCGAGAGAAAGACTAAATTCAATAATAATACCAAATTTATTGATTAGCTAAACTCGTTCCATGCTGGAGGTCCTGTCAGGCATATCTTCTTTCTATTGAGGCACTATCAATATTTGTTACTTTCTTGAAAGTGTGCATTATGTAAAATTTATATATATACACATATATGTAAAATTATGTAAAATTTATATATATACACATATATAACTTGTACATTTTTTATTAGTGAACATCAATTTTTACATTTAACATTCGTTAAGAAAGTTGTTATCAGTGTCACAAATAGCTAGTATTTCAAGAAATCTGAGCGCTCATGCTGAACTACAATTATATAATTTTTTTTAGGAATATTATGTTGAGAGCCACATTTAAAAGAAATGGTTTTAATTTGTAGATTTGTTTCTTATTAAGTTATAAACTTTGTTCAGTAATTTTTTGCTATGCATTTCTTAAAAACAAATCAAGTGGCAAATGAAGATTCACATTGGTTTTTAATAAATGTTGACCATAGTACTACTATCTGTCAACAAGTTAGAATTATTCAAAAATATATAAGAAAAAATGTATGTTGATCAATAATTGTTTGGCAGATGGAATCAGCTTGATTAGATATATGTACCAATAAGTCAAGTAAAAGAACGCATAATGCTTCAGTATCCAGCCTCAGCAGATCCATTGACAAGTTGGGTGTTATATCCACATGGAGGCAAAGCCAAGGTTCGCAAACGCGATTGCTGTGCCGCTATTTACCTGCGAGATGTGTGGCAAGCTCTGTGTTTCTACAAGCTGTGTTGTTGTTTGCCGCGGGCACTTCCTTAAATGTTGTCAAACCCGCTAATTGAGAGGGCAAACAACGCGTGCTGACTTAAAGTCATACAACTAATCCAAATTTTCGAGGTCGCCAGGTGATGTACAAAGCTATTTGTCATTGTATAGAGAGAACAAGATAGAACAGTTATTCTAGGCACATCGAAGTTTTGCTACCCTTTGTTGGATCATATGAGTATTGCCAAGTTAAATAAGTTATTTTTTTCTAGTAGGTTTAAAGGAATTATAAATGTGTGCGAAAAGTGCAGCAGCATTGCCAGCGGATCGCGCAGTTCTTTAAATGTGTGCGAAGATAGCAGCAAATCTCTATCCTTCTCTTTTCAATTTTACATTTCTTAGTTTTACTCACTAGACTGTGTTATAATCTTTTGCAAATTTAAACTATTTACCAATTGTGTGACCACAATTTTCAGTCCACATTGCAGCGACGGCTATTCAACATTGATACCCCGGCTTAGAATTTCAGTTTGCAATGTCTTTAGAAAACCGATTTGAGTAAACATTACAGGTTTTTAGTCGATTTGACGTCTCTATATTTTGTCTGCTTAGTAGTTAAACTTAACCTTAGATATATGTGGGTTAATATGCATTTTTGAATTAAACAGAAGCATAATTATATTTATTCGTCTTCCATTACTACCTTTGATTAATTTATTCTTAAAAATAAAAATATTTCCTAAAATTTTCATTTTTTACATTCAAATATTATTGTATATGATTATTTCTCGATCGACAAATAATTTTGTGCCATTCGATACGGAACATTTTTAGTTATTAATAATTAATTTAATTAACTCATTCCAGATAAGAGTATTGTAGTAAAAAATGTACATTCGGAGTACCAAAAATTTTATTGTAATTAAATTAAATGGTGTATTACAATTTTAGGAAGTTGATTTGTCAAAATTTCAGATAATTAAATTGAGAACTTTTTCACTGCCTGAATAATTTCGTAGTGAGGGCACTTATGGATCTCCCATGCTTATTACATATTCTTGTAAAAAAAAATAATAGTTTAATTTATAATGTCATGTATATGCTTATGCTACTTTAAAATGACGTCCCAAATATTAAAAAAATATATCACTTTTTTGACATATTGGTTAACTTACCTTACTAAACTACGATCAAAGTCAGCATATGGAGTTCGATTACTAACATTTTGTGAAGCACAAAGAATGCCTCAAAAAATATGGATCAGCTTTGTAGCATCCCAGTTGGGCTTCAGCCTGTCGGATCTACAAGCTGCTGCTGTAATCAGAATGTGTTTTGGGCCAAATATGTTTTTTTTCTGGTATCCTGAGGTATGACCACAAGTCGTGAGTCCAACTGAATCCCATTGATGCAGATCTTCAGACGGTTTGCATATGACTGCCAGCTAGTCTTTGCTCCATTACCAAGTATCTGTACAGGTTCTAACTTCTTATATATCTTTCGTTAAATGAAAAAAAAACAGAATAAAAACAGATATGCTAAAAAGAAGAATTTTCGCTGGAATTGTAGCGAACGTGGCACCTGACCAAGTTGCCAGATCTGATCCGTCACGCAGTTTCTGCAAGTTATCACATATCAATCTGAGCTGTTGGTTGTTAAATATTGTGACTCAACAAATGTGGAAACACACCGGAACAGATAGCAAGTTGCTATTTTGCCCTAGAATCGGGAGCGAAGAAGTTCGTCTCTTCTTGCCGCCGACAATGGCAATGTTCAAAGACAAAAAAAATCACACTTTTACGCCTGATTTGCATTTGCTTGCGACCCAACAAACATGTGCCGGTGCCGGGGCCGATGCCGGCATTGGCACACTCACCAAAAAATAAAACGCCCAAAAAACAAGACAGTTTTTCTAGTCTTTGAAATAATTTGTAAAAAAAAAGACTTAAAACAAGAAAGTCTTGCCTCGACCAACACAAAAATATGGAGTTAGTTTTAAGAAATGTTTCCAAAAAAAAAACTTTAAAATATAAATATTTTTTTCTACTTTTTTAAAAAATGAGAATAGAAAATCCATGGTTTTTAGAAATAAGAAATGTCCAAAAGTATGGCGAATTTCTAAACTTCAATGTAAAAAAACAAGAAAAAAAAATGATTTAAAAAAAGAAAAATTTGCCTCAAATCGACCAACACAAAAATATGGTGTTATTTTTAGGAAATGTTTTCAAAATACAACCTTAATACAGAAATATTTATTTTTTAAAATTTTAAAAAAATTAAGAATAGAAAATCCATGGTTTTTAAAAATAAGAAATGGTTAAAAGTATGGCGAATTTCTATTCAATTCAATCCGATTTTTTATCTAAGTATTTTTAAGCCGTGATTTATAACATGCGATTTGACTACGATTTTACTCATGATTTTTTGCAATTTGAAAATCGAAGTTGTGCGTAATAATAACTGTTGCCGAGGAGCAGTGAAAGCCGCTGTTTGATTTTACCAGTTTTGTCGGTTTCATCCAAAATGGCATTCAAGATGGCCGCAACAAGCACTTTACCACCCCCCTCCCCTACCAGCACAATAATTTGTTTTGGGGGGTGGAATCGGCACCGGCCGTTCTGATACTTATGGCGAGAAAATGAAAAATTCGATGTCGCCATAAACATTTATTGCTACTTTGGGAAAACTCGATTACCCCAGCTGCCCCCGCAAACGTTTCCCCGACCCACCCACTCAGCCCCCTCCCTATGCTCTCGCGTTCAAGGCGCAGCCGCCATTTTACGAGGCGCGCCTAGGCACTTATGGCATCATCAGGACACGGACACATGGCACAACGGTCCAGAATATATTGAACATCCCGTTGAGCGGCCAAGGGATTTGTGCTTAGTCAGGATGCAAGTTGGCGCGGCAGCGGAGGGTGCACAAACTCGTACTCGTATCGACGGCAGTTTTATTGATGCTGGGCACTCGGGAAAATGTATACAATTTTCATTTTTATAACTTTTACTCTTCAGTCCACGGTCAGCAATAAAATAAGCCAAATGTTCGCAATCATAAAAGTTTACGAACCAAGCACCCAAATTGGGTTTGCCCATAAAAAAAAAAGTTTTAAGCAAAAAATAAAAACAGAAAAAGAAAAAGAATCATTTGAATTCCGACTTAAATTTCTGATCACGTTGGAAAAACTTGTCATTTTGCAACATGAACAAATATATTTCCCTTTCAATTTTCACCATTTTCTGGATTGTTTTTGCCATTGTCGGTTGGCTGATTGCGTTATTCTTCGAGGAGCGAAGTCTGATCCGATGCTGCGTCCTGCTGACGGCCATCTGCTGCTGGGTCGTCTGGCTGAGTACCTTCCTAATGCAGATGAACCCGCTGATTGGCCCACATATTAATCAAAAAATCATCTTGGGCATGGTAACATACTGGAATAACTCGTACATCGACAACGAATTGGATTGATTGTACTTCAGGTTGGGGATTAAATCCATCTCAATCCAAGAACATGAATCGGATAAGACAAGAAATTTTATCAACAGAATAAATTGTCTTATGTTGAGCTATACAAATTTGTATCTAGATTTTCGTTTGGTTGAACGTCTTTTTAAATATTTAGTAATAAAATGTCACGAAATGCATAAATCATTGAGGAATCCTGATAATGCCTAAAACTATATATTTATAACAGAAAAGATTATTGCGTATAAAAATGCTTGTAATTTAAACAATTATATTTATTACGTAAGTAAACGGAAAATAGAAAAAGCTCATATATTAATTGTAATATTAATTTAAGCCAGAACAAATTGTCTTCAAAATCCTTATAAGAAGTTAAACACAGAAGAAGTTGAAGTTTGTTCTATAAAGAAGACTGTTCCATTGAATGATCAAGACTTTAGTTACAACAAAGAATCAATTACTTAAATACAACATTCACTTTTTTCAAAACTGAAACATATATCTAGTAACTTCAAGTTTCTAGTAAAAACATGATCCAGAAAACACTCGGATTATACTAAAAATAAAACAATTATTTTGAATGTGTGATACGGCTAATAAAGTACGTGAAATAATTTGATGAATTAATTACCGAACTTGAAAACAAAAAATGAAATACAAATTCTGAAAATATATAATTTAATATAACATAACCTAAAGTTGTCCAATTTTGTGCGGACATCTTGCTAATTTAATACAAAAAAAAAACGGCTTTAACCAGTTTATCTGCTATTGTTTTTTGATTTTATTATTGGATATTTTGCCTTTGCTCATTTCTAAACTTTATTTTTATTTAAATTTATAATTTTAACCAACGATCAAAGAATCAGGCTATTTATATTGGTTGTTTAATGAGGATAAAATATAGTTCGAAATTATTGACAAAACTTTTATGAGAAGACAAAGATCTTATTTTTCCAAAAAGTTATGTGAACAAAAAAAAGACAAAAAACTCGATTTCCTCCGTAAATATGCAGAAATGTGACAATCATTTGTTACGAAAGGTAAAACATAGATTACGAGTGCTTCGAATGTTGATTTTGGTACATTGAATGATGCTTATTATTTCTATTATTATTTTTATTATTATTTATTGTTATTATTTTTATTATTATTTAGTGTTATTATTTTGAATGTTATGGTTATTGTTATTGTTATTATAACTATTATTATTATTATTATTATTATCATTAATTTATTATTATTATTATTATTATCATTAATTTATTATTATAATTATTATTATTACAATTATTATTAGTAGTATTATGGTAATAATTATAATTGGGTAGATGCTTAAAGGCAACTTCTGCAGAAGTTGGTCGATCCTTATGCAAATCAGCAGAATGGAGCTTTGTGTGTCCATATTGAGCTTAAGAGCAACTGAGAATCAACGCCTTACCGGTTGGTCCACTTTTCACCTTATTATTCAGTTTAAAAGTTATTCTTTTCTTAATTGCTGTATATACTTTTCTAAATGTAGAAGAAAAAAAAACATATGACATTTTCAGGGAAGTTCTTGTCGCTTTACTGTAAATAAACATCAGTATTTTAAGATTTCATCATATTTAAATAATCATTTAATATAGCTTATCAATTATACAACTTAATTTCGTAAAAAAAACAACTTATGATTCTAGAACAATTCGAACACGAATAAATCGGATTCTTAAATACAAAATACAACAGCTGAGACAGTAAATATTACAACTTGTTTCTTATTGGTAAAAGGCCAACAGGAAAACAGAAACCTTCAATAATGCGCCGATTTCATAGACATCACTAGAAAAGTAGACAACAGCTTTTCAGATTTTGAAATCACAGCAAGAAGTTAAATACAAACCAACAGAATTAAAAAGCAGCACAAAAAATATTACTCCCCTCAATAAAATACCCTTGATTAGTCTGCCGTCGGCATTATCAGAGCCAGGAGTTTGTAACTTGGGGTATAGCTATTAAATCAACTTAAACTAAATCTCTGAGTATAATAACACACACAGATCAAACACATATAAAATCGGTGCAATTACAAATGGGCATCAGCTAAAAAATTTGAAGACTTTTTAATACAATTTTTCACACAAGCTGAAAACAAGTGAAATATATGCCCACAATTTAAAACACCACTTCTAAAATTATGAGTCTTCTTATTATAATTATATTATTATTATTAAATCAAGTTATTAGATTTATTACGCATTCATAAAAATGGTTGCAAAACGCCACCTATGGCTTATTTTACATACCAACAGTTTTCATATTAGCAAGCGCACAAACCAACTTCAGTTTTAAGCCTGTCAATAACTGGCTGCTGTAAAACTTAAGTTTTATGTTGTCGAATAAACTGAAAAGAATTTCTATTAAAAATCAATTTTGTATCGGCAGCCTTAAGATTCATTTTAATGTATTCACTATATTTTATATCTTACGGATTGGTGTCTATAGAAATTATAGATACAGTAGTTCGAAGTTTATAATTTAAGGTAAACATCTAACATAAATTAGAATCTTGGAAAATCGAATGGGAATAATTAAAAATGTACAGTTTTAACACCCATTTATGTTTTTTTTTTTTTGTGTTTCTTTATTTTATTTATAGAAGTACAACACAACAAATAATAAACTACATTACTTAATAATAAAGACACCAGGTCAAGATGGAATAAATGAATTAATATAACAAAATAACGTAAAATACACAAATGAATGCATCTTTGAATTTATGCTGATGTTTTGGAAAAACAAGAGTGCGTCAAACATTTATCAATATCTATAAAAAAAAATAAATAAAATGTGCAACAATATATTAATAAAATAACTTGTATAAGATTTAATTTAAAATATTCCTTCTAACTTTTAAAGAATACAATATATTTAAAAAAAAAAAAAGATATATTTAATAATAAATAAATATTTTAACTACCTGATTTTGATCTGTATTTTTTATATTAAAATGTTTTGACTTGTCTAAAAGCAATCATATAAAATATTTACTCTCTAAGAAAACTATTTCTTTTATAATTACTGTTAATTTGCTCAGATTTAGCAGCAAAAATATAAATATTGTTTAGCTATTTGCTAATGCTACGAAATTGAACATAGCATTGACAGAAATAGTAGAAAAGTAAATCGCTCTGCTCCATTTTTTTACTAACAGAATTAAAATTAAATAAAGTTGTTTAAGAAAAACAACATAACAAAAAAAAATATTTAGTTAAAGGTTGAGCTGCAAGGAGAGCTGCTCCGAGATATGCTCCGGGAGCTGCACTTAATCAGTTTTCACAGCTAAAATAAATATTTACCTGTAATAGTTTGCTTTGAAAGGCCCAGCCTTGTTCAAACCCAGGAATTTGGACTGCGCCGTGGTCAGCTCCGTCAGCTTGGCATCAAACGAGGACAAGTGCAGGCCGGCGACGTATTCATCTGGTTAAGTTGATAATCAAATTAAAAGTACTTTAATAGGGTTTTATTGACTAAGTGACTCACCCATCTTCTTTGGCAGCAGATACACGTCGGACTTGTATCGTCCGGGCGATGAGTAGAGCTCGATGAGCGCAAGGGCCTGCGTCGCGGATGCCACGGAGACGACAAAGGATGAGACGGTGGAGCAGGACAGATTGACCAGACGTCCCTCGGCCAGCAGGATGATCATTTTGCCGTCCGGCCAAATGATGTGATCGACTTGGGAGCGTACATGCTGCCAGGTCATCTCCGGTGTGTGCAGGCTGCTCACATCTATCTCGGAGATGGCATGCCCCATGTTGCAAACGATGCAGCCGTTCTTCATGCGATTCATGTGGTCACGCGTGACGACATGCTTGTTGCCCGTGGCACTGACCACCACATCCACGGTTCGTATGACCTCCGCCAGACGCACCACACGGAATCCATTCATTGCCGCTTGAAGCGCACAGATCGGATCCACCTCTGTTATGTAAACGATGCAGCCCTGGCCACGCAGCGCCTCGGCGCAACCCTTGCCAACATCCCCATAGCCACAGACCACAACCTGCTTCCCGCCAAACATGATGTCCGTGGTTCGCTTCAGACTAATACAAAAAGTGTAATAATAAAGTTAGTTTTTTCTTATTTTTAGAACTAATTTCTAAATACAAGATAAGAGTTAATTTAATAAAAAAATAGTAAGGCTAGTCCCTGCATTTCTACAAAATTTAAATATCTATTTTGAAACTCAGAAAAAAATTTAATTCCTTTTTAAGAGATCATCTTTTAGACATAGAGTAGCTCTGGGGAAAAGATCCCTGCTTTGAAGTGTTAAAAATTATCTTAAATGTTTGTATATGTACAATTTTAAAATGCTCATGTTAAATTAATAAAAAAAAATATTTTTAAATAAAGAGGAAAAAAAAGGTAATTGCAGTTGTACTCTAATGGAAAAAGCATAGAAAAGAAAAACACTGCTTTTAAAAATACATTTTCTGAATAACAAGATGAGTTATCCATGGAGTCAAAAGTATGGCGGATTTCTTAAATTCAATCCGATCATTTTTTGGAGTGTGGATAGAAATATATATACCTGTCCAGGATGGAGTCGCGACCTGTGTAGTAGGTATCAAACTTGTTTTTCGTCACCGAATCGTTCACATTTATTGCCGGCACAGTGAGTTTACCCGCCTTGGACATCTTCAGGAAAAAATGTGCTGGATTAGTAAAATGGATTATTGGAGAATGCACAATGGGCACGCACCTGGTAGAGTCGGTGAACACCAGTTAGACTCTCCTCGACAATGCCTTTGATTGACTTAAAGTAGTCTGGATATTTCTTTAGCATCAGATGGGTAGCATCGCCGCCATCATCCAATATCAGATTTGGTTGCCAGCCCTCTTTGTGTATGCACTTATCGAGGCACCACCAAAACTCCTCCTCGGTCTCGCCGCGCCACGCAAAGATCGGCACCCCAGCCTCGGCCAGAGCGGCTGCCACCGCGTTCTGCGTGGAAAAGATGTTGCACGATGCCCAGCGGATGGATGCGCCCATTTGCACCAGCGTCTCAATGAGAACCGCCGTCTGTGCATTGATGTGGGTGCAACCCACAATTTTGGCATTCAACAACGGCTTATCGTCGGCGGCACGCTTACGCAACGTCATAATTCCCGGCATCTCCTGCTCCGCAATGGCGATTTCCCGCCGCCCAAAGCCGGCTTTGCTAATATTCTTGACGCAAAAATCATTGCTTCCTTGTGTGTTGACCTGCTTCACATCCTTGGGCGAGACATTGTCCTCATCGGATGTTCCTGTGAAACATGCTGCAAGTAATAAAACAGTGAAAATAAAATATTTAAATTCATTAAAATAGACCTCACTTTCGATCCTTACTTACCCGAACTAAAGGAGCATGTGGAAACGTCGGAAAATCGACGAGCAATTACGCTTGATTTCCTTACCGCAGTCTGTGGTGAGCAATAATCGAAATAATCATTTTAAATTATTGTTCAAAATAGTTATTATATTTTAAATTTACTCTGAATACTATTCTACGTAATCAGTTTTAATTAGGGCGCTATTCCAAATGAGCGGCTACGTTAGTTTTTATAACTTACGCTACAACAAAAAAAGTTGAAATAATAAATGAGTAATGAGTATAACATGATATCATTTATGCAAAATATGTAAAAAAAAAAATATATTTTATATTTATAATTATAATCCGTCATTCTGTATCAACATGTGGACCTAAGAGACTTTAATTGCTTTGTATTATAATTTATCACCTGGTATAACAAATGAGTTTAAATATGCAGATCCGATGCCGATTTAACACTCTAGTGTAAACTTTAAAACATTAGTAAATTTAATTTTGTTTAATAATAGAGCTTGCAATAATTTACTTAGTACACCTTAAACAGTTTCACACAAAAACTAGTCTCGATCCATACCAGAGTTGAATATGATAATTGGGATTGGTTAGAGTAGCGGCGCTAAATCATTGAGCCAATTGACGATCTGAAAGCGGATCGTAAGACGAATTGATAATCGCATCGTCAAATATACATTTTGCGAATCACATGCCAATATCTAATTAATTAATTACGCAAATTTGTATTATATGCATTTGTATACATCCAACTGCTAACTCTTGTGTACATTTCGAGAGCCTCCCTCCTCTTCTGTAAACATTCAAATATATTTCCACAAATGCGAACAAATAAATGCGACCACGTAATTAAAATAAATGCACTCGAAACAATAATCGACTGTTTAAAACTTAAAAGTTTTTTGTAGATTTGTGATATATAATTTTAAATTAGTAAGTCTAAAAACTTTTAAAAACATATATTTTTATTGGAAACGGGTATAAAATTAATTAAAATTTCTTAAAATTGGGTGTGCTATCAAATTTTTCAAAATATTTTTGAATATGAAAAGAAATATTCCTTAAAAAAAAAGAAATCAAATTTGCTATATCAGTTTAGTTTGAGTTTGTAATCGCTTATTAAAATAATAAATAAGAATTTATATATTAACTATACTATACAAATACGAATTAAAATATACCCGAAATTTAAAATCTTTTTTTTAAATGTAAAAAATCCAAAGTTGATATGTATATTTTTTTAGAAATAAACTGAGGTACTTGGCGCCAAAACTATGATGATTTTGTAATTATCAGGTTGTTTTTTTTTCTAAGTGTAAGTACACACACATACACATGCACCTGCAGACAGGTGAGAATACCGTAAAATTTCCAAAGCTTCTACTTTGCTAAAGCTTGTGCGAACTTTATTCAGCTTCGTGTTTGCGAAAATATCACGTGCGTTCGCATTGAATAATAGAGAGAATCGTGACTGCTTACTACATTATATTATACTATACAGATTATAACTATTTATATATATATATGTATAGAAGGGACAAACATTTGATTTGTTACCTTATCAGCCAGACTCAGGTCGGCCATTGTTGTCTCTGGCATTTTACTCATTTTAACGAAGTTTTTACTATAAAAATATCGATAAAATATTATTTACATCGACGTTGCCTTTAGCGACCTTCGTGAAACTCACATTTAGACAATATGAAAACAGGTTCTAGTTTCAAGATTGTCAACAATCGCCGTAAATTTTTTAATCAGCTGTTTTACGCACCCACGAGACCAGCTCAACGGATCAACGGATATTCGTCGGGCCGTTGTCAAAACACAAACGAATAATAAAGTCCCAAGTTTTTACAGCAAGTGCGCCTCGCTCGAGATCAGCGCACAGTCGAACTCAATGCACTTCCCTCCTCGCCCGCCGTCTCCTTCTATCTTTCTACAAATACGTCACTTGTTGTTATTGTTATTGTTGTTGTTCAGTTTCAATGTAAAGTGTTGAACGTGAAACGTGGAACGTAGAACGTGGAATACCGATGCCGATGCCGTTGCCTTCGTGCGCTCTCGCCGTGCGCAAACAACAAACTGATTCACATCAACTGGTACTGGTTATGTTTATGGGGAGCAGAGCGATCATATAGATATAAAGAAATAACACAAATAAAGAACGCCAACTGTGAGTGCAGCAGCAACAGCAGCAGCAGCAAATAGGCGAACACACACACAAAATTTGCTCATAAAGCGAACCAACAAAAGTAAGCATCTTATCTCAGTTGTTCTGTTATCGCTCTCTCCCGATGTGCCCTTGTTTCGGCTCTCTCTGCCTAAACAGAGGTGTTCCTCTGCCGCCTGTCATCTCCACCTACCCCACCTGCCTCACCTGCTCGACATACGGTAAACGCCATACGGCTTATCACAGTTGATTTGGCTTACATAGCAGCCGTGAAAACCAATTGTTGTGGATTGACGTAGACATGCAAACTTATCTGTTAGTAAATCGCCAGAAAAAAAAAAATTCTTTCTTTTATTCTCAAGAAGAACTTCGTAAGTGTTGGATAAAATTTGTCTAAGATTTGGAATGAATTAGCATAAATCGAAAAAATAGGCAGATTTTTGTTATCCTTTATAATTATTTTCTTCTAGCTTTGCAGTCTCCTGCGTTTTCTGTTAGTAAATCGCCCGAAAAAATAAAACTTTACTCTAATTTTAAGAAATACTTTGAAAATATGTGAAAAAATTTGTCGAAAATTAAGAATGTGTTACCTTAAACAGACAATCGGAAAAATAATCAGATTTTTTCTATCCTTTAGAATTATTTTCTATAAGCTTTGCAGTCGTTCGCTGTTAAGGCCGAGTTGGCTTAAAGGATCAACTCGAAAACCCTTGAAATCATTTTCAGTTTTAAGCTAGAGATGTTATGCATGTAGCCTAAAAATACTAATGCCTAATAATAACATCTAACAGATAGCAAAATCAGTTTTTTAACAACGACATTAACAAAAGAAATCTAATGCACCGTTATCTATAATGCAAATGCGACAACGGAAAAATGTTTAAGGTGTATCAAAACATGGTTAGAAATTTATCTTGTTATCAGTGCATTAAACGGGCTAAAACAGTATCATAAATGAAATCTTCTGTGTATTTAGCATGCTGATAATGACATCTCCGCACCATAAGGTATGTATGTCTTCTTGAGGTTGTCGATCTCACAAAATATTACAGTGATAACTACTTTAAAATATATTCTCTTACAAAGCTCATAAAAACGGTAACTATTGAATTTTAGCTATTTATTCTTAAAAGGCTTACAAAAAAAATGCAAATAAAGATATACAAATATATAAATATATATATATATATATATATATATATATATATATATATATATATATATATATATATCAATATACATAACAGATGTAAACTTTCAGATAGCACACACATAGCTCCTTAATTAATTTGCTCATAAATTTACAAACACAAAAAAAAAAAACATTTTTTATATATACTTTTTCTAACATAAATAAAATTAAAATTTTTTTTAAATTGAATTAACAATTTAAAAGTGTAAATGTAAATATAAATTAACTGAGAATGTTAAAATATAAAGAAAAAAGTATTTATCATCTTCGGTATTGTGTTAATAACCTTTTTTAAGAATTAAAATATGTTTGTCGTGTCTTGTAAATCTTATTAAATCAAAATTTGTTTGTTGCTTGTAGCAAATATTTTTATAGTAAACTATTTAAAAATATTCGATTTATCTATTAGCCGATCAACTCCTGTCCAAAAGGGTATTTGCTTTTAGGAGGGGACAAAGATAACCGTTTTGATTTAATCTAGATAGGCATTGACATACATTAGATGTATATATACATATATATAAACAATTGATGTATATATGCTTAGTGATTACACTTAATACTCATTTTTCGACTGATACCAAATATTATAAATACTGCCATTAAACTGTGGAAGTTCTTTTTATTAAAATTTTAATGGCTATTTCGACTAGTTTATAATGCTGATCAGAATATATTTACTTTATGAATTCTGAGAAGTCTCATTTAATATATTGAATATCTAAACACAATATTAAAATGAGATAAAGGCAAAAGAAAACGCAGAGGGAAAATAATAAAGAAATTAAAAATCAATAGATGTTAAATAGTCAAATAATGTAAATGAATTTCCGGACATTTGTTTAAAATGAAAATGTAATTAAAGAAGAGAACGTTGATCGGACAAAATGTGCCACTCTCAGTTTATGTGCGATTGGAACAGAAAAGTTAAGACGACCTAAGAGAGAAAGGGAATCTATGTTACTATATTATGCTATTTACTTATGTAGGAAGATAACAATGATAAGATATCTACGGATAATTAACAAATGATGATTACATTTTTTGAGATTGAAAGATGAAGATAAATGACGCAACACAATTATTATTTGCAAAGTGTGTGTTTGGTTGTCATATTTTAATTTTTGACAAGTGTCACGATTAGAGAGCTACCAGGTAAAATAATCTACAACATTCGATTCGTTTCAGACTATAGAAGCAATTGATAATATGATATACCTGTGTCTAATTAAACTGTAGAAATTCGCCAAATTTTGGACAGCTTGTGGCTCAAATAACCTTATTTTTGTTTGCTTATATCTTTAATAAGCATTACAATTTTAAGATTTCCAAATTCTTTATATATATTGGTTTAATCTTATTTATATAAGTAGCTTTCGAGTAGTATAACTGCCAATGAACTACTCGTGCTATAGGGCACACAATAGATAAACTTAAATTATAATTAAAAAAATATTTTTTTTATATATTTTTAAATTTATTTTTTTTAGAAATTAATTTAAAAAAAAGTCGTGCGAAATACTCTGATACTATAAAGAACACCATCTTATAACAAGTGTCACAAAAAAGGACGGACAAAGAAATACAGCTCGTTGAAAATACTTTTAGTCCTTAAACCTTACCTTCAAAATGGATTTTGTCAATTTTTGCGTAGCCAAAAAAAATATTTGGTTGAGTCTAATAGTAGCCTTTCTTGCAAAGTTTGGTAATCGTAAATTGCGGACGATATGGACTTTAATAAGATTTTTATAATATGCCCTTTTAGGTATATGGTTTTATGAAATTGAAATTATGGGTCTTATCGCTTTCTTAACCACCTAGTATACCAATTACTAAAATTGTTTCACTCCAAATTTTACGCGAGCACAGGTCAGTAAATGTTCCAAGTTTATTGTCTCTATCTCTAAGAGTCTAAAAAATTGCATTCATACAGACAGACAGAATGATATTGCACAAAAACAATAAACTATGTTTCCTTCGATTTTAGAGTACAAAAACACTATACTTTTTAAATTGCCAATTTGGGTCAAACATTTCTAAATTTAAGAATTTGGTTTTTTAATTGAAAGCTATTTCTTAAAAGGAGAAAAATATCTAGGGAAGTAGAACTTTACTTCGTTAATCCAAAATGAACGCGTTTCCTTCATCCAAACACTGCTTAAATTAAATTGCAAAATCGAAGAATCTGAGGGATTTTTTTTTAATGCGTCTATAAAGTCTGTCGTATTGAGGGTTGAAGGTTTAGGGATGCGCATTAAACTTATTTACTACGTGCCGTTCCGCCATTTTAGACGCCAGTGCCCAATGAGTTGAGGGCAGAAAATGTAATTAGATGTCCGTTTACCTTTTAGCGTGTCCATAAAATGGAGAAAATCTAATAAGCAGTCCCTAATGAATCATCCACCACCAAATAAAGCTGGGGATGCTGTGCTCCGGCCGAGCATTGTTCACACATTCCACTTTTTACTGGAGCAGCGTGAGCTGAGGGTGTTTCAACCCTTGGGAGATATATCTGAATGTCGGCAGAACCCAGTTTCGCATCTTAGAATTTCAAATGATTTAATCACGTTGCATTGTGCACTTCCTGGTAGGTGCGATTGAATCTGCTACCGTCTATTGTCAGCGATGAGTATTTATAATCCCTTTAGGTTTTTTTGCTGCATTTTTTATAACTATATAGATTTACTTTTATTTATAAAACAACAATAAGATGGTTTCGATATTGGCTACAAGCTACAAAATATTTTGAAAACGAATAAATAATATTTTGTTGTTCAACTTTTATAGTTTGTTTAATGTTAAGCAAGCTATTGGGAACTATATTTTTTTAAAACATATTAAGAAATTAATAGAACTTCGGCATTTATACACTTAGAAATTTTAGAAATACAGGCCAAATTTAGGTTCGCTTGATTTTGGCCTTTGTAAAGATTTTAAATATATGAAAACAATTTTCATGTTATTAAAAATTTTTGCTCTAAATCGACAGTTTGTTATACTTTTTATTATTAACAAATGAATTAGTAATTCAAAAGATTACATGCAAAACTTTGTTCTTAAAAAAAAATGTAAGGAAATTTGCTCTCTTTAGATTTTATTTTCATTCTAATTAATAATAATTAATAAAATGCTATTATCAAAATTATTTTATGTAAAAGACGCATACTAAGAATATATCTAATTTTTTAAATTTTAGAAATTATATCTGAGTGTATCATGACATCTTTCTTTTCATCATCTACATTCCACATTCATTTTGTCCGTTCCCATAGCCGAAAGATATACGATATCAAAAACCAAATGAAGAATTGGGTAACTTTATCCCATGGGTCACTTTGCAACAATTGCTCGAGAAATAAACTCTTCCGGACTAAACTCACATGTAAATTAATCAAATTATCATTAAATCACAAAGTAACAATCAATCATAATTTTTTTCTCCAGCAACTTTTTAAAAACAATTTTGAATCATCTGTCACAAGCGAACTGGTTTTCCGGTATCCCGGAAATAATTGTGAGCACAAAAACCTTAAGTAAACTGAAATTGCCTTTTAATTTTTTTTTTTAAATGACAGTTTGGTTTTTTATAAAATGAAGGCGTGTTTCAGGAACATAACTAATACAGACCGCGTGATCTTCTGGATTGCAAAAAATACGAATTAAGTAAAGAGCTTACCTAGTCTCGAACTTATTTAAAGGTTGGGCTAAAAACATTAAGATCGGACTACTATATTATTTATATATTTGTATGGGCAATAGGTCGTCACCTTTCATTAAGAGTAAAATTGAGTAAAATTCTACAATTTCACCACTTACAACGATTGTAAATGTGATTTTTGATTGCCCAAATAAAGTGTTTTATTTTGATATTGTTCTTTTTTTTTATTAATAAACAAAACAGCTTACTTTCATTATTTATTAACAATTAAAAAACTAACAAAAAAGGTACACTAAATTAGCTAATTTGTTGAATCAAATCTTTTCCATTGAAGTTTTGAGACTAATCAATTGAACGTCTTTTCGTTTAAAATAATTCTGTATCCTAAATCTACAAAATTAATCATACTTTTATTTGTTTCATTTTGTTAATTTAAATATCTTTATTGTTCAGCGATGAAATCATTTCTTGGCAAACAGTCTGCACTTAAGGCCTTCGAATTACGACTATTAACATGTATGCATTATTTACATTTACATTTACACAATGTTTTTTTTTAATTAAATCTACTCATGTCTTTATACATAAACTATCTTAATACCTTTAGGCATATACATGTACATATATATATATATTTATAAATAAAATATATGTATCGGTTTCACAGAGAGCCGGCCTTTTCCATGAGGTACCAGGGCAGAAAAACAGACGCAGCAACAACGGCTACGCATGTGGCACAGAGGGCTAATGTCGATGATAGATTTGTGACTGATATGTTGTCGGCTTTGTGATCCAGTTCCTCGTTCGGATGCTTTTCAAACTCCAAAACCTCCACGTCGAATCGAAATCGTACCTTGGATGATGGTGAGTCCTTACACCAAACTAAATGGCCGGATGATTCGCGCCGCTCGAGGTTCCATTTCGGATCGTGAACTGAAAATAATAAATAATTATATTACTAAGTCAATCAAAACCAATACTAAAATAAACTCAGTTATACAAATAAAACTGACTTTAATGCTAGAGATCTCTACTAGAAGATACTCAGTCGACACAAAAAATTATTTATTCTTTTGGAAAAAAAATATGAAAATGCATTTGAGGCAAAATGTTTAAAATTGTGTCACTAAAGATAGAAATGGAGATATTGAAAACATGAATAAGTCAATTGTATTTTAAAATTTGTTTAGCATACTTTAAGGCTACAAATAAAATACTTGTTATTATAAAATGATCTACATAAGGGTTAATTGGAGGGATTACTATGGAATGCGAAACAATTTCAAATATTTAACCAAAATGTTTTAGGTTTGTTTAATCAAAAAAACTGCTACCAGATTGTTCGAATCAAATATTTTTGCCATGAATAATTTTATTGTCTTGTGTTATGATATTAATATTTTGCAAATATATTTACCTGATCCTGTCATTTTACAATTTGTCGATAAGAGATTAATCTGAAATATAGGTAAAGGCAATCCATTAGAATAAACAGCTAAAGTGTAAACAAATAATCAGTTTGTAATTGTTATTCAGTAAGTGTTCGGTTCATTGACCTTGATTAGAATTGCGTCCATGGAAATCGAACCAGACACTTTCAATGTGAGGCACGACAATCTAATTAAGATTCTATACATGTAAGCACTATTATTAAGTTTGAACACATGATGACACACTCAAAAATGCCAATAAGAACAGGCTTTGAGGCATCAGGCTAGTCACTTTTCTAATATGTCATAAATATATTCATTTAATGTCAGTCTTTGAATTGTTTGATACAATTTAAATTCACGGGTCGTACAATCCACGTAATTCGACATTGATTTTTGTTTACATTGATTTTTGTTGCAACATGTAATACGCAGCCTTGACACAAGACAGGTGCCACAAAATACACACTGCCTACACTCACAAAAAAATAAAATCCGACTGATTTTTAGAAAAAAAATTGGTTTCTATATTAAAGTATAACAAATTTTAGTCAAATTTACCTGAAGCTATTAAATGTAAGCCCTGGTAATATACTTCCTGAATAATAAGATGATAAACCATTGACTTCAAAAGTATGTCGAATTAGGTGATCAGAATTTTTTGATTTTATAAAATTTAAAAAGTAATGACCGAATGCTAACTTTTCATAAATTTTTGACTAGAAAGACTGACATAATGAAAGACTTTGCACAATTTTAATGAATATAGAATATATATAGTAGATTTCATATTATATACATGTATTATTATTAATTATTTGTTGATTTTTTCCGATATTCAGCTCATATAATAAGCTTGTCATTGACCGTGTTTTATGAAGTAATTCAAAGTCCAAAGCCGATGAAGATAATAAAATTCTGCATCAGCAGAATGCCCAACTGTGAAAATGACGTAAGGCAAACCGAAATGTGATATATATACAGAAATATATGCGAAAAAAATAATAACAACAAAAACCGTATTTGAATTTGTACATTAATTAAAAAAAAAATATGAATCATAAAGGTAATAATGAATTGGGGTTAATCTAGATTTTTTCGTACTAGAAATCTATGTATTTAAACGAAAGAAACTGAATATATAACATTACTTAATAAAAAAGATTATTATAGATTTTTTTTTAACAACAACAAATGCATTTCTAAAAATTGTTATTAAAATTTTCTAGTTGTCAAAAATAGCGTTGTAATTTTATAAATACTTCGGATATTTTTATTTTAAATATTACACTTAATTTAAATTAAATATTAAATTTAATTTTCTATTTGATCTATTTGTATGTAGTAATGATTTTTTTGATTTTTTGAAAAATAAAAGTTAATGATTTTATAATAGTTTTGATATAAATATTAATTAGCATATTTTAGCAATAACTGCAATATAGAACAATTCTGGGTTCTCTCCATGAGAGACTAATTTATCATAAAAAATGAGAGCAATACTTATATAAATAGAATAAATTTAAAACATAAGCTTAGAATTGATAATAGAGTTATTTTTACATTATTATGATTAAATAACACAACCTCTGACTATCAGCAGTTCAAATTGAAAAAAGTTATTTACAGCACAACGAAGATTAAATACCCTTGCAGTTCAGAGCTCATCTCAGTTCGCATATATATTAAACTATTTATTTGAATTAAAATTCAGATAAATAAGTGGAGATTGTTAATGCTGGGGCAGAGTACCCAAGAACAACCCTTAATTGGCCAGGTTTGGCATTAAAATGCAAAAATTGTTTAAATAAAACTGTAAGATCGATTAACCTTAATCTGAAACAATAAAACAAACTTAAATTGCAAACGTGAATGAATTGAATTTTTATCACGTTCGAAATTTAAAACTATTTAATATTATATACCAATAATATTGGAAGCACAAATCCTTTTTATATTTAATTATAGATATTATGTTAAGATAAAATTATCAATATTAAATTAAGCTATTAAATTTGTGCATTTTATTGACATCGGTAATTAATTTATATTTTATCTGACTTATGCGAGAACCACTTACTCTTATAGAAACTTGGACCGATTCAACAGTGAAAGTTTGTTTTATTTAGATTTATTGCTTTATTAATAATACTATTGCCCTTTGATAACCATTTTTATACTTTGATACCTCTTATCAGCTGATATTACGTCGGATATGCCCGACTGCATCATTCTCTTTTCTTTATTTTGGCCAAATTTAATAAATTCACATGCAACTGCCAAGCCAGACTTGCTTCTATAATGTAAATATTAAAATATTAAATTTCTTAAACTTGTTTCTTTTCGGGCTTGGAGTGGCTACTAAAATTATATATATTCTATATATTATTATTGCTGCTATTATAAACAACTACACACAGTCCTAAAATCAATACACTGATATAAAATTTGAGTTTAAGGTTTTTTGACTAACGAGTCATATAATCGAAAATCTTGACGTTAATAAAATAAAACTATATATATAAACATAACTCGGAGGTCGACTAATTTAAGTCGAAGATGATAATAAGAATATATTAGACAAATTTAGTTTAATTTTTAATGCACCATTTATTATTAAAAAAAACTTTATTACAATAATTAAAGCTTGAATTAAATTGCATAAATATCGTAGCATTATTGAAATTGTAATTTTTAAATGTTATAAAAAATGCTTAAGCCGCTTGTCGAAATATTTCAGAAAAAATACTTTCAAGCTTAAATGCAGAATTGAGCTTATAAATATATATATATATATATATAATATATATATATATATATGTAGCAAATATCTAATATGTTTACCGGTTTTAATGATTAACGACCTTCAGGTGTTTGCAGGTTTTGTTTTTAGTATGTTTAGCACTGCGGTATTCCGGTTTTTTAGATTTGCGAACTTTGTTGTTTTTGTTGTCACTTTCAGCACAACTGGGTAAGAAATCGTACAAGCTACTTTGGCCGGTGACTTCACACTAATTGCAAATTGGTGTTTTTGCTTACAAATTGCCCACTCGTCCCATAAAAAGCTCTGGACTTTGCGCCAATTGTGTAAGACTTGTTCTATTTCACATAAATACGTAACTAAATGTATATATCTATATAAAGATAGAGGTATGCTATGAATACTATCACTTTAGACATATGTTTACATTATTTATAAATTTAACGTCGATTAATATCAGTCACAAGCAAATACAAAAAGAACTTAAAATTAAATTAAACCAATATTAAAATATAATTTTTATATTAAAAAAAATTAAAACAGAATTTCAAAAAATTCTGATGGATTTAGTTACAAAATAGTTAAACATTTGTTGTAAAAGTTGGGAAAAACGCTAACAAAATCCCAAATTGACCAAAAAAATAAAAAAAATAAGTGTATGCATTTTAATTGTCATTTCTATTTATATTTTCAAATACCTGCACGGAAAAGAATAACAGTAATAAGCCAGTAGAAGCATTCGCTTCTAGTTTAAGGTTTCTTTTTTCATGACAAAAGCTTTGTATAGATTAGTTTAAGTATTTTTTTAACACTACTGCTAACTTCATCAGTCTATATTGATGTTTATTAATTTCAAACTACATATGAATTTTTATACGCTCGGAAGTACAACACAAAAATGTTCTTTACGAGGAAATATATCAAAAATTATTGAATAATTAATTATTTTATAATGACATTTATTACTTGTAAAGCACACCCTGCATGAGTGTTAATTACCTACTGCGAATACGTCATTCAGCTGAGGAAATTAGCTGTAAACACAATTAGAGAAATGTGTATCCCCTTGCGATTCACTAAGATTTATTACAATTTTCACTTCAGGTAGACTACCGTATTTGCCTTTCTTGCCTTTATATAATGTAGAATCATAGACTGTTAGTTTTTACAAAAACTTATTTTTTTATAACATTAATAATAATAACATTAATATATTACTGGTCTGATTGGGATTCTGGGTTTTCCCTATCGTTGCAAAGTTGGACCATATTTTAATACCTCCATATTAATTATACCATTTTGTATATATATATATATATATATTGTGGTTTGATATTTAAATTCAATGATAGTATTTTTATTTTATATTATGGAATTTGTAATTTTTATTTTTAAATTAATTGTTTAGTTCAGCAACATAAGCGTTTTGTTGTTTAATTTAAATTAAAGAAAGTAAATTTGCCTACACACAGTACAAGCTATTTTACATATTTGCATAAAATATAAACATATACGTACTTATAAATACATACTCGCATTTAGTCACATTTCATATTAACTGATAAAAATTACGAAATAACGCCAGCTGGTTTTCTTTTTTTGTCCTAATCAATAAAAATGCTCACGCATTCGCCCTTCCAAAACTTATATCATTTGGCACAAAAATAAAAAACAAAAACAAGCGACCAAAGTGAACTCTGGAATTTATACATACATACACATACACATAAATACACATCTACATGCAAATTGAAGAGTTCTTTGTTCTAGCAATCAAGGCGTTAATTTATATAAATATATAAAATGTATTTATGTATGTATGTATTTGTATATTGAACCTTTTTTATTATTTACTTAATAGTAATTTTTATATCTAATCGAATTAATTTGTAAAAACATTCAAATCAAATTAAGCACCAAAACCATAAAGGGTAAACACGCGCCAGTTCTACATCTGATGATAAGCGAGCAAATACCTCTTTAAGTTGATTGATTAATGTATGTGCGCATGTAAGTACTCATCCATATAGGCACACACACACTCACACATACATGACCTACGTGGCTTCTGTTTCACAGAATTCATTCACACAAATATGCATACACACACCTAAAAACAAACATACACATACGTACAGTGGCGCGACCATCAACTTATGGAAATAACTGTCAGCGCACAACACGCAAATAAATATACAAAAAAGTTTGTTATTGTTATTGCATATGTGCATATGGACATATATATACTTATGCGTGCACACATGTAATCACACCATATACACAGACACACAAAGTGACGTGACATGTTTAATTTTATTACCGTTTTGATTTGCAGGCCGTGAGCCGCTCATACACTTATTCAATTTTTTTCAACAGCTGATGCGCACTCATACACGCACTGGCACATGTAAATTGTTTGTGTGTGTTTACGTAGTAATTACCGAGTAGTCGATTCAAGTCGATCTTGGATTTGATTTGTGCGCCTGCGTAAATACAAATAAATCGCCGCGCCCAACTATCGAGGTCTAAGCATAAACACAGACTGTCGCTAGCATTGTCAAGCTAGAGAAGCGACGGCGACGGCCCCAACGCTAGCTGCGAGCGAGAGTGAGAGCGCGAGTAAGAGAGAGAGCGAGGGAGCAGAAAGAGAGAAATTGAGACTAGCTGTTTGGAGGCTCGGCTCCACAGTAAAATGCTTTGCACATTAGGCACAGCAATAGCAGCTGCTACCATGGCAGCCAACAACACTTGACAACACTGATGTATGTATGTAATTGAAAACACACTCATGTTCATAAAAATATAACTATATATAATACAACTATTACCCAAAATACTTTACAAGACTGATTCATGTATGTATTTAAGCATAGATACTCGTGCTCACATAAATGGTACTCTAGCTTATATAAACTTATCGTGTAATTTATGCAATATTATATAAGAAATATAATAAAATAAAATCAGCTTAAGACTATGGTATACAAAAAGTGTTAAGATTGGTATGCCTATCAATAAAGCATTTTCATATTTTTATTACTAATTTTAAAGAAATATATAATATAATAATGAATATTGATTCATGCCTCTTGCTCGTCGATTTTGTACCATTCATTCTAATGTTATCTATAATATTTAAATATTTATTAAGAATATTAATAATATTATTATATATATATTAATTATAAATAATAACTAGCAACTACGAACGACGGAATATGCAAACACATTCTTCCGTATAAAAGTATACAATTTTAAGTGTTGCCTCAGCCAACATACTTTATTCCCTTTCTTCGAGTGCTGCCTTTACTAATCCAGTCCATATGTAAACAGCCTGGAGCAAGTAATTCAGATTTCTGGACTGATCGCTGTTAAGTCCACAAAGAGCTTTGAGTTATGTACAGACTAATTTATGTACAAATGTACATGCAAAACTTATGTTTGGGTACCTTCTCAGATAAGGCTGGAATACTGTCCAACTACGATCGTAAAGTAATAAAACAGTGCGGAGATAGAGTATAAACAAAGAAATAACACTGGCTTTTAGCAATGAGATCTTCCTATTTGTGTCTGTTGTTGTTGTTATGTAAATGTTTTTACGATTATTGCGATTATATACGGCATGCATGTGTGTGCAAGAGTGTATAGGTGTATTTGTGTGCACTTGTCAGTAATGCACACACATACACACACCCAAATGCATATATGTATATATGTACATTCACACATATAGAAACAAGCACATAGAAGATTTTCGCTTTTTTCAGTTTCTTTGCGATTGCCTTTCCAGTCTGCTGCAAGCACTCGACCAAAGACCACCGAAGCGAGCCAGTGCCTGATAAATGCATTCAATGTTTCAGTAAAGAGTGGAAGTATTTCCAGCATGTCTGAAGAATCAACATCTGGCCGTTCGCACTCAGAGGATCTATCTAGGTAGCTAATCTCACTCACTCGCTCACTGGAATAGCCACTCAATTTATAGGTCGTTCTTTTGACTTGCTTGCACTCGCACACAGTTACAATTGTCGCTTGGAAGAGGTGCTGAAGACTTGTGCGAACATCCAGTCAATGGAATCGCTCACTGTTAACGACTATAACGACGTTTACATCGCTACACCTGCAGAAGAAGGAGAGAAGATGATCTCGTCCAGTACTCGCTACTCCTTCAGCGGGTTCATATCTACGCACAGCAGCTGCGGCAGCGACGACCTCTTAACGGACATCGTTCTCGAGGATGACAATCGCATTTCTCTGGCCTATGAAAATCTTCGCACCATTCCTCGAAGATTGGCCGACAAATTTGCTGCGCAGACGAAGTTTCTCGATCTGAGCTACAATAAATTCCAAAATTTGCAGTTTCTTGCATTCTTCGAAGAACTCGATACGCTTATTTTGGATCGTAACAGCAATTTGGATGTGAACACTTTTCCCTACCTGTCCAACCTAAAAATTCTCTGGTAAGTCGACAAATTTTAGATATTTTTTATACATACAGTAAGATATATATATATATATATATATATGATTATTTATATAGTTATGTGTAGATATATATAGAATTTACATTGGTTTCCGCATCTGTTTCGCCAGGATAAACAATTGCGATATCTGCAACATAACCGACTGGATTCATCGCATTGAGCGACAATGTCCTTTTTTGGAACAGCTCTCCTGCATGGGCAATCCGGGAATTCAGACAGTCTTCAAGAGTCAAGGCAAATCCACATCCGCCTCCTATTTCCGGGAATATATATTCCAGGTGATCCCCAATCTCAAGTTCCTCGACGGGGTTTCGCGCTATGCGTTCAGCAATGGAGACATCGACAGTCGGAATTCTAAGCCAGCAGCTAATTCATCATGCACTTCCATGACTGGACAAGGTCCTGACTCAACCAGCACATCCGATCGACAAATTTGTGACAGAAAATTGCCATCACCCACGCACAGTTTCAGGGAATTCTTTCGACTGAAGACGGTAAAAAAAGTCCAAAACCAAGCTGGATGTCATAATGGAAATGGATCCTCTACAAATTAAACAGAAAAACAATTATCTATATCAAATGTGTCTTAGTTTCAGTAAGATTTTGTTGTTTTTGACTGTTATTTTTAGTCTTATGTATACGTATATATATATATGTATATAAATATATATGCCTATCAGCTTTGTTTGCTTGCCGATGACCAATGGACAATCTGCATCAGAGCACTGCACATTATTACCCCACCACTCCCTCCCGACAAACAGCAATTTATAATCTATTTGTGTGCATATACAGTTGCTTACAAAATAATAGCACCACTAAGACATTATTTTGTACGAATGAACTTGTTCTGCCATTTTAATAAATTTATATAAGTATAAAACGGTGACTTAATTCACGATTTTTTATCTGACTTTTTTTAATCCTCCTATTCAAAAGTAAATTAAACTTATAAATTTACAAAAGAAGCATTAGAAATTATTTCTTTCGAGAGTGGTGCTATTATTATTATTATTATTGTTATTATCGTACCAACTGCATGTAGAGAAAGCGAAATGTATTTGTAGAAAACAAATACAAAACAATGTTAATTGAAATAGATTAAGAGTCGACAGCTTTGTGTGTAATGTATATCATCTTTCTCCTCATTCGACCAGCTCAAAAATTTGTATACTAGACAGTAAAATAGGTATGAAAATAATAACTTGTGAATTTTCAAAATACATTTGAGGCAACATGCTATGCAATGATAAAAATAAGATTAAATTTGTTAGTCTACTAAAATGCAAGAGTTTCTTAATGATAAGATCGTAAGCACAAATCTTCTATTCTCAGTCCTGTAATGTTTATGAAAAGCTGAATTAAGCCTGCATTATAATGAATACAATTTTATATTTTACAAACAAAATAAATATATCAATTAAGGTTTTCTTAATTTATTGTACATATTTCACTAATCAGCATAATTTTGACTAAAAGTCCAGAGAAATTTATTTTAAAAGCCCGAGACTCTTGACTTTCAATAAAAAAAAAAACAATCACGCCATGTTTACAAATTAAAATGTTGTATTTTTAATATAGATTTTCTTATTTAGAAAATTCGAAAGTTATCGTCTTTGCACCAAATTTTTGGTCCAAGTGATTATGTTTATTTAAACCATATATTAAAGAAGCAAAAAATTATAACAATGAAAAACTAAATTAGAATCTTTGCTGATCTCATTTTATATATTTAATTTTCAATTTTCTATTATAATTCATAATGTTTGGGGTATAAAATATTTAGTCTTGCTGAATAATATATTTCCAGAATATGTGTGTTTTAAAATGGATCTTAAGAGATTGATTCACTCCATTTATTGAAATAATATATAATTATATATTTTAGATGATTTATTGAAATAATACATAAACATGTATTTAAGATGTATATGACGTTAGGGTTAGATTTTTAAAAAGTATAGTCCAATGTTGAAGCATGTTTGGAATAGTTTACTACGCTTTGGCGGGCATTGCACCAATGATAACCTTATCAAGAGCAACAGCCTCGGGTCAATTGGACTTGATCTCGAGGCTGCCAAACGCCGAATCCAAGGATGCGATCCACTTGTCGTTGTTTTTAATCGTTGAACTTTTTGCAGTGTGAATCGAAGCCTGCTCTAGTGCCCATTGTGCTAATTTCTGGGACTCCTTTCGCTTGGTGCTAACCGCTTTACTATTGGCCAAAAAGCTGCAGCACAAAAACAAACCGTAAAGTGCACGCAAATTGTGTGGATTCAGCTTAATTGCCTGGGAGTAATAAGTGCGAGCTATTTCGACATTCTCAACGCCCCCCTGAAAGTAGTTTAATTAATTAAAATTGTTGAGGGCAGTCAGAGGTTCACTCACCAAAGTGTAACGAATGTCAGCTAGGCGCTGATGGATTAGATGGCTGTGTGGATTGTGAAGCAGAACTTCCTCCATGCAGAAGGCAGCCTTGCCGTATTCGCCCTCGCTCAAATAGAGATTGCACAACTCCTGCCACGCCTCCTGATCCGACATGAATCTGCGAAAACACATTTTAATACACAGCAATAGATAAGTTCAAGTTAAGTCTGCTACTTTTTCAGATAGACATTAAGCTCCTTGATGGCATCCAGGCGCAGTCCACGCGCCTTCATTATGGCAATTTTCCTTTTGCGTGGCGCCGCATTTGTCTCGTCCTTCTCGATGATGGCATCCAATACCTCGTTGGCGGCATCGTATTGTTCGAGTGCCTCCAGGCGCATAGCTTTGAACTTCATCACTCGCAGACTTCCAGGAAACTCGGCGCTAAGCTGCTTCGTGCACTTTGTAGCAATGTCGAAGCGAGCCGTGTCCAATGCGGCAACGATGACTTGCTCCAATATTAAATGACGCTCGTTGCCCGTTTTGTGAACTTTGTCTTCGAGAACCGCCACCCACAATTGGACGACATCCTCGCTGTGGCGACTACTCTCCTCACGCCAATTTCTGAACTGCTCGCGCACGTCTGCAATATTTATTTAATTTTTTCTTTCATTAATCTTAATAAGCACACCTCCACCCAGCAATTGGGTCACGGTTTAATAAATCAATTGAGCGGGCAGCTAAAAGTAGCTTTGCAGTTAGCTTGCATATTTTAGGTATTTACCTGACCAACTCATTTCTTCGTAGTTTAGCGACATTTTAATATAAGCTATTTTAATTTATAAGTTGTAGAATTTTATACAGTCCAACAAATATCGATAGAATATATTAATATTGTCAAAAAATTATTCTCATTGCGATATTTCATTCTCGATATTCTTAATCGAAATCGGTTTTTCTGTTTCAGTTCCAGGTGGAAAAAAAAGAATCAGTTCGATGAAATTTTTAAATAAGAAGCGATCGAAAAAGTATCGATGAAGTATTTGAAATAAAATTTATTTTTTATGAAAGCGTCTAGCTGATGCCCTGACAGATCAGAAAAGATAAATTTGTTTTGCTGTTAACTTTAATTTAAATATCTCCGCAAAGCTGATAGCCCTTTTACTTAGCGCATAATATTAATGTTATTTTACAGTTTGCGTTTCAAGTCAGCTGTAATATCTTTAAGCGTTGTAACTGTGAAATAAAATTCACAATATCGCCTATTGCATATTCGAAGGCATGATATAAATATCTATATCGATATATGTGTATCGATGATGCAATGTGTTTTCTGTATGCAAAACACTTTAAGACAACGGATCACAACACTATTAAAACTCGACACATTTATGAATTCGGTCACCACGAAACAAAAACTTGCCGCACAATCCAAGTCACTCGCGAAGGAAAGGATTAAACCTGATGTCATTTCTTTATATCGGAATTGTGAAATTATTTCCTTCATCGACTAAATATTCCCTGGAGTGAAAATTTACGTTCGGAGTTGGCTTGTTCCTCGTTCATAAATGGTGTATTTTTGTTGTAGTAGTACATACGAGTTTCTAAAAGTTGCGAATTAAAAAACGTTAGTGGGCGTTAAAAGCGCTGAGACATACTATTTTTAATACCGAAGAGAGAAATACTTAAGCACAATGCCTCAACAGCAACTGGAAACACAACAAACATTTTTGGGCTTCGATTTGAGCACACAGAAGGTAAAGAATGCTAACGAAAATAATAATAATAAGAATAACCATAATCTAAATTTTTAAATTTGTGACCTTATTGCTGAGACAAGGACTGCGAAATGTTATTGGGCAAAGTCAAATGAAAGCTAGAAGTCTAAACAATTCTAATCAGTAAAAATTGACTGAATAATTAACTTATGACCATAATACATACATATATTTATGTGTTTATGTAGGTATGTGCTAATGTGTGTCTAATGCGAACTTCCTAGCAGCAAAAAGACTTGCGAATTTGACTCGTTATCTACACGCTATATACCAAGATTGACATTGCATGTCTGTTGAAAATAAATATATGTATATATATATATATATATATATGTGTTAGCCTTTTATATTTTGAATATATGTATACATAAGATATATCATTTATTAGTTCTCCCCTGGGTATCTTTAACCAAAAATTATGGCTAATAATCTGACACAAAACATCCAATTTGCATTTTCTCTTAATGAACACATTTAGAGTACTATGAAGTGAATCCAATTATTGTTAATACTTTAATTATTAAAATTATTATTATTATTCTCATGTTCATTTTTTCAGCTTAAGGCAATTCTTTTAAGCTCTGATCTGAATGTTGTGGCCTCTGCAGAAGTAAAATTCGATAGTGATTTGCCCGAGTTTCGAACAACAGGTGGCGCCAGTGCAGGCCCAAATAAATTCGAGTAAGTCTAATTTGAGTTCTAATTCGATATCGAAATCTAAATGCACTAAATCACCTTTATTCGACAGATTCTTTGTGCAGCCGGTGATGTGGGTGAAGGCAATGGATATCGTCTTGGATCGTTTGGTAATGCAGGAAGCAGATCTGAGCACAGTGGCCGCCATCAGTGGCTCTGCCCAACAGCACGGTTCGTTGTACTGGTCAAAGCACGGAGTTTCAGCGCTGCGTTCGCTCGATCCGGATAAGTTTCTGCATGCGCAGATCGACGATTCGGCGTTTGTGGTCAATCGGACGCCCATCTGGATGGATGCCTCAACTCACAAGCAGTGCTTTGAAATGGAAACGGCCATTGGCGGACAGACCGAAATGGTTCAGCTGACGGGCTCCAAGTGCTATGCTCGCTTCACGGGTCCACAAATACGAAAAATTTACCAGCAACGCACACACGCCTACGAAGATGCGCAGCGCATCTCGTTGGTCAGCAGTTTTCTGGCTTCGCTATTCCTTGGCGATGTGGCGGCCATTGACTACTCCGATGGCTCTGGCATGAACCTATTGGACATTCGCAACAAGACATGGTCGAAAGCCTGCCTCAATGCATGTGCACCCGATTTAGAGGAACGCCTTGGTGCGCCAGCCGATGGTTTCTCTGTGCTGGGCAATGTCTGCGATTACTTTGTGCAACGCTTTTGCTTTCCGCCCACCTGCCAAGTCGTTGCCTGCACCGGCGACAATCCCTCAGCCCTGGCTGGCATGCTGGTCGCCAACAACTGGCTGAGTGTCTCCCTGGGCACGAGCGACACGCTCATGATGAGCCTGGAGGAACCCCCCAATCTCGAGGAGGGCCATGTGCTCTGCCACCCAACTGAAACGCATGAATATATGGGTCTCTTGTGGTATGTATAATAACTAATCATTAATATATCTAATACTTATATCGATTGACTTTTATTTAGTTTCAGAAATGGTTCACTGGTGCGCGAAGCGATCAACAAATTGGAGGCAAACGGCAGCTGGGAGAGATTCAATGAGTTGCTCGATTCGACGCCACGTGGCAATTTCGGGAACATGGCTCTGCACTTTAGGGAAATGGAAATTATACCCAAGGCGAAAGGAACGCTTCGCTGGAACAAGGAGATGCAGCCGAGCTCACCTGATGCCGCCAAGGGTGTAATCAAGTAAGTGGATTGTAAGAATCACAACACAGATTGTGCACAGATTGAAGAACTCGTTTCTTGTGTTTTTTTTTCAGGTTTAGTTCACCCCAAATTGAAATACGTGCATTGATCGAGGGACAAATGCTGCATCATCGTGCCATAGCGGAGGACATGGGCTTCCACTTTGGCAGCGAAACCAAAATACTTGCCACTGGTGGTGCCTCAGTCAACAAATCTATACTGCAAATAATAGCTGATGTGTTCAATGCCCCAGTCTACAAGCAGGTAACCGGATTTTAGTTAATCCTCATCGTTATTATCCTACTCATCGATTCTATTAGTATGAAAACTCTGGCCCAAAATGTATACAAATCACTGAAGAGTAATCCAAAATTGAGTAAGCCAGTGGCTAGTCAAGTTAAGCAGATGAATCTCCCGAATACACGAAGAGTTTTGTCTCCATTCTAAATGATTACTCCCAGTTATTGGAACTCATCTTTGATTCAGTCTGCCACTAATTTCAGGCAATTATAAAGAATGCAAATCACAACGTTCCAAATCTGGACTATGTTTATCGATTATAAAGTCAACAACAGTCTTACCTAACCCAAGCTAACCATTCTATTATACAGCCAGTAATGGGATTGCTACAACTTTGTTATTGTTTCATTATTCCATTCCAGAATGAGAGCGAGGCTGCGCTTCTGGGTGCCGCCTATCGAGCTGCCTATGCCCACTATGTCCATGAGAAAGGGCAGACTGAATCGGTTAAGAGCTATCGCGACTATATCCTTAGCCAGAAGCCAAACCAACTGAATATTGCCTGCGAGCCAAACAAGGATAGTGGAGCAATCTATGGGCCGATGCTGCAACGATATCGGGACATGGCCTGCGTCCTGGAAAAACAATAACAATCTCACAAGGAGCCGGGGCAAACTGCCTCTGCGTTCCACAGCTGAAACATCTTCAATTAGCACCTTGTGCACTTTTAGACTCCACATTCCATTCTCCATACTCTAATTACATAAGACTCAAGTGCAATTAACAAAATTTTACTGTGATTAACTAAATTTTTTTTATATATTGACGGATTGCAAAAGCTTTCACAAAAAATAAACTTTTACATGCGTAAATTATAGATTTTTGAATGGAGCAGCTGGGCGAGATTTTACTTCTTGCGACCGCCACGCTCCTTAACCTGCAAGTGCACCGTCGTCCCACTGAGCAGGTTGTAGAAGGCCATCGTGTTGTTATCCTTGAAGAACATGCCCTGCAAAAGGACGAAAAATACCACATTTATGGAAGTCCTTTGTTGAATAAAATTAGCATTGCTTACTTCGTAGAATATTTTTTGTTTAGCCGGCGGCATGCCCGTGTCGTCCTGCAGCTTGGCCTTGAGGTTGGCAATGGGATCGGTTAGCGCTAGGGTAACGGCAATCATCTGGCCATTAAGCTTCCACTCGGACTTGTCCGTGCTCGGCACTTGCACCTGAATGGTCACAGGACTCTGAAATGTGTAAAATCGGAGAGTTGTTTCCTTATGAACATAATTAAAAATAAAACTTGTGATTTACCTTGTGATTAGCAATGAACTCCGCCTCGGGGATCAGATTATCTTCGGAACGTATCTTCTTCGTGGGCGGTTCATCCTCTATGGGTATCAATTCTACAGGCGGCGCTGGTGATATCTGCGGTGGTCCTCCACTGCCAGATTGCATGCCCATGTAGCCACCGGGGCCAGCGCCAAAAGGTGTTGCTGAAAAAAAATTAATCACAATTTAAATCGGAATTCAGGTGCTGATAATAATGCTGAGCTTCTGTCAAATAAACGGTTAAAACCTAGTTTTGAAATGGCAGGAATAGTAATATGGACTGGACGTTATTAGATGAAGTTCGTCCTATGAAACCATAAGTCATAAAACCAAAAGACAAACATTACATAAGGTTTTTGAGACACGGTTTAGGCTAGACCAACTCGGATCAAACAGTAGGCTGGCCCTAAGATGGGTTCCGGGACAAGCAGTCAAGATTAGGTGAAGGGAGACAAATAACTTGACCAGAATTGATTTGTGTTAGAGGAAGAGGTCAAAAGATAAGACTAGGTTGGTTTGATTCAGAACAAGAAATAATCCTCTAAACCATACATAGCTAAATGGATATTCCGAGAAAGATGATCGCATTCGTTAAGGAATCAGGATTGAAGGCAGAAAAGTAGACTCAGAAAAGGGCATGAGACACCCAAAATAATAATAAAATAACTTACGCATCATGGGCGGCCTCTGCATCATCATAACAGGATTGGCAGATTGTGGCATGTTGTGTTGCGACTGCTGTTGTTGGTGTTGATGGTGCGGGGGCGGTTGTTGTTGCTGTTGTTGATGATGATGATGCTGAGGGTGATGGTGACCAACACCACCTCCACCGCCACCTTGGTGGTGCTGCGGCGGCTGGTTATGCTGGTTGTGCTGGTTCTTCGACGAGGACGGCTGCGGCGGCGCTGATAGCGTCGCTTTGTTGCCCACCGGTTTGGGTCCGATTTTCTCCTTTTCCTCATCATGAAGGAGTCCTTTGACCTTGTGTATCTGGTGTATTTGATCCTCGAGCGTGATATTGGCACGGGCTGCTCGTATGGCCACCTCCACGCTGGACGTATGCCCGTCCCAGGTAACGCGATCATCCTTCTTTGTCTCCTCCTCGCCGAGTTTCTTGCCAATGACAGTCTCCTCATCGCCCACGCCAAAGATGTCGGTACGTCGTTCCGCCAACTGCTTTAGACTGGCCTCAATGGCCGTGCCAGCTGCGAAGACATTGTCCTGGTTGATCTTCTCCACTGTATGCTTGTCACGCTGCTCGACCCAGCGTGGATCCAGTAGACCAATGCGCATATGCTCGGACACCTTGGAGGCTGGGATTTTCTCGCCAGTAATTGGAGAGATGAGATATTCGTCTGTTGTGACTGGAGCCGGCTTTGGTTGCGCAGCCTTCGGATCGTACTTCTTAACCACAACCTTGTCGTGTGTAGGCGGCAGCATGGGCGCGACAGTTGGTTGCATTTTCAAAGTTGGCGCATCCTCATCACTGGACGCCTCGTCCATGTCCTGCACCTGTGTGTTGTCGCGCTTGGCACTCGAGGGGGGTTGGCCATAGGCCGTGGCGTTTTTCATTTGAATGCCCACGCGATTCTCCATTTGCGAGAGCTTAACGCCATCGTCGATGTGACTCACGAATTGAACATCATCCTCCTCATCGGAATCAATCTGCATTTCAATGTCGCCCTCCTCCTCCATTAATCGCTCCTCCATCAGAACGCGGGCACCGACCTCATGCGGGTTTGTCGGTGGTGGAAAATTGCCACTCTCAAACGGCTGATAATCCACAGTTTCAACGACGACAAAATCATGCCAGTCAATTTGCGCATAGGCCACACGTTCACGTTCGACCTTTTCCTCTTCCCGGCGACGCTGAGCCTCCTGGTGCCGTTGCCAATTTGCCCGATACTTAACCTGCTCAAGTACTTGAACCATACTAGCGCGTCCGGGCGCACTTTCCACACGCAACTTGCCAAGCAGATCCTTGGGTGGAATTAGTACTTTGGTGTACTGCTCCAGTAGCTTGGTGAAATACTGAAACAGCGAATGCTGCGGCCGCAGAAAATCAAATTGAAAATTTCGCTGTTCTCGGCTCATGAGATTGGTTAGAAACTGGCGTCCATTACGGGCGACAAACTGAGCCGTTAGCTTCACAATGTCTCTGAAAAGTATGAAAAGAATTAGGAGTGTACAAATATATGTAAAGGGGCTCAGTTTAACATACAAATCCAGTGCCGAGATCGAAGGCGGATCGGCAATGAATTCAAACTCCGCTGGCGGTTCCTTCGGGACAAACTGTTGTTCCACAACTTGCTTCAGCAGCTCTTGCTGCCGTTGCTGGGCAGCACTCGTCACCGAGAGCTGTTTAATGGCAGTCACTACGTTATTGCTTGTATCTAGTGTGGCATACAATAAACTTATTACAATTTATTAATACAATTTGCTGCATAAATACTTGCCGTTGCCTTCGCGAAACTCGGTAACCTTGTGCCGGTAATAGGCGTGGTATGGATCACCTCCATTTAAGAAGTTAAACTTTGGATTGCCCAGCTCGTTTTGCCGGATGCGTGCCTCAAACTCCGGCCCGTTGCGCGCCACAAAGCTCGCCGTCTTGTCAACAATATCTAATTAGTTAAATTGCTTTAATTGAGCGAATAGAAAACCTTTAGATAACAAGTATGTGTATATAGATAAAAATGTGTTAATTATTTGTTTTGTAAAAGGATGCTTCTGACTTCCGGCGGAGGATAAATAATGCCCACGATGGGCCCAGACATTGGCTTCGATTGCTCATTATTGAACTGCTCGTTGGAGGCATCCGCTTCGAGTAAAGGCATCGTTAAGAATTGCTTCGGGTTGAGTTATTTATTTATTGTTTTAAACGTTTTTATGAAATTCGCTTGTACATCAACAAGAAAAGTCGGCAAAATTCTAGAGTGTGACCGTTTCTGAAAAAGTTTAAAATAACGACTCACTAAGGAAATCTAAAATTACTACATTTTTGTGCATAATACCTAAGCAAACTTAAAATCTTGATTTTAATAAATCTCATTAAATATTAGAATAAAAATGCTTGAATACTACATAATTCTTAGCCTCGTATTTAAAAATAAATATTGTTTTTAGTTTGGTACCAAAACAATTCAGGAAGAACAGTATTTTATTAATGGTCACTCTAATATTTCGGAGTTTGGTTTTATTATGACAACTTTTTGGATAATTATTCGGCTGTGCGTTTTGATTTGTATTATTATATATGGACCAACTAATTATCTAATAATTTCACCAAATACATTTAAATTGGTCCGTGTTAAAACTTCAGAGAAATATTAAAAAATGTAGAAGGAAACACATTTGAATGCTGTTGTATTTAAGATTTTATTATTAAGGATTATAGATATCAGAATAACCATTCTGACTACGGAAAACTGATTGACTTTTACAGTTTCAGATATTTTCATATCTCATTTTTCTTCGCCCTCAATCTCTCGTTTTCATTTTACCAACATTGTTTGTTTTTATTTGATTTTATTTATAATCTTTTGAAGTTTGTAGGTTATATTTGATATACTTCCTACTGCATCAGTGAACACCAAACAAATAAACAAAATAGTCAGGAGTAATAACATAAAATTATATTTCAGAATTTAAAAAATGAACAATTTTGTAATTAACTTCTACCTGAAAACGAATGATCTCTGTTTATGGGATTGCTGAAACTGATGGACATGCGTGGAAGATCTCTGTTGATAATTCTTAATAATTTAAAGTGGGTGTCGGAGGCAAAACGTGTGCTTTACAGTTACTTTTGTAGTGATATCAGCTTAATTATACGTGTGTAAATCAATAAATATTACAACTCATTTGACCTAGGTGTTCCTATATTGGTTTGTGTATATTTACGAGGATCGGCTGATGATCGGGCTTAGTTGGAAATAAAATTATAGTTTTTTTTAGTTAAATTATTGAAACAAATTTGAAAAATATGGACTATTAAGAGGCGTGGATCAAATGCCTGTTTCCATATGTTCTCATTAGAAACGATTAGGGGACTATTGGATTAACTGATAATGCTCGAAAGAATATTAGATGGAAATGCAATTTTATTTGCATTTCAAATATTACGCATTTTTTACGTAGGCTGTCTACCGGTCTCCGTTTGTTATAGTTGGCAGTTGTAAACCTGCTTAGCACACACATAATTGATTGTGCAAGTGCTTTTGTTCGAGCATGAATGTAGTGTTCATGTGTCGACTAATTTATACATAATTTTTATATATGGTCATAACGACATTTGTATGTACAAAACTAAGAAAACAAGAATTTCGCAACTGAACCTCATAACAAAAAATGTAACCCATTTAATTTATTTTTAGTTTGAAATTTATTTATAACAGCTAACTACAATCGATTTTTTAACATTTAATTTTATATTTTAAAAGGGGAAAACAAGTGGCTCTAATCGTATTTCGCAGATTGTAAATATGTAATTTTATTTCGAATATATATAAGAAATACTATATACTTTTTTTTTGGCTATTAGTGATGTAATGCAACTGAATCACAATAGTTTACTGCAGCTAATTATTTGTTTCGCATCACTATCGCTTAATGGCCCTTTTTTGCATCGATTATTGATAAGCAGCTAAGCTTCCACACTCAGTGCATATTCTTCGAATTTACGTTGGAAAAAAAGCTATCAAATAGAGTAGCTGATAAAAATTACATTGCCAAACTGAAGCTTTTTTGGTAGTTAAAATTTATTTATTTAATCAATGTCGATTAACATCAGTCAGTAAGACGCCATCACCTATCGACTGATGATCATTTAGAGGAGATTATGCGAATCCTTTGAAATATAATATGAATGTCGCTGACAGCTGCCCCCAAATTAATAATTTTAGTTTTAAAAATTCACAATTTGTTTGCTTACATTTTTTATGGGAACGTCCTTATTTTGAGTTTATATTTATCTTTTGTTTCAGTTGGTTGTGTACATTTTTTGACATTACATGATTTACTCGAATAAAGGGTACTTTATAGTCAACCTCACAGCAACAGCTTTGTAAGTCTCTCTCTCTCTCTCTTTCTGGAGAATCTTCCGCTCTACTGTACGCAATCAGCTGATAACGGCGAAGCGTAGCTCAGCTAATAATTGTTTTGTGGTTTGCTCATCGCTCAGTTGTAAACGAATCACGCGCGAGTCGTGGCTGGACCTGAGCCGAGACTATCGTTGTTGAAGCGCAATTGAGTTGTTCTTATCAATATTCCAAAAAGCACATCAATTTATGTTATATTAAATCACATCAGGAAAACGTCAAACACAAAGAATTTCGCAATGGCACCAAGTGTTTACCTTTGCCTGTTCGCACTCGTAATCTTAGTGGCCGAACTTACTTGTAGTGCGAATATTCCTGATTTTTCAAAATGTAAGTCTAATTTTGTAATTTTGTACGTGCCGCATGCATTTACAGGCCTAACACAACAATATATATATGTATACGTCTATATATATATATATATGAGTACAAATATCAAACATACTTATTTCTTCAACTCTTGTACTTACGTTTTCTATACAAGAATACTCATATATATATGCTATTTTGGTTGAGCATTATTGATTTAATTTGTTTGTTGTTTGTTGATGTGTTGATAACAATTTACAGTGGAATTTTGTTCAAATTAGCGTGTTCTAAGAATTGCACTTTGTTATTCACCAAGTACCATAATTGAAATAAATATTTTAAGTTCTTAAAATAAATCAAATAACAGCAATTTGAGATTTATAATCTATATAATTATTAATTAGTTTTATTATTATTTTTTATTATTTTATTAGTTTTACATCGTACATACTGTTAAAATTGACTTAGACATAGTATATATATAAAAGTATATGTATTCTTGGATTCTCGTCGTAGAAATGCTGTTACTTTTTGGTAGGCAATAAATGATTATTAATCTAATAAAATATTTAATTTTACAGCGAAACCCACATTAAGCAACGATGTTAGGACATATTTCAATCACATAACGCCGGACAAATTAATGCAGTTTGTAACCTCAGGGGTCGAATCATTCAATCGCCAGAAAAGGTTGTATTTTATTATTTATTTTCATTATTTATTATTATTTTTATGTATTTTATTATTAATAATTATACAAACTGACGTTTAGAGTAGTAGAGCGAGTCGCTTTTGGAATCATATTTAAAAGTTCTGATACATTAAAAAAAAACTCGAAAAAAGAAAACATATTAATACCATATTTATGCTGTACAAATTGACAAAAAAAATATGTGTGGGATATGTATGGTCTGTGATTTCTACAAAATATCCCAATTTTATTAACGAAATGTAATTTTGTTGTCCATCTAGGCTTGAGGAAAGTCTCTTACTATCTGAGATCACAGTGATCAATGGCAGCTTATCGCACGCTCAACTGTTGGATACATTGCCAAATGAGGAGTCCAAGCTTGACAGCGATGTTGCAATGAGCATGCTGAAGGCGAGTCTTTTCATGTACAACAGCTTGTGTGACAGACGGGGAATCAGTAATGATGAATGCCGCACATTCTTGGAGACAAAGCCAATCCCTCAAGGCAGCACACTCCGGGCTGACTGCGAAAGGCTACTGCATGGTCCACGCAATGGTCACCATGCCTTCAGGCGACTACTGCCGCCTTACTACGCGAATGGTTTCCACCAGGTGAGCAGGCGAGGAGATTGTGGTTGAGCGCGCGCTTAAATATTGCATTTCAGATGTTTGGTATTTACTCCACTCTGCCCGCCCCTTGGCCAGTAAGAATGGCTTTGTATGATCAGGATGAGAGTGCAACGCACAACTTGAAAACGGGGACAAGTCAACCAGATAAAAGCGAACATTTAAATTTAATTCTCGCTCAATTTGCACAGTTTGTGGAGCATGATCTGAGCAAGACGGTCGCCCAGTCAATGAGTATGAGTCGCCCGATTGAGCAAAAAACACTTGCGTTAACAACCACTTTTTTCGCCAGGAAATGGAGCTTCGATTGAGTGCTGCAACAGTGATCAACATGAAGTTCTGCCTCGCCATCATCATCCGATGTGTGCTCCAATCTTGTCAAAGGGAAGCAGCGATTGGCAGAACTGCTTCAACTACGTGAGGAGCGCTCTAGCTATTGGCGAGAGTTGCAACTTTGGAGCAGCCGAGCAGGTGAGTGCTATTCCACTTAATCTATTCTATAAATTATACTATACCAGCTATTTCTAAATATCAACGTTTTTCTTTTCTCTATTTTTTAGTATATTGTTAAATTAAAAAAATATTTTTTTATTTGCTTCAATACAAGTAAACTTAAACGTTATTTTCGACTTCACATATTCAAACTAGCTATAATATAAAATAATTTAAAAAAAAATCAAAGATTTTATGTCGATTCTATTCAATCACGATTTGATTGATAGAAGACAGATGACGGCTAAACTGTTATAAAAAAGCTGAACCAGAAAATCTCATTATCTGTTTCTGAATTTTTGAAAGAATTTTATGTTTTTAAATATGACGGTTTGCAATGCTATATTAAAAGAAAACTATTCTGAAATATATATACATAATATTTTTGGTATTTTCGATTTCAGGAATTTTGTTTTTCATATTTAGAAATTATTTCTGAAAATACGAACAACTTTCTCATTTTCATGACAATCTTTCATAATTCAGGACGATTTTAGTTGTGCACAGAATCTTTTTCAAGAACTAATCCATTTCGATTATATGCAATTGCAGCTCAACCAAGCCACTGGCAGCTTGGATCTGTCGCAGCTATATGGATTCACAGATAGCACCGAGCGCAAAATGCGGACTCTGAGCGGTGGGGCGCTGAAATCCAGCGGGAACGGGAAGTTGTTACCTTTGACCACGGGAGATGAGGGGCACACCTTTTGCGCTTGGGACAGCGATGTGAATGCAACCAACTGTTTTGCTGCCGGCGACTCACGTGTGAACAGCAATCCCCTCTCGATTCTGGTCTACACCATCTTCATGCGGAATCACAATCGCATTGCCGCCAAGCTCTCAGCACGCAACATGAACTGGAATGATGAGCAACTTTTCCAGGCGGCCAAGGCTGTCAATGTCGATATCTATCGTAGACTGATTATGAAAGAGTGGCTGCCGGAGGTGCTGGGAGAAGACAGCGCTGCAAATGTGCTTGCCGCATCACCAGCAACGGCTGGTCAACAACAGTCTGAGGTGTCCAATGAATTCGGTGTGGCTGCCATTCGTTTCTATTTCTCCATGCTACCAAATGAACTGCACAATCGGGTCCCCAATAACGAAGTTGATTCCAATGGAGCGAGCAAGTAAGCTGATATTCCATATCCAAAAGTGTTGCTTATGTCACGCTGAAGTAGACATCTTTGACCTCAAAGAGTATATAGAGTATATAGACTGAAAACGAGCCGATTTGACATAGTCTTGTCCGATTTTAGGTAAAACAACTTAGGTTTTGCTAAACACTCAGAATCCGCCTAAATTTCAAACATACTTTTGGCACTTATATATAAGTAGATTTTTTTAAACCATTCGTTTTTATATACATTTTTCTAAAATATGATCTTTACATATGAACACATAATTCTTGGCTAAAACAACTCCTTTTTGGGACACTTGTCATCAGATAATATTCCTTCTTGTGTCAACAGTCGGTTTTTGTTTTTGCCTAAATTATTATTAAAAAATATTATAAAGGCAAATCATGCAAATTTAAAAACTTTGAATTTCCCACTTTTAGAAAGAAAAACTTAAATTTCATTCAAAGTTTCTGAATTTTAGATCGAATAAGGCTTTTCGCATTTTTACTTTTCATACGCTTATGCCAAAATAATATAATTATTTATTTATTTCTAAAAATCAAAATATTTTGTAAACATTTTCACCTTAGGCCTTTGCACCGATTAACCATAAAAAAAAAATAATAAAGTAAATATAAAGTTTGTCAATAAAGCGGATTTGTAGGATGATTAGAATTGGGAATTTTTGTAAATAAAAAATTATCAGCTACGTGTTTTACGAATATATAATATAAATTCGGGGAAACAACCATTTAATGATCATTCTTGACTGAAACACTAAACTATAGTATACTTTTCTAATTGCCATAATATAGTAGACAATTCCATACTATATTATACATGAATTCAGGGAAATTACCATTCGGTCATTATTTTTATATATTTAGTTATTATATTTCGAATATTTTTAATAATATTTATGCTTTAAATCCGATTTTTGTTTTTTGCAGCAATATACTGCCACTAACTAAACTATTTGAGCTCAAAAATGAAATATACAAGCCACGCCTACAGTACACCTCCAATAAGCTGGACGAGATCTTGCAAAGTCTTCTGCATGAACGTGCTATGAAAATGGATGCTTCCTATGTGGGCGCAGTAAGTACATCCTGCCAAATATCCGCTATGCAGATGTTTTCAACACTCTCCGTTGCAGATAGTGTGGCATGAAGAGACGAAGCCACAGCATGCCGATGTCCTGGCACTTGACATACAACGTGGACGAGACCATGGCCTGCAGCCCTATTACAAATATTTAGAGATCTGTAATAGAAATAGTAGGATTACTAGATGGAGTGATTTTGAGGAATTTATACCAAAGAAAGTAAGTTGATTATTTTAAAATCTGTTATTGCAATTTCATCAAAAATATTTCTGAAATTTCGAAAATCTCTAAATTTTTAGAGTCAAAAGCCCTATTAACCCTATTAATAAAAAAAAGTTGAGGGTTTTTCTAGACAATTCTTAAATCAGTTTTGTTGATACTTTATATAGTCTTTTAAAATTTTACTTATGCAAATGTCAATATTTAATAAATTTTGCAAAATTTACAATTCTTGAAGCAGCAGACGAAAAAAAAGTATTCTTAAAATAAAGCTTTTCTAATTTTTTCTTAATGAGAGAAATTGTTACTAAAAAAAAAATATAAAAATGTTTTCAATTTTAAGAAGTTTAATTAATTCTTAAAATTATGAATCCAAAAAAAATTTCTGCTTTTCAGAACGATTTTATTATAAAGTGTCTAAATTTCTACGAACATTTTTTTTAAGGTCTTTAATGAATCGTAGAAACAAAACACTATAAATACAAATTTATTCTCTGAACCCCGCTAACTAAGTATGTCAAAAATGTCTGGAATTCGTTATATCTCTAAGAATTTGTATTAAGGTATATTGGATGTATACGATAAAAAAAAGGTTTGTCTGCTTCGCTGGGGATATTAAAATACTCCCATCTTTAATAAGTTTCAGCAATGAGTATCCTGTGATTCTTGTGTGTCAAATCCATACTAATATACATATTTTGATAAAAGACTCTACCTGTGTATCATAGATTAATGATAACGATTATTATTTTTTTCCTTGATTATTCAAGATCGTGGATAAGCTAAGGACTGTTTACGAGAGCTGGAAAGATGTGGACCTTATAGTTGGTGGCATTTCAGAGTACACTTTTGACGGCACTGTCGGGCCCACATTTAGCTGTATATTGGGTGAGATAACTTGCTACAACGTTGATTAGGCACTTTTTTTTTAACAAATCTACAATTTCTTTTAGCTGAGCAATTCTCAAAAATACAACAACGTCATAGGCAGCAACAGTCCACAGAACACACTAATTTACTGGAGGCCTACAGATCCTTGAACGGAGCACGACTTCTGTGCTTGAACTCCAACTTGAAGGCAGTGCCAGAGAATATATTCCGAGTGCAATCAAACAGGTACGAGGGAAACTTGGGGTAAATTGCTTGTTGCACAATTGCAGTCGCAATTTACAGTAGCTGGCGTTATCTCTAAGACTGCGGGGCGCTGATTCATAGTGTGGTATAAAAGTCGATTTAGTTTTATTTATAACTTAAGGAGCCATATGATAAGCATATCAACAGTAATTACATTCGTATAATGAGTGGTTTCCTACTTCTTTTTTTTGCAGCAATCGACTGGTCATCTGCAGCGATGTGGAATAATTCAGCAATTCCAGAACGCAGTAGCAAAACAACTTTTCCCAAGACGAATTCAAATGATGTTACTAAACTTAACTATGCTAGGAACTTTTGAAATTCCATTAAAAAATACTGATTTTTACAATAAAAAAAAAACCTTATGTTTTGTTTATAATGGTATCGGTTCAAAAACTCAATATTCTCAAAAATTTAGACTGGAGTCCAAATTTCAAAATATCGCGATACTTTTTAACATTAAAACAATAGTTTTTATTTTCATATTTCAGATTAAATATTATCTAAAATTTAAAGAAAATGAACCAAATGGTTTGGTTAATTTTCCAAATGTGCAAAAGGGGTTCTTTCTTTGAATCTAAGGAAAGAATTTTAAGTTTTTGCTGTTTAGACATGCATTTCATTATAAAAGAAAATATTACAGATAGATAGATAGATACAGTCACATATCTCCCACAATTTTAATGGCTATTTGTTTTGAAATTGCTTTATCTTCTACAGTTCAGTTAGAGTTGGAGCCGTCAGATTTTTTAAATATATATAAGACCCGATACAAAAATTGATAGACATGCGCCAAATATTGCCAAAGTTGATATTTCAGAATGTGTAAATCGATAAATTCCCATTTCTGCGACAATTTTAAATTTACTTAACTTAAACTTGGAAGATAATTTGCTGGTAACAACCTTCAAAGATCGGCATGTTAATTTTCAGACTACGCCTACACCGGCCGAGCAACTTTTACCTGGTATGTGCACATCTACAATAATTTAATGGCCAACTAATTTGAAAGATGTACTGCCCTAAAAAATTCAGAAATACAAATTTTGGACTACTCCCACTCCCGACTGCAATGTTCTATCTTGTTTTCACTAAAATTCATGATTATAAAATGCCATTCAACCGCCTTCAAAAGCCGATTCCTATCTTGCGACTACACAAATCACTGTATTCTTTGTGTCTACACATGACTCCCCGTTCTGTTCCGTCTATACCAACTTCAGCTACTTCCAGCCTTCTCTTAATCACAATTCTTTTTGTTATTGCTAACAAGAACTTTTTCAAGTACTCGGCAGTGATTAAAATAACGGTTCCATCACATGGTCAACTAACTAATTCATGCTAAGTAATCTGATTACGGCTTTAATATGTATTTCTCAATCCATGCAACAAATGTTGGACCATTTTGCATTTAAATACCTCCAAAAATATAATTTAATGGTGTCGACTAATTTAAAAATGACGCACCTTGGACAAGACATTATACCTTCGGTATCAGAGTGCTATTACACATTGAAGATGATTTAGTAAGGGACAATATAAAATAATGATTGATATATAAACTCATGAGGCCGTTGATATACATTATTTGCTTTTTGTTATCATCCTCGAAATGGAAATTTTTTTTGTTATATGCTATCAGTCATTGAACATAGTCAATCAATTTGGTCAATTTAAACAAAATCGAAAAATCATTTGTTTTGAAAGTGTTTATTTTTACAAAAATTTTAAGTTTAGTTTTGGGAATTGTCTAAATAATTATTTAATTATTTTATTGAAACGTTGTTTCTTCGGGTTTGACCAGTGATGAATGCTTAAGCAAAACTGAAAATAGAAACAACACTGCAAACAAAACAAATCCATCGAAATGATTTAAAATATCTAATTAAAAATATACATATGCATAAATTTATGAAAAAACTACCAAAATTTCATTAAAACCAGAAAATAAACACTAAAGTTATGGTTAAAATTATATTCTCATATTGATCTCATTTCTACCAAGCAAACATTTTCTGTGGGTATATAAATATGCGAGCGCATGTGTGTGAAAGAGATGGCATGATAATTGATGCGAGCGTCAATGTGTTTTGTGTGTATTTTGCAGAACACCGTTACCTATGATTGCGTGTACGTATAAATGTATGTATGTGTGCATATGCACGTGCGTTTAGCCAGGCAGTTGGGGATCAGTTGGGGCTTGTGTACAAAATTTGCAACTGCATTCGTTTCTTTTACTCTTCAGTGCATGTGTTCGCTATAGGAAATGAGTTAGCCTGCTCACACTTAGGCTAAAAACTTTTTAAGAGGAAATTTGTTAATAAATTGAGAACATATTCAACAGCTGAGTTCGAATTCACTCGACTACATCATTCATACTTACTTGTGTAATAAAATCATTTGTTTCCAAAAATTGACAATTTTTATCACATATTTAAATCAGAGATTGGGTATTGCCGAAATTTCAAAATAACTAATTCATTGATTCGCTATCGTTTTTAATTAAAGGTATGTTATGCAGGTTTGTCAAGTCATGATAGTGTAAGCAAAATTGAAAAATGAAAAAAACACAACAAATATTATAGACAGCACTGCGATTTTACGATGGTGCTTTGTTTTTAGGAAAACACTCCATAACAAACAAATTCAGTTAGTATATCTGTTATTTATATATGTTACTTGATGAATCGACTTTTCTATATAACAATAACAGTATACCTAAGAATTCCCGGAGCTGAAAATATATTTGTATGTGTTTTTGTATTGTTCGTAAGCGCCAGCACAAAAGAAAATAATACCTGCTGTGAGAACAAAAACAAACACGTTGATAAAAAAAGTCTTTTTCATATGGAACCCCGATAAGATTTACCCTGAAACAATTTCAGCAATCAATTAATAGAGAGCCAACTGATAACGCTCCATTGCACATTGACATTGGCATTTAGTTCAAATTGGAAGCGCGGCGTGTCGAGAGTGGATTTTTTTTTGCTTGGGCAGCAGAGTGCGCTTAAATATTGACTAAGGTAAAGCATTGCTCATCCCGCGTATTTTAAGCTAATTGTGATACCTCTGATAACGAATAGAAAGTTGTAAACTCCCAATAAATCAAGATGCAAAAGATAATGCCGTGATTCCGTTGAGTATATGAATGACAAATTATCACATGTATGATAGTGCGTATGATGTCATGCCATCAAATGAATTTTTATAATAACAAAATCAACTGAACTTTAAACACGAACTAAATATATAAAAAAATATGTGTCGCTTATGTAAGACACATTTAAAAAAGATTGCTTCATTTTTAAAGAATTTTCAACCAAGCTGTGGAATTTACGGCAAGGTGCGCAAATACAAAAGCAGGCGCTAAAAATCGTTTATCTAATCAGCACAAAAGTCGCCACATTCCCAATCTGGCTAGTGTACCACACATACATAAATATAGTTGGGGAAAATGTATCTCTATCTCTTCTATATTCGAGTTCAACTCCATATATAGTTCAAAATGTTTTGTAGATTGCATTTTAAATCATTTCAAGTTTGGTTGCGCGACATGTGTGAAACGCATTTAGAATACAAAAGAATTCTCATAAGGAATATCTATTACAATGGTAAAACCGGGCAACAGAACTTTAAAATACTTTCGATCCATTGTGGTGACGGAGAGGTGAATAAAAAAAAAACTTATTTAATTTGTAGATAAGTCAAGTTTCTTATTATATTAATTTATCGCATTAGAATTATATATGCCTTCAAGTATATAAACTGATAATGTGTGGAAATGACTCAATATATTTTTTAAAATAAAACAATCAACTTTTTTATGATATTTACTAATATAAAATTGTTTACAAAAGAAAAACAAAATAATTAATGCGCTTTCTACAAACATTTTACAATAAAACTTGTGTTAAAAAATTAAATGTATAAAAAAAATAAAATGAAATCGCTGAAAGCTCATTTCAATCGGTAAATTGCTGAGATACTCCTAAATGGGAAAACAACAAAATATTCACTATTCCAGATGCAGTTTTTAAACTTTACCACTTTCGCTATGTTTGAGTAAAAATATTCTTTGCTGTTAGCTGCAATGATGCTCAATATTGAATTTTTATGGACATTCAATATGTAAATATACAAAAATTTGAATTTGCATATATGCGAATGTGAAATCAATCATAAATAAGGCAAGACGAAGACCATAAAATCCTTGAATCTCTGAATTTGAATGTGATAATTACGAATTTTCCTTTAAATTAAATGTTTTAATATATACACAGTTGTGCATAAACTGACGATAGTGCTTCTAAGTTATAAACTTATGATTTCCAATAAATTTGTTAATTAGCAATTATTTTTTTTTTACCAGCTTATAGCCCGTCGATTACCTGAAATTTGTGTGCTGTTTCGTGTGGATTTCACGTTTTGAGTCATCAGATAATAGTCGTGCTTTCACCTTTGATAATTTTAATAGCTAATGGGGGCAAGCACTGGGACTATTAAGTGGGCTATTTGTTGTTTTTTATACAAAAAATTCAAGCATTCGAATTCATGTTTTTCAATATTTTTCCAACAGCTCTATTTTTGTTTTGAGGCTTTTAGTTTTTATGGAGACATGATACACTGACAGCAGTTATATAAAAAAAATGTAAGTTTGCAGAATTTCCTTCAGTGTCAAAGTATAAATGCACCGACCAATTAAAGTCAATATTTCGTTGTTCTGCATCAACATCAAAGTCGATAAAATCATCGATATCCTAAACATTAAGCGTTAGAGACTACAATTCGGAACTGAAGTTCTGGTATAACATTTACAGATGAAATTTATTTTTATTTATTATATCGAAGCATTCCAACTTGATTCGATAAAAAAGTATTTTAAATGTGATTATTATTATTATTTTTTTCAATAATTTATTTGGTTTTATCGTTTTCTGTAGTATGCTCCGAAACGGCTATGAAAATGGGCCTCGATCCAGCAATGGAGCCATGGAGGCCGATAGTCATAAGCCCACATATGCCTTGGATCATTTGGCCACATTTAAATTAAAAACCGAGGCTGAAACAAAACAGCCAAAAGACAAAATGAAACTTTTGATTGAATTAGATAAGACAGGTGGTATATGGCCCCATACGATGTACATGTGCTTCAATGGCCAGTGGCTTGTCATGCTTGATAAGGATATGAAAGAAATCGAAAACTTTCCGGGTAGTCTGATAACGGAGCCAACAGCATTTATCAGTGAAGATCCCCTGGAAACTTACAATAATGTTTTAGTTTTCTCCGTGCCGGGTATCTCCTTGGGCAATACGGAAATGCATATTTTTCAAGTGAGTGAAAATTGTCTTCCTAAATGATCTGAACGCTCTAAGCTCCAATTTGCTACAGGTCAGAGATGTGAGCTCGGTACATTTGGTGGAGGACCTTCGCCTGCTAAGCAGCGGTTCACCAGTCACCGTCGACCGCAACAAGACACCCATACACTTGCCAAAGCTTGAGCGACCTGCCAATCATCAGGCTAAGGATCAATACGGTATCGCAGCGGCTGCGGCAGGAATTGCAGCCGAGAAGAATGCACAGGATCGCGATCAGACGGAACGCGATGTTCAGGTGCTCAACCACTGCTTGTAAGTTTGATTTTGAGCTCTTATTTTGAGAAATTTACATTTGTTACCCAGTTGTAATGAGCATTTTAGCAATAACACTCCGAATAATAGCCGAGTCAAGTAGCATAGAAATACCCCATTATATTTGACACATAATATGCAAAAGCATAACATCATCAAGATCGGATAAGGCACACCCTTATGGATCTCATTTTTACCAGCAGCCTCAAGCATTTTCTGTAGGCAAATAAATGTGCGAGCGCATGTGTGTGAAAGAGATGGCATGATAACTGATGCGAGCGTCAATATGTTTTGGGCGTATTTTGCAGCAGCCCGTTACCTATGCTTGAATATACGTATTTATTTATGTATGCAGGTATATGCACGTGTGTCTAGCCAGCCAATTAGGGATCAGTTCGGGCTCGTGAATAAAAATATGACATTGGTTTTTTTTACTTATCAACCACGGCACATTTATGGGTGCAAAACTTAAAAAAAAAATGTTCTTAATAAAATTATAATATTTTTATCTACTAGGTCAGGGTTTATCATAGATTATAGATTACTCGACGTGCGAAATTATGTGAACTGCAGTTCGGGTAAGGAAGTAGTCCGTTATATGAAATATCTTTGAATGGGTTAATTAAGTATATATTTTAATTTAATGCTTAATAGGTAGAAATATACTAGTTGCATACAAAATTTTGAAATGGGAAAGGAAGATAAATCTATTATGCTTACTTGCAAGAATACGTAAATTAACAAAGGACCAAAATTAATTAAATTATGTCGTTAGGCATTTGCAAATGATGACATGTTAAAATTATGAGATCATTCCAAGAAAACAACTGCAAAAAATTATTACACAAACAAAAATCTACAATCTGGATATAAATGCCACGGCTTATAAAATTATATTTGGTTCAAGGTTACGAATATCGAGGCATCGTGAACAAGAAATTCGATCAGATAATAATTTTATATTAATATATATCAATATAAAATATTACATAAAAAAAACAAATGTTCTGGACCAAGGAGTGACAATGTGTGGTGTCAAAAATTAGGATTTTAAAGATCAAGACCACCAGACCGGTTCCTTTAGAAACCTGCTCTGTTAAGTTTAAGTGGATAATCGACAGTTTATGGCAGTTGAAGAAAAAGCGAAAAAGCGAAAAAATAATACAAAATTTGTATGTTAATGTTACGAATAAAAATCCTGTTTTGTTCGATATGCGTTTAAATCTGTATGTAAAACTTTTGAGGAATAACTAAAAAATTTTAAAAATTAAGTGTTAAATTGTATAAGGAAATAAACTGCTAAGCGCAGGTTATATCATAGTCAAGCTCACTCGACTGGTTTTTCTCAATCTACGTTTTAATTAAATTTTATGTAACTCACATATTATTTATACTTGCATTTTTGTCACTTTCCACATTGAAGCGAGGATGTGGAACGATTTATTGCAAGGTTGCACTATGCAGCTGAAGCTTTGCATGAACTTGAGTCCCGGAAGAACCAACATAATCCCCACGGAGAGGGTCTGCTGGTATTGCGATCACGTCCACCAATCGAGAGCGAATTCTATGACATTCTAGCCAAAATAAAGCTGGCGCTCAATTACGCTGTTAAGTTGCAGAATCATTTTACCAAAGGTTCTGAACCCATTCACAATGTCTTCATTTCCCTGCGCACGATTGTGAATGTGTGTAACGATGTCCATGCCAGTGCTCATTTGCCAGAGAGCGTTGTTAATCCTCTGCTTCGCCGAGAAACAATTGGCTTTCTCAGTGGTTCACTTGACTCTAGTGAGAAAGAGCTGTGGCTCGGACTCGGGCCCAATTGGACAGTGCCAAAGGATCAATTCAAGGATCACAAGGGTTCATACCATCCCATTTTCTATGACGATTGGTCACCAGACTGGGTTGTCGATGAGGAGGTTGCCTACTTGGCACCAGCATTGAAGAATTCCCAATCTTACACGCCAATGCCGCCCAGTCCGGGCAGCAGTCGCACCTGGCTGAGTCGCCTACAGAGCCGCAATGTCAAAATCGCAGAGGTTGCTTACAATAAATCGGCCACCAATGATAAGGAATTGAATGTGACGAAGGGCGAATATTTAGAGGTATATTTTTAATTGAATTTGTATTCTTTTATTGAAAACATGTTTTAATGAATACAGATAATTGACGACTCCAAGAACTGGTGGAAGGCGCGAAACTCAATCGGTAACATTGGCTACGTTCCGCACACAGTGCTAGTTCCCTACAACTTTGAGCACGGCATCAACCGGAATGGACGCGACAACGAGTCATTGGGCTCGGCATCAGTTGAGAACGGTGAAGGTGAGGCAAACAATCCGCTTTATCGCAACACGTTGGCAATGTATGTGCCGCCAACGGATCGTGAGTCGCAGCAACCGGTTGGTAGCTCGAAAAATATGCCTCGATCCTACTCAATGCCAAATGTGCCCGTCCCACCGCCAATGCCACCGGCAAGCGAGAGCCAACCATCCACTCCGAGTGACACTCTCAAGCGAAATATGGCAGCCGCTGGTACCCTTGCAGGTGAGTGCTCCATTTGCATTATTTTTCATATATATACAATCTGAAAAAATATCAAACTCCATTCTCTAAAATTGAGAAACATTTTTTTTTTAAATAAATTTTTAAATAACAGAAATATTTATTCCTAAATTAAGGAAAAAATCAAAAATCGCAAAAAGATAGTTATTTTTTTATGCATTTAATTAATAGTTCATATTATTAAAAAATTAATTTCTAAAAAGTATAAATACAAACCTACATATATAAAGAAAAATTGATCAATTATATAAAATGTTTGTTAGTGTGAGATCGTAAAATACTTATAATAAACTAAAAAAAATGTTAGAAAGAGTTGTATGAAAAGAAAGTTTGTATAAAAAATTCACTGAATACCCTGAAAACTAGAAAAATATTTTTTTCAAGATTTTAGAAAACTTTGCACTGAAACTAAGAGGAGAAAAATTTTGGTTTTAAGAAATTGACTATCAAAATAATAAGGGTGTTCCATTTGTCGATTCAAATAGAGTGAATTTTTATAACTGAAATCGATTTTTTTGTTGAGTGTACATTTGCAATAATATCCGGCTTTTTCATGCGACAGCTATGCGGGCTCGCAACGACTTCGATGCCGATGACGACGCCTATCTGTTGCAGGAGAATGTCAACGGGGAGCTGCGCGTCATGCTCCAGCAGCGACAGCAGCGCAGGGACCTCGAAATACTAAAGACCCCCGAGATATACATTAACCAGAACTCCACGGCCAAGGAGGTGGAGGAATGGCTGCGCGGCAAGGGCTTCTCGGACGACATTATCAAGCGCCTCCACACGCTCAACGGTGAGGAGATTTTTGCACTTTCACCGCACACCATTGAGACCTATTTTGGCCAGCGGGAGAGCCGTCGACTCATTTCACAAATTGTGCTACAAAAGAACTTCAGTGAGGTAAATAGATAGAATCTTTTTTTGATCATCCAAAATCCTCATAATTTTCTCATTTTTCCAGTACAAAACTATTCGTTCGTCTGAGCTGTCGGCTAAACTAGCTCGGGCTAGGCAAAAGGCAGATCAATCAAATGGAGATGAGGTCTTCTAGCCCAGCCTGCCTGCCTGGATTGACATAATGTCTACTTTGAGAGCAGCTTATTGAAGCCCGTTTCGGTTGGAGATTGATGTAAACTGCGCCTTTGGCTGAATACTTCTGTTGAATGGAACCCCTCTTGGCGTGTCATTTATTTATTTGTAATGTTTCGTTCATTTATTTTAAAATATGCTTGTAAATGCATATGCAATATGTAAATAAATATAAAAAAAAACCACATTTTATTGTTGCTTTGTTTATGTTAAAGCTCTGAATTCACACTACACAAATTATAGTCAAATATCCGAAGTGCTGACAAGCCATATATGAAAACAGACAATTAAAAATGTAAATGTAAATGTTTAATGTTGTGGGAATATAGCAAATCGCAAGGCCATTGTTCTAATGATCTGTGTATATTTGTTTGCATCCAAAAAATAAGTTTTCACGATCTTTGTATGGCCAACGAGACCACAACTATTAAACACAGTGTTAAAATCGTGGTTTTTCTTTTGCCTTTTGAAAGATGACTTATTTACTTATATTATATATGAACAAAATCAAGGACAGAACACTTGCAACGGTCACAAATTATATAAGCTGATACAGAAAATGACCCAATGCTTGTCGCCATAAATTCTGTAAATATTAACTCTTCCAAAACCAAATTATGGTTAATTCGACACACCAACGAATTGTGCGTTAATTGTGCCAACGGAATCCGGGATTTGTAGAGGCTTAGGACCCTAATGGTGGTAGCTCGTGCCGGGTGGTGGAGGTTGGTACTACTTGCTGATAATAATTTTATTTATTTCGATTTTACTGAAGGCTAACTGCCAAACAAGCCATTTCTATCTATATGATATAACTAGCCACCAAGATGTGGAGTGTGTCATTTGATTACGATGCAATTTGTTGCCCCGATAAAGCACTATTTACCCACCCATCCAATTGAGCTTTGTGAACGACATGGTTTTTATGGAAATCGTGTAAAAAAGATTATATGATCATTTCTGTGACTGTTGTCATTTGATGGCAAAAGGCAATACTATTTTTGAATTTTAACAGATAGTAAAAAAGAAAACTTTAATTATAGCAATAAAATTTAAAATGTTCTAAATGGGAAAACGTCTTTTATAATTATAATGACAGTAATATTAATATCATTAGCAATGATTATATTAATATTAATAGTACAATAGTTATAGCAATATTATTAATAATATTACAATAACAATACTAAGATGCAGTTACTGATGGAATATTGATTTTAATAAAAAGAAAGTAAAGTAAAAATTAAAATTTGAATGTATTTTTATTTAAATCGAACTGAAGCAAATTAATTTTCTCTGTTAATGCGCAAAAGCATTGAAGCAAATTAAGAGTTAGTAGTTGGATATCTCTAAAAGAATATTAACTTTGCAATATCTCTGAAACTATGTGATCTCTTCACTCCTATCTATCTACATTTATACCTATTTCCGTGAATTAACATTCGTAGGTAGCGATTAATTCCTTTTGAAAATGCAAACTGATCTCATTTACACAGAAACTTTTGATTGATTGATTACAAGATTGATTGCTTCGCATCCTCCACCTATTCTGGCCTGGAAATCATATTTATTAAGCCGAACGCGAAGCTACTTTTGATAAATCTCAAGTTACTCAACTTGGTCCCTTAATTTGTACCTTTTCATTAAAGACCTTCAGTCATTCCTTTTAATTTCCTGTATTCTGATGATCATCCTCATCACACTCGCCTTCAAGATGATTTAAACTCTATTCAACTTTGTAGCTTTATAAAGCAGGTGCAAAATTATATTAATGACTTTTAGTCGCTACATGATTAGGGAAAGAACTTTTGAATATGACATATGTGTAAGAATTGCACTTAAACTGGGGCATAGATTAGGGTTTACATGGGTAAATACAATACGATATATTAGATTATACGTGACGTATTTTAAAATAATTATATAAAGCGACCTATGCGATTTTAGTGGTTTAATTTTATGTGCGACTTAAGTAATATAGAATATATTGTTAATATATATATTGCTAATAGATTCCCACGTCTTTGCAAAATAATGGAGTCCAGTAGAAAAAGCCCAAGATACATCGTTGTTTAGTCGATTGCCAAAACATGTAATAAAATGTATGCAACATAACTTAACACAGAATTAGCATAATATATATAACAATTATTTAACGAAGACACGCCAAGTTCTCCCAAATATATTTATGTCCCTGGCACGAAGCCACACCACTATAGAAATCGCCAGAGCCATGACCTGCCTAACATTTTGCTCTTTGTCATATGTAAATTTATCCGTAACCCTTAATAACGCAACCCTGTGGATTGTGGTCTCATTATATCGTCAGCCCTGTTTCTTTTCTTCAGCAATGTGGCGCTTTTTTTTTTAATTTTTGGTGGTGGTAGGCGATAACTGCCAATCAATAAGTACGGACAGGAAGAAGCACACTGATCAAAGACATTTAATTCTCAAGATGTCAAGGCCCAAGACTGTTAAGAAGACAATTGACAAAAGCTGGATTCGTGAATCGCGCACTTTTTTACTCATGTAATTAAGGATACCTTGTCAAATCTTCCAGAAAACAATTTCACTAAAGAGGAGCAAAAGGTGCTATCCAAACTTAAGGGCAAGTGGGTGCAAAAGTACAAGGCCAAAGAGCGGATGCCAAGTCAAAGCCTGAAATCAGCGCAGACGGAACGAAAGTGCAGGTCTCAAGCCTGGATTAACGCCAGGAATAACGCCAGTGCTAAGCCTCGCACTACCCCTACTGATGTTGATGAGGTTTATTCGGATGTGAACACTGTCGATGACAATGAGAAGGTCGTCTATCGCATCATCATTCCGCCCTTGAGACCTCACTGGAAGTGCACCAGCTTCGATTTAATAGTGAAGGGACAGGTGTGCAAGCAGAATTTAATTCAGCCGATGATAAACTGGCAGCTGCTGGACAGCATTATGGGTGTGCCCAAGTCCGAAGGTACTGTCATATTTCAGAAGTATATCAATGACATGCTGCAGGCGCAAAATATTGATATATATAATTATAACAATTAATCACTTTTGTGGAAATCTTTCTCGACAATAAAAATTTTTTGTTTGAACTGAGCTGTACGTTTTCTTAGTGCTAATGCTCCTAGGCATTTCGGGTATTTTATCGATGACGAAAATCGGCCACACTCAATATAACGCCTTCTGATCGAATTTCAATATGGCGATCGGCCTATTGAATTCGTTCAGTTCATTGTTTTGCCACTCAAAGTGGTGGACCTTTTTTTTATTTGCATGCCGACAACTTTTGTGCGTAATCATGTGCGAGGAACAAAAGAGTGACACGTGCCTTGCGGACGGAGGCAGTGGGGGAGGACGAACAACATCGTCGGGTGGGAATTTTACGACTAGACTCTGTGCTCGCTTGCAGTGCTGCTGCTCGTTTGCGGTGCGACTGCTGCCGCCACGACGGGATCAGCGGACACACGGTGCCATACAGATCAATTCCAATGCAGGAACAGAGTATGCATCTTACAGGCGAAGATGCGCGACGGACATAGCGATTGCACAGACCAATAGGATGATTTGGAATGCGGCAAGTGAAAAAAACAAGCTAAACTTAACCTTACTTATCGTATCGTATCGAACCTTCACATTATTCTCTCTCCTATCTCTCCGTGCTTCTCGGTGTAGGCTACAAGCTGTGTCGGCAGCCGCCTTGGTTTCCGTGTGCCCAGCCACAGCGGAACTAATATACAACGGCGTCGACAATTGCCTTGGCGACGAGGATGAGCTCCATTGTTCGCGTCGTCTGGTCAGCTTTGGCAGGCGGAACTGCAGCTAGTACGAGCACATGTGCCAGGAACACAGCTGTATACCCCTCGACTTAATATGTGACGGCAAAATGGACTGTGCCGACCGCTCCGACGAGACAGCCACCATCCTCAGAGGCCACAACGGGCGCTGCTTGCAACGTAAGCAGTGGCTCTGCGACGGCATGGATGACTGCGGTTATTCCAGCAATGGGCGCAACTGTGGTGAGTTCAGAAATAAATAATACATTCATCTAAATAATAAATAAATAATTACATCGATACCGACTTTGACTTCGCAGAAAACTTCTGTCAGCCGTCGATCGGACAGTTTATGTCAATCATGACAGTTGCTTGCCACTGTCCCAGGTCTGCGATGGTCATGCCTAGCGGATGGCAGCGATGAGAGCGAAGCATCATTTTTTCTTTACTTGGTAAGTTGCATCGAAGACAAATATTACCTGTCCCACACTATACCCATAAAATTTTTCAGCAACCTTTCAGTATCTGAAGTATAGCTAGCAAAATGTGTAGCCAGTCGATCAGATTTTTAGTGTTCAGTGACAAGTAACTTATCGTTCGAGCCAAGGCTTAAATGATATTATATATGTATTTAGAAAATAAACGAAATGTTTGCATATTTAAAAATGTAATTTAATAGAGTTGTTGGAGTTGATTTTTAATTAATATTCTATATGCAAGTAGCTTTTTGCCTTATTTTGCAGTTGCCTTAGCTACTAGACGAATTGTACTGAATGAAAAGTGACAGACGAATATATTAACAAAATATATAATCGTGTGACTATGCTAAAGATATAAATATGGCATAAAGGATATGGCAGCTTAAAGTTGAAGGGATAAATAATTACTTTTTCTTCTAATCGTAGTTGCAAGTCTAACTTGCCAGCTTAATTTGGAACAATCAATTTCGCCACTGATTAGTTTATTTATGAAGATTAAGCATAGTTAGAAAGTGAAGGAAGAGCTAAGAGTTAAGACCCAGTCGAGAAAATATCATAAATTGTTTTTGTACATATTCTAAAATATTCTGACAAACAAAAGTGACATATTGAAGAATGACCGTTCTAGAATGCCAGAGATTGTGAAATATTTTTGACTGAAACACAGAAATTTGCTTCTCAAACGCATGCTTGGGAATGTAAAATCATTCAATTAAATTTATCACAATTCATTTTTAAATTTGTAAAAATTGATCGACTTGGAATTCTAGCAGAAGCATATATTACAAGTCTTAAATTTACCCTCAAGGATGATCGAAAATAAAAGAACGTAAGCCAGGAATAAATAGACGATAGTACAATAAATTTCGCTCAGTCATAGGAACTTTATTCCTGATAACTGGAACAATAAATAACAAAAAAACTATAAAATTGGTATTGAACTGTCTAATTTGTAGCTTTGTATTAAATATTAATTAATTTGATCATCATGTAATTTATATTTACCAAGAGCACTCATAAATGATAAGCTTTGACTTGTGTCGCTTTAGTGAGATGTGTGTCATTTGCATTGTGGCAAGGAGAATGTCAAAATACGTAATTAATCAAGACACTTACGCATAACAGCGTCACGCAGAGGCAATAACAACACAGCCAACACTCGTAACATTTTCGAAAGAAAATCTTTCTAGGTCAGACACGCCAAATTTCCATGCCAAAGTTTTGTCATATTACAAAAGCAGTGCTCCATAAAGGTAGACGGGGTTAAAAATATATTATATTTGTTAGCTGTGGTTTGTTTGTGCCTATGAATGTGTCCATTGTTGGTCGACGCTTGCATTAATATCATACAAATAGTATTTGGCACAGTGTGTCAAGTATTGCACTGCGGGTTCTCGCCAAAAAAAAAAGTGACAGACCAATCGACTGGTGCATAGAGACATTGTAAGCTAAATACATAAGTGTAAAAAAAAACTAAAATAAAACCGATCGAATTCAAGTATCAACAACAAAATCCCCCATCCCTTTGCAAACAGCCGTCGCTTTCATATTATTAAAAAATTAATTTCTAAAAAGTATAAATACAAACCTACATATATAAAGAAAAATTGATCAATTATCTAAAATGTTTGTTAGTGTGAGATCGTAAAATACTTATAATTAACTAAAAAAAAAGTTAGAAAGAGTTGTATGAAAAGAAAGTTTGTATAAAAAATTCACTGAATACCCTGAAAACTAGAAATATATTTCCAAGATTTTAGAAAACTTTGCACTGAAACTAAGAGAAGAAAAATTTTGGTTTTAAGAAATTGACTATCAAAATAATAAGGGTGTTCCATTTGTCGATTCAAATAGAGTGAATTTTTATAACTGAAATCGATTTTTTTGTTGAGTGTACATTTGCAATAATTTCCGGCTTTTTTATGCGACAGCTATGCGGGCTCGCAACGACTTCGATGCCGATGACGACGCCTATCTGTTGCAGGAGAATGTCAACGGGGAGCTGCGCGTCATGCTCCAGCAGCGACAGCAGCGCAGGGACCTCGAAATACTAAAGACACCCGAGATATACATTAACCAGAACTCCACGGCCAAGGAGGTGGAGGAATGGCTGCGCGGCAAGGGCTTCTCGGACGACATTATCAAGCGCCTCCACACGCTCAACGGTGAGGAGATGTTTGCACTATCGCCGCACACCATTGAGACCTATTTTGGCCAGCGGGAGAGCCGTCGACTCATTTCACAAATTGTGCTACAAAAGAACTTTAGTGAGGTAAATAGATAGAATCTCTCTTTGATCATCCAAATCCTCATAATTTTCTCATTTTTCCAGTACAAAACTATTCGTTCGTCTGAGCTGTCGGCTAAACTAGCTCGGGCTAGGCAAAAGGCAGATCAATCAAATGGAGATGAGGTCTTCTAGCCCAGCCTGCCTGCCTGGATTGACATAATGTTATTGAAGCCCGTTTCGGTTGGAGATTGATGTAAACTGCACCTTTGGCTGAATACTTCTGTTGAATGGAACCCCTCTTGGCGTGTCATTTATTTATTTGTAATGTTTCGTTCATTTATTTTAAAATATGCTTGTAAATGCATATGCAATATGTAAATTAATATAAAAAAAAACACATTTTATTGTTGCTTTGTTTATGTTAAAGCTCTGAATTCACACTACACAAATTATAGTCAAATATCCGAAGTGCTGACAAGTCATATATGAAAACAGACAATTAAAAATGTAAATGTAAATGTTTAATGTTGTGGGAATATAGCAAAACGCAAGGCCATTGTTCTAATGATCTGTGTATATGTGTTTGCATCCAAGTTTTCACGATCTTTGTATGGCCAACGAGACCACAAATATTAAATACAGTGTTAAAATCGTGGTTTTTCTTTTAGTGTCGAAAACAAGAACAAGAAAATTTATATTTAAGGCAGCCTTTTGAAAGCTGACTTATTTACTTATATTATGTATGAACAAAATCAAGGACAGAACACTTGCAACGGACACAAAATATATAAGCTGATTAAGAAAATGACCCGATGCTTGTCGCCATAAATTCTGTTAATATTAACTCTTCCAAAACCAAATTATGGTTAATTCGACACACCAACGAATTATGCGTTAATTGTGCCAACGGAATCCGGGATTTGTAGAGGCTTAGGACCCTAATGGTGGTAACTCGTGCCGGTTGGTGGGGGTTGGTACTACTTGCTGATAATAATTTTATTTATTTCGATTTTACTGAAGTCTAACTGCCAAACAAGCCATTTCTATCTATATGATATAACTAGCCACCAAGATGTGGAGTGTGTCATTTGATTACGATGCAATTTGTTGCCCCGATAAAGCACTATTTACCCACCCATCCAATTGAGCTTTGTGAGCGGCATGGTTTTTATGGAAAGTCGTGTAAAAAAGATTATATGATCATTTCTGTGACTGTTGTCATTTGATGGCAAAAGGCAATACTATTTTTGAATTTTAACAGAGAGAAAAAAAGAAAACTTTAATTATAACAATAAAATTTAAAATGTGCTAAATGGGAAAACGTCTTTTATAATTATAATGACAGTAATATTAATATCATTAGCAATATTTATATTAATATTAATAGTACAATAGTTATAGCAATATTATTAATAATATTACAATAACAAGACTAAGATGCAGTTACTGATGGAATATTGATTTTAATAAAAAGAAAGTAAAGTAAAAATTAAAATTTTAATGTATTTTTATTTAAATCGAACTGAAGCAAATTAATTTTCCCTGTTAATGCGCAAAAACATTGAAGCAAATTAAGAGTTAGTAGTTGGATATCTCTAAAAGAATATTTACTTTGCAATATCTCTGAAGCTATGTGATCTCTTCACTCCTATCTATATACAATCTACATACATACCTATTTTCATGAATTAACATTCGTAGAAAGCGATTAATTCCTTTTAAAAATGCAAACTGATCTCATTTACACAGAAACTTTTGATTGATTGATTACAAGATTGATTGCTTCGCATCCTCCACCTATTCTGGCCGAAATCATATTTATTAAACCGAACGCGAAGCTACTTTTGATAAATCTTAAGGTACTCACCTTGGTCCCTTAATTTGTACCTTTTCATTAAAGACCTTCAGTCATTCCTTTTAATTTCCTGTATTCTGATGATCATCCTCATCACACTCGCCTTCAAGATGATTTAAACTCTATTCAACTTTGTAGCTTTATAAAGCAGATGCAAAATTATATTAATGACTTTTAGTCGCTACATGATTAGGGGAAGAACTTTTGAATATGACATATGTGTAAGAATTGCACTTAAACTGGGCAAAGATTCGGGTTTACATGGGTAAATACAATACGATATATTAGTTTATACGTGACGTATTTTAAAATAATTATATAAAGCGACCTATGCGATTTTAGTGGTTTAATTTTATGTGCGACTTAAGTAATATAGAATATATTGTTAATATATATATTGCTAATAGATTCCCACGTCTTTGCAAAATAATGGAGTCCAGTAGAAAAAGCCCAAGATACATCGTTGTTTAGTCGATTGCCAAAACATGTAATAAAATGTATGCAACATAACATAACACAGAATTAGCATAATATATATAACAATTATTTAACGAAGACACGCCAAGTTCTCCCAAATATATTTATGTCCCTGGCACGAAGCCACACCACTATAGAAATCGCCAGAGCCATGACCTGCCTAACATTTTGCTCTTTGTCATATGTAAATTTATCCGTAACCCTTAATAACGCAACCCTGTGGATTGTGGTCTCATTATATCGTCAGCCCTGTTTCTTTTCTTCAGCAATGTGGCGCTTTTTTTTTTAATTTTTGGTGGTGGTAGGCGATAACTGCCAATCAATAAGTACGGACAGGAAGAAGCACACTGATCAAAGACATTTAATTCTCAAGATGTCAAGGCCCAAGACTGTTAAGAAGACAATTGACAAAAGCTGGATTCGTGAATCGCGCACTTTTTTTACTCATGTAATTAAGGATACCTTGTCAAATCTTCCAGAAAACAATTTCACTAAAGAGGAGCAAAAGGTGCTATCCAAACTTAAGGGCAAGTGGGTGCAAAAGTACAAGGCCAAAGAGCGGATGCCAAGTCAAAGCCTGAAATCAGCGCGGGCGGAACGAAAGTGCAGGTCTCAAGCCTGGATTAACGCCAGGAATAACGCCAGTGCTAAGCCTCGCACTACCCCTACTGATGTTGATGAGGTTTATTCGGATGTGAACACTGTCGATGACAATGAGAAGGTCGTCTATCGCATCATCATTCCGCCCTTGAGACCTCACTGGAAGTGCACCAGCTTCGATTTAATAGTGAAGGGACAGGTGTGCAAGCAGAATTTAATTCAGCCGATGATAAACTGGCAGCTGCTGGACAGCATTATGGGTGTGCCCAAGTCCGAAGGTACTGTCATATTTCAGAAGTATATCAATGACATGCTGCAGGCGCAAAATATTGATATATATAATTATAACAATTAATCACTTTTGTGGAAATCTTTCTCGACAATAAAAATTTTTTGTTTGAACTGAGCTGTACGTTTTCTTAGTGCTAATGCTCCTAGGCATTTCGGGTATTTTATCGATGACGAAAATCGGCCACACTCAATATAACGCCTTCTGATCGAATTTCAATATGGCGATCGGCCTATTGAATTCGTTCAGTTCATTTTTTTGCCACTCAAAGTGGTGGACCTTTTTTTTTATTTGCATGCCGACAACTTTTGTGCGTAATCATGTGCGAGGAACAAAAGAGTGACACGTGCCTTGTGGACGGAGGCAGTGGGGAGGACGAACAACATCGTCGGGTGGGAATCTTACGACTAGACTCTGTGCTCGTTTGCAGTGCTGCTGCTCGTTTGCGGTGCGACTGTTGCTGCCACGACGGGATCAGCGGACACACGGTGCCATGCAGATCAATTCCAATGCAGGAACAGAGTATGCATCTTACAGGCGAAGATGCGCGACGGACATAGCGATTGCACAGACCAATCGGATGATTTGGAATGCGGCAAGTGAAAAAAACAAGCTAAACTTAACCTTACTTATTCCGTATCGAACCTTCACATTATTCTCTCTCCTATCTCTCCTTGCTTCTCGGTGTAGACTACAAGCTGTGTCGGCAGCCGCCTTGGTTACCGTGTGCCCAGCCACAGCGGAACTAATATACAACGGCGTCGACAATTGCCTTGGCGACGAGGATGAGCTCCATTGTTCGCGTCGTCTGGTCAGCTTTGGCAGGCGGAACTGCAGCTAGTACGAGCATATGTGCCAGGATCACAGCTGTATACCCCTCGACTTAATATGTGACGGCAAAATGAACTGTGCCGTCCGCTCCGACGAGACAGCCACCATCCTCCTTTGCTACAACGGGCGCTGCTTGCAACGTAAGCAATGGCTCTGCGCCGGCGTGGATGACTGCGGTGATGCCAGCAATGGGCGCAACTGTGGTGAGTTTAGAAATAAATAATACATTTATCTAAATAATAAATAAATAATTACATCGATACCGACTTTGACTTCGCAGAAAACTTCTGTCAGCCGTCGATCGGACAGTTTATGTGCCGCAATCATGACAGTTGCTTGCCACTGTCCCAGGTCTGCGATGGTCATGCCTAGCGGATGGCAGCGATGAGAGCGAAGCCTTATATTTTACTTTACTGGGTATGTTGCAGCGAAGACAAATATTACCTGTCCCACACTATACCCATTAAATTTTTCAGCAACATTTCAGTATCTGAAGTATAGCTACCAAAATGTGTAGCCAGTCGATCAGATTTTTAGTGTTCACTGACAAGTAACTTATCGTTCGAGCCAAGGCTTAAATGATATTATATATGTATTTAGAAACGAAACGAAATGTTTGCATATTTAAAAATGTAATTTAATAGAGTTGTTGGAGTTGATTTTTAATTAATATTCTATATATGCAAGTAGCTCTTTGCCTTATTTTGCAGTTGTCTTAGCTACTAGACGAACTGTACTGAATGACAAGTGACAAATGAAATATATTAACAAAATATATAATCGTGTGACTATGCTAAAGATCATTTTATGTCTTGGGTTTTCTTAAGTTTCATTGACAGATTGGTTAGGATATGGCAGCTTAAAGTTGGTTATGGAGATAATAATAGTTGGAGATAATATAAGTTTGAAGAGATAGGGATAAATAATTACTTTTACTTCTAATCGTAGTTGCAAGTCGAACTTGCCAGCTTAATTTGGAACAATCAATTTCGCCACTTATTAGTTTATTTATGAAGATTAAGCATAGTTAGAAAGTGAAGGAAGAGCTAAGAGTTAAGACCCAGTCGAGCAAATAGCATAAATTGTTTTTGTACATATTCTAAAATATTCTGACAAACAAAAGTGACATATTGAAGAATGACCGTTCTAGAATGCCAGAGATTGTGAAATATTTTTGACTGAAACACAGAAATTTGCTTCTCAAACGCATGCTTGGGAACGTAAAATCATTCAATTAAATTTATCACAATTCATTATTAAATTTGTAAAAATTGATCGACTTGGAATTCTAGCACTAGCATATATTACAAGTCTTAAATCTACCCTCAAGGGAGATCGAAAATAAAAGAACGTAAGCCAGGAATAAATAGACGATAATACAATAAATTTCGCTGAGCCATAGGAACTTTATTCCTGATAACTGGAAGAATAAATAACAAAAAAAAAACTATAAAATTGGTATTGAACTGGCTAATTTGTAGCTTTGTTTTAAATATTAATTAATTTGATCATCATGTAATTTATATTAACCAAGAGCACTCATAATTGATAAGCTTTGACTTGTGTCGCTTTAGTGAGATGTGTGTCATTTGCATTGTGGCAAGGAGAATGTCAAAATACGTAATTAATCAAGACACTTACGCATAACAGCGTCACGCAGAGGCAATAACAACACAGCCAACACTCGTAACATTTTCGAAAGAAAATCTTTCTAGGTCAGACACGCCAAATTTCCATGCCAAAGTTTTGTCATATTACAAAAGCAGTGCTCCATAAAGGTAGACGGGGTTAAAAATATATGATATTTGTTAGCTGTGGTTTGTTTGTGCCTATGAATGTGTCCATTGTTGGTCGACGCTTGCATTAATATCATACAAATAGTATTTGGCACAGTGTGTCAAGTATTGCACTGCGGGTTCTCGCCAAAATAAAAAAAAGTGACAGACCAATCGACTGGTGCATAGAGACATTGTAAGCGAAATACATAAGTGTAAAAAAAAAACTAATATAAAACCGATCGAATTCAAGTATCAACAACAAAATCCCCCATCCCTTCGCAAACAGCCGTCGCTTTCAGCATAAATTAGAGCAGAGCGAAAAATAAGCAAGCTTCTTTGATTTACACGCCGTCGCCGTCGACGTTGACGGTGACGTTAACGTTAACGTCAGCGCCTGTTGTGCCTGTTGTGAAGCCGGCATTAAACTCGCTTTAAGCTGACTCTAAAGCTGAGCAGGCTCGTTAGCTCTGCCGTTGGCGCTGGCGCTGGCGCTGATGTTGTGCAGTCGCCGTCGAGTAGCGATCTCGATTCGATATAAAAGCTCCAAATTCAACGGCTGCCAAGTTAGTTCACCGCCGACAGTATCTTGGGGCCTTGCCTCGACTGCGAATTACCCACAGAGTCGTCTAAGATCCCCAGCAGTGCATCCATACGCGGGCGCCTATGTGCAGGTGGCGATTTGTGAATGAGTAGCTAATTAAGCTGCAATTAAGTTGCCAGCAAATTAATATTACCCAGTCAGAAAAAGTAATATTGTTTGCCCAACCTAGCGCGGAATTCGCGATTTCGATTTTGAAATTTGTTTCGATTGTGTATTGTAAATATTGTGATTGCTGATTATTTATTGCTGCTGATTGTCGTGTGCAATTTAAATTGAAAGACTTGCCCAACTTTGCTCCTAATTAACCACTACTTCGGCAGAAAAATTATACTCTTGAGCATGGTATGTACCAAATACTTTTATAATCACGCTAACATATTTAATTTTATCGGATCAAATATAAAACAATAAAGTACAATTTATTTGTTGTAAGCATAGCAATGCAAAAAATAAACTATTATTTTCGTACAAAGATTTATTATTTCCACTTTTTAATTATAATGCTATAAATTTCAAAAAGGAAATGTGTTTTTTATAAGAACCTTTAGTTATATATTTATTCAGGTATTTTATTTATATACTTGTTAGCTAGCATTTTTAAAACACAATAAATATTTAAAAGTTAATATAGAATACATGAAGAAAAGTTTACAACAATTTGATTTGCATTTTAATCGTTTGGTAAATGATATTTTGCAGTCATTTTAATTTACTACATAAAATATCATTAATAAATATATATAAATATTTATATATATATATAATATATTTATTATTTTAAATTTAATTTTCTTTTCAATTTTTTTTTTATTTTTATTTCGACTAATCTTTGTCTACATCAAATAAATAATTAGTATCTATGCAGCTGGATTTAATCGATTTAATCCAATTCATTTATGAGCATTATGTACGCATTATTACAAATTTGTGAGACAAAAAAAAAAAACATATATTTTCTGTTAGCCCATGAAAAGCATTTAATTTAGGGCATTTGTATGTTTTTTTTTTGTAAATACCAGTTTTGGCTAATGACATATTTAAAAAGTCATTACGGACCATTGTTTACAGCCGACCATTTAAAACTGACTTCACTTACAGCTCCATTCAAAAGTACACACGATTGTGAGTGGCATAATAATTGTGTTGCAAATTGCATTTGTTTTTTTTTTATTAAAGTAAGGTAATTAATTTAAGACTCCAAACGGCCAACCTTCATACTTGAATTCGTTTTAATTTTTGGTTTGGGGCTTTTCATGTCTGTAGTGGCAAAGGGCTGTTGTACACGACTCTGAATCGAATGCCACATACAAAATATAACTCCTTCAATTTCTTTTCTGCCCGGGGCACATTTACAAAAAAAAATGAATGCGCTTTAAGCCGCAAATGATCAACAATTTACGCCATGTAATTGGACACGCCCCCCCCTTTATTTGTTGGCTCTGATAGACATGCCACAAGCCGAGCTGCAACCATTAAGTTTACCATACTCGGCTCAAGAGCATATACACACAATTTTCAAGTGGGTTAATTCGATTAGTTTAAATTCGAGCGTTGTTAATTACAAACCCTGTTAATTCACAATAGAACCTCGGTCAATCCAACTTTCTATATACTGAAAAGTCCAAATTGTGAACCAGCTTGATGGCTTAATTGCTTGTGGCCACTTTTACTCTTTCTCCTATTTATAATAAGATTTATAAGCCAGTTACGCAACTTGCCTAATTATGACAAATTTATGTACCAAATCCACTATGGCTGAGTGATTGTACGTCGACAGGTAAAAATCCATACGAGTATAACCACAATTTGACGAATTGCCGCCATTCACTTGACGATGTTTATTAATTTCAGGAATGACTTTGTAAACCATAAACCCAGAAGTAAAAAATATGCAAATTCAAATAGTTAAATACAGTACAAATATGAACGTAGATGTTGATCTATATATATATATATATATATATATATATATGGGTGCTTACGTTGCTAAAATTAATTAACATATAAATATATATAATAATTCGTTGACAACAAAAAAAAAAATATATATATATAATATATATATATATATAATAATTCATATGCTTGAAAGATGTATGCATGTATTATTTAAATGTATGTGAAAATTTAATAAGAAACATAAATATATCATGTAATTAGAGTTTTTTTCTTGTATTATTTTTTTTAATTACATCAGCAACAGGGCGTCAAAAAACAATGGCATAGCCTTTAAAAAACAATACCATCTGAAAGATCACATTTGATACCGAAAATGTTGAAAGATATTATTTGTATACATTGTAGACTTCTGGTTTCAATCATTTGGCATTGTTTGAGGCTAATCGTGGCAACTGCTGAAGTGGTTAACTTAAGCAATGCTCATATATAGATACATATATATAAAAAAAATATATATACTTTGAAAAGAATGTAATTTGCACATGCACCTGGCACGTTAGCTAAATAAAAATGTAAAATTTAAAGGCATTTCGGTAAATGGCGCTCTACTCCAGTTGGATTGGAATGCATTAAGCTCGAGAACCAAGCCAACCGTGCTCTCAATTAATGAATTAATTTAAACAGACAAATTAATTGCAACATTAATTAGCAGGGCGTTAAGTGGCATGCAATTTTGACGGCTATAACTATTTCCAAGCACACACGTGCATCAAATAAAAACCTTTTCCAACATTTAATGTCTTAATATTATACATTTATTATACTCATTTTTCATTAGTGTATAGAACCTTAAATAAATAACTTAAGCGTACAGTATTGCAATAGAAAAATACCAATATATACTAATAAAAATATTGTAAATAAAATGAATAATGTAATTTAAACAAACCAAAAAACACAAATTAACCAGTAATTTCATTAAAAGCTGTGCCTTTAAAACTACTGAGAAAAGTGTAGTCTCGTATGAAGTAATTTGACTTTTAGTTACAATAAACAAGCTCCATACCAAAACAATTTAAATAAATAATATCTTTTAATAAATGAATGCTCACAATAATCATAGTGATTTTCTCATTGCCTTTCATAATTATCAAAAATTGTTGGGAAGCTTGTAGCAAAATTAATTATTTTATGGCTCGACTAGGCTCTTTTTTAGCTAGGTTGATTTCACAAACAAAATTATTTTTTTCGCATTTTAATAGTAAATTTCAACTTAAACACTAATTAGGGGGAGTTGCTCTCACTAATTAGGGGGAGTTGCTCGTTTCTTGGGGGAAAGTGCCAAGAAGGTGAAGAACTGTTCTATTTCTGGTACTTTTTTTTACGGATTCTAGATTTCAAGAGTTGGTTATGCGTTCTTAGCTTATCTTTAAAGTTGGTTTGTTTGATACTTGCTGACTAACTTTAAATTTGGCAACACAACTTTTCAATAGGTTAAAGGTCTTTTTTTTAAGCATTGATACATTATCTTTTTTATTCACGCACGATTTGGGCTGGCCAATTTAAATGATAGTTGAAATCTCTTATTTCACATAGCCAATGCAACATTTGTATCTTTAAACATAATCTTTTTATAGACGAAAATTTGCGGTATATTCGTAATCGCATGTCAGCAATTAAATAATTTTATTGCATGCTTAATGTTTTACAATTGCTGCCAGCGACCTCCAAGCCAGATAAAGTTAGTTAAATTATCTGTCAAAGAAAGCGAGCGCTGAGATTAACTCGTTTGCTTTCGATTTTACTCACGTTTCAAGCCCGGCTTTTGCTCTTGCTCTGGCTGTGGCTCTGTTGGTTGTTGATGCAACTTCTCAAGCAACTTGTACGTTTTCAAAGTCAAGGTCTTCAACAACAACAACAACTGCAACAACATGGCCAGTAACAACTTCTGGCGATGGCCGAAAGTTGCAACCGGCAAACTGCAACCGGCCAACCTCAATTTTATGTTGCCATCTGACCATAACTCTAAACGATTACAACTTAATCTTAACGTGGTCAACGCCTTAATGGGTCGCTTGACTGCAAAAAAAAAAAACTCTTAAGTTAAGTAACTTAGATAAAAATAATACTTAGCCGTTAACTGTACAAAATAATGACCGATGTTTTGTCCCTAACATTGAAATATTAAAATAGCTCTTTAAAAGATCAATTAACGCATATAAAAAGTAAATATGTTGATATTGAAATGTATAATGATTCAACATTTATTGCAAGGATTTGAAAAACTCAGATAAATACCAAGTATTAAACATGAATTGGTTACTCATAGAGAAAGTAAAACATTAAGCAGGAGGAAGAAAATAATGATGAAACACACAATTTTTGATTGTGTTTATTGAGTATAATAAAAGCACAACTATAAACAATAATATTACAACTCTGACACTTCAGTACTTCAATTTTAATGCTTTCCGATCTGGCTCAGTAAACACTCTCTCGCAATGAAATATTATTCAAATAATGCATAACACTTTAGACTTGGCTAATAATCAAGAGACGGACACGATTTGTTGATGATGTGTGTGACTAAATCTATGACACTCAATCATGGCAATGCATGTCTAACTGTATAGTGATTACCTATGGTTAATTTGAAAAAAGTTTTCGAAATCATAGCAGTACGCACTTAGTTATCCACGGTCTTGTAATCGTCGAATCATGTTAGTTTTTTCTCGCGTGTTCGTTGCCAATTTCTGCACAATGTCTTTGGATATTTTCTCACTTCCGTTTTCAGAGACATCATTGTTGGATTTGCTCTGGTTGGCATTGTCAATGAGAGCGTCGTGGGGCCGGAACCGGGCCGGACGTGGTAATTGCGGCTAGAGCATCATAATTAGCTTGATTTTAATTACATTACGAATTATGTGAACATATGATGTCCACAATGCAGCTGATCGTGAAAATTATCAAAACTTTTTATATCTTTACAAGTGTGCGAAAAATAATGACTGACTTGATTGTATCTTAATATTTTTATATTTCTATATAATACCAAGTCATTTGAACTAATAGGCTAATCACGCTGATGATGTGAATGGAGGAATTGAATGCTGCTGCTGCTGTTGCACATTTATTTTTATCCTCTTTTTGTATATTTTGTATCTTTATACGAGTAGTGTCAAGATGGTCATAAAGATTAGGTTCGCAGATGTATGCAGATATGCAAATCTGCAGCTGTGGATAAATCCACTTGTGTGAAATGCATTCGAGCATTGAGCCATATCTCGGTTAAAGTTACATATTATTGCATTTAATGAAATTTATTTAATTGAATGACGTTTGATTTTAATTTATTATTTAGACAATATTGAATTCGAAGTCAGTCAATAAAACAACCTTGATTGAAAACCGTCTTCTTTTTTTTGAAAACTGGTGTAAATTTAATATGATTTTTTATTGCTTTCTTAAATATTGTTCATTTAATTCAATGGACATAATGAAGTAAATCTGCCAAACCGGAATATTTGTCAATTTTTTATTAAAAGCGGTTAATTTCAAAGATGAATATAAATTGTAAATAAAAATAAAAATACATTCACTTAAAATTTTTATTAATATGTTCTGTATTGAATTATAATTTTTTTTCCGCACATCAAATCTTATTTATATATATTTGTCAACCATTTTAAAATTGCAAATCGAATTCTTTGTCAAAATATTCAGTGGAACACAATAAATTCTTCATCAATTAATAACTAATTATTCCTTGCATGAATTGTTATGAGTCTTAAATTAAGATCATTCTTTGCATGCATTTGTGGTGGCGATTAACTAATTTAAAATTAATTATTTGTTTGTAATTGGATTTATTTGGAGTTTCCCCAATTATACTCAATATGCAACAAAGGTTGCATATAATACTCCCAGTTATCTTATAAATATCTTATAAATGTTTCTTATCTTTTAATTTAAATTTAACTTTTTCATTTTATGTAATATATTTCTGTATTTTTTAAGTGTCAACTGGCTTTGTTTAATCAACTAAAGAGTTAAACAAATAATTAAATGAATTGCCAAACTGGTGACAGTCTTATACGTGATATTGCTCTGTGCGAATCCAGCTTAAGGACCGGTTTAATTGAAATTTAACTTTCGCCTATAGAAATTTGACATCGAAAACTCGTTTATTTTGTGTTATTTTTTTTGTAAAAGATAAACAATTCTTTAAAGACCGCAAAAGCCTTGGGAGTATTTGCAATTAAATTAAAATAAAAGTCAACGGCATTAAACATAGGAGTTGACGATTTAGGTCCAGGTCCAAGGTTATGCATCGCTCCAAGTGCCTTTGCCCACTCGGAGTGACATATCACGACTCCGACTCCAGTGTCGTCCCATCGAAAATACATTTGCAATACATTTAATTACGTAACATACTAAAACTGGTGTTCGATATCTGAATGCTGCCGTTGCTGGAAAAACTTCAATACTGCATTTTTTTTGCGCATTTTTCTGTCCACTCGCTGTCAGAACGCGCTCTTTGAAGTTTATTTATGGGTTTATTTATTTGCTACGTTATGGTGCGTGATCTCTTTGATACACTTTAATCGTTTTAAATGTGGTCACAAATTAATGTAAGTCTACGATTCCAAAATGTATATCTCGCTCTGTAAACATGCACCAATCTCTGATTCGAGACTTGTCATTTTAAGTATAAGTTTATTACTTTATGGGCACTTGCACTTAGCAAAACCTGTTAACTAAAATTGTTGATTACAAATAAACATTGCTAACTAATTTAACATATTTTTCAGCTACATTAACTGAGTATCATCTAGTCGAGAACTCATCATAGAAATATTCTTACCAGTTGACTAATTTATTTGTAAAATTCACTATTTGTGTTAGTATTTTTAGCTTAAACATAATTGTACAATTTTGGGCTGAATAAAGATAATTACTTCAATTTAAAAATCACATTAGAAAAGATACATGGGATTTTTCAACCACTTTAACGGCTATTAATTGTTTGCTTTAATATACAAATATTGCGACAAAAAAAAAAAAAAAAACATTTATTCATTAATAAATTGTGTGCAAAAATATTGGTGTGATATTAATTCGATACTTAAAATTACAATCAGCTACAACGTAAAGGTTAGTTGCTGCCTGCAAATGGCCGTATTCCGATTTCCTTCAAAACCAGTTCCATATGGCTCGATTGAATCGAGTCTACACCTTTAAGAATCAATTAGTGCGGATCATCCAATTTAACGAAAAATTTAAAGGCAATAGCAAATTGCGTCCGCAATTAAAAAAAATACCAAGCCAAAATGCGACCAACGAGTTCACAAAGTGCTAATTACTAACTAACTACTAATCTCCGGGTAAGAGATGTTATTTGGTCATGTGACTTTTAGGCAATGTTACTTCACTGATCTGTGTTCCATTATGGGTAAAATTTGCGTGAGTTTATGCTTGTATCTCAATGGATAATTGTATATTAATTCAGCTATGTGCTCTGAGTGCCGGCCTCAAATTATTGACTTGAATCATAAAAAAAAAACGTCTGGTTATTGCATAAATTGTGTGCACCTTGATTTCGATGTCAACAAAAAATAATTTATACGCAATTTTGCAATTAACTTGCAGTTCGAAGAGAAGTCGCAACATCTTGCACAACTCGTCGAGTCCATCGCGCAAATACCAGAGCACCATTTGACGAGATCCCAATCTGCACTGGGTGCTTTCACTTAAAATGGCAATTTCAATTAGTGCCTGTTACTTTATCGTCGAGACCAATTGGAATTTGTTCGGCCAAAAAGGGGGGATATTGGACACGGCTGCCGGCACAGATTTCGAGAGAGAAAAGTTTGACAGATTTGTACATCTGTATCCATTATGCGGCACAGATGCAATTATGTTGCACTGAATAAGGCTGTTAATGGGTGCAAGTTGTCTGCGACCAACTACCAATAAATCAATAATTTTATGGTGAAATTCTCGACTGTGCTACACTGAGCTATTTTGCACTTTAATTGTCACAGTTTGGCCTTTGGTGATTTGAGTTTAATTTTAATTAGATGTCGTTAAATTTATACCAAAAAGTTGCTCCCAATTACCCGATTTGGTGTCTGCACCAGTTTTTTACGCTTATACATATTTATACACATATAAATTAAATTTTTTTTAGGGTATAATAACATTAATCTGTCCTTCTGTCTTTACTCAATTTTTAAAATCTAACAGCTATTGTAAAATGAATTAAATTTAAACCCACATCACCAACTCATTGTGCCTAAATTGGAGCACCCAAAAATTTAAACGGATAATTGGAAATTGGAGTATTTGGATATGAAACAGGAAACATATAAGATAAATTAAGTTTGAAAAATATAAAAAAAAAAATTATTAAGTTCAGATGTTGGCAGATTAAATCAGGTCCAAAAGAGTATTTAATTTTCGGCGTGCATAAAATAGTTTTTATTTATTGTTTTTAATGTTGTTCACGTTTTGTCCACTCAAACTTGGTGCAAAGTCGAAGGCTTTTCTGAATAGCAACATAAATCCGTGAGTTACATATAAGAGCATAAAAATAGATCCAGAAACCAAATTTATAAAGAATATATATATGTACGTATATATGTATTTATTTATTTATTAAACTTCCTGCTTCGCTTGCAAAGTCTGTTTTGGCGACAAGCACTTTTGTTATTACAGTTTTTCTAATTGTCTTAAATCATAGTTAATTACCATAATACTTGTCCATCTGTTTGCTAACTGTTTGCATTTATTATCTGGCCATGACCAATTGCTTGGCTTTGCCCGCTGTGATTGCCAAACACCGCGATTATCATCTAGCTTAAATTAGAATATGAAATCGTGTGTTTTACGTCGCTTTACGTTGGTCCAGAGCCTGTTGGCTAATTTGTGTTTTATTGCAGATTTGAAAGTAGTCAATGTAGTCCGTTCGGGCAAAGTCTGGGCTATTGTTCTGTTTTGCCATGCAATTAAAATGTATTCAGTCTCTGTGTTGGGTTCTGTCACGGCAGCTGGAACGGATTGTCCGCCAATATTTGCGCATTTGCATGCAGCAACTGGCAACTGGCAACTGGCATTTTTCACAAAGGTCTCTCAGCAACAACAATTGGAAGCTGCGGTTGGCTCTGTGATTGTGGCCATGTTGCCAGATGAATGACTCCACATGGGTCTAAGTCTAAGTCTAAGTCTAAGCTCGAGGCCAGTGAGCTTGGATAAAATGCATTATGTAAACCCATTTCTTACATATTGACGTTTTTGTTTTTTAGTCGGGAAATTGCTAAAAACGTCTATATACATACATATATAAATTATAAAATAATTGTAGGTTTTTACTTGCAGCACACTATTATACATGTGTGAACATAATTGAGCTGCATCAATATATATATTGGCAAATACCAGCAGCAGCAAAACATGTTTCGGTTAAAATGTCGCAATTTAAATGAATAACGACCAAAACAAACTAATAGGTTAAGGAACCAGTTGTTACCATAACTGTAGAGCCTGTGTCACAGCCACCAAGATCGATAGACGACTGTTCCCTAACTAGTCGGTTAGCCGGCCAACATGCAAAATGGCCCAGTTCGTGTCTATTGCCAGTTTAAGCCAGGCATAAAAAAATTAACATAAAAAACACAGGCAAGCAAAGGTTCCGCTGTAGAAGTAGGTTTTTCTATTTAGTTGGTGTAAATATTTATGTGCTATACAAATTAACTTAAATTGCTTTTGACAATGAAACAGATCAAAAAAGTGTTAAGTCATCGAACATTCGATTCACCGAATTTTCTATGCCATTAATAAACAAACACAAGCAGCAACTTTTTTTCAGCTAAATTAAAATACACCAAATTTCAAATAAATACGTAAAATAGTACAAATTTAAAGTTTTTATCTGAATTTTAATTTCAGTTATGTGTTTGTTTGTTTTTGAATTACTTTTTAATGAGGTATTTTTATTGCAAGAATTAAATGATCAGAACGCTTATTAATTCAAAAACTTATTTTGAAACACTAGAATGCCTTATTTTTATTAGCTTACATTTATTTGTCGGTTGGTCAATCTCGTAAAATTTCTTGAAAAATTCAGTCATTTAAGAAATATTCAGTATATTAAAATGTGTGCCTAAACTTAATTCGTATTAAATGAGACGGTTTTCTACGAGGTTTGTCTGTATAAACTTGTAGAAAAGTAGCAAGTTTATTTACTTCTCCAGCTTTTTGGCATATCTTACCAGAAACAAAATAAAAAATTGTATACATATTTAATAAAGTAACGTTTCGAGGAAGTTTATTATGTTTTTTTCTATTTATTTGTAACAAAAGTTGGTTCTTTTCAATTAATCTATACGCAGGCGTGGATTGAGTTTTAAAATTGGAAAGGTATATTTCTGACAACTGTTTTTGAAGGTCGACATGTGTAAATTCAATCTAAGACTCTCATGTTCCATATTTATATGTATTTCGAACAACAACCAAAAATTGTGTTTCAATCATACCATTCTTGGGATTCGGTATTTAAGACAGAATTTCAGGTTGATTATGTGATTTAAACCAGTCACCCAAACGTGATCAAATGCTTGAGCGATAATTAGTGAATTCAATTGTAACTACTCAATTTGATTAAAAATCACAAGGCAGCACATAGGATTGTCAAATGTTATTATTATTGATTTGATTATGATTTTAAGGTCAAATAGATAAATATTGATCGTTGTCTGCAAACTGATGCATTTTCAAATACACCTTTTTAGGTGGCTCACACAATCGATTTTTTTCCTCTTGCATAGGGCTTTAAGTTTTATTGTAGAGAAGAGAGGTTGACTACTCCATATAGAATAAATATTATTGAACCCTATGGGATATATGGTTGACCCAAGTCAGAGTGACAAATTGTTTCTCATATATGTGAATGTAAGCAGAACTTGGTTTGCTTACGTCATAGTTGCCAATCAATTGACTATTCCGAAATCAGAATAAAAATTAGTTATCGAAAGAAAAAAATGTTCACCAACATATCTAGACCAATCTCACATTTGGAAAAAACTAGTTATATGTATATGTATTTTTGTTAATTTAGTTCTTAAATAGCACGATTGTAGAATAATTGGCCATCCAATTTCTCAACGATTTTTTACTAATAAAATACTCTCAAATTTGGTAACTCTCGCATACATATTGTAGAAGATTTACGAATTTAAGATTTCCTGGGTGCTGTGGGTGAAAATATTAATGTTTTGATATTGTAGATTGCTGTATAATAAACATAAGCACAAGCATTGAAAATTAGATATACATTTTCGAAATTAACATAAAATTTACTTTTAAATTAAAAAAAATTAAAACTATCGTTTTTAGATATACACATCCTTCAATTTTATAAATATTTTTTCTAAATAATATGTTGAGCTATAAAGGCTTAATGTTGCTTGTTACTTGTTGAAAATTCAAAGCGAAATTGAAATGTCGGTATTTTAAGTCCGATTCATTTTATTATTATTTTTTTTTTTTGTCTTTGCTTTTTTTGCTCTCTAAAAGCGTGTCGAATTTTAATCCGTACCACAATATTTTTATGTGCACTCCATAATGCCAATTTATTGATCGTTTTCAGCGAATTGGTTTTAATAGCATTACGACCCCTGCTAAGTTGGTGTGCAGCATTTTTTTGCCATACTTTTGTTAACAAACTTTTCAAGTTGTCTTCGGTTCTGCCATTCACCTCATAGGAGCTTGTTAGTTACGCAATGCAACATTATTGATGTTGATACAAAATTCGAGTGAAGAATGAAGCGAGTTAATGCATTGTGTACGATTTAATAAATCGATGATTTTATTTTTCAATTATTAATTTCATTGATTTATTATTGATGTTGTTATAAGAATCGAGTGAAGAATGAAGCGAACTAATGCAATAAGTGCGATTTTATAAATCGATGATTTTATTTTTCAATTATTAATTTCATTGATTTATTATTGATGTTGTTAAAAATTCGAGTGAAGAATGAAGCGAGTTAATGCATTGAGTGCGATTTTATAAATCGATGATTTTATTGTTCAATTATTAATTTCATTGATTTATTATTGATGTTGTTATAAAAATCGAGTGAAGAATGAAGCGAGTTAATGCAATGAGTGCGATTTAATAAATCGATGATTTTATTTTTAATTTTTAATAATTATTAATTTCATTGATTTATTATTGATGTTGTTATACAATTCGAGTGAAGAACGAAGCAAACTAATGTATTGATTTCGATTTTATAAATCGATTATTTTTCTTTTAAATTATCAATTTGTATATATGCATTCTGTTTCGAGCTATACTATATAAAAATACTTCAATAATCAAACAATTAAATAATGAATTGAAAGAATTAGTGCCGTCACGAAACTAATATGCATTTTAATTGAATATGTGTTTAAATATGTGGAGGTAATTCCTAATTGAGGTTTTGCAACTCACACATCTAGTTTTTTGTTTTGTTTTTTGAATTCATAATTTTATAGCTATCCTATCTATAAATTTTCACTTAATTAAGTATAAATTGTCTAGATCAAACAAAATTTTTTTCATATATTAACTATGCTAAAATTATAATTATTATTTATTTTATATTAAAAATCAGCTGCTTTAGTAATTTAAATATAATATACATACTTTAAAGAGTAAACTTAATTTTAGATGCGCCATCAACGAGATATGCTGGTCATCTGCATTTTGGGACTTGTCTGTAGTGCGGTCGGAATGAAAGTGTCTACCGGCTACCATATCGTGCACAATGAGCCACCGCGATCCCATGGACCACACTTACATGGGTACTCGTATGGTCCAACTGCCCAGCAATTTTTAATAGGGTAAGTTTTAGCTGCTCTTATTTTGCGACTACATAATTCACACGTTATATTTTGGATCAGAAATGCGTTAACCTCTGGATTGGGCACTTCGCCGGTACCACAAAATCCATTCTTTACTGCTGCAAGTCCACAGCCAGCACCGCCCATGCCCATGCCAAGTAGGGTTACTTGCGCAAATCCTCCGTCTGTTTGCGAGAAGTCCGCGTATCGTACGATGGATGGATCATGTAATCACCTGGAAAACCCAGGACTGGGTGTTGCCAGTACTAGGTAATATCAAGCGCCTAGACTACTCTCAGAAAACAATTATCTAAATTTTAGTAAATCGCCAAAAAGCTGAAATTGCACCAAAAAAATATAAAGATTTTATTGTTTTTAGCAATAATATAAAATTCCTTAAATTAAAAAACCTCGCCTTATATAGACGACGAACTGTTATTTCCATTTCAAAAATGTATAAATTAAATCTTTATTATTAGCAGAGATTCTTTCTGAAATTCAGAAACTACCCTTAGAAATCGATGAAGAATAGGAAAACCACACTCTACAAAATTCTCTACCCTAAATTAATAGGCAAACTTGGAATATTGTGAATCTGCTTAAGAGATTGGTAAATCTTGTATTACTAATGTTTGATTATGTTAATAATAATAATAATCAAGTAACAAGAAAAAAATCTTCAATGTACACAAATATAGGTCAGCACCTAGAAATTAGATATATATTTTTAATATTTTAAAAAGAATCTTCGAAATGTAAATATTAGTTTTCTATATGTTTACCAAATAGTCGGTTCAAAAATATGGCGATTTACTAAAATGTAGGTCGATTTTTTTATGAGTGTATGTTCCGGTCAGAATGTTTGTGCCGCTTCTCACGCAAGTCCTTTAGGTATGGACGTCTTGTGACACCCAAATACGCCGATGGAATATCCGCACCAACCCGGTCCGTAACTGGCAATGAGCTGCCGAGTGCTCGTCTGGTATCCATTGTGGCATTCGGTGAGCAGATGGTGCCCGATCCACAGTTTACGCTCCACAACATGCAGTGGGGCCAGATTATTACACACGACATGAGCATGCAAGCGGGTGGCACTCAATCCAGTATGTCAATCCTTTGATCAGTTGGTATTAGGTTGTCCAATTGACCCGGTTTTACTCATACACAGAGAAACATCCGACGCGCTGCTGCACAGATGATGGACTTCTGGTGGGCTTGGACACAGCGCATAAGACCTGTTTTGCCATCATCGTGCCTCCCCATGATCCGGCTTACTCCCAAATCGGTAGGGAATGCCTCAACTTTGTGCGCACCCTGACAGATCGTGACGCCAACTGTCAGTACACCGGTGGAGCGGCAGAGCAGTTGACTGTGGTCACAGCCTACATGGATTTGTCCCTGGTCTATGGCAACTCAATGCAGCAAAATAGCGACATCCGCGAGTTCCGAGGCGGGCGTATGATTGTTGAGGAGCGCAATGGCGCCAAATATCTACCCTTGTCCCGAAACGTAACCGGTGACTGCGATGCCATCGATGCTGATGAAGTTTGCTACAGATCCGGCGATGTACGTGTTAATCAAAATCCCGGGCTGGCCTTACAGCAGACCATACTGCTCCGTGAACACAATCGCATTGCCGATGCTCTGTCTGCGCTGAATCCTCACTTTGACGATCGCACGCTGTTCCAGGAAGCTCGCAAGATCAACATAGCCCAGTACCAACAAATCAGCTATTACGAATGGCTTCCAATATTCCTGGGCGAGCAAAATATGTTAAAGAATAGCCTGATTTTCAAAGCTCCCGGCGGAAGCTACGTGAATGACTACAATCCTAGCATCGATCCCAGCGTATTAAATGAACACGCCACAGCTGCATTCAGATACTTCCATTCCCAAATCGAGGGTAGATTGGAGTAAGATGTTCTTTACTATTCGCCAAGTATAAACTTTAATTAATTCCCTGCTTATAGCCTTTTGTCCGAGCTGCGTACAGTTCTTGGCTCATTAACTCTGAGTGATTGGTTCAATCGTCCTGGTATTCTTGAGGTTGGCGACAACTTTGATTCTCTAACCAGAGGACACGCCACACAGCCAGAAGAGCTCACGGACATCCACTTCGATAAACAGGTATCTATGTCGATATAATTAAAACAAAAATAAATTAATCGGATTAATAATTATCAATAAAATTTGAACACACCAAACGAAACATTTCAAATGGAAATTGACATTTGAGGCATTTGACATATGCATCAGATTATTGTCATCACAGCTTTTATTTCAGTTTTAATATTTGATTTTAAGACATCTGCTATATTACTCGATTTAAGTGAATATTTGTACTTACTTAAATTGAAATATTAAAAACGACAATTAAATACAAAAGCCCATTGATTCCATTCTAAATAGCGGCTAAATTTGTTTCAATTTTTGTAATAATTTAAAAAATAATTTGAAGTACTCCGAACTAATTTTTCTATATTTATCAAATGAAAGAAATTAATTTTGTATCATTTTTTACAGAAAATAAAATTAGTTATTTTTCTAATTTATAATTCTAATTTTATATTTGCTAGATTAAACATTTTCTATTTAGACGCAATATGCCATTCGGCTCCGACTTGCGTGCTTTGGATATTCAGCGGAATCGGGATCATGGACTTGCATCATATAATGATCTGAGAGAGTTTTGTGGCATGAAGCGGGCACACTCATGGGAGGGCTTTGGTGATCTGATCAGTCCGGAAATAATTAATACACTCAGATCGCTCTATGATAGTCACGAGGATGTGGACTTGACGGTTGGTGGCTCTCTTGAGGCACACGTGGCTGGGGCATTGGCCGGTCCCACATTCCTTTGCATCCTGACGGAACAGTTCTTTAGAACTCGTGTCGGCGATCGTTTCTTCTTTGAAAATGGCGAGAAGATCAGCGGATTCACTCCAGGTATTAGCGGGCATTACAAATATTGACCAAATATGTAATTGTTACATCTTGATTAGATCAATTGGAGGAAGTGCGTAAGGCAAGCATGGCTCGCTTGCTCTGTGACAATGGCAACAATATTGCTTCGATGCAGCCTGCCGCATTTAGGACGATTTCGGGATCGTAAGTACCATAAAAAACAAAACGATTATCATCAATATTAATCTAATCCCAATTACTAGGAACCCTGTTGTGCCATGCTCGAGTATTCCGCAAGTTGACCTCACGAAATGGGTCGATCGAACTGTACATGCCTCTGCGGATCACTCGGTCCTGTTTGGAAAGAAGTGACCATTGTATGCACACGGATCTGTCTTTAACTAGTTCAAAATATAATAACAATTAGTTTAATCAACTTAAAGATTGTAAAATCAAACTCCATGTATTATATTGTCCTCTTTTAATGTACATATATAAATCATATCGGTATATAAGAAACCCCTATTATTATTATCCATTCTAATAAAACATTTTATCCTAGCTAGCTCATGACATTTAGGGTTTTTCGTGGTTGGAAAACATTTTTTATGAATACAATATTGTATGTCTCAGATGCAAGGTGAATTGTTCCTCTATTATTATAATCCGATAAAAGTTGGTTAATCGAAAAGTTTCCCTTTGAGTTTGAAATAAGTTAAGAAGCATCTGAAATTTTATAGGTATTTCCTATTATGAGCAAATTTAAAATAAAACTGATTATTATTTCACACATTTTAAATGGGATCAGGGCATACAAATAAATTATTAGCATCGACTTTAACAATCAACACAAATTGTTAAAAAACAATTTCATTTGCATAAGATTGACAGTTTACTTGTGATCTTTCTCTTCTATAAAATTTGCTTTTGGTTTTATTAATTCATAAATTGGTTGACTATTTATGTTCTTTGTTTTTTTATTAGCTTTCAAATTGTATCTAGCTTAGTTAATTTGATTCTTTAGATACCATAACCATATCCATAATCACACACATTCATCTGAGACAAAACAAAAAAATACAAAGTCAAAACAATGCGAAGTTGATGATATCATTTGAATATGTGTAAAGAAATATGAACAAACACAAACTTTTCCTTTTTAAATGTTGTTGTGAGAACCGAAGATAGTATATTGGTCGTGTGCAATGCAAATCAGTTTGTATTTTCTCTGACTCTGTTAAATGAAACCATTCATAAATTTTAAACTAAAATATACATCATTTGAACCACCGCTTCATGTTTATTCATTAATTTATCATATTGTATGAGCTACAGTTCATATACGACAAATTTTTGCATAATATTTTCAAAATAGAAACTATATTAATTTCAGTTTGAAACGTAAGGTAAACTTTGCTTCTTAGTCAAGGAAAAGACAAAAAACATTAATTTTGGAGAGATCCTAGAACTTTGTCGACACTCTGTTTTTATTCAGTTAATTTTTTGTATATAGTTTTTATCGGTGGGTAAGATTTGAAATGGATCACGAGGCGTACTAATTGCCAAGACAACTGGTCTTCTGATGCTTCGCTCTTGCACATCATAATTTTCATCTGACTGGTTGTCTTCTGTATCATCTGTTGTATTGTCAGATTCAAAGTCGTCTTCATTACTCATATCACTAATATTTTCAACCAATTGAATATTGTCGGACAAAGATTCAGTAGGGTAAGATTCCTCTGATTCTTTCATATAGTCTTGTTCCAAAGTATTTTCATCGTTGAGATTTTCGAAATCTTCCGTGTCATTTTCGCTCTCAACTAGAAGTATTCGCTGATCCCATTGATCCCAGTCAAAACTTGGGGGCGTTGGAAGTGGTGGGTTTGGAGTTGGCGAATGTGTATGTCCTGGGTGGTGATGACCTGGGTGGTGATGACCTGGGTGGTGATGACCTGGGTGGTGATGACCTGGGTGGTGATTTCCTGAATGTCCTTTGTGTGGATATCCCTTGCCTGGATATCCTTTGCCTGGATATCCTTTGCTTGGATATCCTTTCTGCGGGTAACCTGGATAGCCTGGATACCCCGGATAACCTGGATACCCTGGGTTTCCAGGATATCCTGGGTATCCACCAGGACCAGGGCTAGGATGATGATGATGTCCTTTTCCAGGCGATGGCACAGGAATTGGTATTATTAATGGAGGGGGTGGTGGGTTTGGGTGCCCATGCCAACCTCTATTTCCTGGAATACCTGGGGGACCCTGGGGTCCAGTTATGCCCGGAGGTCCATAGTTACCTCTATCCCCCTTGTCGCCTTTGTCGCCCTTCGGTCCGTTATGTCCAGGCTTTCCCGCCTCACCTGAAGATCAATAATAAATCTGCAATAATAAATTTAACCACAACTCTGTATACTAACCTGGAGGACCAGCCGGACCAGGAAAGCCTGGCGGACCTGGTGGCCCCGGGGGACAATAACATTGCTGCGGAGGACTTGATTGGGGTGGATAAGGATATGGATATGGTGCTGGTGCTGGTGATGGTATTTTGTAGATTACAGGTGCAGGAGCTGGCGCTGGAGGATATAATCTTGCGGTTTCTTTATTACATTTTATCTCTTTCACCAAACCGATTATGGTTAAGCCTAAGAAGAATATTTTCAGTATTTCGCCACTCTAATCTAATATCCATTAACGTGACTTACCAAAACAGACGAACGATATCTCCAATTTCATGGTTCAAAAGCCAATGCTACCTTTCGCCAAAGATCCGATCACTTTTATACTTACAGCACAAATTATATAGATTTTTCACACACTGCAAAAAAAAAAAACAACACATATTTAAAAATTTATTTTTAATAATCTAGTTTCTATAGGACCGTTATAATTCGAATCAACTGAGAAATCTGTCTTTTGTATTTTTATGTTTATTTGTTTACATATCGTGGAAACTAATTATAATTTGAATAAAATTCTCATTGACTTTACATAATAAAGGTGCTAAGAACAATCAATATTTTTGGTTTTGATTTCAACACGTCATTACTTCAGGTTGAAAAACGTCAGAAGAGTTAAAAGAAGCTAAAGACGACACGCGTCAGAATATAATTAGCCCACATACAGAAAATTCAAAAGGTTACCGGTACAATATAGCCGCAAGGTCATAGCGAAAGTTAAAGGTTACCGGTTTTCCTTATTGCGTAAGAATTTTAAAATCACTGCCCCAATTTTATTGGATGTATTCAAAGAGAAACCGAAACTCTAAGCAAGAAATGAAAAAAAATTCTAAATAATAATTTTTTAAGCCGGAAAACGAAAGGAGATATTTTTGAAACTCCATCCGGCAAATAGATTGACATAATTTTGAAAAAATACTACTTTCATAAAATAAAATTATAACTTATAGAAATAACACACAACTGTCGACGATTTGCAAAGTTTTGTTGATGTCATTTTTAAAACTCATTTTGCCTTACGTCAGAAATACTCTACGGAGTTTTCTCTTCATTTGAATAATATTTTAAATCTAAATCTAAATTTTTTTAAAGTTCTTAATAGGTGCCAAACTGCGGTAAATTAACATAGTTTTACAGATTCAGATATTAAACAATCCCATTATTCAAATTTCAACATATCTCCCTCTCTTTATCTTTACTCTTGTAATTCTACTGTTCTTAAGTTGTCAATCATTAACATTTTTGATCTGAATAGTTTTTTACTATGCATCACAAATCCACTAATTGAGTTAGACTAGTTTACATTTTAATACATGCAGATATTCTATATATTTATATTATTTATTCATTTTTATCTCATTTTTTCTCTGTTCCCCAATTTTACAAATTTGCATTTAAACTTCACGAAATGCTTAATAGCATACCAATTTTAGTTTATTTATTTAATGACAACTAAAATCAGTTGACACAAAAAAAGCAAATAAGTTAAATATATAATTAAAGTGAACTTAAAATAAAATTTAAAATTTACTTTAAAAAAAAGAAATATTTATAAGATTTTGAGGGGTATTTGAATGCAAACTGGTCTAACACACAAAATCCATATTACAGAATTAAAAAGTATCTTGGACGTATAAAGGAATCAAATTCCATTGAAAAAACAATAACTTAAAAGTTTTTGTTGACAGTGAATTAAAAACGATTAACAAATTTGAACTTTTGATCAAGAAGTAAAACCAAATTATTTGCTTCGTTCAGTTTATCAACTGTCTTTAAACGATACGCTAAATTAAGATTACCTTAACCTCGGAGCAGTACATTAAATAAATAAAATAAAAGTTAAATTTTCACAAATGTTTTCGCTTACATCACTAATCAGACAATAATGTATTGCGATGTCATTTATACAAAAAGTGAACGGTAAAATGAACGGTTTTGAAATCGCCCACACACAATTTAACGAGCTAAAATGTTGTGCAACAAACAAATCTAAGCATAGCATTCAAGTGCAGGTTGGATGGCTAATTACCCATGATGAAGTCAGTAAATTGTTATCTTAATCAACTTAATTAAATACCCATTTTTGGGAAACCGCAACGATTAATTTTAGGCATTTACTTGACCCCAAAATGTGACAAATAATCAACAATTTTGGTTTTCTTGTGAGCTTAGAATTTTGGTCAAAAAGTTACGAACACTGTCAACTTGCAGCGGACGAAAATCCTAATATGTTTATACATAAAAAGTCAGGGATACAAAAACATAAATTTTCTAAGTTTTAAATTCAGCAAAAACTTTATAAAACTTTAAAGCAGTTCGTTAGAGTAAACTTTATGCCATTTATCAGCATTTTAATGTATAAAAATTTTAAGAAATATTCTTAGATTCTTGATATAGTTGCATTGCGCACAATGAAGAGAGAATAACCAATAAAAGTATTTTATCAGTAAATGTAGAAAAAAATAAACTTGCAAATCAAAAAATAAACAGCCTCCCAGAAAGTAAAAAAAAAAATATTTACTAAAATTGTGCTCCTAAATTGGAAGTTTCAAATGTTTTTTTCTCTGGTACGCAGGACAGAAAAACATGAAATGTTATAATGCATCTGCAATTATTTAACTAAATTATTAAGGTATTTAAAAATAATCATCATCAATATTTTAATTATTTTCATTATTGTTATTTTTTAATTTGTTTATTAATACATATAATTCAGATAATTTTGATAATTTTTTTTATTTTGTAATTGTGTTCATTTCACGGATATTAGGTAACCAGACTTAAGTCTTGCCATTTGCTAAGATCTAGTTGAGGAATGTCGTTGCAGTTCACTAAAACATTTCTGTGTAAAAAAAAGAAATTAATTATTAAATGAAGTCAGAGCTTTCTCTCTGTGTATAGCGACTTACTGAGAATTGGGGAAAACGAAGACATTTGACTGAATGTAATTCAAACCTTGCACGTTGTTGCAGAGCAGCGAAGCCAAACTAATCTTGCGTATCTCCGCCAGTTGAGCTGCATTAGAAGTCGGCCGTATTAGGAGATAAATTATAATCAAGGATTGAGAATGTACTCACTGCGTGAGAAACCACTTAGATGATCCTCCCGCTCGAAAAAGAAGCGATCACCTATACGCGTGTTAAGGAACTGTTTTCCCACAATGCACAAAAGCGTGGGTCCAAACAACGAGCCAGGCACATGAAATTCGAAGGTACCGCCGACGGATAGCTCAACATGATCCGGAGTAGAATATAGCTTCCGCAACTGGCATATTTTCTATAAAAAGCCACCTTATGAATTCATAATTAATAATAAATAAAGAACATTTTTTACCCCATTTGATATTTCATTAGCGAAATCCGACCAGTCGGCGGCACGGTTTAAGCCGCAGAATTCACGTACATCGTTGTACGAGGGCAGTCTGAAATCGCGGGCACGTTGAATATCCAGAGACTTGAGGTCAGAGCCATACTCCTGGGATTCTTTCCTATTAAAATAGTGCTTAATTTCGGGATCTATATTGCCATCAGCTCGCTTATGCAGTTGAGTGATCATGCCTCTCACAATATCGGCCAGATTAAAGTTGGAAGACAGTAGTTGAATCGTGTCAGTGCGCTCAAAATAGTCGCTCAGACGAAGCGTCTGATTTGCGTCACGATTTGGCGACACCAAGCTGCAAATTAACAGTTGAAAATTGTTTAATCGGTGCCAAAATAAAGACACTTCAAAGGGAAGGTTCTTACGAAAACCAGCCGGGAATCTGGGTGTGTGAGTAGCGGAAGGCAGCAGCTGAAAACTCTGCATACGGATTGGGACTGACGCTCTCATCGTAGTCATTCACATACTCGGTGGAACCTCGTGCATAGGGGTAGGTAATGCCATTGAGATGAGTATATGTGGCGCCAAGGACTCCGACTAGATAGTCATAGTAAGTGATCTTCTGGTACTGCGCAATGTTTATCTTACGTGCCTCCTGATACAAACGCTCATCATTGTAATGCGGATTCAGATGGGCCAGCTGCTCTGCCAGTCGATTGTGCTCACGCAGCAGAACCGTGTGAATTACGGCGACAGTTGGCGTAAATCGATTCCGCTTGTCCGGCAATGAATAGCACTCATGGTTTGTTCCACATTCACCTAAATGATTCTGAACTACGGGCAACCATTGTTGCCCATTGACGTAACTGGTGCGCAGTTGGCCTCCCTTGAAGAGACGCACTTTGCGACTTTGCTTGAGAGAATTTCCGTAGAGGGAGGACAGATCAAGAAAGGCTGTGACCACAGATAGCTTCTCGCTGTGGTGCAGTCCACTCTTGGGGCAAATTGCCTCCGCGTCAGATATACTGCGAGCAAAGCTCAAACATGTTTTGCCCGTATTATGGGTGATTGGTCCATCAGCTGCTAATGTGATTGGCTGGCACAGTGGATGGTGTGACTCCGCACAGCAATCCTTGGGTGCTCCAGATGTGGTTAGTAGGCTCATGTCATGGGCGATAAACTGACCCCACTGCATGGAGGCAATCGTGCGAAACTGATCCATCGAGGTCTTCTCCCCGTAAAGCGACAACGAGATGAGTCGTGCGTTGGGAAGTACTTGGCGCCGATCATAGCTTGGATGCAGCAGCCGCCGGTATCTGGAGGTGGCGATGCCAAAGTCAGGATACAGCAAATTATTACAAGCACCATCTATGGTCCGGTAGTGCAAATTCTGGGTATTATTTAAACAGTTTTGGGGCGGTATTCCGCACTTAATTGGCTCCTTGCGCTGCTTCTCAACTGCCCCGACATTCAGCCAGCTGCTGGGTTCTTCACCTCCGCTATACTTGGGCAATAGGTTTTTTAGTAGATCTTCCAGGTTGCCATCATATTCAGCTGGGCTATTTCTCTTCGATCGTCCGGCGTATTCGATTGGTGTTTTTCCAGTAACCAAATCTAAAGTGTCCAACTGGTGAAATGGGCAACCACTGAGGTGATCTTCCGCGCTTAAGGCGCTGACGACCGCAAACAGTAGGAATCCAACAATCGAAGTAAGTAATCTCATCTTTGCCACACCACTTCAAATAGTGGTGCACTTTCTCCGGTGGTCCGACATATATACGTAGAATTATCGACTAATGTTTTGCATATTTGCACGATCATAAAACCCTAGTCGCAATTACATGATATACCATCTTCCGCATAGTTAAGCACGCACGCTTTATTTTATAAATTAATGATTAATATTCTTAAAGCCGTTATCTGTGTTCTCAATACTATCATTTCGTGTCGTTTTTGGTTCTTTATTTACTATCTTTTCCTCATATCATATTTCATCCACAGTTTATAAAGACTTTAAATTATTAAGTACTTGAAACTGTATGCACTCTTTACTTAACAAAAGAGAACTCATAATTTATTTATTAATTTGGTTTTTTGTTATTCTGCATTCTAGTGTTTTTATAAAGCATTGCCAAATCTGAAAAAATTATTTACACTTTTTTTTAAATCCAAGAGGACTGATAATTTTAAAACTAAAATTATTGCCTTTGAAAATATTGAGGAAAAGGTACGGAGCAGCTGTCTCTATTGTCCCTGACCTTGCCGACTGTAAAGAATGTTGTTTTTTATTCATGCAAAAAACAATTTCTAAGGGGGCGGTAGTGAATGGTCTCAACTGTTAAGTGTTCTAATTGTTGCTGCAATCTGCTGTCCGAGTTAACATGTTTTATAGGAAGCACGTACGATAACAAGTGAGTGTTACGTAAGCGCAAATGTAAGCTATACGTCGTAAAAATTAAGTATAATTATTGATTACACACATGAGACGGATCAGAGTCCAGGATAAATGACTAATTAAAAACATTAAAAAAAAATTTATTAACAAAAAAAAATAAGGCATCGGCAGTTTGCTCATTTCTTAAGATAAAAGGACAAAACGGTCAGACTTATCTTATAAAAGACCAGATGTTGACACTTATATGGAGTTGCCACCTTATTTGGTGAACATCCGAATGCAACAATTTGTTCAAAATACTACTTGGAATCGAAAAAATAATGCTTAATCAATGTTTTACTGTGGAATGTTAACATTTGCTAGTGAGATAGTAAACCCGCTCAAAAATTGTGGCATTTTAAATTCAATACCATGTTAAACATTTTTAATTAAAATCAATTCCAAATGAACCAGTTCCGCGCTATATGATATAATAATGCCCATAATGTTTTATGTTAAATTAGTGGCAACTCTGTAACCTCGGAGTTTGCTAACACTGCAACCAATATTATTAAAAATTAGTAGTTGTGCACAATATTAAATTGCACTAAAGAACAACAACAAAAATGAAGCGGAGAACAAGTGAAATTTGGTGCTTCTTTCGAGCGGTCGACGAAACTTTTGCGCTGTGCAACATTTGCAAGGCAAAACTCTCTTATAAAACAACAACGACAAACTTAAGCAAACACATGAATCGAATGCATCCAAATGCAAACGCTTCAGCTTCTACGCAGAACCGTAAATATAAAATATTGTCACAAACAAATGATCGACATCGAGGAAAACCTCGGAATCCGGAACAGGAATTGATATTGCTGAACTTTATAAAGAAGCACCCGGCTATTTTGCAAAATCCCTCGTGGGAAACACGCAACGCATTTGAATTGCTCTGGGAACAACTGGCAGCCGAATTGAATCGCAGTGGGCCACCACAAAAAGATCTCGCAACCTGGAAAAAGGTTAATTCTGCTAAAACAAAATTGATTTCTTCTTATTTTTAAACGTTCACTTTTTTCAATGTGCAGGCGCTCAAAGACTGGAAGAGATTCATCATTAAGAAGGTGGAGAAAAATGAAATGCACAATATTCCCTTGGCAACGGGCCTGAGTTCGGCCGAGGAAACAATTGCCAGTTTATATCGTCTCAACGATGATGCCAATCAGATAATAATGAATGCATCCGATGACGTTTTTCAGGACACCTCGAATACCACATTTGATATGGAAGATGTGGAAGATGTTGTGCCCGAGGAGGAGGAGGAGGATAACAGCGCGCTGCAAGATGCATCCGGCTATGGCTATGAGCCAGAGGATTCCAAGGCTGAACTCGACATTGATCCGCTCTTCTTGCAGCGATCCAAATTTGAGGGAAGAACTCTCCAAACGGAATTGGAGAAGATGAGTAAATCCATCAGTTTAGACACAGATGTTGCGAGTAGCACTCAAAAGGCTCTTAGTGATTTCTGTGCCCTTTATAAACAAAAGCTTATCGAAGACAAAAGACACCATTCTGTCATCGAACAACTAATGTCAGAAAAACTAGAATTAAAGAAAAAACTGCTGGAGATTGAACAAAGGAAATTGTCCTTAAAATAGTTATTAATATGATGTTGATGATGGTAGTAGATAATTAGAAAAAAACTAATCTAACTTGTAATATATGATGTGTCGCAGAATAATATTTAAGAATTTATCAATTTAGTAAAACAATTTGTGTGATTTCATGCAGAAATTCAAAGTCTGTTACGAGCAGCTTTTTACAAATACACATTTTAAATCCAGACAGTTTTAAGTCAATTTGACGCCGGCATGAATTGTATATATATTTTTTTATCATATAATTTTTCTCTTTGATTTGATTGGAATGTTTTTAGGAAATGTTCTACGCTTCCAGCACTGATGATGTGAATGTTACTCAGTGAACACAGGAATGCTTCACGAGAGACTTTTACAAAAGTATCGCCTTGCGTTATCTCTTTTCGCTGGATAAAAGTCCATTAAATTTGGTGATTCGCTATACTTACAAATATTTATTCAAATTTGATGACAATCTACACAAAGATAATCCCTGAAGCCATTTATTTATTTATTGTCAACAGAAGTCAATCCAAAATTCAGCCTTCTGAGATATACAAAAATATAGCAACGATTTATTTAATTCAATTGTCCGATCGTTGTTCAAACGAAAAAAAAACCAAGTCTACCACCATAGTGCACAGGCCATCGTCTATTTTGTGGAGCAACGACTTCCTTTCAAAAGCACTATAAAATTCAAATAATATAAATCTAGTAGACCGTTTGCCTATTATGGCGGAAATGCGTAACGTATTTTAATCTCGTTGAAATCGCCATGTATATCATTTGGACTATAAAATATTTGCTACATGAGATAAACGTTTAAAACAAATATACGTAAATTATATAGAATTATTCTCGATAGTTTGCAATGAACTGGTTCGAACTGAATCCGATAGGCATACACTTTAATTTCCGTTATATTTTGAAAATTTCTTATTTATAAGCAGAATATCTGCTTTCTGCGACTATAAATAAATGTTTGATATTAAATTAAGTAGACAGTTGAGAGTAGCGAGACCTTTTAGTCGGTTTAGCTGAGGAAGAGGTACCCAATAAATTTTGTGTGCGATAGTCCGATTACTTGTGCATCACTAATTCATGTGGATGTGGCCTGTGGAAATAATGTGGAATCCATTCGGCTTCTTCTTCTCAGCTTAACCATTCTTGGTGACTGACAAGTCATGATAATTTTTTATAAAACAAATAGTTTTTTGCAATGGACGACTCGTTTTTCGGCTTTGATACAACCACAGGCGTACCGGTAAGATATAAAATAAAATGCAGGAATAATCAAGTGCACAATATGAATAGGTTAGCGATAAACTCGTGTTTCGTCTGCAAATGAAAACTTCAATTATGGTTTTTTTTTGTTGCACTGATTATAATAAAAGTTTTAATCTAATAGGATGACGATGGGCGCATTGCAGAGCCCCCGGAAGAGGAGTATGACGCACTCAATGATGAAACCTTCGGTTCGGCGATAAACGGCGACTGGGAAGAAGTCCACGAAACACTCGTGCGACTAGGCGGCAATGGTGAAAAGATTCGTCGAGGAGTAGGAGGAGGGGGCGGCGGTAGAGGAGTAGCAGGTGGGGCCAATAATCATCTAAGTGGTGGCAACGGCGCCTTCCACAATCAGCAGATGCAGCAACTGCTGCGTGACGACTCCGACCTAGAGCTGAATTTGTCCGCGATGCGATTGGATGACGTCGACCTGGGTACATTTGGCGAAAGCGATGGGAATCCTTTGCAGCGCATCAGCCTGGACTCAAATGTTTGGGCATCGCAGCCGTTGACCAACATACCCTTGGCGAACAATCCACAGCTTTTTCGTGAGCACTTTCGCAGCGCGTTCAAGTCGCAGCCGCTGGCAGGAGTTGCAGGCTCAGCCACACAAATGAAGCCACTGCACGAGCCCAATGCCAATTTTGGGTTGCCTCCCATGCCGCCGCAAATTACGGCCAAAATCTCAACTCTCGAGGATATCGAACGGAATTTAATCACACAGCAGGCAATATCCAAGAAGCAGCAGCAGATGCCCCAACAACAGCTGCCACAGCTGCATCAACAGGACTTTAACCTGGCCAACAGGCAGCATTTGGTGGTAACGCCAACAATACAACAACAACAGCTGCAGCAGCAGCAGCAACTGCAAAAGCCACAACAGCACAAGGGTAACTTATATCATCTTACATATAAAAATGTTTATATAAAAATATAAATATAAATATATATATTTTTTTATTATATATATATATTCATATATATATAATAGTAATATATATATATAATATATATACATTTCCACTCGGTAAACATGAGGAGCGTTATTTGCCCATTGTAAATTTGAGTTATTTTGTTAATCATTTTTATACTCTGAAGTCCATTAAAAGTGGAGTATCATAAAGTAAAGTAGAAAGTGAAGTGGAGTATTATAGAATCAAGTAAAGTAGTAGTTGTAGTAAAGTAGACATCCGCGCTTTAATAGCAATTTCTGGAAAGTTTCGGAATTAGCTCATCAAATGTTTTGCCCGGCACTGCACTCATACGGACAATTGTATTAAATATTTATATATTTGGCGGCTGTTAGTCAACCTATATCAAATTTCTAAAATATGTGTTTTTGCCTCGATAGAAACTGGGGATTGCACTTCTAAACTGCAGCGTAAACTAATTTCTCGTGTTTCAATGTGTGTAAAGTGAATATTTCTTATATTATTTGTTACTTTTATATAATTATTTAAGATTGTTATTCTTTGATATCACATATACCCAGACACTTAACTGGTAGGCATTTCTTAATAATGATTATAATTCTAAAAAAAAAAAAAAGCGTACGATACTTTTGGAATTGTCGATTCAGCGATTCTTATTATTACACATTTTTTTCTGTATTTTTGCAAATATTTCTAAAAAAAAAAAAAAAAACAAGAAGATATTAAGCAACATGGTAACCCCTTTCTAATCTATCTATCGCAAAATTAGAGCTGGCACTACGATTGCAAAATATTCGTAACCTGTACACATCTGGACTCATCTATGATTCTGTTGCCCAGAAGTGTCAAGGAAAAAATTCAAATCACAAAGTGGCCAAATGTGGTCCAAGTGTGTCGATGATTCGGTTGAGAGTCCATGTCTTATATATCATAACCTTACGTATAATGCAGCTATGCAGTTATCTGCAACACGCAAGGCAGTAACTCTGACAACATAACGTTTAATTTATATTCTTGATCAGCAATAACAAGCGTGTCGATCTAGTCATTTCCATCTGCCTGTCCCTCTTTTTGTAATAACGCTTCGCTCCCAGGCACTATAAGATCTGAAGACTTCAAATTTAGATAATAATATCTCATTTTGTAGCGATTACTTTCTCCTTTTCCCATTATATCATTCAACCCGACATTCTTAATTAAATCCAGATTATTTTGAAAAAATTTATAAGGCTTCTTTGGTTGTATGAAATGTACTAAACCTGACATGCATAGATTAAGTTAATTTAAAAATGTACATTATTCATCTTTATGTGGAGAATATTATTTGTTATATGTATGATTTTAACCCAATTGTAATTGCAGCACCTCCTGGATTCCTGGCAACTCCACAAACACCGCCAGCAAGACCAAATCTAGGATTTCATGGTCCGCATTTCTTGGCTGGCGCTGGGCCAGGACCTGTACCCGGGCCCGGACCGGGACCCGGACTAATGCCGACGCCCCCCTCTCAACAGCAACAACAACAATTAAACAACGGGCTAAGTGGGAATCGAGCACCGCCCGGTTTTATCTATCCGGGTGGAATGGTCCCGAACCTGCCACAACATCCGATGATGCAGCAGCAGCAGCACGCTGCCCTGCCACCCAGCTATCCCCGAGCACTGCCAAATCCTCATTTGCCCACAGCACTCAACAACTTTGCCATGCATCCGAGCTTCAATGCAATGCGTGCTGCTGGCATCCATATGCAGCCAGTGCCGCCTGTGCCACGCCTCCCTCCGCACAACGTGCTCAATCAGCAGCCCAATTCGATGTACAACATGTTCAATATGCGCCTTGTACAGGAAATCCAACAGAATCATCCGCTGTTGCAGAACGTGGCCGTTGCCCGTCAGCAGCAACAGCAGCAGCAACAACAACAACAACAACAACAACAGCAGCTTCAACAACAACAACAACAAAATCGTCCCGGCGATCGCCAGAAACAGCAACAACAACAATCCCAGCAACAACTTAATCGTCATGGCGGCAACCTGCCCCATGAGGAGTTCGACGAATACGCCAATCTGATGAGCACCCGGGACAAACACTGGCTGATTGGTATTCAGTTGTCGCAGCTGAACACGGATACACCGTACATTGATGACTATTACTACACGGTGCACTGGGAGCGGAAGAACGGACAGGTGCGTCACAGCCAGGCGCACAAGGATAACCAGTTGAATCATCCGCTGACGCAGCCACGTGGGCATGCCCAGCTTATTATGGTGCAGTTGGGCAACAAGAACGGTTCGCGCAACGGCCAACAGCATCGTGAGCGACGCAATTCGGAGAACACGAGCAACAGCAACGCCAGTGGCGCCGGCGGCAACATAACAAATTGCAACAACAGCAACCTTCTTGCTGGATATATTTTCTCACCCTTGAAATTCGAGAATTCGCTGGGCAAACTGCAGTATGGCAGTGTCACAGCGCCCCGCAAGATCATCGATGCTGATATTATGGGCAGCGATATGAGTCCAGTTGAAAATTCGGCATCGTCTGCTTCTTCATCAGCCGCAGTGCATCATTTGGATAAGTCCAGCGAGGGGCCAAGTGAGGTGCACCTGGTGCCGAGCAGCATGCGAAAGTCGCGTCATATTTTGCTGCACATCGAGACACTTTATCGGTATCTTCTCAAACTGGAGGACCTGGAGAGTCCCGAAGTGATGGCAACCATCCTTTTAAAAAAGAATAAAGAAAGCGAACGCATCGCCGCCGTGGAGCAGCTCGAGATGGCAAATAAAACGGCCGAGGAACGCGCTGCCGAGGCAAACAATCCCCAGACAATGAATCCGGCTCTTAAAAATAAGTTCAACTATGAAATAGAGTCGCGCGAGGCTCTCGTCGCCAAACTAAAATCGGGGCTCACATTCGACAAGGTAGTGGCCATGATGGGTGTGCGCAAGGGCAAGGTATTTGGAAATGGATCCTTTAATTTTATAAATATTACTACTGATTATTTTTATTAATTATCTCTGTATAGATCCTCCTACGACGTTGTATGCCGTTTATTACTGATCAGACCATACGTTGGACTGTGTGGGCTGGCGTTTTCTGTTCACTGCAGAATGTCGTTAAGAAGGATCGCGACGATGTCGAGGGTGTTCTCTATGCCCTGTATCCAGAATTTAGAAAGCACATTGGCGAAGCGAATTTTGAAACAACTATCAATATATCTGCCGCTTTCACGCTGAATGACAAAAAGATGTCGGCGATATTCTGTAGTCGGGTATGCATTATTTCCAATTCTCTAAGCAAGATCTTGTTTTTATTGCTACGAATGGATATGTCTTTGCAGTTTGGAATATTGTCGCTCGTCGGTTTGATTTTGCGGGTGGAGGCGATTTACATGCTGAGCAAGGATGCGACGCTTAGCGAGGATAACCGACAGAAATGGCGTGAGTTTCTCGCCCAGGTCGCTTCATGCCTTAATCGCACCATACAAAATCAGACCATCTCGGCGGCAATTGAGTCGGATGCTATACAGCCAATGATGAATCATTTTGCGCGGTTTAAAGACTTGAAACTGGATGCGCTGCTGGCATTAATAACGGAGGCCAAACATCAAATAAATTAAATTGCTGATTGGAAGTCATATATATAACCCTTTTGTATAATTTCTGTCATTAATGTTGGGTTATTTAGCAGTTAATATGTGTATGATCTACAATGTATCCACATATATATATACGTTTGTGTTGTTGTATTTAGTTTTCAATATATACATACATATTACACGCGCACAATTTGTAAAAGAATTCCATGCATACACGCATATATATATACATGTCTATCAAATCGGAAGGCTCATATATTAACTAACGCTAAACAAAAATATAGAGTAAGGCAATTAAACATGTAAACGAATGCGAGAAATTTTCTTTTCATCAATTTTATAAATGTGCACTTTAAGCAAGGCATAAAAAACTACTTGGTATGGCATCAGATATATTGCTCATTGTATATATGTCATTTTGTATTTAAAATAGTGAAAACTGCTTCACAACTATTTTGTATTGAGCTATTTAAATTTGTGCTGCTCTTCACATTTTAAATTGTTTACTTCACATTCATTAAGCACATTTGCTTGTAATTTAACATTTGTTGGGATTGAAAATTAATTGAAATTGGAATAACATTAATGTATAAATATGTGTATACAATTTTTATTTTACCACTATACATATTTTTATGAAGGGCAATTATTTGCGTTATTAAACAAATTAATTTTTTCTTTATATTAAAATAGACATGCACGTTTGGCAACATCATAAACAATATTCGAAGTTTGTAAATATAAGGCTTATAAATCTACTTGAAAACTGAAAACCATTGGAATGAGAGGGTATATTGAAATGAAATTGAAGTAAAAACCATTTGAATACAATTTAGAGTTGTAAGCATCTCACATTCATACTTTTAAAATACAAAAATATAAACATGAACAATTCTTTTGTGACACTTGTGATACATTTTATGTATGTACAAGAAAAAACCATTGAATAGTTATTTTCTTTCTCATTTCTGTTTTAAAAGCGATGGAAAATTATTGGTTTTTACATCTGTCGTTCTCGTAGTTAACGTTTTTTTTATATCAATTTTAATGTTTCGTGATTCGGTTTAAGCTGCTATTTTATATTTTATTTTTACATGAGGAACTTGTCTAGGTATTTTTCATTAACACTCAAGCCAGTCAAATTTTTCACAATCAAATAAAGGTTAAAATATGTTAAGTGGACAAGAAGAAACAACATCAGCCTGTTATTATTTATAGCCCATATGACAACTTTCAATAATGCTTAATTTTTTATTAATGATGGCAAAAACGATGCAGAACAAAGAACAACAATAATAATATAAAAAACACAGAACAAAAAATGCAATTTGGTTAATATATGCAACCAAATATGCAACACATAATAAAATCATATTTTCATCAAATTATTTGAGTTAATTAAGTTGCACCAAGGGAATTTTAAAAGAGCTAATAAAATTTAAAAAAAAAAAAGAAGTCCCTATTAAAGATCCCATGACATTTAAATAAAGTATTTTAAATAAATGTGTTCAAAATTATTTTTTTTAAATCGAACTTTTGTACAAATACAAAATCTTTTTTTCAAATTATCTTGTTAAGTCAGTTGAAATTTACTAAGCAAAACGTGATGAATTTGATAACTTTCCTTTACAACTGCATTCCGGTTTAAAAGCGGAGTTGAAATTCTGCCAGAAAAAAATATTGAAAGCAAAAATAAATTCAATTACCATGCCAAGCATGCTATTAAAATATTTTGCATCAATAAGCGTATATTACATAGAAATGACGAACAGATAGCAATATCGAACACTTTATTTAAAGTTAATTGAAATTTAAAAAATCACTCTGAATACTGGCATATTCTTCATGTTTTGAAGAATAATTTCCAAATATACGATAAGAATTTTTTGTTAAATTAGAAAATACTTTTTGCTGTGCACATGTCAAATACAATATTTTATTTTCCGCACACACCGGTGAGCTTATCCTGGCGCCAAAAGTATAGCGAATTTCTAAACTTTAAAATCAAAGTTGCAGGCAGTAGCATCGTCATACCCAGCGGGAATCCCAAGTAACTTGGTCATAATCGACGCCACGAGCATATTCAATTCTAATTGACATAACAGCGGCATTTGTCGCGACAATGGTGGCAATAATGGCGCCCAAATCGCGCACGCCCTGCCTGTGTTTCCATATGAAATCAAAGTTGTGCGTACGATTATATATGTATGTATGTAGAAATGCATACATACATACATACATACGTATGTACATTCGGGCTTGTCTGTAGGTCGTTCTATTTTCGCCCTCACTGTCGCGCCAACAGGACAATGCGACGAGGGACTCGACGCCACAATTGCTAGCCTCATCTAGCTCTGGCGTCTGCATACTCTCCAAGTGTGAGTACGCGTGTGCATTAGTGTGTATTAGTGTGTATTACTGTGTATTAGTAATTGTGGGGTTCACTTCATTGAGAAGTAATAAGATGCCGACAAGTTGTCGTCGTCGTCGCTCTGGACGTCGCCGGCGCTAACATCCGCTGTTGTGCTTGATTTGGAAACAACTTCCGAAGATGCCGCCGACACTTGTTACGCACTTTGGCGACTGTTTTCGACTCAAACCTGCGGTCACATTGTATTTTTCTAGTGGCAACGAATTTGAAAATTCCATTCTTGATTATGCGCCAAATCTAAGTGTAAATCTAATCTAAGTACAGTCAAACTTCTTTAACGCAAACTACCAGTTTCCATTCAGCAAAAAAATGTATCTAAATTTTAGAAATTCATACTTTTGGCGCCAAGCAAAACTTACCCTATGAATCGGGAAGTATATTTCTTACAACCAGCGTTTTTATTTTTCTAATTTCAGCCTTAATTTTTCTTAAATTAAGAAAAATATGTATTATTTTCTGGGATTGTTAAGGAACTCTGACATTAGCTTTTCTGATCCTTATTATATTATTAAAACTTGTAATAATATCACAAATAACTTATTCTTAGAATTGCATTTCAGTAAAACAAAATATTTCTAAAAATAATATTAAAAAAATCAAATTTTTTTGTGAGAAATAGAGAAGCCCGTCCTATTTTCCAAAATAAAAAAACGTTTTACTTTTCTATTCGAATTACAATTAAACGAAATTCTCTTAAATTCAGTCTGCTACAATATTATTTGGAGAGACAAAATGTTAAATATTGGTGCCAATCGAATCAATTGATTCTTATGTACAAAGTCGTTAGTAATTCCAGTCCTTTCGCTCATTCAAGCGAATTTTAAATATTACATTTTTGGAAACCTTTATTTGCTTGTTACTTATGTATTTTTCAAAATAAATCTAAAATCTTACATCGTGAGGACGTTTTGTTACTTAATGAAAAACTGCATAGATTGTCTATATCTTATTAATTTTTAAAATATGATAAATCATACAATGTATTCTATTAATACACTGAAATAATTTGTAAATTCTTTTTGTAAATTGTTAATTAATTAATAGTTAATCTCATCTTAGATAATCAAAAAGAAATTATGCTTACTTCGATTGTTTCATATATTTAAAAATGAAAGTAAATTTAAATAAAAAAATGTTTATATTTATCTTAATTTATGCAAAATTTAAATTAGTCTTAATTTATTACTTTTTTTATTTAATGTATTGTAAAGTAAACATGTTTAAAGTGAGAGCTCAGTTTTTGTATTGAAACTGAGAAAAATAACAAATCAATTCCGAAAAATATTTTTGATGTTAAGTCCTCACATAATATGTATAAATATTATAATGATTTTTATTTAATTTATCTTAGAAGATAAGTTTGCTTTGCATGTTTTAACTTCTTAATGTCAGATTATCTAATCAGTTATTGTTTTGAAATAAAAAAAAGAATATATAAAAATCTAGTCCGGACATGATTAGGTCTTTGTGGTGTCTCATTAAATTCTCACACCAGACAGTGGGATTACAGAGACGAAAAAAGTGTTAATTATGTGTGTGTTAATTAAATGCGCACTTATTTATTTAGGCATTTTCTGAACTGTATTTTGTAACTGTATATTTGCCTATGAATAAAGGCGATTAATACTCGGATGCTGCAATTGCCGTTCAATTAGTTCAAATATCTTTGTCGCTCAGGTCAAGCATCTTATTAGTCAGTAGTCAGTCGTCAGTCGTCTCTCCACAGTGCACAGCAGTTCGACATTAGGCTGCTGGAAGGGCTCTTTGCCAATGCGACGCCAAGGATGGACGCGGGTATTTCTCTGGGTCGGTTGGGGAAGGGGGGGGGGGGGTGCGACGCTTGTCGTTATGACTGTTATTGTTGCTGTTGTTATGGCTGGCGTTGTTTAGTTGACTTCGGCCGCCAGTCGCCGTCTGCGTTACCGTCGCCATCGCGGTTGCCGCCAGTGTTGCTGGAGCCGGCAGACCGGCAGCCAACATTTGACAAACGAAACTGCGCGCAAATAGAGATAGAATAGGACGCGTAGAGTAGGTTTAAGATTCCACACCATGGGGACTATAGAGAAGCCAAGTGTCGCCAACTACAAATTTATTTACTATTACTGTTCAGTTTTTTACAGTCCTTAGTTTTTATACGTTTTGATGTTTTGCTTTTTAGTTTGGCTGTTGGCTAAACTCTCTGTTTGCCATTAATTGGGTGATTCAAAGCGATTTAGCTCATATACTAATATAATATACCTTACACAGTTGAGATAACAAATGGTTCTCAAGAGAGAATGATCGCGAGTATTATGCAAGTATAGCAAAAAAAAATGCCGGTAACTTAACCAGTAGTCACTATATCCAAGGTGATATTTCAATTAGCGAGGCTATTGGCTATCTAATACTCAAATGAATACTCCAATATGTGCACAAATATACATATATAGATATGTATGTATGTGCGTATGGACAATGAGTCAGAAATCAAAACGTTTGGCTGTGGCGACGGCGCCTTGTTGAGCAGCGCTATGTGCCGCCGTCTGCGTCAGTCTTTAGAATGCTCTGCGCAATGGTTCCAAGTGCGCACTGGTGAAAGCATATAAAAGGATAGCCGCGTACACGGCTGCCATTTAGTTCACAAGGATTCATGCGGCAGGACACAGTGGTCCAGTGTGCACCAGCTAAGATAAAGAAGTGAAAAGACGCGAATAATTTGAAATTTTGACAGTGCAACATCTTAATTATATTCACAAATTAATTATAAACCATGACATTCGGTAATTTTATTATTATTAAATTTCTGAATATGTTTATATAATTACATTTATTTATTTATTGCGAATCAATTAAATTTTCCCAATCACTTTTTTAGCTGTGTTATTATTTTCATACAAAAAAGTGTCCCTTATCCCCAATCAGGGCTTATTTATTTATTTGTTTTTTTTTTTTTTGCAGGATACAGTGATCGAGTGTGCACCGGCTAGTCGTGAATATTTGGAAATTTGTTGTGCTATTAATAGTGGAAAATCTTTCTTATAAACACAAATAAATAATATACTGAGACACTCGGTAAGTCAAGAAAAACGTGAACGTATAGTACAAATAGATTTAAAAAAAAATAGTTAACTTAAATTTCCTTCCTTAAAGTTAATTAATTTCAAGAAGAATCTCATTTAATTGTATACAATTATGATTGTTAAGATAAAATCACTCTTCTTTGCAATCAACAAATATTTTTAATTTATTTTTTATATAAAACAACAACAATATTTGAAAATCAATTTGCGAACAATTACATTTTTAAAAAAAAAAAATTCTTTAATTTACATAAATAGGTATTCTTTATAAGAATAAGTATAGTATTGAATAGGTTCTACTTTGAATCAAACACCAAACAAACAAATACAATATATATTTTAAAAGTGCAGTTTTAGTTGTTATATAAGGAATATCTGTGCAGTAGAAATTTGCATGTGAACTTTAAATTTAATTAAGCAAGAGTGCAAAGTTAATGAACCTTAGTCGACAGAACTTGACTATACTTATTTAAAATGGAAGAATATTTTAGGCATGCCGAAAATTAAATTCGTGTTTAATACACTTAAAAGAAAATTATTTAGAAAGTATATCTATAATTTATTATTTTATTTATTTTTATATATATATATATATATGTTCATTCAAATTTCACATTTCACTTTGATCTGCGAGTTGATTTGTGGATTTGTCTTGCATTTATATTTTTTTATAAATTCTTTGTCTTATTAAGAATAATATTCCAGAGACTAAACTAAATTTTCTGATTGTCGATTTAGAAAACACTGAACAAAAATCTTTTGACATTTTTAAACATTTTTTCTCAAAATCAAGAAAAGCTTTCCAGTTTTTAAGGCAATTGTCGTTTTAGTATTTTTTTAAAGTAGTAATGATATTGAAACAGTGTTTAATGTCAAACTAATGAAAATCAAAATAGTTTTGCTCGAAAGATTACTATTTTTTGATTTCCGTCGCCTTCCTTTCAATAAGCGCACAATATAAATGATTTTATTAGAAAAACTCCCGATATTCGAAATATTTTCACATATAATAAATAATTAAATCAAAAAAGTTAACATTTCACCAGGTATATTTAATGTTTGTTAAAAGATGTCAATGATATTGAAACCATTCTACATAAATGAAATTGTCTACTTATCATGAAGGGTTATTCATTAGGGTAACCTTCTTTTCCAATAAAAAATGTATTTCTACTCTATAAATTTGTTGTTATTTATTTTACAATTAAACATAAGTATTTTATGGTATATTATATTGCAATCAATTGCAAATTATAAGTCCTTTATTGGGATTTGTGGGATACTTTATTATAGATATCCTAACAAATTATAGACTTAAATATTTAATTATGAAACAACTGTGCTAAACCCCTCGGCTAAATTATAATTTATTTGTTTTAATTTAAAAATTTTGGTTTATGTATGTAGAAAATGAAAAATAAACTTATTTATCAATCTTAAGGAGATATGCATGGAATATAATAATTAAAAATTCTTTGAGTTTCCAATTTTAAATTTGATAAATATATTTCTTCTACCAGATCTTGCTATTCGAAAGAATTTCAGAGTTTCTTGAATTGTTTATATTTCACTTGTGCTCATCTACTTATCTTATTCGAATTTTACTTATAAATTTAATTTTTTTGAACGTAGAAATATGTTTGGTGTAATCTTCTTACACAAACTAAAAAGTGGCTAAATTGATTCTTCTGAATTAATCAGCAAAGTTAATTTTGCAATTGCGATTACAGGTACACTCAGAAAAAAAAAAACATAATTTAAGAAAATGTATAAAGGTATATATAAAAGGATAACTATGATAACTATTTAGAATGTTTGTATAAACGATATTTGTAATCAAATACTAATGCCTAATAATAATATTTTAAGTTACAGAAAGTTTAAAAAAAAACAACATGGAAAAAAGATTGTATTTTTTTTTAAAAAGCCAAACCTTAAAAATTCTGGCTAGTTTCCAGAATTTAGTTTGATTTCTCTCAGTGACGATGACGATGCTGTGATGGTAAAACCAGTTTTAGAATGTGTTGCATGCTTGTAGCTCGGCTCTTTAATGGCGATTTAACAAGTTTTCGTTGAGAAGAAGTGTGCTGATAATATCTTGTTAGGTTTTGGCTTCTAATTGCGCTCATCTCGTGAAATGCGGAATTTTGCAAGAATGCCTTGTCGACCACCCAAGTGATTCACTCCCTTGTCTGCAGTTGGTTATCCATCAAAAACAGCAGCATCTCTCAAAAGCACTCAAGATTGCTCAAATACTCTGGAGACTGCCAGGATCTTTCTCTGGTTGAATAAATATTTTCAATAGCAAGGCTTTAGTTGACTAAGCAACGATCATCAAATTACTTTTCGTTTATTTATAATCATTACAGAGTTCTCGAAAATATTTGTGCAGGGAATAACAATGCTCAAAGATAGATTTTTATTCTTGATATAATAGGACCTTTTATGGTATTACTCATACAACTAAATTATATTCAATTTGTTTATGAATTTTTAATAAAACTGTCGTCAAATACGAGTTAAACTGTACTATTAATAATTTTGTGGTAAAACTTTCTGACATCCACCTTCTAAGGTCCAAATGTGAGCAATGCTGTTCCGATTAGAAGTACAAAGAATTTTCTATCTATATTCTCCTTATATTAGGAATAAAAATTATGATTTTCATTTCGGAACTTATGCTCGACTTTTAATGATCTTAATCCCTTAAAATTTGTAATTTTTATTTGAACAAATAAAAAATCATATATTTTTTAACCAGATTATTCCCATTATTTACGATGGGTGTCCAAATATACATTATCACATAATTAAAGAGGATTGTTTTTTTTTTTTGCAATTATCGTTGTTAATGTATTGTGTTTGTAAGTTTAATCAAACTGTGTCGGCGGAAATCATATGGACAAACAAACGTAATTGATGTGTTGATAATAATTATTATGTGTGCTATATAATACAGGTTATCGTCCAATATGCTTTTTAAAAATAGAAAGAGATTATTAAATTGTCCAATCATGAATTTTTATCAAACCGGATGGAATAGAAATGCGTGGTCAAATTAAACTAGTCAGAAGGGAGGAAGGACAGTTGTTACCTACAAAATCCATTAACCATTAACCATTTTAACAATGGAATCTCTTACTTTCATACTCAAAAAGAAATAGTTTTGAATACAAGTGTTTTTCAAGTTTTTTAAAAAAAAATAAGAAACAAATTTTTAACAAAATCGAAAAAAATGTTTTTCTAAAAATTAGAAATGCAATCTCACATATTAAGAAATAAATATGTATATGAGTATGTAAAATCTTATAGTTTCAATATTTTTTTATATAAGCAACCCAAAAAAGAAAATGTTAGAGATCCTTATACACACATATAAAAATTATACATTTTTGAAAAATGTATCTTGAAATAAAGATAATAAAAGGTTTATTAAAATATACTTTCAGAAACATAAAGTAAATTACCATTCGTACCAAAAGTTTTGCTTATGGTATATAAAATCATATTCCGTAAACCTTAAATTTAAGTAGGTTTTAGCCAATTTGAGTTGCCGCAAAGGTATCAAACTTATGCATCGTGTTTATTGTGTAGGGACTTGACACATAAATTTAATTTATATTATGTAACGTACCAGCACTTTCTCAGATTTGATAGACAATTTTAATTTTAATGTGTACACATATAAACATAGCATTTACTTCGAAGGGCATCAATAATTTAAGGCGCTGCAAGGTAGAACGAAAGAATTTGCATAACATCAGTTTTCTTAAAAACAACGCAACTCAAGTTATTCGAAGCCCACATTCAGAGTCGCAGTCCGGTCGACGTCATCGTCCCGTTCCCGGTTCCCGACCTGTTATTATCGTAATGACAGCTGCCTATTTGCTTTTATGTTTTATTTTTTTTTTTTGAATCGTCCGAGCCCAAGACAATTATCTCTGCTTGAGCAGGCCAGCAGACTGACCGATCCTTCTTTGATCTCTTTTGACCGCTGGGTGTGTGTGTGTGTATGTATCTGTGTGTGTCTGTAAATGGGCGCCATGGGTTCGACAGAGATGAACTCAGCAATTGCAAATAATATGTCCTTGATCGCTAGTGATTTGTGGGATATTTCTGAGTGGTCTTAATTCATTCTTCTTTCGCACTATTTATACCCTTGCAGATGCAGTAATTAAAATATGCAACTCGATTTATGCAAACAGCTTTTGCGCCCTGTTTATCTGTGCCATATGCTCCAAATCAGGCGGTTATCATAAGTTTTGCATAGGAACAAAACACCTCTGATTCTTTATTGTCCAAAAGTGTGGAGAGAATATCCTATTCCATATCCAATTTTGTATTCCTGTAGGGTCGAAAATTTAATTCTTAATTGAACAATTTATTTTTCCAAAATTTTTACTCATTAATTATATGTATTAAAATATGTATTATATATTAAAAATACAATATATGTATATATATCTCTTTGGAAATAAGTTTAGGCGTGTTTGGATAAGAATTAAATATATATTTTTAATATATATGGTTAGAAATAATTGTTATATACATGCATAAGTTCTTTTAAATTTTGAATTAACGAGCCAACCACCGAGTTCAAAATTGCGCGCAGCTAACTTAACATGAGTTAGAAATTGCGTGCATCCAACATCAAGTGAGTTGATATGTAGTGCCAAGCGTGTTGTGTATATGTGTTGGTATGATGTCTCCGTATTAGTATGACGGATGTATCTGTGTGTGAGAGAGAGAGAGAGTAATAGAGCAAGAGAACACAAACTCACCACACATGGAAAAAATAGTAGACAAAAATCTTACTTACATGCTCTCATAACACAAGAAACTCTCAATGTGGACGGACGTGAATTTCGGTTGCTATACGAACACATTTTTGTTGCAAACGCGGGCGTATCCAACAAATAAATGTAATAAGCGACAAAAGCAATCGCCGCGTTTCTATGCTGATTTAAACATTTTATTTTTGACTCACTGAGCATTTCTTATAGTCTTCTTCTTATACTCTTAAGTATTTGTACTTGTGCAAAAGTAAAAAGTGAAGTAAAAATGTAAGCAAAATTGTGAATTAAATAAAAGTGGAATAACGGCACCATTAATGTGAAATTAACAAAATATAAATAACAGAAGTGCTTGCCATGCGAATTATTATCAAAGGCGTCGTCTACAACCACATACATATATATGTACACACATACATTCCTATACAATACATACATAACCACAGTCGTATATGCATGTGTAGGTTGATCAATCAATACACACAGAAGCAATAATAAGTGATTATAAATGTACATATTTTACACATTAAGGAACGTTATTTTCAACATACACATGTTTATTCTTAATAAAAACAACAATAAGAATATTTAATTTGTTCAGAGTATACTTTCAGTTCAGCATATATTTTATGAATATTTCATTATATATTTGTTTTATGCTGGCAAGAAGTTATCGTTATGAATTAGTTAACCCTCTGGGTATTTCGTATTTCTTTAAGTTTTGTGAAAATTAAATGTGTAGTTGATTTTTTTATTTTTTAATCGGCTTTTTTTTGTTTTTTTTTTAACGATTATGTCATTCTATTTGTTTTGGTTTTGTATTATCAAAAAGTGAATGGGCTAATATTTCTTATATACAAACTAAAATAATTGCAAATTGTGCAAAATTTGAATTTCAAAAAATCTACACCTATTATGTATGAATATGTATAAATATATTTGTGTGTGTGTGTAATTCGAGCAGAAGTCACAAAACAAAACTGTTGACAAGTCGAAAAGAAAGAAGAAGAAAAAGATCGATCGCAAAAAGCGCCTGCTTCAAAAATATTTATAAAATAAACAGGCTCTTCGTTCGAATGTTAATCTTAATCTGGCGTGATAACAAATAATACAATAATATTAACATCCATGTGTTTATTTTATCATATTTAGAAATATGTAAATTTTTAAAAGTGTACTGACAAATAAACCAAATACATATCAAAATAATAATATATCAGAAATTGCACAGCACTGCAATAAATAACCCATAAGATTGAAGTATTTAATACAAATGCGCAGGATTTAAGGATATATTTGGATAAGCACAATTTAAAAAGTAAGTAATTGACATATTTTTTTCTTTACTGTAATAATAATGTTACATTGTCAATCGATTATCAGCGAAAGTAAAACTTACTTACTGTTCCTTTTTATGATAATTTCTGGGTATTCGTATAGTTTTTGAAAGTTCGAAAATGTTCATAAAACACATATATTTTTTATTTAAATTTATAAAAATATATATTCCCTTTAAAATATTGGAATTCGACTTTTTAAATAAATTTTTAAATCTTAGTTTTAATAACAAATGTAACCAATAATAGAGAAAAAAAATATTCTTGATTTCGTAAGAAATCTTCAGAGTTTCCAACATCTATTTTTAGATATAGTGTTAAGATTTGATTGATAAATCCATATTAACTTGATATAACTGGTTGTTTCAATTGATAAAAACTTTTTTTCTCGTGCAATTCCTAGAAGATATAAGTTACAGAAAATATACAGTTACAGAAAAGTACAGCAAATATGACTTTCACTCAGTTAGAAAGTAGTTGGGAGGCATAAGAACTTCATAAAAGTTACATTTGACAGTAGACTAAACTTTGGCACCTATGTACAAAATGCGATATCTAAATGCTCCACAGCGCTTTATACTGTCGTAGCATAACCCGAAAGTCATGGGTATATCAGCAAAGATAATAAGGTAGCTATGCATTATGGTAGTAAGACCCATGCGGACCCTGCAAAGACAGATGCAAAAGCTTCAGAGAATGTCCTGTGCATGTATGACAGGATAAGCCAAACAATGTCCTTGGTACCTACCGGTCTATTGACGGAACATTATAGATTAAGAGGTCAGCCCAAAAGGCAGAAACCTGGAGATGCTGTTGATAGAAAAGCTAAAAGCCATAGGCACAATATATAAAGTGGGTCGCATAAATCCCAAATAAAAATAATGAATAAAGATCAACCTGACCTTAAAATCTGGAAATCACAGGCACGATTTCTAAGCAATTGAATAAAACTACATAGTCTGTCGATGACTACTGCAAATTCCGTTAAGTTGGTAAAAAAAAAAGAAGATGTATAGAACCTATCTAAAGATATATGTACATAAATTAATATTGATAAACATCTAAACAGAAACGTCAAAGAGTTTTGCAAGTGTTACATTTAATTACAGTTTTTTCTTCAGTTGCGAGTTGCTTAAAATGCAATAAAAGATAATATATAAATAAAATGCAATATCTATGTACAAATTTTTGCATATATTCTTATATGTATGTATGGACGTTTGCAGATTTATTTTCTTTGTATTATAGTATTCTTTCATGTATCTGCATTTGTGTATGTGTGAACTTAAACCGGCGCCATTACGTTGTTTTAGTGTGGGTGTGAGTGGCGCCAACAAATGTCAAATACTCGCATATGCATACACGCATACATTTATACACTTGCTTTTATGTATAGATTGAGTTGTGCAAGACAGCCGACAAGTGCGCGAATGAACACATACATGTGCACTTATATATGCAATTTTGTTGTGTTTCTGGCAATAATAATATGCTCTCAGTGTACATAATTTGTGTGTTTTCTTTGTTCCACATTGTGTAGCATAGGCCTCCCCGCGCTTGAGTGCTACCACAGACTCACGTTTTTATACTTGTTGAATTTTCAGAAGAATTCGGAAATGTGTTTTCGTCTCACACACACAAACACGCTTACACGTTAATACATGTATCCGCATACAATTTCGTATACATACACACACACACTCACACTGACTACACGCTCTGCTCTTCAGTGCACTTGCCTTCACTCTCTCTGGTCTCTCTTTTTCTCTCTCTCGTTTCAATTCACCTCACAAATAGTTGATTCTTCAACTTGTCAAACCGGCTGACAAAAAGACCGAACGACGAACCAAACTGTCAGTCCGCCCGTCTGTCCGTCGGTCGCTGTAGCATTAACTGTAGCTCTCTGGCGCTGTTGTCGTTGTCGCTGTTCGCCGTTCGTGTCTGTCTGATATAAGTTTATATTGCTGGCGCCATTGCGACGACGACGACGCCGCCGCCGCCGCCGACATCGTTACTATTATTTCTTTTATTACGTTTACGTCAGTGGCGCCCACTGTGGCGCCTGTGCCTCGTTGCCGTCTCGCCTCTCGCGTCGAGTCGCTGCCTTTTGCTTTGCCTTCACTGCTGGCACGCAAGCAACTTGTAAGTGTGCGTGTGTGAGTATGTGTGTGTATATATACGCTCATACGTTCATGCATATATATATATGTTTATACATTGTACATAAATAGGCATGTATATATATATATATTAATATATATAAGTGTGTGTGTGTGCCGTCATGTTGGCGTCGGCGCCACTGTCGTCGTCGCGATAAGGAACGCAAGAAATGCCTGCTTTTCTGCCTGCCTGCTGCTGATGATGATGATCGTAGGGGGCCAGCCGCAGTTTTTTTTTTTTTTTTTATTTGGGCTCTTTTAACTCTGCCAGCCTCGTCTTTTTCGTGGCTGTGTGAGTGAAGCTGCTAGTCTGTTGTCTGATCCTCTGCCTTTTTTTCCTGATTACTCATGCGCTTTGTTTCTTTCCCCTCTTCTCTACTCTCCTTGAGCGGCACCTTTAAGCTATTCTGTAGAATAAAAAAGGAAATTGAAATATTCTGTCAGTTAATTCCTATGCCGAAATTTTTCAAAATTCCAACGAATTTTTAAATGGGCACAAAAACGTCGTGCGAGTATATTTTTTATTTTAATTGTGTTTCGGGATCATAGGTCTATATTCTCTATTATTGTCATATTTTATTTTCTTATTTTGCTACAATTAAATTAAGTTCTTTGAAATAATTACAATAGAATTAAGATTTATGAATTAAACATAACTTAACTGGAGAATGAAAAAATTCATGTTTTTCCAATTTTTTCTTTCAAAAAATATAATTTATTATTTTCTTATATATTTCTTCTTACTTTGCTACCTTTAAATGGATCTCTTACAACTAGTTCAATAAAAACTTAACAAGATTCATTAACATAAACTAATAATTATTTAAACAAGACTGAAGAGAGTTCATACATCTGAAAACTAAATGATATTGACATTCAGCAATTTAAAAACAAGAGAGTTGCAGTTGGGCGTTACTGACCGCGAAATTCTTTGATACCATATTTTATTACTGGTGATAACTGGTAGCAAAGAAGAGGGTGTGCCTTTACAGACTATGTAAGCAAGTAAAATTTTAAATGCCAATCTCAAAACGTTATTACGAGCAAGTTACCCTTCAAGTAGAGGGACTATCTTTTAAGCTGCTTGTCAAAGTTACATGTAAAGATGTATTTAAAACATTACCTAAATTATTTACCTAAACGGTACTTGTCGAGTAAAAAATTAATCAATTTATTTTCTCTTTGTTTTTAATTCAGGAAACATAAAAGTAAATTACCAACAAGAGCATATCAGGGCCTATTGAAAGCCTATTGAACGAGATAATAAAGGAAATTAAGATCCGCGAATAGACGCTCTAGTCAATATACATATATATATATATATATATATTTAATATATTTATGTATTGGCTTGTTTACTGAATAGTTAACGAAACTAGGAATCAAGACCAACCACACATATCATCAGCCAAGCAGCAGCAACAAAGCAAAGCGTTGACTTTTAATAAATTTGATTAATTCAAATAATGCGCATACGATAAGGATCGATGTTACCAAAAAACTTGATGTCCCTCCATGAGATTCCCAAGCGACAAGAAAAGAAGAGAACTATGGCGTTATGCGTCAGAGAACACCGGGGCAACGTGCGATGCGTATGGGAAACAGATGATGCCCAAACAGCAACCACAGCCGCCTCACCCTCAACATCAACGCCACCTTCAGACGCACGCGGGCTGCACAACGAGACCACCACCAACACCACCCCCCAGCTACACCATACTTTCCTGCTATTTGCCACAAATGCAGGATCAGCAACAGCAGCATCATCATCAAATGACACAAGCAGCAGCGATCGACGAATATTCGAGCTATTCATTTACCGAGAGTGGTTGCAACTACGCAAATGCTGGCGCCGGCATATTAAGCGACGAGAACGGTCCTGTTTGTGCCACAGCGGCGAGTGCGGCAAGTGCGGCATCGTTTGCGATGTCAGCGGCAAATATGTTTCTACGAAACTGTTGCGGCGGTGGCGAGACAACGACAGACTCCTCCTCGAGCAGTGGATCAGCGGACAGCAGACGCCAAATGCTGCTGAATCGTCAGGGTCCCAGCTCAACGTGCTGCAACCTGCAACCTGCCACCAATCTGCTATACTACCAAAGCTTCGAGGCACTGTGGAAGAAGCTGAAGAGCAAACAAATCGGCGATCTGATTCAAGCGGTGAAAAGTCGTGTCGAACCACCAACACTGCATGGCAAGTGCAACGGCGGCCTCCTTACATCATTATCAGTCTCGCCGACGAGCTACCTCCAGTGCATCCTGATCAAGTCCAGCTCGGCCAGCGACGAGCTGCAGCACGTCTTCACATGCAGGCTCTTCTTCTGGCCAGAACTCCGGAATGCCGACGAGCTGAGGCGACATCCCACTTGCCCCAGTGCTCTCGATTACGTCTACGTTTGCTGCAACCCACTGCACTGGTATCGCATGACTTACCCCATCGATTCAGGTAGGTTCATCTAGAAAAACATACAAAATTAAAAATAAATTAAATTAAATAAACCATTTTATATTTATGCATTTTTAATTTAAATAATACAAACTAATATTGCCGCTTATACTGCAAATCCCCTGATACCCATAAATCATACCGGCTGATAACAGGTGCCACAAACAGATTGGGCGTTACCAAGAACTACCAATATCTGCAAGTGTTTCCTAGAAATCTACGTTCCGATTTTTCACGTTCAAATCCCGGAAATATAGACTTTGCGGGTGTGCTCTGAAAAAGTGTATTCCGGTCCTTGAAAGGGCCATCAGATAACTATGAATTTTTTTTTTTTAAATTTGAGGAGATTTACGGTTTGATCGATTTATGCTTTTTAGAAATATCGCTTTTGGCGATTTATGGGATTATACAACAAAATTGATTGTTGACCCATATAAACTTTGAAAAAAAGTCACAGTTAAACACCATAATTTTAGCGCTAAAAAATATTTCTGTTACTAGGTGTATGCACAGAAAAAAATAAATTTCTACTGTCTCTCGCATACTCAAATGGCAAGACGGATCGACCATGAACAAATCTTTGCAGTTCATTAAATTTTTTTTATTGAAAGTATTGATTTGGCATCGAATCATCCAGTATTGGATTTCGTAATGTGAGATTTGAGAGCATCGAGTCCCTTACTATTTGTTTGCCAACAGCGAAATCTTGACAAGAAACGTTTTCCACCCAAATCCTTATTACAACTTAAGTTAGGGGATCACTATAAATTAAAAATACTCTATAAGCCATCGAAGAGTGACGCTAGTGACGCTACATGCCTATTTGACTACCTTAAAACTAAAGAAGCTTATATTTTATAACCCTATATATAAGCTATTATACGCCCATATTAAATATCCTATTTATCAACGAATTAAAATAGTAAATTGCGTGTTCTTTTATTAAAAAGATTTTGTAAAGTGAATAAAAACATTTTTAACAGGGAGTATTACAATTATACAAATTCCGCTATTGCCTAATTTTTAACAATTTGATTACCTATTTGTACTTTAATTAGTACCGTTACAAGTACAAAACTTAAAAAAAAAAACCAAATAAGAAGGTTAAAAAAAACTTAAATATGTTTGAATTTTAATTATGCCTACTATGCCGATCTTGAAACTCAACTGTTAAGCATGCGGGTGGCGTCCAGTCGCATTCCAATTCCAGTTTAACACACAAAAATACTAATAATAGATAGAGTATTGAATGCAGCGTTAATATTTCTCTTTCATTTTGCGCAAACCCGATCCCATCAATCAAACAATGTCGTTGAATACAGGTGAATACTGCTGAGGTGAGCAGAAATCACTTGATTTTAGCGGTCTGCTCCGAGCGATCGGTCGGATGTCAGCCAGCCACTGTGGTTGTGATTAAGGCAATGTTGAAATTTTACTGCTGTTCCCTTTGCGTTGGCTTGGCTCTTTTCGTGTTAGCTCTTCAAGAATTGTTCAAGCAAAGGTGTGATGGGTAGGGGTGGGGGGGGGGGCAGCAGGGCTAGCAGCAAACGTAATCAGGTTTAACTGGTAATGGAGCTAACCTAACCAGCCAGGCACACCAACACTCTGCCTCTGCTCTGCTGACGTGTGTAGCGCCAGCTTCCTCCGCTCCCAGAGCGGCAAGTGCCGCACATCAAACGACTTGTTGTGCGCCAATAAAACGTCCCCAGTGGTGCGGTGGTGCGGTGGTGCTGTGGTCTTTCGACTGATATGCAAACATTATTTATTTATATTTATTTCTATTTCGCGTCGGCTGATGTTTGGCTGGGCTCCGCTTAAGTTGCTTGCTGCTTTTTATAATACCGCTTAGCCATCAAATATAGCAATGGGGTATACTCAACTAAAGGCATTTTCTAGTTAATAAAATTTTTTTTAAATTATTTCAATATATCTACAAATTTGCGCCAGTTATATTAATAGATACAATCTTTTGAAATAAATGTTTGATTTATAAGAAGAGAACGAGGAGTACGCTATATTATTTATCAATTTAAATGTATTCTCGATATATAGTCATGTCCGACTGTTCATCTCTGACAGTTTTCACGCTAATTCTTTGTTTGGCAGCGAACAGGGTATCTTCTAGAGAAGAACACGCTTTTAATTTCTAAATTATAATGTTTAATTACAATTTTATGAAATGCATCACCTCAGAAATTGTTGCTTAATTTTATATTTTGACAAGTAAATCCTTTTCTCTTGTTTTTAATGTGTATATTTAATTCAAAATACTTGTTTGTGTCGAAAATTATCACAATTAAATTAATTGTGCACATAAATAGCTTTAAGTGATCTACTTTGATTATTAACGACCAAAAAATGGAAAAAGTGATGTTGTTTGGGCAAAAAGATGTTGTTATAAATGAATTATAAGTGAATAAAAAAACAATATTAACAAGTTTTACAAATAGGTACAAAAAAGGCTTAAATTTTGAGCTCTTTTGAAACTGCCGACATTTTTAAAAGTTTTTTTTAAGTACTACGGAACACGTATACCTCCTAGCTGACTTTGTATTGTATTTCATCGTTTGTTGATTGTAGGTTACATTATAAACACTGTATCAAATGAGAAACTAACTATATAAGTTGAAATTTCTTACAGTTTCTAAAGTTCTCTTTTGGTTTTGCTAAGCATAAAATAAAATTAATATTGGATTTAAATAAAAAAGTTGGTCGTAGCCATTTTGTTTATCTTTGCAAAATAGCATTTCAATTTAAATGATTATTTAAAACATAATATTTTACTACATTTATAATTGTTATAGCTTAATTTGTTATATCATCATTTTGAAATAGGCGTTCGTCTTGCTTTAAAAGGAATGGAATTAAGTAGTTATCTACTTACAGGGTATATTTTGGTAATGCACTATCAAACAAACTATTTCTTAGTTTGTTTTTACTTTTTGTTTTTGTTTTTTTTTTTGTGCTTTGCTTTGGTTTCTGTTGTATTTATATGTATGTGTGTGTGTGTGTGTTGTGTTCTCGAATACTAATATTGTACTATTTTTGTGAAGCATGATCTCATCGCTCACAGCTTGTCTTAAACACGCGCAGTTTAACCAAGTGTCTGTCTTGGTTAACTCTTCACACTGCTTATCATTAATATGCAACATTTTTAATTTATTGATCTCTTAATGTTGAATCCGTATAAAGCCCTACAATTGATTTGCATTTGAGCACCCGCATCCTTTTCATTCCTTTCTGTTTTGAATAAATATTAAATATTCGCGTTACCTAATATTAATATTATTATTATTATGTATACAAATAAATCTGTGCGTAAATCTAGACGACATTGCTAACGAAACGTTAGATTTTGTTGATTTATTGTATAAACTTTATTAATACAATGTAATTTACACTATTTTCCATTGAGTTACACATTTTATATTCACAAAAAAAAACGTATATTTATTATTGTAAAATAAAATCTATCTTAAGTTTCTGAATATTCCTTTCCTGTCGGTGTATTAGAGGAATATATCATTTTTATACATGCCCTTTGAAATTGAAATTTTGTGACAATACCGGTCTAAATAAATATATTGTAAGGAAAAGAAAAATAACACAAGACGAAAGATTGTTAGGGTTGGGTAAAAAAAAAACATTTCAGTAGGGCATTTGCGACTTAAGGTAAACTCAATTATAATTATTTTCAAATTTGTTCAATGGCATATACCCAGTACCTATTAGAAAAAGTTACGACGCTTAGTCTTAACCATTAATAATGATCGAACAAAAAAGGTTTTAAAAATTATATTTTTTGTATTAGTTTACAAATTAATTCTATTAACAGATGAAACAGGAACATTATATAAAATTGTGTATATATATTTTATAACAATTGCATAACTTAAACACAGATAATAATTGAAAATTATATATATTTGTGTCACTTACAGAACTCGCACCCCCGCCTTATCAGCGCTCAAAAATGCTGAGACTGCGAGATACAGGTAGGTTTTATTAATGAACTTTGTGATTCTCTGAGTATGGCACTAAAGAGACGTCCACCCTAATCCCAGATTCCGAGGGAAACACCCAAAACAACAACGAACAGTCGTCGTCAGCGTCATGGACCGTACCCGGCAACAACAACAGCAGCAGCACCAGCAGTGGCTCCCACCACAGCCGAAGCATTTCGACGAGCATCATCAAAAAGGAGGAGGCGGAGTACCTACAGTCTTTCACCACTAGTGGTAAAGGTGAGTTCTGTTTCTGTTTATATTTGATCTCTGTTATATTAGGCTAGCGAGTCGAGCAGCGAACTCAACTCAATGCTTTACTTGTCTTCTTTGAAGCATATTCTGTAATTGAATAAACACCCAGACTCAGACTATGCATCCGAGCAGGTAAAGAAATATTCTATATGTGCGAAAATATAGCAGCAATATTGCAAGTGATTCTGTATAATCAAGTTATCACATGAACAGTTAACCCATTTTACTATTTAATTGTATATTTGTAGGAAATTTTTACGAGTGTTTGTGTGTGTGTTTGTTTGTACTGTTCTTCGGTTCGACCCATTAGTAGCCAAATATATAAATTATTGTTTGATATGCACACATGAAAATTGTGGTTGGCTGTTAGTAGAAAAGGACGCAGTGGAGAAGAGAAGCACACGATTTCTACGCTCTTCAAATTCCTGAATCAGTTCATCAATGTCGTCGTCGATGAAGTTTGACTTCGCCATCAAATTAAGCATGTTCCTAATTAAAAAGGTGCCCATCAGTGCAACCTCCATATGGTCAATGACATCGAATATCGACGGAATTAATTGATTCCATGTGCAGCACAACCAAATAGTAGACACGATCCCCCACCGTAATTATAATATCGAAATGTTCTTAAGTGTTCCGGGCACTTTTTGATTCGCCGGTTGCGGTCCAGCATGTGCAAAAGTCCGTTTTGTGTGTAAAGTTCTTGGCTTTCAGGTCACGGTAGATTTCCATAGCTGGTCCTAATCCGTAGACATTTGGTTTGTCGGCTTTGTAATTTAACCCGTTCGTCGGTGCCGACCACACATTAAATCTCTTTTTCGCTGGGATGTGCCTCCATGGAACGGTTCATGTTCGATGAGTTAACCATAGCGACGCTCAGCTTGCTCGGGTCAGTCATGTCTAAATTGGCAGTGTGATTACTTTTTTGTAATAAATAAATTAACAATAGCAACCACTACAAAATAATACGACTTTGCACGGAATGACGACGACGGCCTCCTCCTCGTCAACGTTATTGCTCAGCGTCAGTAGTTATGAACGGACGAAACGTGGCCTCTTCTTGATCTCTTTTGTTCTTATCTTCGGAGCGTCTTTTTCTTTTGTTTTTTTTTTTTTTTGTAGCACTGGGAAAGAGCAAGCGAAAAAAACCTCCTCGTTTTTGTGCTCATTTTTATACATACACATCCGGACAAACGTCTGTACACATACATGCATATATGTATGGTGAGTATAAGAAATAAGCAAACACACTCTGTGCTGCTTATGTACCGTGTATGTGTGTGTGTATGTTTGGATGTGTATGCAGTCGCGTGCGTGTGTTTGAGCACGCCGGCACGGGCCGAGTCAGGGCAGGCAGTTGTACATGGCGCCAGCTTGCCGCGTCAGGTCGTCACTTTCTATATTGATATTAACTTTTAAACGAAAACAGCAAAAACGACACGAAAATAAATAATGAGCGAAAAACAAATACAAACAGTGCGAGGCGAATGCGAATAAGAGTGTGGAGAAGACGAAGGTGACGAGGACGGCGAAGTAGAAGGCAAAAATCTGCACTTACGAACTGTTTTGTAGAGTCTTCGGATCGTTTGGGCGGGTGGCAGGAGGAGTGGCTGTGAATTGGCTGCGGCCGGTTACCGGCACCACACGTTGTATGGAAAGGCCGAGGAGGGGATGAACGGAGGTTGTGGCATTATGACTATGATATCATTCATGGCGCTAACCGCCAACACTGCCGCCAGCAATTTGAACAATATGTTTTTTCTCACTTTTTATGGCATATTCGAAGCAAAAATTTACAGAGTAGCTTTTACATTATTAGAATGAGAAGCGCATTCGTCGCATTTGTTTAGGAATTTCCTCTGTATGTCAACAGTTCACCGAAACAAATTAAAGAAACTCATTAGACTTCCATTTTTATTACATTTTGGAAAAATTCAAAGTAAACGATCAAAACGGTCATTTATTAAATTAAAAAACTTGTGTAGGCGGTCTTTAATGAAAGGCTCTTTTTAGTTGCTGTTGTATTATTTTATAACATAGTGCGATATATAAAAGCTTTCTGACTGAATTGCCAAAGGATTTTGCAACAACAAATCTTTTATTATATGTTCGAAATCTTTGAAGAATTTCTATCTTTGTAATATATTTTGCTTAATTAAGAATTTAAGAAATTAACATAACACATAAATTAATTTTAATTTGACTCTAAAAGTTACGTTAGGATATAAATCTGAAAAAAATAATAATATAAAATGTTAAAAATAATATATCTGGTTTTTCGATAGAATTTCATTGTAATTCTCAGAAATCAGGCTAAATAATTTTAATGATCAATATATAGAGAGGGAAATAAAAATAGCAATGCTTGCATAAATTTCTTTAGAAACTTTTTTACTTCTATTCATTTTTGTCAATGCCTTCATTATTTTTCATATATTTATATTTAGTAGATTTTCTAATAAAACGATAAAATTTTTAAAAATTCAATTACAAATATTACATTAAAGAAAAACTAATGCATAATTAAAAACTCTCAATATTATTAAATTAAAGATCACTAAAGAATACATGCGGCTATTCTTAACCGTCTTTAAAAATATAAAAAAAAAATTAGTATTTGAAAAATTAACCAAAATCACGGAAGAAAAAAAGCTAAAAATAAATTTGTCAACTTAAATAGAACATTTGTTAGAAATGGTGTTAATTTGGCGCTAAGAGGATGCCAATTGGAGTTGATTGAAGACATTCACGGGGGCGATGTATGTGTGATGTATTTACATACATGCCTACATACATACGTATGTAAGTATTTACTTACAAAAGCGACATGTGTGGCCACTAACAAAACTACCAACCCAACTTACACTGGGGCCACACACACGCACAGGTAGAATATAAAATGTTCTAAATTTAAAGATGATGTTGTGTGTTGTGTTATAGCCCCGTGGATGCGCACTTCTTTATGTACTTACACAAACAATATATATATATATATATATATATAGACATATATATACATCTAACGTAGAATACAAAACAAGAGCCGAGTAAGCAAACGGCGCTAAGAATCACATCGTCTCAAGCACGAGCAAATGCCGCCGTTCGTCTCTGGCGGGTGCCAAAACAACGGCGGCATTGGCGCCACAGCTAGCAGCGACAGAAACCGGCGGCGCCCCTCCGCCTACTAGTGAACTGCATGCAATTGGATTTTCACACAGGCAGGGGGCATCTCAGCGATATTTTTCTAATGTTCAGCATATTTAGCTGACAATAGTTAAGTAATTTAATATACATGTGTTTGTATTTGAGAATGTGTGTAAAATTCAATTATGTTTGTACATAAATTAACTTAATATATACAGCTATGTGCACAAAATAAACATCTGTGTGTAAACTCAACTTACTCAACTACAACAATAGCAGTTACATCAGCTTATCAATATTTCCCATTGCGTATGCACCCCTTTTAATTGCAGAAAGTAGCTGTAAAGCTAAACATAATTAAATATTTCTACATGTAAAAAAAAACTGACATGCATTTCCAATTACTATCAATCTATGAAACTGCATAAAATAGATTACTCTTTTATATCAAGGAGCAATCTGCTAAGCACTTCTGCTCCTGCCCGGCACATGCCAGGAAGAAATTCTAATCGATCTGTCGCAGCTAGCAGAATTAGGAGAAGATTGTGAAATTCATAAAAACAACTGGCTTGAATCATCTTTGATTCAGTCTCGCACTTGTGTCGGGGACTAAATTAGCCCGATGTGTGTTGATCCTTCGCTTGATATCGGTATAACCTGACCTATCCGTCCGGTAGCTTATGAAAATGCAGTGGCTAAGATTTAAGATTGTTAACAATACTAGGACCAAGACTAATTTTATTTTTTATTTGTAATTTTAGATCGAAGTGCCTGCTCTCAAGTGTGGTGCCAGATTGCCTACTGGGAGCTGGCTCAGCGCATCGGGGAGCTGTTCCACGCCACAAATCCAGTGCTCAATATTCAAGCAGACGGTCCCATCGAGTGTGCCGGAGAAAGTCTCTGTTTGCGGGAATTGCATGGCATGGCATTGCATGGCAGGGGGAGTCAGCGTGATTCTGTGCAAAGCACGCGTCAAAAAGTCGGTTTGGGTATGTACAAATTGATTACGGATACGAACAGATGTGGTAATGTAGTTGACTTTGTTGCAGGTGTAACTCTAAGTGTGGAAGGTGGCGACGTGTGGATCTACAATCGCAGTAATGTGCCAGTATTCGTGGATTCCCCAACACTGGCCGAACGAATGGATCGGGTATGCAGAGTGATGCCTGGTCATTGTCTGAAAGCCTTCGACACACACAGGTAAATATATTAAATTAAATGATTTATAATACATTTTATTAACTAACTTCTTCTCCCTTTCATCCATTAACAGGGCTCTAGTGCTGGCTAGCCAGCAGTCGCAACCGACGCATCTGGGTCCAATTGATCGGTTTAGCATGAAGATTAGCTTTGAGAAGGGTTGGGGCAACAAATACAAGCGGCCGGACATTATGGGTTGTCCTTGTTGGCTGGAGGTGCATTTCTGTCAACTGCGGTGACAGTGCCAGCAGCAGCCGGCGGGCTCCGCAACTGCGATACGTTTGCTTGATACCACCACCAGCACAACCAACTCCACCAACCACATGTGTTGTAGGCCACCACATGTGCTGCAAAGGTCGCGGCAACTGCAACGAATACTTCACAAACTGTTGACGAGGCTGGGCAGTAAGGCATGCATCTTGAGACTACCCGCAATTATTAATACAAGAAATTTTAAATTGCGGCAAGCGGATTAGCAAGGAAGGGTCACACAACAATGGACTGCAAATAACATATATATATATATATATATATATATATATATATGTGTATATATATGTTACTTTAAAAGTTTAAATCTATTACGAGAAATGTTTCAATTAATTGCTAAATGCCACATCGAAATTAACTTATGTAAAAAGCATGATGCGCAACGACGAAGCTAGAAGTGTTAAATGTGTTAAATTCAAATAGTAATTCATTGTTAAACATAGCTAAAGTTAGCTACAATTAAAATCCTGTGATTCACTCTATATATGTACACACTTACATATGTATGTATGTACACATACACCACACCACACCACACACACCACACAAACACATCAAGTATGTATGTGCAGGCACAAAGATAGAACTCCACCTCGGTAATTTTAAATGTGTATAATATTCATATTCATATCCAATTTTAAAAAGTAAGAAAAAAAACATGATTCTACGGGCATTCTACTTAATATTCGCCGTAATACCAAGCATATTACCGATATAGACATTCGAAATTCTCCGTTGTAATGATGGCTTATGATGGATTTTAAATTCACATATTTATTTTTTTCTAGTGGCAACTCAAAACTTCAGTACAAATAATGTTAGTCTCAATTTTTATTTTATGGTTTTTTTAAATTGGCAACACTCGTTAATCCTGCAAAGGCATTGTCTAACCCGTCCTGCTTTTCTAATTAAATTTGAAAATCCATTAACATACGTGATACGTTGATTTTTTATGAGCCACTGAAGCTTTTAGATGTTTCTTTTAAATCTTGATTTATGTGTTTGACAATATTTAGTGTTATATCAAACCGATCAAACAAGCTTTTGCTTTAAAGTCATTTAAATAAGCCAAATATAAATTGTTTTTCTTATTAAATACAATTTTTAATTATACTAGTTTTAATTTGCATTATTGCGTCAATCTGGTCACATATAAATTTAATTATATATTCAAAATACCATAAATCGATTGTAAGTCAAGTTTCATTGGGATTATCTCAGATTAGAAGCTATTTGGATTACAATCGTTTTCTTGCTTAATTTAATAAATTATTAAAGCTACGACCATAGGCTTTGCTTGATCGGATATTTATAACCAGTGATATTGTAAAATATGTAAATTTGTTTTTAAAAAAGAATTTATGTTATCTAAAATGTTTTTTGGAAATGTATTTACAATATTTTTTCCTGTAATTACTCTCATTGTATAATTTGTCATATCAATCGATCATGCCCAAGCATTCTGTTATTTTATGTTGATGTGTTGATCGCTTTTTTACTGCATTTTATAATTTTCATCAAGCCTTAGTATTATACTCATTTGCCTTTCAATATGACGGAAACGCAAATTTGAGCAAACTGAAGGCATTTCCAGTAAAGCGCTGGAAATTAAATTTGATCCATGTCTGATTCTTACGGGTTGACAAATATTTGAAGGAGAAATACATCTTTTAGAAAAACTTAAGCTCACTGCAGGTCGGATCGGGTTGCCATTTGCCATCTACCCTCGAAACAATAAAAGTTCAGAAAGTGCCTACTCATATGTACGTACATGCATTCATATGTACACAAGTACATTTTAATTCCAAAAATTTATTATTATAATAACCATACGCCCTTTTATAAAAGCATAAGTACATACGCGAGTACATACATACATATGTTGTAGATAGAGAGCTGATTTTAAAAACTGCTTGGACTTGAGTCATTTTGAATTTATGCAACGCATATGTATATGTACATACTTACAGTATAGATATTCAAAATGATCAGATATTTAATCAGCGTTAATAGATGTAGACTTAATGTTAAGTTTTAAGGAATATTTTGTAATAAAATTTAAATATATTTACAAATTTGGATTTTTCACTGTCATTCTTTTAATGTAACCTAATGTCATAAGTAATATTACAATAGTTTTTCCACTCATCTTTTTTAAGTGATGGATTTATTTATATAATTTATTTTTTCATTACTAAGTGATTTTGGGATGACTCCTCTTGGCGCAGTTCCGCTAATTAAAACTATCAAAAAAGAAGTTGCCTATTCTGTCTTCTGACTAGCATTATCTACATGAAATTTTAAGATCATCTCAGTTAAGTATGTTGGAAATTTGAACGCCTTAATTTTGTAGAAATTGTGCAGATCTTTAAACGTATATTTTTAGGTAAGTACTGATATAGATATAAATAGATATACACCCTACATTTCGATTTTTATTTTCGTACTCATCAAGTCGAATAATAATAGTATTATAATATATCCCTTTAAACCTTTAAGCTTAAGTAAAAATACAATTTGTCAAAAAAAAACTTTGTGGACCGGACCAAATACATCTTTTCTTGCTTCTTTTGCGAATAAATATATATTTGATTATTGACTTTATTTATTTTCTGAGTTTTACTCTGTTAAGTTGAGTTTATCAAACTAGCAAAAGTAGTCAGAAAAGATTAACTTTGCTTGTGTTCAAAGACTGGCTTGGCAAACCTAATTTTTCCAGGTATTTTAATTGACAAATTGCGGAAAGCAAATTCGTGTCTTGAACCAACAAAATCCACAGAATATCCAATTCAAATTCAGATTCCTTTCTCCTATAAGCCACAATAAGCTGAATATTTGTTCACAGATCTACCTTGGTAACTCTAAAATTGTTGGAGATATTGACGGATCTTTAGAATGTAGGCTAAATCTTCGAATACCAAAGTCGCAGTAAAAATATTGTTATGTTTCATAAAATATAAAATAGATCATAGTAGACATCTTAATAATAATTGATAGAATTACCCATGGAACGGGCCCTCATATATTTTTAGTACACTAACGTCAAAGTTTCCAGCTTTGACAATGACTAAATCAAATCAATATTACAAGTGACAAAAAGTTAATAAGTTTTGTTGAGAAATGTAAAAAATTTTCATATACGTCAATTAGTAAGACTTAAATGAATATATACATTTTATTATCATACAAAAAAACTATTTAACTGCAGTTATTCAATCACATAATCCTGGTCAAAGTCATATTTATCAGCACTCGTCGACGTCGAACTCAAATTGAAGCTGTCCAAAACGTCGGTTATATTTGAAATTTTCTTTTCGGTGCGAACAGTTTGTTTTTTCTTCTTTTTTTGCAGCTCTTTGATGTTTTTGTTAAGCGATTGATTCTCTAAAAAAAAAAATATTAGTTTTTAGATCACGACAAAGGTGCACTCAAATATTTACCCTCTAGCAGTAGGACGGGATCTGGTTTCTCTTTCTTATCATCGTCTATCTTCCTTTTTCGACCCTTCGCCGGTCGTTCATTTTCAGCTATCTTAGCATCGGGCAACTGTGTTTCTTCTCGAGGGACTCGTATCTCGAGTGGACCAGTAGATGTTATCTCCATAACATCATCCGATTTATCAACACATTGGTTTAGTAAATCGGTCTCCATCGATTCGAAGTTTTCTACATCAAACTCTCGCACCTCAGAGTGGACAATCGAGGCACTTATGTGTACATTTTTACTCTCGACCACTTCAGGCGCTTGTGTGCAGTATTTAATCTTTCCAGTGTTCCAGTCATTTAGCACACTACGTGCAGCGGCAACCACATCTGGTACGCCTTTCTTTAAAAACTTACCTAAAAATTTGATTGAGAAGCTATTATAAATAGGCAATAAATTAATAAGATTTACTTACCCATTCTGGAAGCCTTTTTGGCAAAGAATTCTTCGAAAGTGTCATAGTTGGTAATATCATACATTTTACAGAAGTACTCTTTGCTAGCTCTTTTCAAAACGCTCTCGGCGATGCTAAAGGGATCTTTGATGTCGCCCACACGCTGAGCATTCTTTAAAACGGCATGTGAGTTTGCGTTGCCTTCACTGGCAATACTCGTAAAAACAATTCCAGGACAATCAATTAGCTTGATCTTTGAGTCAAGCTCAACCTCTTGCATAGCCCTGTAAAAACATTCATTAGTAAGCTGCATTATCACTCCTAAGGATGAGAATTGAGAATTGCCTATACATAACAAATTATACTTAAGTTTAGTAATATTCGTTTTATAGTTGTAGTATTAAAGACAGAGACTATATTTTTTATTAAAAACTAAATTAATAAGCAAGTCAAATGAAGAACGTTTCTACTCTTTCCATTGTTGTTAAAAATCGTAAAGAAACTATCGGAAGATAGTAAGAAGGTTATTATAAAAATAAGTTACTTAAAAATATGATTCTTACATATTTTGTCTCTGAGATGGTTAGGAGAATTTAATATTTTATTGGATTTTGCTTTGAATGTAGGTTTTTATGCCTACATAAAGTAGATATTCATATGAATATATTTAAATTTAAATTATTTATATACTTATGCATGCAGTCATTATATATGTATAATATTTAAATATATTATATTACTTACTTAGTTACGCCAGGAGTGCTGCCAACCATGCAGGAGCGTCCTCGGGTCAATGAATTGATAATGGAACTCTTGCCCACATTGGGTATTCCAACAACTCCAACGCGAATCGATGTTTTGATGCCTTTGTTGCGACAGTAATTGGCCAGCATGGACATCAGCAACTCTGCTCCGATGCACACCGATCCCTGCATCGCTTTTTCGGTTTTCATTTCGCGCATTTTGCGACGTCCCAGTTTGGAGGCTTGATCTTGAGTGGAGGCCTTAAAAGCTGTGACGGGCAAGCTGCGCCGAAAGTATTTTATCCAACTGTTCAGATTCTCCCTAGGAACAAGATCGGCCTTGTTCAAAATGAGCACCAGCCGCTTGTTGCCGGGAGCAGCGCGCACAGCTCGCTCAACCTCATTGCAACGGGTGCCGAGGGGATCGCGAGCATCGACCACTTCCAGAACAACGTCTGCATTCTCGATAACCTTTCGAAACTCCTTAAAGTACTGCTTCAGCGACTGCTCTTTGCTGCTGGCATTCTTGTATTTCTTCTCATTGTCATCGGCAGCATCGTTTTCATGCATTATTCCATGAACTGTGCTCCTCATATCGGCATCTTTGACCATCGACTCCAGAGTCTTGGATTTTTTTTGTTCGCGCTCTGCTTTGAACATCTCACGGCTAGCTTGGCGTTCCATCTCTTTGCGTTGCTTGGCCTCCTCCACCTCCTTGAGGATGTCATCTTTGAAAGGGCAACTGTTTGGAATCTGTATCAATTTTTGTTTTTTACTGCCCTTTTTCGTGTTCTTTTTGGCCTCGCGGCGTTCCTTTCGATTGTGTTCTCGCACCTTTTTGTCAATTTTGTGCTTGAGTTTACCAGTCAAACGCTTAGATTTTTTTGCTAAAAAACATCATGTATATTAATAAACATATTTGATTGTAAATAAATAATAAACACTAACTCTTCAATCTTTTAAGGGCCATTTTAAACTTGCAAGATTTTGGTGCTGCACCCAAGAAGTAAAACACGTGCACGTAGAATAGTTGCTCGTACTATCGATAGTACATTGTTATGATTTTACAATCGATAGTGGTATGTACTATCGGTTATTATTTCAAAGCCCTCGAAAATTTCGTGACAAAATTTAAGTACTCAGTTCAAATCAAAATAAAAAAAAAATATTTCACCTTAGAAGATAAATTGCTCTTGTTTTTTGTTATTTTTTTTATCAGTATCGCGAAGGTAGAAGTAGTTTTCACCATGAAAATTGTTTGTTTCATAAATGTTCAATTTATTATTTAGAAAAAATTGTCCTATTGCTATCCAATTAATGTCGATTTTGCATTTTGGAATATATTTAAAAGAACACCGGAAAATCACATAAAATAAATTACTTTTTATTAAAAATTTTTTTTTAATGTCACACAATATCTTATTAACGAGAAATATTCATTTCAAAATTTTCGTAAAGTTTTAAACCTGTTCTCTCTTCTCGCTTTTCTGGATGATCTAATATTTTAATTAAACTCATATTTATGCTAACTAAACGCATATAAAATTAGCCCCCAGCATAATTAAAACAAACCTTTCAGCTAATATTAATTTAAGATATTTTTGTTTGTGTGACAGAGAGTGACCCAAAGAAAATTGCATTATCCAACACTATAAGCGATATTCCAGCGTTGCCAATTCGTTGACAAATTTGAGTCTAGTGATGTAATTAGACAAAATAACATTGGTGATTATTTACTTGTACAAAAATGTCAATTAAAACAACAGTTTTAACTGGAATCCATTATATGAAGCAATGTGCGCATTACGCGGTAGCCTCAAGAAACTCGTATCTCCACACAAGTGCATTTTTAAAGAAGGCAGAGGATCGCAAAGAAATGCTGGCCTCTCTACCGGCTAAGGACGAGGGCACAATTGGTGAGAAGTCTGTCGATATCGACACGCTGATTACCCGGTATGCTTAAATATAAATTATTAATTAAACATAAATAAAATAAAATAAAATTTGGCAACAGAAAGGAAAAGTTCTTTCCCGATGCTAGCACGGCCACTCAGCTTTTCAATGGCATACCCTATAACGAATTGCCAATTTGCAACATTCGAGTGTCACCCAACAACACAATTATTTCTGTGACGGATTATAAAGGTAAGCCTTTAATTTATATGTATATTAAATATCTGTTATTCTTTTGTTTTATTCAGGTGTACCAAGACTTATCAGATCATGCGGCATTGAAGGTTTCAAAAATACCAGAAAAGGCACAAATATTGCTGCCCAAGCAACGGCTGTCACCATAAGCACAGTAAGGTTTTATAAAATTGATAGACTTCGTTGTGTTAAATATATTGCTAATATTTTTGTGTTCATTTAGAAAGCAGTAGAACTTGGATGGAAAACTATTCGAGTTAAAGTGCGTGGTCTTGGACCTGGACGAATGGTGATATCTTTAGCTTGTCTGTTCTTTTATTAATATAGTTAATAATGCTTTCTCTTGTTTCAGTCAGCTATCAAGGGATTGCAAGTTGGTGGTTTGAATATTGTTTCCATTACGGATAACACGCCTGTTTCCTGGAATCCGCCGCGACCTCGCAAGCAAAGGAGTCTATAATTAAATATAGCCAAATATTTCCAAATGTGAATAGCTATATATTTAAAATTAAACTTAATAATTTCAAAATTTAATTTTCTTTCTATTAAATCATCACATGTTGTAGAACATTGAAGATAAGAATTAATTTAGATAAACAAACAATTTATATACGTATATCTAAATTGAAACTGAAGACTGTGTTTCCCACATCTTATTTACCACTAATAATCTTTCGAGTTCATAAAATAGATGCTGGCGTTGGCAACTAGTAATTGCAAATCGCCGAAATGTCTTGTACGGCACATTATTTTTATTCACTATTTATATTAATCTTGGGATATATATATTTTAGATGCAAAGCACCAACGCCTACTTAGTATTTAGCTAATATAGGAACATCAGTATGCAAGGATAAAATAAAATTCCTTTATACTAATGTTGTACACCAGCCAAATTTCTTTATGTAAAAGTTGGTATTGCCTTTTCTTTTTGTGCAGACAATTTTATTTCACAATAAAACCAAAATTACAATACTTAGTGCATTAACAACTTTTTGTATCTCATGACTGCATGATACAATTTAATATATCTGCAAAACACTTTTCATCAATCACGATTAAATTACAGCCATTGCAAATATGTGATCATCGTGTTCTCAAATATATAAATATTATTATCGACTTTGCACAACTACCAAATGCACTTTTTATCCATTTAATACAGTACTCGGACTAAGTATATATTGTTTTTAAAACACTAAGATATCTCAATCCCATCGACTTTAATACAAGGAAATCGTGTTATTTTTTATAATCGTGTTAATTTATATTCAAAAGCAAGGGTTACATATTTGTTCAGAGTTTTAGGCATCAGAGAGAAAAGAATAATCTGAAATCATGGACTATCAATGTTCTTGACTCTACAATAACATTCTTACACTAGCTATAGCAATAAAACATGGACAATTTTCCATAATCAAAAAAAAATTAAATTTAACTCGGAGCAATTGATTATCTAAATTCTAATCCATATTTTTAATTTTACAAAATATATGTGTGGAAATATGGTAAGTGCACACTCAAAAATTTATAAATAATACGCTACTTGAATTGATGAAGTGAAGTGAGTGAACTTTTGTTTTGGTTTATTATTTATTATATTTTCATTTATTAATATTTAAATTGTAGGTAAAGTCTAGAAATCATATATACAAGCTATTAAAGTACAATATCCACATCAATAGTACGATATACATATATAATCTAAGAATTCCCTTTTTACTTAGCCTATTTAACGTAACATTATAATGTATAATGATTCAGACGCGTTCATGTGTATGTGGTCTTGATGAAATAGATAAACACATTCATCAACAACAAACGTATTTAGCTATATGCTAACTTGGCACCTCTCGCGATGACTCGTCGCTAGTGATAATAATAAAATATGAATTTTTACATATATAATCGATTAGTTTTAGAAATGTTTGATTGGAATGATTATTAAATATGGAATAGAAAATCTGAGTAGATGACTGCGTATAGCGGATTTACAAAATGAATGCTATTGGTATTAAGACTGGGCTTTCTAATGGTTCAAAAAGTTGTCATGAAAGTGCTGCATTCCTTTTAAATTGACATTCGAAGCTCTTCCGTAATATATATTGCATGGCTTTACAAACTGGATTCAGTATGCATTCTCGGCGCGCACTGATTTGATTGCCAACTGATTGTGGAACTGAACCGGAGCTTGGCGCTCTCTTTGTCTTATACCGAAGGAACAACGATTGGGACAATTGGAAAATGCTCAGATTATGACCGCCCGCCGAGTCGTCATAAGACTTTTGTATTTTTCGCAATCGAGTAGATGGTTTTATTATTTTTGGAGAGGCACATTTAATATGTTTGGTTTTGTCATTTGTATCCATTTCACAATTATGGCAACCGCCGGCACCATATGAAGCATGAAACTGCATACTTGATGTAATATCGGAAAAGTACGGACTCCGGCCTCTGCCACAGGGATCCTTAGGCGATTCAGTCTGTCTCTCACTATTGCTGTCGTCGCGTCTGGGCGTCTCGGCATCCTCGTAGTCCATGAAGGTGCTGTCGCATGAGGGCTGGTAAATAACGGCCGATGCGTGACCAGAGCGACCAGAGTTCAACGGCGTGCCCTGCTCCCAAGTGTTTGTGCGCGGATCATAAACCTCAACGATAGACAGAAAGTTGTTGCCATCAAAGCCGCCAATGGCATACAGCTTGCCATCGAGTGGTGTCAGCGAAAGTGCGCTTCGAGCGATTTGAATCGGTGCAACCATATCCCAGGTCTCGTTATCTGTATTATAGCGTTCCACGGTTGCTAGTTGACGAGTTCCATCAAATCCACCCACGACGTATATGTATTGATTAATGGCGGCAACACCTAAAATGTAAATATTATTCTTCAGTTCTTTTAATCAAACGTTAGATCACATAAATTCAATTTAAAGTTGTTTAAACTACTTCTAAATTTGAACTTCACTAAGAGAAAAAAAAGAAATTGTTTAAAATACACTGCTATTAATAAGTAACAACAACTGATAGGTGTCAAAGAACCAGCTGTATTTAATTGGGCATTTTTCAGAGCATAATAATCGTACCTGCTCCGCTCCGGCCCGTTTTTAAGGAAGGCAAATAGCTCCATTCATTGTTTTCTGGATGATAGCACTCCACGCTGGCCAAACGCTCGTTGCCATCGAAGCCACCGATGGCGTAAAGGAGGCGATTAACAACAACAACACCAACACCCAAACGCTTGGAATGCATCGACTGAACCAGTGTCCAGCGATCTTGGTCTGGATCGTAACTGAAATGAAAAACTCGGTTAAGTTTAAAGCGCACTTCGAGTGATGGGGTATACACACTACTCCACTGTGTTGTGGTACTCCATTCCTGCCGATCCGCCGACGGCATACATTAGTTCATCCATTACGGCGACGCCGACACGATGACGTGGCACGGACATCGGCGAGCATGGGCGCCAAGTCTCGCTGATGGCACTGTAGCGATCCACCCAGTCGGAATCATAGGAGGACCCAATGTTATTGTTGCGTCCACCCACCGCATAGAATTTGCCCTTAAGAAATGCAGCGCCAAGGCCGGAACGTGGAATGCGCAGATTCGGCAAGGTTGTCCAAGTTTTATCGTCGACATTGTAGGCCTCTAATATATCCAAGGAGTGACGGAAGAAACCTCCCGCGACGAATATCATGCGTGTTGTATTTGGAGTGCGCTCCTTGACGCCGGGACACTTGTGCAACGTCAAGTCCTTAAAGATCTTTGCCAAGTATTCACGGCAGGCAGGAACTTTGCGCAGCACGTCACAATTTTTCATCTGCTCCTTGAGAAAATTTGGCGTTAAGAACTGGCAACGCACGGCGCCCAGAATGTGTTCCATCTTGCTATGCCGACTATCCTCATCGTATTTAACCCACTTGAGTACGGCATTGTACACCTCGCGCTCCTCCTGCACATTAAGTTCGTCCCTTCGAATGAGGGCGATTAACTGATAAGCGGACAGCTGCAAAAACTCTTCCCCCTGGCACACCTGCGATCAAAATAAAATGAGGCTAACAATAATTTGACAAATAACATTTAACACTTGCATACTTGCATAAAGTGCCGTTCTATGAAGTAATTTGCTTTTTTCTGCAGCTCAATGCAGCTATGCTGCTCGGCAAAGTTGGCAATGCCGATGGCATTGGTTGGATCCAGTTGACGCTCGAGGAATGCACAGCAAGCGTCGATAACATTTTGCACCTGGAACATTGTCGCTGCGGGCAAAAGCTGGCAGACAGTTACTTCTGTGACGCGGATTTGTCCCGTGTACATAAAGTAAAGGATTCGGGCCATTGCCGTGGGGCATACCTATGAAAATGGAGTATGCTGTTCAACTGTTATAGCAACAACAAATTTAAGACGCTATCGGGCTAGTCTTCACTTACACCCTGCAGTTGAACGCGCGACATTTCCGACTCTTTCAGTCCGCCCGTGAACATGGCTTTGAAGTAAGGCGAGGCAGCGGATAGCACAACTTTGTGGGCGGGAAACAGCTCCTTCTTCACCTCGAGCACAACGTCTGTGAGCATACCGTGTGAGCGCATCATAAACATCATCTTCAGCGCTTCCTTTGCATAGTTCGACATGCAGAATGTCATATCGTCTTCGGTCGCATCGTGGTCATCGATTGAACGTGCGGTGTCGAAGCTCCCACATTTCGTTGAGATGGAGCAACTGTTAGAAGCATGTTCGTTCATCTCAACGTCTATATTAAAATATATATATTACAAAAAATATATTAATTTCCATTTTATGTATCACAAAATTATACAATTAAATATGTCATACAATAAAAATGAACTGCAGATTTTTATAATATAAATATTTCATTTGTAAAAATCCATTAAATCTCCGAATAAGCAGATATTATGTAATCAGAACAAAAAAGAAAGTCAACTATTTATTGCCCGAAATACCCTTTGTGTTGTTTTAAATATTTTAAAAAACTTTTTTTATGAATAATATTTAGTAAAACCGACTAATAATATTTCTCGATTCACAGTCGAATATTGTAAATGTTAATTTAAAATATAAACTTTTTACAATATTTTTTAAAATCTGTAGAAAAAGTCATTAGAAAAGTGAATAAAATTGAAGATCAATCCTGATGTAACTAGGAAATATGTTTTATCTACAATTAAATTGCCAAATTCATTTACATCGATATTATATTGTGAACCAAAATAAGCGCATTTAAAGAAATAAAAAAGTTGAAAAAATTTACAATCTGTTTGTTATTTATACGCAGACCTTGATCTCAAATACGCAACAGTTCTTCAAAAGCATATTCAACATTCTCATATCCTCACCATTTACATTCCACAAAACAGGTATCGGAACTGTCTAAAAAATCACCTATTGGTTAAAATGACAAACGAACATTGAACTACGAATGATACCAAGAAAAAAGTGCGGTGTCATGCTTAGGTGACAAAACAGAAAAAAAGTTGGCGATCAACAGTAATTTAATAAAAATGATTACGGATAGAAGGTGCGAAATTGTGAATGACTATCTAATTTTGATATTATTCTTTAAAAAAAAATGTAAAGAATATTTATTAATGTAGAGCTATTTACGCTATTCATGATTAGGCGACACATAAAAAAAAACTTTACTACTATTTAACTTGAATTGAATGAAGTCATAATAACTCAACTATCAGCTACCTTAAACTAAAGCCTTAACATATCATGAATCGAAGAAGTCATATATACATATATAAGCACATACGTTATCTTGACGTTTAGTCGCCCCAAGAAGGCGCGATCCAAATTCTGTTAAAATTGGCCAGACGTAGATATGAATGATTAGTGTTGTGTAAAAGGTAGAAAAAAATTTTTTTTTTGGTTTCATCTGATTTTCAAATAGCTTTTAATAACATAAAAAAAAAGTATTCGAAATGTACAATCCTGTATATTATCTAAGACGCAAGTTTGTATGGGGTCAGACCTAAATTCTCAACTGATTTCTCGTAAGGCGAAAAGTAGAAGGCACCAAAATAGCAATCTCGCTTGTTTTGCGGAATTGATTTCAATAATCAATTTCAAACAGCTTTTCAGTATGTACGTAGCTATTGCTTGTCTTAAGTTTGTTAAAATTGGCCTTAATAAAGAAATAAAGATAGTATATCTATTAAAAAATCTATTTGAAATGTCTTTTTATGAACGAAAATATAGGGTACCAAAAGTTGTATTGATATTTTTGACATTTCTTGGCAAAACATAATGTCGACATAAAAAAAAAACTATAGCATCGAATATGTGTTTGGCATCCTGGTCCAGACTTCAAAAATGTATGGTTATTCATTAATTTCGAACATAAACTCTGCTTTCTTTCTTGCTTCAGGTTAAAGGTTCATAACAGGAATTATCTTTGTTCCTGCCCAGGAATGGTGCTTTAACTACTTCCGAGTGTTCTTGTCGGTATGCTTAATTTCATTTCACTATCTGCAGAAGTCAACACACATTTGTGGGCTGCTATATATATTTTATATACTTTTTTATATTTTTTCCTCTAGCCACCATTGTACTCAAAATAAAGAACCTAATAGACGTTGGAACCCACTTGTAATAACAATTTTAGAATGTGGGAATTGCACGAAACATTTCCAACAAAAATATTCAGTTTCGCTCTACATTTTCTTATCAATTTGAGTACAAATTTAAGTACAAATTCCACTATATTTTTTTGTGCAAGCTATGCAGCACGTCTACAGCTATTTTAATTGTTGCGCGAATTTAACACAGATATTAAAATATACAAATCAGACAAGCTGAGCTGAAGGGCTAAGGCTCAGCATAATATTCAAATTAACAATACTTCTAGTTGCATCAATTGGTACGGCAAAAAATACAGAACAGATTACAAAACAAAAAAATGTAGTTTAAAATTGATACAAAAAAATGTACACATTTTTAGGACAACAAAAAAATATTTAGAAAAAATACCATTTATAATATTTTGTTTTAGAAAATTATTAAATTAGAAAACATTCTTCGAAAACAGAAATTTATAATAATAATAATGAATAACAATAAATAAAAGTTGAAATGTATTTAATAAATCAAAAAAAAATTTACACTGTTATCTAAGCGATACACTTTTTAGTGTCTTAAAGTGACAGTCATGCTTCTAATCCAAATATACTTAATGAGTACCCCTAACGCAATTGATTAAGCCATGCCATAAAGTCTGCTAAACATCAGATTAGAATTCTGATAAGAATTATTTGGCTTAATATCGATTTACAAATAATTTTAAGTCACATTGACTTAAAAACCAGTTTGAACAATTTCAATTTATATAATTTGCGTAAGAACAAAATAACCACAAATGTAATTAATCTTTTATTTATTTTTAATACATACATACAAATAATTATGTATGTTTGTGTTTGTAAACATTCTGCTGCGATGACTTTGCAAAAAAAATTATGCTTACCGCAAGGAGTTCCCTTATAATTATTTTTTGTCAACAATAACGCGATAAACACAAATGGAGAGAAAAGAGAGAGCAATAGTGTCAAATCATGATGAGCAAGCATAAATATACACATGCATGCATTTGAGTGAGTAGATGTTTCATTTATAAAATGTAATCGACGCTTTTTGAGAGGGTAAGCGATGAAGAAAAATACATCTACATACGTGCATACATACATGCACAAACACAACGAACACACAAACTATATCCATATACACATAAATGCATATCCAATTGTTTGTATTGCCAATGAACAACTTGTTGATTTCGTCACGAGTTTGATAAATATCTTAAGAGAATTGTGAATGAATCTAACCACACATTTAAATAAACCAATGCAAATATCAATCTGCATTTGATTGTTTTGCACTTGTCATCAATATTGAAACAGAGAGGACTAAATACAAAAAAAACTATCACGTGTATACACAAACGAAGCCATGTCTTCATTGTTGTGTGTGTCCAAAACAGCTGATATATTTGTCACTGCGATGCAGGTACTTTTCTATAGTTGTAATTCACATTTTAAATGGACTTAGATCTCTGCCACACACAGCAATTGGTTTACTCCAATCTCAACACTAACACAAATTGCACTTGTTTTTAAAAATAAAAATATATGAGTTGGGAAACTACCGTTTGCTTTTATTTTTTCGTAGCACAACCGCACAACTCGCAACCGCGAACAAATATCAACTAAATCGTTGCAGTGTTGCCACACAGCTTAATCACCAATATAGGTATTCCTTAGAAAGATAAGAAACAATTATAGGTCGGCAATCAACTTTTAATATATCTAATATTGACTTATAAAATCATATTATTTTGTATGCTTTTTAATATTATTTAATTTATTTATAGTCTATGATCTGTGCCTAAGAAGCAACCGGAATTCTTATAATCGGTAGGAAATCAAGATAACTGAAGTCTATTCGAGCGTTGCCCCACTGTCAGTTTGTGTGGATTGTATGAATGACTTTTCATGTTTTGTCTGTGTGCACGAATTAAAAAGAAGCAATATATTTTCTTGGTCGCCAATACAAAAAATGGGTGTGGAACGTAGAAAGACTTTGAAATGCGTCTGTAGAAACGATTATTTCGGTGAAGACCTTACCCTAATTTCTTTTTATACAATTTTCAAATCTCGAACAATATATTTATTTAGCAAAGCAAAGCTGACAGACGAAAGCGAAATGCCTGAACACATTTTTCTTAGTTTCCACACTGGAATAAAATATTTTCTTGCGAAACACCAGTTTTTCGATGTGTATACTGGACTTAAATAATAATAAATAAGAGAAGTCTTTAAATATTTATTTGAACATGCATAGTTTGACGTTATCTGTATAAATTATCTTGTATTGCATATTGCCGTTAGTAAAAGAGGAACAACAGGCGCAGCGTAGTGTTGCAATCGCTGAATATGGCAAACACTGACAGTATTGCCACCTTGCACAAAAATACGTATCAATGTGAATGCATGTTTAACATCTGTAATTGTTTTGTCACAGGATACAGCAAGAATGCCCGAGAAAGCAGCCCCTGGCATTGATGACATTAACCTGGATACGTTGGAACTGACGAAGGGCATTCGCGATGCGCCCGTTTGCATCATTGTGCTCGGCATGGCCGGCTCCGGAAAGACAACATTCACACGAAGCCTCATCGAGCACGCCCAGGCGAAGTTCAATCCGTACGTTGTGAACCTGGATCCGGCGTGCCGGGAAGTTCCGTATGCGGCGCACATCGACATACGCGACACGGTCAACTACAATGAAGTGATGAAACAGTACCAGCTGGGTCCGAATGGCGGTATCGTAACTGCTCTGAATATGTTTACCACCAAGATGCCGAAATTTGTGGAGCTCGTTTGTCGTGCCGGCGAACGTGGTCATAAGTGGTGCATTATTGATACACCCGGGCAAATTGAGGTGTTGAATTGGTCAGCATCTGGTAGCATTATCACCGAGGGACTGGCCACCATGTTTCCCACGGTTGTTGTCTATGTGATGGATGTGGTGCGCTCTGCTTGCCCCACCACATTTATGTCCAACATGCTCTACGCGTGCTCCACTTTGTACAAAACGCGTTTGCCTTTCCTGGTGGCGCTCAACAAGGTGAGTGTGGCTTAATGACTCGAAATGAGATTCAGTAAAATTAACTGCTGTTCTCATTTGCCCAGATTGACCTGAAGGATTGCAGCTTTGTGCAGGAGTGGATAACGGACTTTGAGACTTTCCAGAATGCCCTCGAGGACGAGCACAGCAATGTCAATACTCTGACGCGCAACATGTCCCTAATGCTGGTCGACTTTTACGAACATCTCATCACTTGCGGCGTCTCCGCGAAAACGGGCATCGGTTATGCCCTACTGTTGAGTCGCATCCTCGATTGCGTCGCTAAATATGAGCAGGACTACAAGTCCGTATATGAAAAGATGCGGCTGCAGCGCCTTGCCGAGCAGTAGGCTAATCCACAGCCAGCGGCATACATTGTGGCAGCGGGCACAGCGGTGCACATTGGACTGGATCGGACTGTTAGTAATCTTTATTACGCTCAAAGAAAAAACCATATATACAAAATATTCTTTGGAAAAGACTTTTTAAAATGTATAAATGTAGCTATCTAAAATCAATGATTTCATTAGTTATGATTTGGAAATTTTTTTTTTGTAGTACCTAATTTGTAAACTAACTTTTTATTTACAGGATCCGGCAAGCAATACGGACAACAGTATATTCCTCAAGTCACAGACTATTGTGCCACAACAATTGGATGCAGATGAGAAGATCGAAAGCGATTCCAAAAGCAAAATAGGGTTAAGCAAACGTGATAAGCTGGACTCGAAGTGATAAAAGGAAATTTTTATCAATTGTATTTTCATACCCTGAACCCATCAAAAATGTGTAAAAAGGGTGTAATGCTTTTGTGTAACTGTATGTAACAGGAAGAATAGCCGAGTCGATATAGCCTTGTTCGTGTGGTCGTCCGGATCTCAGACTATAAGAGCTACAGACTTCAAGTTCCATTTTACACAAATATATGTTTATATTAGAAAGTATTTTATGAAATTGCACTGTAAAAATTTGTATATCTAATTGTATATTTTCTTTGAGATTAAAACTAGTTTTCCCAGGTAACATCTTTTTTTTCTTTGGAGATTCATATTTGTTATTCGATATTATTTTTTGAAAATATTTTTTGCTTAAATAACGAGATTTAAAAAATAATAATTGGATTCAAATGATTTTCGATCTATAAGATAAATACTTTCTTTAATGTTCTTTGCTGGCTCAAATTGGGTTGATACCTAGACATCTTGTTATTTGTTTATACTTTACTATAACTTTATTTATTTTCTATTAGTCGACGGTAAATAAATTTACCGGTTTAGTCTTGAAAAATATTTTTTCTTAATGTTATCGGCAACTCCGAGTTAGTTTTCGTAATGTTTACGATTCGAATTCGAAATGGTGTTTTTTTGCTGCAGCAGCCGTCGAATCAGTGAATTCTCTTTGCACTGAGAAACGCTGAAAAAGTATATTTTCACATTGTGACAAACTGTTAAGCAGCTGTTGTGCAGTTTGTTAAAGACGAAGGATATTTTTTTCATGATAGTTGGTGTGGCTTATATATGCATTTGTACAAGCTTATTGTGCCGTGAAATTTATCAGTTTGCTTATATTGCATAGGGTACTGTTAGAAAAAAGAAGAATTAAAAACATGATGTTACTACATTGTTGAATACAAAAGGCGCGGCAAAGTGCTGCCAATTGGCGGACAAAATGAAAAGCTGCCAGAGTTGCCACATTGTTCAGATGTAAGTTTCAGTGTGAATGCTTATTCAACATGTGTTTTTGTTTTGCCACAGACTGCAGCAAGAATGTCCGGACAAGCAGCTCCTAGCATTGATGACATTAACCTGGATGCGTTGGTACTGAAAGAGGGCATACGAGACGCGCCGGTTTGCATCATTGTGCTCGGAATGGCCGGCTCTGGGAAGACAACATTCACACGAAGCCTCATCGAGCACGCCCAGGCGAAGTTCAATCCGTACGTTGTGAACCTGGATCCTGCGTGCCGGGAAGTTCCGTATGCGGCGCACATCGACATACGCGACACGGTCAACTACAAGGAAGTGATGAAACAGTACCAGCTGGGTCCGAATGGCGGTATCGTAACTGCTCTAAATATGTTCACCACCAAAATGCCGAAATTTGTCGAGCTTGTTCGTCGTGCCGGCGAACGTGGTCATAAGTGGTGCATTATTGATACACCCGGGCAAATTGAGGTGTTCAATTGGTCAGCATCTGGTAGCATTATCACCGAGGGACTGGCCACCATGTTTCCCACGGTTGTTGTCTATGTGATGGATGTGGTGCGCTCTGCTTGCCCCACCACATTCATGTCCAACATGCTCTACGCGTGCTCCATTTTGTACAAAACGCGTTTGCCCTTCCTGGTGGCGCTTAACAAGGTGAGTGTGGCTCTAAATGATATTCACTACTCTAAATAAAATTCTCTATAAGCATCTGCTTTTCCCCATTTGCACAGATTGACTTGAAGGATTGTAGCTTTGTGCAGGAGTGGATGACAGACTTTGAGGTGTTCCAGGATGCACTCGAGGAAGAGCACAGTTATGTCAATAATCTGACGCGCACTATGTCCCTAACTCTGGACACCTTCTACGAGCATCTCATCACTTGCGGCGTTTCTGCCAAAACGGGCATCGGCTATGCCCCACTGATAAGCCGCATACTCGATTGCGTCGCCGAATATGAGCAGGACTACAAGCCCGTATATGAAAAGATGCGGCTGCAGCGCCTCACCGAGCAGCAGGCGAATCCACAGCCAGCGGCACACATTGAGGCAGCGGGCACAGCGGTGCCCATGGGCCTGGATCTGACTGTGAGTAATCTTTATTACACTTAAAGAAAAAATCTTCCTACATTTTAGTAAATTACCATATTTCTCATTAGTATTCTGAAAATAAATTTCTAAAATTAATTGATGTGGCTAAACAAAATATAGGTATAATATTATGGAGATTCGATTATATAAATTTTGATTTAGAAATGTGTTTTGTTGATGTAATACCTAATTTTTAAAGTAACTTTTTATTTTCAGGATCCGCCAAGTAATACGGACAACAGTATATTCCTCATGGCACCGACTATTGTGCCACAACAATTGGATGCAGATGAGGATATCGAAAGCGATTCTAAATCCAAAATAGAGGAACAGAATTTTCAGAGTTTTGTACAGGATCATTTGAATGCCCAGCAAAGCAAACGCGATAGGCTGGAAAGAAATCAACAGCAGCAGGAATCGAAGTGATAAAAGGAAATCATTATCAATTATATTTTTAGATATTTTTTTACAAACTTAATTCATATAATACTTTAAAAATTCTTTATATTTTTTTGCGTATTTTCGTCGAGATTAGAACATGTTTCCATAGATTGCGACACCATTTTGTTTTGCCTTCTTATTTGCTATTTGATTCAAAGAACAAAAAATATTTTTAAAATCGACAAATATTTGTTTGGTTAATGTTGCTCTTTTGAAAATATGACAAAAAAAATCAGACAGGGCATTTTGTTAAAACAATCGGTTTTCAAAAACAATAAATTTATTCAACTGGCTTCTGCTGGGTAAAATGCGTTGAGTACCTAAACATCTTGTAAATTTTTGTATAAATTATTTCTGTGTTGACTATTTTAATTTAATTTATTTTGGCGACGTAAACAATATAAAAAAAATTAACATTTTTGTACTTGTAAAATATGTTTTAAATAGTTCTATTTACTTTATCGGAGTGGCAACGCCCGATTTTGGTATTTTATACTTGCTGATTCGCTGGTAATACTATTTTATACATGCCATTTATTTTATTTGCTTATCACCGCAATCACTTTGGTAATTTTGACGAACTCTGGCACAATGAGTACATCAACTATTCGAAAATACAGTGCATCTGTGATATTTTTCCATGGTTCCGGAGATACCGGTCCAAATTTACGGGAATGGGTGCGCTTTCTACTTGGCCGAGACTTTGACCTGTCGCACATAAGAATTGTTTATCCATCTGCTCCCCTTCAGAAATATACCCCACTAAATGGTCAGCTGTCGAATGTGTGGTTCGATCGGAGATCCGTGAATATTGCAGCCATGGAGAGCAAAAAGAGCATGTCTCAGTGCTACAATATTGTCCAGCAGCTCATCCAGAATGAGGTCGATCAGGGAATACCCTTGAATCGGATAATAGTAGGTGGTTTCTCGATGGGTGGTGCTCTGGCACTGCACACCGCTTACCATCTGAACACAGAACTGGCCGGAGTCTTTGCCCTCTCTTCGTTCCTCAATCGCCAATCTGTGGTCTATCAGTCCCTGGCTAATCGGGAGAAGGCTAATGGAACTCTTCCAGAACTCCGCCTTTTTCACGGGGAACGGGATACTTTGGTTCCCCTAGAATGGGGACGGGAAACATTTGAATCCTTGCAGAAACTGGGTGTCCCTGGCACATTTACACCCTTGTCAAATACGATGCACGAATTAAAGCGAAGCTCGTTGCTTGATTTGCAAAAATGGCTATCAATTAAGTTGCCCGCGTTACAAACTGATGTCCAAAATAAACTTTAATAAATTAAAGAATACTCTTCCCGAATCAAAGGCCTATGTTATTTACACGTTATGCTTAGTACTTATTACTGAGTAGCAATTTAGTAAAATAAATAAATAAAAATAATGTATAATAAATGTGCGATTAATTGCAGGTATGATTTTAACTCCCGCCAAGTGGTGTAAGGCATCCGAAAACTTAACAGATGTTGAGTATGGTACTGCAAAATAGCTACCGAGTATATTTACACCATAAGCTGGCATCCTTTGCAGAGAAAGCGCTGTTAAACTAGCAACGCGTTAATTAAATAATAGAACCACAACTAACATTACGCTGTTTATGTTAAAGGGTGCCAAATTTAAATACGCATAGACTTTAAATTAATAGTTTTTTGCTGCTGCTGTCAACAATATTTATTTACTAAATTTTCGTATTTGGCATGAATCCACAACAATTTGATGCAGCACACAGGCAGAATTTTTTACTGGGTTTCCCATCGTCAATGTTTTCTCCGTTGTAATGAAAACATAATTCCTCATTGGAATTTATATTTCGTTTGGCAAAGATTGCTAGAAGTAATATGGGTATAAATAAATATTTTTTATATGTATATAATATATATTTTAAAATACTTACCAATTTTTGGAATTGGGCAATTTGTTCGCACGGCCAAAATTTCACAATTTGGCTCACAACTGTGGTTTAAATAACGACCAATATTTCCACGTTGAGATGGATCCACAATAGTTATCCCGAGTAAATCGGTCTTAGTTTTATGACTGTTGGTTTCAGCGTATTCACAAAAATATAATATATAGTTCATTAATCTGTCATTCTTATCGATCAATTCAAGTCGTCGCTGGGCCTCTGGCAGTGTTAGAAGCTCACCTGCATATTCACAGATGAATGCTCCGCGGGGTATTTCAACAATGGTGCGCAAGCCTTTCGATTTATACAGTGGGGAGTAAAATATTTCTATATTTTTTCTTGGTCCAAATTGCACAAGTCGATTTCTGCATTGGCTTTGGTCACATTCACACAGATCATTGCACTCAACGATAGTGGGAAATTCTCTGGACGCACTTTTGATTAATACCAATTCCCCATATACAGGGTTATATTCAAGACCACCGGCATGACAGCAAAAATCGCTGTTTTTGCAACTAGTATTAGTCGTGCATTTACAAGACAGTGTCAGTTGACAATTATATTCCTGTTGCAGGTGTCTAAACTCTGGGCTGTCATCATCAAGCATAAGCACATTTTCCAAAATGTATTCAACATTTTCTCCGTGCTCGTATTCATCATCGATTCTAATGTTTGCTTCCATTACGATACAATGTGGAGGGAATTAAGCAGGCATTAGTAACGACACCGGAAAACTATCGAGTGTGGCAGGGCTCCATTTGCAAAGCACCAATCATCGATAGCGCAAGGTATCGATACTAAGCAAACAGCGTTACGATTTTTGAAGTCATCTTGCGAGTAAATTTACTTTTCCTTGTTTATAATTTAAAATATTTAACGAACTAAGCTATCTTATAACGAAATTAAAAATACTATTTCATTGTTTTAAACAAAAAAAAATTAAGATAAGCATATGTCATGTTTTCATATCATTCGCAATCCGCAAATATTAGAAATCGCTCTGCTACTGTCTGTCTCAGGCTTTTATTTACTACAACAAATTAAATGTTCTATAAAAAAAACAGTTTTTAAAGGGAAATAAATTTCACTGTCTTATTAAATACAGATTTAATTAAATTATTTATTTACTTAATGTTAACTAATAACGTAGAAAATAAAACTTAAATAAATTACAAATCTAATTTTATTTTAATTTAAAAACAATATTTGTGGCATTTATTGTGGAAATACCTTGTTGACTTCTTAATTTTTTTTTGTCCTATTTTTTGACGTCATTTATTTCTCATTATCAACAATCAAAAATTATTTAAATAAAAGAAACAAAATTGCGGTTTTCGCTTCATTCACAAACTTGATAAGTTCTGTGCAATAAAAGTAGCCTTCTGTTGATTTTTAATTTTTTTTTAAAAATACTTGGAAGTTAATCACTTGTTATGTTTTTTTTTTTTAGCGTTACTCAGAACAGCAAATATATTATAACGGTACAGTTTCCGTTAAACTAAATTAAATTTGAAAGTTCCAAATTTAAACTTATTTATTTTAAAACAAATTTTTATACGCTGACAATGTTTGTGTGCGCAAACCAAAATAGTTTTATGCTCTATAAGTTACTTCAAAATACAATGATGCAATGTACCATTATGAAATTATTTTATTTTACATAAATTATTTTATTTTTTTGCTGTAATAGATTATTAAATATTTGTACTTTTAACATAATTAAAGGCAACTCAACGACTGAGTTTATTTTCTCTCTCCCGGCTGCTTCCGGTTGTGTATTTATGAGTATCCGATTGTGTTCGGCTACTGCGAACATAGAGTAGTTGCCTTAGATCAGTAAGCTGTGATGGTGTATGGGTGAATGTATATATTTATGTACTCACTTATACATTTGCACACACATATAGCTCGTCTCACAGAACGCAAATTGCCGCTGCTGAAGCAGACCTGCCAGACAATGTGTTTTCAGTTTCTCTCTAACTTCAGACGTGGTATGTTGTTTGGGGCAGCGTTCGCTCGCACTAATCCTTAAAATTATTACAATTCAAGTTCTTTATTAACGTAATATTTATTTCAGCAAAGCTAAAAACAAAAGTAAAATGTGTAAATGTCTGGCCGGTAACGTAGCATGCTGGTAAGTTTAATTTACCTAAAAATAAACATGCATTTATGTATATGTACATCTAAGTGCATATAAATATATGTATTCATAAAAATGCGAGTAAATACTTAAGTATATATACATGTACATACATATATGTACACATGCATGGATGAACATGTTCAACCCAACCCATTGGGCATTTGTGTGTAGGGGATGACTGTATATACAAATTTTAACTTTTGAAAGCTAATTTAATTACCTACACCGATATATAAAATGTGCGCAAGTGAAAGTGATACAAGCATTACATACATGCGTAAATTCACATGTACACACATATACATATGCACGCTTTAAAATAAGTGCACCAACAGTTTGCTTATACGTTATCATTGTCGTAAATTACTGTACATCATACATCATATTTACACGCATACACAATTACTACACGCAGGCAGCAGCTTATTAATGTATTGGAGTTGTAAATAGAATTCACCGCTGCTACCTGTATGTATGCCCATATGTATGCACGTCCGTGTGTGTTTATGTTTGTATGCATTTATTGTCGGTTTTATGCATAGGTGTGCAAGCCAAAACAAAAACACAAACGGAAACAAACACAAGCCCTATGCAAAGAGGCATATATGTTGCAGGTGTCCTGATCTTTGGCTCGTATACTTATATTTATAGTAATATTTATGTTAAATACCACCAGAAACCACACTCCCCGAGATTGGAAGTTTATTTTTTTTATTTTGCTTTACACATAAATGCACTTTAAACAAAGAAGGAATTTCTAACATTAACTTAACATTTTTAATTAATTTTTTTTTTTAGTGTGGTTAAGGTGCAAAGTTGAATGAAAGGCAGTGTTAATAAAATTAATATATGTAAAAAATTACATATATATTAGTAATTTATGTTTTTAGTCTCTATATTTGTTTAAATTTAAAATAATCGTTTTGACATCGACGCAACAAATTTTTATATCTCGAACCTATCAAAAATGGTTTAAAAGGATATCATGGTTTTGTGCATATGTATGTAAAAGGCAGAAGGAAGCATCCCGACCCCATAAGGTATATTCTTGGTCAGGAAAATCCACTGAGCCATATCTCTTTTTTTGTGTCTGTATGAACACGTGGATACCAGGTACTATAAGAGCTAGAGATTTAAAATATGGGTTCTCGTATATCCAGCCCAGATCTCAAGTATGCTTTACTTTAACGATAACAGCCTCCATTTCTCGATTATCAATACATTTTGTTTTGTGAAATAAATAAATGAAACAATTTTAAAGGCAGAATCTTCTAATTATTTAATATGGAATAAGCATGCATATGAACCAACTACCCAAATTTGTCAAGATTGGATAAGAAACATCCAAGTTATATTCAAAACGTTTTAATATTGACCCATGCAATTTTTATATGCATAAATATGCGGGCGCATATAGGGATAGCGATAATTTACAAGCTGCAAAAATTCAAAATAAAATATTTAGTTCAAATCTAAAAATATATTCTACAAATACAAATTACCCACCCCGATAAAACAATATATGACGTACATAGAAACAAGTATGACGTTATGTTTTTATGTATCATCCCTAACTTATATAAGAATTACTCATATATACATTTCATACATCTGTCTGTATTTGAGTTTAAATGCGTATTTGTCTGGCTCCAGCTTGTTTCGGCTCCACTCGGGCGAGACTAAATATGCGTAACTACTTGTTTATCCTCACCCCTTGTAAATGAGCTCACCACGGGTATATTTCAGATAGCCGACAGCTGGACGCCAACATAACATTTTAATGATAACGCACAGAAGTGACCACAAGGGCTGATGTCTAATTTTATTATAAGTAATCACCATTAAGAATTTTAATTATTCTAAGCGGTGCTTATATTATGTTTATATATATATGTATATTTACGATTATCAAAAAGCGTAAAGTTAATTTGAAAAAATTCATAAAATACAGAATTAGAAATAATTTAATCCAATTTTCTTATCTAAATTTTACTACAAACTTCTGTACCATTGGTTTGCTTGCTTTCTGCTAATATGAAAATATTTAAATAAGCTGAAAAAAAAACTTGTTTTCGAAGAAGAATATCTAAGCTTTAAATCAAAATTTGGTAGTGAAATTCAATTGGTATATGAACTTGAAATATTAATATAAAAAAGGCATCTAATTTTGTACACTTTTGAACTCAAATTTTCTACAAAGAAGTATGCAATTAATTAAATGTGTAAAAATATAAAGCTGTGCAAGCTAATCTAACTCTTAATTCCTTATTTTGAATAATGTGTTCGAAAAACGGTCGAATCGTTAGTTAACACAGGTTATTTAACAATAACATTTTTTATTCACTCATTTTAGCTGCTTCAATTGCGCACTCAGCATTCTATTTTCCATAATCAGTGCGTTCTTGGTGATCTTTATAATTGTTGGATTAATAGTCTACTTTGTTGTCTACTACGGGAAGGAGGACGATGTTACTAAGTTTCAGAATAATGTTCAAGATGTATTTAATAATGGAGTGGACAACATTAAAAATAAATTTAGCACATAATTTAAAAGGTATGTTGTACAAAAATGAAATCAAACATTTAATTCAATACTTTATTTTTTCAGTATAATCTTATATTACCGGCCTAGTTTATGCTGGTTTATGCCTGGTATTTCATCTTTAAAATTAAACATAATTTTCACGTACAAATGTTTTTATATGTATAGCTTTTAAAATGAAAATTTTTTGCATTTTTAGAATTTTTATAAATACAAGAAAAAGGTTTGATAAATATTTATGTGTGAGTTGATGTACAAAAAACTTTCTTTTGAATCTCAAAAAATTGAATTATTTAAATCCATATACAATAAAAAGTAATGTGTTAAAGCAAAGCCAAAGGTGAAGTTTACTTTCTTAATATAATTGTACATATGTAATGTATAAATATATATAAATAGATGTGATGCATGTAGTACGTATTTGTAAGGAACGTGCTGAAACCAACAGTTATAGAAGCTTAAAAACCTTATTTATAGAACTGATCTTTGATTTTTGATTAAAAAAAATTCAAAATAAGATAAAATTCGAGCATTCATCTTTGTTCTTATTTAAAACAATAAAAATAACTTCGAAGAAGTACACCATGTTGATCACACAACAAACAATCACTAAGAAATTGCCATTTTGACCCATTGTACACTGTTACCCCTATTTTCTACTCACTTGTTTATATACTCCAACCTATATATGTAGATTGTTTGTATACGGATTAAAATGCGTAGTTGTCTGGCACCAGCATGTCCCGGCTCCAGCCTGGCGAGGCGATATATAATAAACATAACTGTGCTTTGCTATTTCTCTCCACCCTCGTCAAACAATTCACCAAGAATATTCTTTAGTTTGCCGACTGCTGGGCGCCAATTCAATGTTTTTATGCATAAGCACACAGTGAAGTACACTCTGAAAAAATGTCCCTGAACTTTATAAATTGACCATATTTATTACACAGAAACTATATTTATAAAATGGGGTTCTGCCTTTATAATAGCTAGTAATTCTTTCTATCTATATATTTTTAACACTTTTTTTTATAATTGTATTTTTCTGAATAATTGATAATAATTATTAATAATTTTTTCATGACTTATAATTTAGATTTTTAACATTCTTCCATTACAAAAACATTTTTGATAGTTTAGTAAATTCATACAATTTGATTTAAAAGACATGCGTTCTTACGGGGACTATCTAAAAACAAATATTTTTCTCTTTTCATTGCAATTTACCAAAAGTAAATTATTTTTCTGAGTGTAAAAGTCGCGTGCGTGTTGAACATTTTTTGTCTACCATAATTTTGTCGCATTACGATGACCTCTTTGGAAAAATATGTATTTAGAGATACATTCATGTATATATATTTCACAAGCTTTAATAAACTGGAATAGATGACAGAGCTTCTGTTTTTATTCTATTGGTTGTAAGTACAGTTTTAAGAAAATTGAAATCGTACATTGCTGCAGGCTGTACACAAGTCAAATGTATATTTAAATTATTATGAAACTTGGGTGTGAGTGAGTTTACTCCGGTAAGGAAAAATATGCAATCTTAGGCGAGCAAAAGAGAGATCTTCTTTATTTGTTTTAATAATATGTCCGCGTATTAAAAATAAATAGTTTTAGAACAAAACAATATTTTTATATGTATAATGGGCTTTTCCCGAATATCATTTTTGTAACAATATGTATAAATAATGAAAGAAATTCTTTAGATTTGGAGGTTTAAACATTTTGAAATAAAAAAATTTAACTACTAATGTAAGGAAATTTAGAAATCTATAATTTTGTTAAATTTCCATTGGTTCTTCTTTCTTACCATTTTTTAATAGAATTAGTTCACATATTTTCGTACAACATGGCCCTAACTACCAAGGACGTAATTATTATGTCTTAAGAAGATTGAATTGATAATATTAAAATTAAAATAACGAATAAAAGTAAACCAAACGTTGAAATAAAATAATAAAATGTTGAATTGTTCTCAATTGGATGATTATTAAATCTTAAGTTAGTCAGCTGAGTATATCTTTTAAAAAAATATCTAAAATGAATTGACTTTAATCCTTTGTTATTTTGTATTATAAATATTAATATATAAATATATAAAATTAAATTTGACTTTGTACTTAATTATTTAATTTAAAAATTAACAGTATCACATTTTGATCAATTTAATTTAATATTATTGTTCATATTTTTGTTTGATAGCTGAACCTTTCTATTTTTATAGATAACAATAAAAATTAAACAGTAAGTAAATGCATAATGTAAACGAAGGTCGGTCACGGAATATCGGGAAAAGATGGACATGCTACTTTGGTTAATTGAGCCGTTCAAGTTCAGTCGCTAATTAATAATGAGTCCGCTAAGCAATTTCTGTTTTTTAATTGATTTTCATGAGAGTGGTAACAGATTTAAATTTTAGCTTAAAACATCTGTAATTTGATTAAAACTACATAATCGGATAGGATATTTTTTAACGACCCTCAGAAGCCGATACCTTCCACAGTTTTTGAGCTAAGTCAAATTTGAATCAAAAAGTTTGTTCAGCAATGTCGTCTCCCGCACCTGTGGAAACCTATATCTCACATATTTCCAAAGTTACCAAATTAAAAAGCTGATTTACTAGTACATTTTGGCCGATATTGGTAAATTAAATTTCCTTAAAATAGCTAAAAAGCCTGGAAATTTTAAAGATAAATTGCCTTTTCTCAAAAATCGTAATGCACAATCGCCCTTATTTCCTCAGTTTGAAAAATGTGCAGTGTTTATTAATACAGCTTAAAGTTATTTTGATATCACAACCTCCCAGAGTTAAGATATATCGTTAAGCTTTAATTTAGATTTAGATATTAAGGACACATTAGTAAGAAGTTTTTGAAGGTTTTTTTCTTTTGACACAAATCGGGACATTGGAAGCGTTCTTTTAGTCGAGGATAGTTTTGCTTGTAAATGCAAAATTACTGTTAAGTTTTTTGTTTTGCTATTGCTTACAGCTTTAACCTACACAGGAGCAATAGGGCAATAAGTAAATTAATATTGCTCTCTGATATTGACATTTTTATTGATATTGGTCCAATATCAGAAAAGCCAAGAGCAAAGCGTGCGGTTAGCATTTTCTGCTAATGCTATAGCAATTCGGTTGCTGATTTACTGTTTTATCCGTGTAACTGCAACTGGATCTGACTTCAGAGCTGCTACCTTAGCTGATTATTCTTATCGGTTATGTGCTTTTTATGGCCTTCTTGCTACTACTACTGCTCGTTAAATCGACAGAGCAGAGGGCAGTTAAATATTATCCATTTCAGCATTTCACTATTGCTGTAATAACTCGTAGCAATAACAGAGCAATAAATTTGTTGCTTTTTCTGCTACGAAATAGTAAATTAAAACATATAATAATGAAACTCTTTCTTGTTATTTTTTTTTCGATATATTTGTGTATTAACAACTTAATATTTGAGCAATATCCTCAGTGATATTTGTATGCTCATATGTATACGGGCAGACATGGCTGATAAAGAATATATATAATATATACATGTTATTATACTTAATAGGGTTGGAAATCTCTGATCCGTACCTCGAGGCACGATTACAATAATCTCTGCAATAGGTGTAAACATAGTTTGTATTTTTTGAGTGGGAACGAAGAGGTTCCTACTTAAGTGCATGGCAGTGTGTTAAGATGTTTAAATAAACTATACAATCATTTTTGTTGGGAGTGTACAGTTAGGAACAAAAGATTTAAATCAAATTTCACAGTTAAGTTATAAAGTTATGAAAAATATGTCTAAGTGAATATGTAAATAATACCATGTGATTCTAAATCGAATGCAAATTAGGGAAATCAATTTACAAGATGAGATATATCTATAAATATTTGTTATGTCTTTTTATATATTATATAGCTTTTAATGCGCACAAAATGATTGTGGTCGGTTTTAAAGCAGAATACAAATAATAATAATACACCTTTTTTTTAACTGAATAATTCACTGGTTTAATGTTATCCGTGCACTAAAACTAGTTGCAATTTCCTTACATATTTACTTAGGTCATGTATCTTATGCATACGAAAGACTTAAGAGACTTAATTTAGTGTAGTATTTTAGGGGCGTTGTATACAAGTTGCTTCAAATATAACGAACCTTAGAGGCTATCACATATATTGGTTGTTCGGATTAAACGTTCTGAGTTGCCGGCATTTATGAATATTGCGGTGACTCTCCACCCGATGGTATTTTCTTAACGCGGCTAACATCATCGTAAGCAATGGAAAAAACGCTCTTCTTCTCAGCTAGGGGATTCCGACGGCCCATGCTGTGCATCAGGGAGTTCATGGCAATTCCTGAGTCGTGGTCATCCTCTAAAGTTGAGGCATTTAACTGCTTTTGGGCTTGCGATGGGGGATGCGGATGCGGATGTGGATGGGGATGGGGATGTTGAGGAGGGATGGCAGCATTTGGATCTTCAATATAAAGATTTATTTTCGATTTTGTTAACTTGACTTCGTTCTCTTTAATGGGCGACGGCTTCGGCTTGTGTCTTTGCGATAAATGATCCTTATCCTTATCCTTATCGGTTGGTGTCGCATATGGCGGTGTCTCCGGATACATGTAGTGTGGCAATTTGGTGGGAGCTGGTGGCACTTCTGGTGCATTCTCACGTTCGAAACGGTGCTCGGAATGCTGTACGAGTGGATGATTGATGTCAGTCTCAACTTTGGACTTGTGCTGCTTATTCAGGGTTCGATCCTCCTTCAGTAGTCGACTACCTTTTGGCGGAGATTTTCGCGGAGCCGGCTCCGGCTTGAACTTTCCAGCCTCGTCGTGCAATGTTAAGTCTTCGGGTATTGACTTTGTACGAGTCTTCGACACACGCTTCTCGGGGGCACTCTTTTTCTTAAGTGACAAGTGCGACTTGGATGACTCCGTGGAGGAGGGGGTCTTCTTTTTACTGTAATACCATTCCATATACTTGGGCACCGTTTTTTGCTCATTTACTTGCTCATCCAGAGCACCCAATTCAGTTTCACTTTGATAATAGCGGCTTAGGGATCTTTTTGAATCTCTCATTTCACTTGAAATATTCTCATTATTTTGGCCATTTTCACTTCGATTCGATTTGGAAATTGTGTAGCGACTGTTTGGCGGCTCGGAAGATGTCTGCATTCGCGTTGAGGTTTGGCTACGTCTTGAACTGTCTCGACGTGATAGTCTTGGTTTAGCCTCGGGTTGTTCATCTGGTTGCATCTCTGTTGGTGAAATTGTGCTCATGCCTCTACTTTGGTGGGATACATTTCTCATGTGCTGCACTTCATAGGGTTGTCCAGTTTCGCTTGACTTTTTAGCATAGCTATTTCTTCCAGATGGATTGACATTTGTCCTGATTACAATTTCACCCTCGTCCGAGTCAATTGAGTACTCGGTGCTGTTCTCATCGACTTCAACATCAAAGTTATCGTAGTACTGTTGATGTTGTCTTCTTGGACTAAGTTCATCGAGAGAGTCGGATATTTCGATTAATACCTCTCGGCTAATGGCTTCGGATTTGCCGTGATTTCCATTGGCTTGTTTATGCAGAGGAGCACCGTCGACTCTACGGCTTTCATCGCTTAGCTGTTTCCGTAGGATACTCGTTTTGGTTTCTCGTAGTGGTTTTCTGGGCGGCACACGTTTCCTAACCTCGTTGACTTCCTCCTCCTCCCGTATGGGTGTCCTTATCTTACGCTTCACCTGCTCGACCATAACTATTCTTTTTCTTGGCATTGAGTTGCCCCGGAGTTTTGGTTGCCTTTTCGGACGACGACGTTTTAGCCAGTATATGCCATTGGGGCTATTTGGCGGACTGAAGCGAACATATTTATACTCATCCTCGGACATTGAATCATCATTTTCGCTCCGTGCTCTCCGGGCCTTCAAACTGCCCAGGTAGCCCTCAGTCGGTTCGGTTTGGGTGCCGGCATCGCAGTCGGTTTGTGTTCCAATCGCCATCGATTGGCCCGGCAGACTTTGGGTCTCCAGGACAATTTCGTGCTGGGTGTATCTTGTCTCGAGTTTTTCCTTTTCGAGCAGGATCTGCCGCAGGAGCGCATTCTGTTGCTTCAGCGATTGCTCCAGTTCGTGGCCCAGCGTTTGATCTCCCACAATTGGCTGCAGTTGAGTTAGCTCCTCTTCGCCCTGAACGGACTGCGTGTGTATGACTTTCACCTCCGGTTCCGTTTGTGAGTAGACAATGCTATTTGGTCCCGATTTACCCAAGGGAAACGTATCGCCCTTCAACGTTGACTCCTGATGTATTTCATTGGGCATTGACTGAATGTATGTGGCACCTGGTACAATATGATAATGCTCTCGAATAATCTGCTTTCCATCTGGCTGCTCTTCAATGAATCGCCGCATCAGTATCTCCTTGCCTGTATTGTCCACCATCAGCAACTGTGGCTGCGAAAGATTAGTCGACGACTTTATTGGCACATTCACGTAGATATTATCATCGTCCAGGGCAGCACCGTCGCGAGTCTTATCCCTGGTCATCAGCTGCAGAATCTCGACGTGACCGTCCTTAATGAAGAGTTCGCGTTTATTTTTGAGACTGTTGTGTGCAGTCCCAAAGTCCACTTCGCTGCCACGATCTATTTCGTGCCTTCTCATCGAGTCGTCGTCAATCTGTCGAGCATCCTTGTCGTAGTTCTTGAAACGTGCATTCTCCAATTGCCTGTTCTCCGTGTTACGCGACAGTTTTTCTTTAATCTCCACCAGACGCTGTTCGTCCATTACGTCCTCAATGTATACGTCTCGGTCGTTTATTAAATTAGTTCTAGAATTATGAAAACTATGATGTGGGTCTTCTTTGGCTGTGTGGCTGTTTCTATAATAAAAATGGATACTATTATCAAGTCTATAATCAATTGATACACTCAGAAAATCCAACTGCCCTGCATTTTAAAAATTTCTCTATCTTTTGTAGTCAAATTCTTCTCGCCTTCTGATTTAAAAATTTAATTTCTTAAATGTATTATTATTATATATATACTCAAAGAACAACTTTAATATCATGTCCAAAAGATGATATATTAATTTCTCTGTTTCTAAACTAAGGGTTTGCATTTCTTCTTTTTAGGAATATTTTATATTATTAAGAAATATATTCATAAATAATAGAAATAGCTAATTGTTTTCTACATTTCAGAAAAATGTTTCCTAATATTAAGAAATTATTTCGAAGAACAATAAAATCTTTTTGAGTTTTAAAGTTGTTTTTAAAAATGTAGGGAGATTTCTTTTCTGAGTGTATATATGGATTCATACTTAATGCGAACGCGTCTTTGCTGATATTCAGAGGATTCTGGACGGCATGCAACATCACCATCGGTATTAATAGCAGAGTGCTCCATTTCTAAGTTTTCGTTTGGCTGTTTATGACCATTCCGGAATTCCCAGCGGGTTGGCTTTGTTCGCGTATTTGATGGTTTCTCCGCTGACCAGGCCTCTCGTCTTCCCATCCATTCTGCGACCTGAAAGTTTTGGTATTTTTTCATATTTATAAATTAAGCATATTAATTGAAAAGTAAACTTTAATCAAAAAAATTCAAAAAAATTTATTTAAGGTGGATAATACTTAAAAGAAACTCGGAAATGGGATGTGCACTCAAAACCAATGTGAATTGTGGATAAGTGTTAAGTTTGAAAGTGACAAATATGACAAATAAAATAAGAAGAAATTTTAAACAACAGGTGCGAATTTGCATTTTTCGAAGTGTATTTGCAGCTCTCTACTAGGCATAATTCTAAGTACTTTGTGTTAATTGAAATAGATCAAAATCTACCTGAACAGATTTTGTTTGTTTTCCATTTGCCATTTCTCTATGCACTAGATGTACATCGTCTTCAGTTCTACTGATATTAACTATTCTTTTGCTACAAGAGAAGAATAAAGAATTAAAGATCAAATGAATGGTGATTCAATGATAAATGATATGAGCCTTAAAGAGAAATTTCGATTCCTTCACTACATTGAACTCTTTACTTAGTCTTTGGTATACGATACTCTAGAGCAATCATATCGTCCCTTTTTGATGGACTCGAGTTAGTTTAGTTTAATTTGAATTTACCACTCATATTGAATAAAATATAAAAATGAAAACGTTAAGTCATCGATATAGAAGTAGTTGTTGTCTTTCCCATCCATTTTCACAATTCATTACTATTGATTAGTATCTGTTGTTATCTAAACACGTGTATTATATTATTTTTATCAGACAAGTTTTAATGTGGTTTGTATTGGGTTACATACCGAGACTAAGTTACCGAGTCAAGAAGCAAGGGATGGATATATATAGGATTACAAAATGTATTGTAATTATTGTCACTCGTGGTACTTACGTAGCTGCTCCATACAGAGGACACCATGAGCATATGAAGCACATCAGCAGAATCAGGATTGTCAGAGCAACCAGAGTGGCCAGCAGAATGAGCAGCCAAAACAAAACCTTGTTTTCAGCTTTGTACTGCGTCTGCGAGGGAGTAAGATTCTGTTAAGGTAATCTCGTCATTATTTGCTTGGTAAACAATTTATTAGCAACCTGATTCCACTATCAACATTTCTGTTCACTTAACATTGGGAATTTTTGAAATTCTTCTGGAATATTTGGTTTTTTTTGGCGATGATTTATGGATTTTCGTATAGTGCCGCAAACATATCTGCTTAAAGGTAAACGTTGAACTTAAAATACAATACTACTTTCATATTTTTTTTATTTAATTTTGTATTATTCATTTAATATCTTTTTATTTTTTAAATTTCTTTTATGGTAAGATCGAATCGACTGTTGATCCTAATCGTTTACGCTTGAGGAGATGGATCGCATATGCATCCTATTGTTACATACATTTTTATAAAATAATTTACCCATTTTAAATGGTTAAAAAAATCGAATTTTTGAGTCTTTTAATAAAACTAGATACATGTTAAATTTAGTAATAGCCATTAACAACAAGTAAGAAGCTGTGGTCGAGTGAACTCGACTACGATATACGTCATAAATATAAATGTTTTAATGATAAGTTTTAATTTTAAATGGTTTGCACTCAAATGCGAAACTAATGCCTATATGCCGCTGTAGATAAGACTATTTATCTATAGATATGAAATCAGCTGTTTTGTTGGAATCAAAATATAATAGATAAGAATGTTTGTCATGGTGGAATCAGGCTTTTATATAAGATAGCTTACGTCTGAGGCCGCCGTGTTTTGTGGCATGATTGCGTAGGAGTTATTATGCTGCGAAAGTCGCTGTTGTATCTGCGAGATGTCCACGACCGATGAGCTGTCATAGAGAACCGTTGCCGTGACCACACTGCGCTCCTTAATGTTTGGATTACCATCGAGTAGATCCTTGGCACCCGGCTCTTCTGGTCTGAGTGGCCGTATTTCGTGAATGAAGACCTTGCCACCCGTTATGGCTGAGAGAGTCTCCTCTGTCTTTCGCCTGTCCAAGCTGCTACCGGGCACCACAAATGTGACGATGCGCTTTCGACTCTCCGGCGGATAGATGCGTATAGTCGTCGTCGAAAATCGGACTGGCACTCCCAGGTCATAGGCCCGAGCGGTCAATATGAATAGATCGCTTTCAGGATCAGAAATGACCATGTCCTGCGCATCGCGGCGTCTTCGCATGCCGGTGCTCTTCTTGGAGCGAAGGTGGATTTTTTGCCGCACCGTCAACTCGCCCGTTACCTTGTCGAGCACAAAATTGTTCTCGTAATTTCCATGTATAAGCTCGTAGCGCACAACATTATTTGGCGCCGTTGCATCCTTGTCTATGGCATGTATGAGTGCATTGGTTGTGAAACTGGTCAGATCGGCAGCCAGGATAAACTCGTACAAATCCTTTTCGAAGATTGGCGTCTCATCGTTCACATCGATTAGCCTGATAATTAGGGGTACCTGGGCACGATTGCCATTGCCGTCCATGTCCCGTGCCTCCACATATAGGTGGTACTCGGGCATTACTTCCCGATCAAATCCATGGCTATCGGTTGACACCGTTATCGAACCGTTCTCCGCATTAAGATTGAGGGACGTATTCAGGTAGCCCAAAATAGCCGTGTATCGCACCTTGCCACCCAAACCCGAATCCAAGTCACTTGCATGAACCTGGACAACCTTTGTGCCGACTGTCATATTCTCTGGCAGCTCCACGGTATATTCTGGCTGATCGAATATCGGTGAATTATCATTAACGTCGTTGATATAAACGGTCACATTGACCATTGCCGAAAGATTTGTGGCAGGACCCAGCTCCTGGGCAAGTATATTGAACTGCACTGAGTGCCGCTGTTCGTAGTCCAACCAGGAATTGTCACGCACTCTGATTAGAAAGGATGCACTGCGTTCGGCAACATTCGGGCTAATCTCAAAGGTGCCATTATTGTTGAGCAATGTCAGTGAAAAGACACCGTTCTTTCCGGTATCGTCGTCGTAGACTCTGGGCACATACGGATCGATGAACGTCAGCGCTGAACCTTGCGAGGCATTCTCATCCACTCGTGATACATAGCTGCTCGAGCAGACGGGGAGAAAGAAATTGTCAAAAAGATATTAGCATTAAGTATATAATAATAATATATAAAAATTTTAAAAATTCGAAATGTTATTTTATTTTTATTTTTTTTTAGTAAATTTTAAAAATGGCTAGGTGCCGATTTATTTTCTCAGTGTAGTTCAACTATTCTAATCAGATGTAACAAACCAAGCAAAAGACAGCCAGTACATTAAGTAATTAATTCATATTAACATCCAACTGTTTTTTAAGGGAACCATAGTTCTCACAACATTAAGAAATTATCTTCTGAAATTCAAATCTCAAATTAGAATAACACCTAAGCCAAATTCGTTGCCTGACGAGCAAACTCAAAACTAAAGGTTGAAAGGGATTCAACACAAGAATACTGCAAAATGTATTTTCAAATTATTGAGAATACTTCGGAGAGGGTTTTTCTTGTTTTCATTTATTGTTTGCTCGTTCATCCTTTTGTTAGCTGTATATACTTACTGATCATTCTCGAAATAAGGCGGTGAATTGGTACGGTCCGGCAGAAAGAACGCCAATTGCACTGTGGAAGCCATGGCTGGAGGTTCGTCACGACCAACCTTAACTTCTTCCGCAATTACGGTGAGCAAGACGGGATCGCCCACGTGCGTGATGGCCGCAATGTCTTCGATCGGTCGCTTTAAGAAGATTTCACCTGCAATGCGATGCAATCAGAATCAAAATTAAAAATAAATTTGCAAAATTATGGCCTACTTGTGATTATCTTCACTGTAAACCTGTTGCCATCAGATATATGCATTTAGTGCTTTGTGTGGCATAATATCCCATTAAGAATGCAATTTTTTCAACTTTTCTTAAAGTAAACCATCCTATTTACAAAACAACATAAAACCCAAGAAGGCAACCGTGTGAACTCTTTTTGACAGGTCTAGGAACAAGCAGACAAAAAAGAAAAAAATAATACTTTATGGGGTGGCCGATGTCTCCTGCAAGGGAATAATGACAAACGTCTCACATGCTAATAGAGTTTTCCGTTAATGTTCTCATTTAAGTTTTTGCTTACGGCGAACTGCCTCGTAAAGAGGCAAGGCAAACATAAAGTAATTATGAGATAGCTTGAGAAATGTATTTTCTTTTATTTTGTTTATTTTCTACCTGTATTTATCTTTAAACCAAGTAACGCATATTAAACAAGAGAGAATTATGCTGGCGGAAAGCGGAAAAAAATTAAACTGAACAACGTAGAAGCTATAAATTAAGAAGATGAATACATTAAATACATGAATTTGAGAACAATTTAAAAATAATAATAAAAATTTTGAAAATCGATTATAATAAATAATGTAAACTCTTGTGTGCTTTTCGATTATTTAAGAAACATTTTTTCTTTATTTTAATTTTAACTTGCGTAAACTTCTTTACATATATATGCCAATTTAGGTATATTATTTGCGTGATAAAAAATGTTGTTTGTATTTATTTGTTTTGGGCCTTAACTCCACGAAGATGCATAATGCAGAATGCTGCCGATTTTTGTGAAAGAAGACGGCCTACCACAATGCCCCTTAACACATGCCATAGATCCAGTTGGGCAAAGTCACGATGTTTTTTCGAGCTCTCGTCTGCAGCAAGTACAATTTCTGCCTGGGACAGAGTCATTGCCATCAAAAACTGGCAATGAACCAGAGAAACACGAAACAAGGAAGCTCAAACGCAATTATTGTGACTTGATTGTGACTACGAAGAGCGAAGAGCAAAAACATTGCGGAGCCAAGAGCTACATTGCACTTCAAGAACTTAGTCGCAACGTATATACATACTCGTACATACATACATACATTCTCGTGCATACTCACATACATACTTGTACATACATACATACATACATACATACTCGTACATACATAAAAGATGCGATCGGGCATCTAACGAGTCTAACGATGGACCGGATTGTGGCTGGTCTCCCTGATTGCGAGTAGTAACTATGTTAAAATCTTTTTGATGTTGCATTGTTGTTTTTATACTTTGTGCTGCAGTCAGTCTACACATAAAATCGATAAAAAAAAGTGCATCAAAAAAGTGTTTACAATACATTTGTATGTAAAATGCAGAATATGGCAATTCCATATATAGAATATAACATATTATACATACGTATGGTATGTAAATGTGTATCATCTTTGTCTTTCCCTCCGACTTAATTCCTGTTCTTTTGTTGGGACACAAAAAGAATTTAATTTTTTTTTTTACTATTGTGATGCTAGATATGCTTTTTAATAATAGTTTTCGGCTTAAAATTTATCTAGCTACTAGATAAATTAAATTGTTTTCTAGATGTATTCAGTTTGGAGTTCTTTACATTATTGAATTACCAAATTACTTCATATTTGGTACATCAGCTATCTGAATTAATATACTAATATGTGTTCAGCAGGAGTTAATTTTAAGGTAAACTACATTTTTACAAAATAAAATAATGAATACAAAATCATTATTTTGACATAAATATAAAAATTATACCTTTTCCAGAACTGTGTTTATAAATAAAATATTTTGATGTGTTATTGTTTCTTATCTGCGCTGTGGCTAAAATATGTTATCTTTATTTATATTTTTATTTTATTTTGTTTGATAATTTTGTTGTAGGTTGCACTTACCGGTGGTATCGTTGATGTCAAAAAATGAGGTAAATGGGTTGTTTTCAGAAACTAAGCCATATCGTACTTCCCGCGGGTTTCCCTTATCACCGTCTTCTGCACGTACTTGCAATATCTTTGAAAGTCAATGATGAGTTATAAGATTAGGTTTTATAATTGACTTAAAGAAATTAAAAACCTTGTCGCCTGATAGTATGCCTGGTGGTAGTTTTGTAACCGGTGGTGCCAAAGTAAATACTGGTGGTTGATCCTGCACATCCTGTACTATGACAACAATCTCCATTCCTGCGATATTGCGTCCATCTTGTCCAGGCTCGGCATATGCATCCTAAATTCGAATATAAAATTGTGGGTTTCATATAACAATCATTCAAATTACTCATTCAGACGTACATTGGCCAGAATTGTCAAATGGTACATTGCTTGCTTCTCAAAATCCAGCGGTCCCAAAAGGAAAACGGTGCCTTCCGTGGTCTCAGCAGATATTATTTTTTGTCTTATAGCAAATAATGGCGAACCCTAAAGTTAAAATCCAAATGGTAGTTTATTTAAATAAGTTTTTTTCTTCAACTCACCCATAACTCGAGGTAGACTGGTTTTTGAAACAGTGGGTTTTTACGAGCAATAACATAATCCAGTTCAGTGCCTCGCTTTGCATCCTTAAAATAAAAAATTCCATCGTATATACATATATAATAAATAATATCATATAAATATTGAATTTGTTTAATTTAGCTTTTCTTATTCATAATTTTTATTTGAATACCCCCCGCAGAAAGTATTTAATGTTGACTCCATGGTCAATCCTACCCTCTCTGATATCAAGGAATAGAGCCAATGTTAGTCTACGAATACACGTAGATCAAGTTTGTTTCTTTCGTTTTTGGATAGCATCTTCACACCGAGAATATCGATAAAAATCGATAATACAAATTCGATAAAAAAATCGATAAAAATCGGATAATAATATATGATAAACAATAAATCTTTTCGTAAGGAATAAAGACATCAAAGATTAATCTCAAAAAATTAGAAATCTACCACTAAGTAGTCAATATTAAATTACGCAACTAAGTTTATAAAATATATGCAAATGTAAAAAAATTGCTTAATCGCATTAATTGTTTAAATTTAAATAGTTTTTGTAAAATTTTAGAAGAATTCTTATGTTAAGAAATTAATCATAAAAAGAAGTAAAGTTTGTAGATTTGAGTGTGATTTTCGTTTTTGGGAAGATTTCTAACTGTACAGTTTTAGTGTCACTGACTTCATCATACAGAGATTTACGTTGAAAATAAGTAACAATTTACGATAGTTAAAATTCTTTTGATTTGGATACTCACCTCTGGTATCATGATGATGCCCGGCTTATGTGGGAATATAAGGTCATGAGGTGTGCTAAAATTGGTGGCTGTAATTGAGCACAATTGCGTGGTCATGCCACCATTTGTGTCCTTCACAGAGACTTGGAAGTCATAGTAGCGGCCCGGCTCAAGACGTCGCTGTAAGACAACATTTGCCTGACAGACCGAATTGTACTTGGTGCATGGAAGCGATTCCACCTTGACGGTGGACGACGATGCATCGCCCATAAACTCAAAGGTCAGTGGATAGTCGAACTCCTCGTCAGTGGCACGCAATCTGTAGATTACAGAGCCGACCTGTGCGTCGGCCGGCACCAGCACCAGCCTCATGCGCGTGGAGGGGTCGAATTTGGGATCTGCTCCGTGAACGTGATGTAGACACAGAATTCCAATTAGGAGGCTGATTGTCAGCAATCGATATGCGGTCATTGCGCTCAGCCATGGGACAAACTGCAATAGTTGCCGGCATTGCTGCTGTTGTTGTTGTTGTTGTTGTTGTGGTTGTTGCTGTTGTTGATGCTGAAGCTGAAGCTGGGAGGTAGGTGGTTGATAATAGTAGCATTCTTCTTCTTCTACTTCTTGCCTTCTTGCCACATTCGTGTTGCTTGCGGCAGTTCTGAGACCGCATTGCGGCACATGTGTTAAGCGGTGACTTTTTCTGTGAAAACTGTTGCTACTGCTGGAAGCCATTGCTGTAATCAAAGATACCAAACGATTTTGTTAGAAACGGTTTCTATTATGTGTGGTTTAATTGACCGCAATGCTTAAGTCGTATTATGTGTACATAAACATTTTTATATGTTATACCATAGCAATTATAGCAATAGTTCTAAATTTCTGGGATAACTATTTGATGACAAATTGGCCTGAAAAAATCGCACTAAATATTTGAAATTCGTTTTGTGTTCTGAAAGAAAAAACCTTTAAAAAAACTACATTATTTCCACAATATTTTTTTTTCTTAATTATCAAGGCGATTTTAATTTTAGGTCGTTTTGTTGACTACAAACAGCAATATAATTATCACAGTTTAAAAATGTGTGATAATCGTAGTTTATAAATCACTTTATTATTAAGGAAACTTATTTATATTTTTTTTTAGCAGTAAAAGAGTATTGGTTATATGAACAAATAAATAAATTAACATTTAACATTTTCTCTTTAGGTACAGAGTAATAATATTAATATATATTTACTAAAATTTAATTAAAATAAATTATCAAAAATGATCTTTGGAAAATTAAATCTGGGGAATTCATTTGACTCCTGGGGCATGTTATAATTACGACACTTTATTGATAAAACTCATTTTGTATATTTTCATAATTCAATAAAATTTAAAAATGTTTGGAAATTTCGTAAACTTTTTTTTATTGTTAAGTTATTTTACTACTTGGTAGAATGTTTTGTAAAAATTAGCGATTTGCAGGTCTCCTTTTTATATGCTTACTAGAAATCTATTTCTTATCAATACAAAATATTTCATAAAAAAAAAATAGAAAACAGACTAGTTTTTTTAAAATTGGTTTTCATATACTCCGAAATTGTTTTGAAAAATATTAATAGCTTTATAGGGCGGTTTAATATTACTCTAATTGGTACTGATATTATTTAACACTTCGATTAAGAGCTTTACTATTCCTAGATAAAATTTAAAAACTAAAAAATTAAATTTTGTTGTTTTAATAAACATATTATTGTCTCCAAAGTCATGTACAATGGAAAAAGTACCACATGGTGGAAGTTAATTTTTTGACTGAGGATATTTCGTGTATTGGCCCTCAACTCGAACGCGCCACGCTGCCTGCATCCATCCATCCATCTAGTCGGCAAATGGATGGAATTAGCAACTGTATCTGCAGCCGATGCTGCAGCCGCTGCATCTGCATTTGTGGCTCGTTTGATGCTGCTCAGCTCAAACTTCAAACTCGAACTTATTGCGAATCCGGTTTTGTCCGCCGCTCTGTCGGAGTGTCTGGCCTGCCAGCTAGTTGCATTCGCGAATTTCCAGTTTATGCAGCTGCAGCGTCGTGTCCTTAACTGCAGCATGCAACAAGCAACAAGCGAATGACCAGTTATGTCAGTCGATTTGGATAGAGTCGACTTGAGGCGGGGCGAGCCAGCTCTAACCACCCTCGCACCCTCGTATTTGGCGCTACGTCGTTTAAATTTACGGCCAAGTATGTTGCAATATTATGTTTGGCCCGCATTTGGCTTAGACTGGCTCCAGTATTACATACTAACGAGTGAGCATTCGCAAGTAAGCCGCCAGCCTCAGTCCGAGTGGCACTCGCAGTCCCAGTCCCAGTCGCAGTTGCAGTCGCAGTCGTATTCGCAGTCCCAGTCCCAGTCCCCGACTCAGTTTTAGACTCAGTCCCAGCCTCAGACTCAGTCTTTTTCCCAGTTCCAACTCCCCAGTCCCTGTCAGCAACTTTTCCGCGTTCACTGGTTTTAAGACTGCGGCTCTATTGCGCAACAATTGTATCACACAATATTTGTGCCATTTGGTTAAATTTCTCTTAACACACATACGAAAATAAAAAAGCGCCAGCCGGACTACAAAACTTCTCTTGTGTAGTTGTAGTTGTAGCTGTAGTTGTAGTTGTAGTTGTTGTTGTTGTTGTTGTAGCTGTTGTTGTAGTTGTAGTATTAGTTGTGCTGACGCCAGGCAGCCTAGCCTCTCCAAGATCTCAGTCCAAATTGTATTTTCGCAAAACTTTGATTGTCAACATGAGCCCATTAGCAGTGGAAGCATCGAAAGCAATAAATCGTTATTTTAATGGTATTAATGTTTGTGAAAATATACTATTTTTATTGGGTTTTTTTTATTCTGTATGCTATCTGCAGGAAAATTGTATACTGATATATATTGTAATCCTTTCTCAAAATATTAATTTGAAGCACAGTCTAAATCAAATAGGCAAATATAAACATTAATATTTCAACATATCACAGATGGTAAAAGTTAAAGCAATGAAATTAAATTAATATTGTAGACTTATCAACCCATAAGAGTCAGATATTATATGTATTGAGTTTGCGCCTGTCACACAATATTTGAATCGAAAAACCCGAAGGAAAATTAAAAAAGCCAAACTGAGTAAAAATGTATTTCTAAATGCATATCAAAAATAAAAAAAAAATTATATATATTGTGTAACAATTTCAGGCTCAAAAAATATAATTGCATTAAATGGAATCGTAAAAAAGTAGTAAAAAAATATTTACAAAAGGAGTGCCAACGTATTATAATAATAATAATAATAAAAATAATCTGCATTAATCTAAGAAACAATAAAATATACAACAGAGATTAATATACCATTAACAGTTTTTTCTGCACACCTTGAGAGTGTAAAGTTATGAATATATATAACGCTCTCAGCCACGCCTCTTCAAATATCTTTTGAATAGTTGCTTACTGTCAGAACCCGTCAGAAGTCTAGAATCAATGCAACGCCTATTTTTCTGAGTTGAAAAGAGGATCTTGCTCGATTATAAGTTATGAATTCTAAGTGAATTTTTAGTTTGATTTCCCTAACAAACTATATATTCAGAAGTTTTTTGGATTTTTATATTTTGCCGTTCAGCATTAGGCTTGTGCGACAACAGTCCAAGTTAAAGCATTCTGAGTAATTTCTCAAAGAACTGCAATATTTATAAAATTTTTACTGCAGCATACATCGGGTGAGCAAACTGACTAATATAATATATATGACATTTAAATCGTTTATTTTAATTTTTAAGAGCTTGTCTCTTTTTTATCTCGATTAATAATTGATAATATAAAAAACAAATGTATTCCTAATTTAAGGGATATGCTTCTATTAATATTTATGATATGGTAAGAAGAGATTTCACATTATTTTCAAAAATACAATATCTCTAACACTTTCCTCTATTCTTCGAGAGAAGCAGATCAACCGAATTATTTCCCCGGCTTATTGTTCCTTAATCACAAATCGACCTCCTTTATTTTGTTATATTCATTACTAGGGTTATTTCAACATGGTTATTTAGGGTGGTTTTCATTGGTATTTAAGGGGATTACTTTTTATCAATTTCCAACACTGATCAATAAATCATAATCTTTATTGTTTTAATATGACAAAATGTTCCTTAAATAGAAGATTGATAAGTTACTAATGTAATTGGAATAATTTTAAGAAAGGTTTTCAAAACAGCAACTTTTGGAAGATGTTGAAAAGTACTTGGAAACGATGTGTAGTGCTGAAATTGCTTAATCATACTATTTAGCAGGTAAAAAACCTCTTTCATCACTTTCTTATATGACAAGAAATTTTTCTTCTTAAGAGATTAAAAGGCTAAATGCAACATAACATTAGATCTGCAACGCTATGAAGTAAACCATTATCTTAGTTGCTGCATAATGATAATGATGTTCACAAAACACAATTAATTATAATTAAATAATTAAATATACATATAATATGCACAATATTGATAAGACTCCAATTGGATTAATTGAAAGAACGTTCTTCAAAAAAGCAATTGTTAGAAAATGTTGAAAGATTCTATGAAATGGACTACACTGTTCAAATTGCTTATTCGTGCTTCATTATGCTTGCCACATATGCGTGAAAATACTCTTTCAACTCTCGCTAAAAATTTAAGGAAGTTTTTTTCCCCCTTGCCTTTGACATCTGTTGACATGAGAACTGGCTGAAGTTAGAAGTTTAGGAAATTATTGATATAAAATCTAGTTACACAGCTTGGGTGTTTTTTAGAAGGGATTGAGTTGCTATATAAAAACATTAATTTTAGTTGCTTGCAGCAATCATGCATTTAGTGAAGAGTATATAAACTTCGACCCCATCGCTGGATGATGTTGCCCTGTACGATGAGTGTCCTTCCTTGTGGTACGGTAAGTAGTTAATGTCTGGTCTGGTCTGGTCTGGTCTGCGTTGTGATCGCCCCAAAAATCGTGAGTTTGCTCTGCTGTAAAACAAGATTTTGGGCGTTGTTCAATTTTTAGGCTGACTTCGCATGCGAAAAATGCAGCAGCCGCTTTTTGAGTTGAGCTGAGCTGAGCAGAGCAACAACTTTTGTATGCAGCTTTGCACGGCTGTGGCTGCAACTGTTGCAACTAGCTATGGTTGCATTCAACTAGAATGAAAAAAATGTGTTGGAAATAAAGTTGAACCCGATGGCAAACTAATCTGCTTCACGACAATGGACCAGCAGCACCAAGTCATATACCCAGCCAGCTATGCCTAACGGCCAGGTAACCCAGGTAAGCCAGCCAGCCAGCCAGCCAGCCAGCCAGCCAGCCAGCCATCCAGCCAGCTAGCTAGCCAACCAGCCAGGTAAGCCAGCCAACGATGCAGACTGCTTATACACTTTTATTAAACCACACTCGCCTCAACCCGCACCCGACCGTGATATGACCGTCCTTCAGCATGGCTGTCCATGTTTTCCTGCCTTCACTATTACAGGGGATTGTTGGATTTTGTCTATCCGACTTTCAGTGCGTCTGGGCCCCTTCCTCGTTAGCCAGCACTTGGCTTATGCCCGTCTACTTTTCAATGTGTGTCTGTGTCTGTGTCTGTGTGTATATTTATGTGCATATTTGTGTGTGTACATATGTGTTCGACGAACTTTTTTTACTGCTGCAGCTGCGGGTGTGCTTTGGGTGTGCCACAGAGCCTTACTTGGGAGTGCCAGACTACGGAATATCCTCTTCTCCGATCTTGAAAGTGAATTCGCACACAGTTTATATAATTATTATGTCCACGCTAAAGGTATTTTTTAAATGAAATATGTAAAACAGACAGGACACACCTCATTGGACTCTATAAAGTGTACATCAAAAGATAAGTTGCTTAAACTTTGACTATTGTATCGTTGTCAGGATCTATCAACCCAAAGTAGAGATATTGTATTTGTTTTTCCTAAGTTATTCCAAACTTCCACTGCTGATCGAGTTGTGTTGAAACATATTGTTGTTATTAGAAAACGTTCATGGAAAAGTCTTTGGCAATTCAACTGGTTCGTGAAAAATGGATGTGTAAATGGGTGCGGCAAAATTTAAATGTGAGTCTGCTTAAGCAAAAAAAAAATGTTAATTTTTAATTGTATACGAGGACTGTAACTATATTGTTGCCGATTATACAGAATGCCAATAATGATCAATTTTATATATATAACTTATAGGTTCGTAGACTATATAGCAGCATATAATCTTTATAAATTTATCTTTTTATCGGTTCGGGTATAAAAAAAGGGTGCTCCTAACTATATCTGAAATATCTGGGAAAACAGAAAATTTAGATAAACTGTTTATGTATTCATATTATACACATTTATAATTAATCTGAGACTTTGGAAACAGACATATTTTGTAGATTTATTTAGTGTCAAATAAAATCAGCTACATTCAATTTTAAATAAAAAATAAGAAACATTAGCGAAATTTACCGCCTAAATCTATAAAACCACAAATAACGCAAAAGTGTTGAACGAATGATGGAAATTACTTTATCATTTATGGTGGAGGTTCTGAAAGAGTTATTTGTCTATGAAGAATGCCTCACAAGGGTCACCAAACTCCAAAGGTCTATGGTTTCAAATCATAATCGAACTGGTCGAGATAAAATATTGTACTCTTTACAAGAATTGTGCGCGGTTCCACACGGTTTTTATAATTAACAGCGTTCGTTTGAGACAAGAAGCAGCAAGCTGCTAGCTGGGCCTGCAATTTACAGTCAATTGTAAATGAAAAGCACAAACAATGCACAAGATATGCACGCTGAGCTTGAGGCCAAAACCACGGGGGTTGGACCTGGACCCGGGTCCAGAAAGTCACTCGATTAGTTTCGCTGCCAACGATGACGTTGGCTTCGTCATCATCGTCATGATAAGCATTAACAGACTTCAAGATCTACGCCGTCATCGCCTGACTCCTCTTTTGCCTGCCCCCCCATTCGTAGTAGCCGAATGCCCCCAAATCGCCCCCTCCTCCGCCTCCACCTCCACCATCGCCTCTGCCTGTGCCTCTGTCAGCTTAAGGTTGTGTGTGTTATCCGCTCGTCGTGCTGTCATTTTGGTCTGTCATGATGTTGCTGCTTTGTTTCGGTTCTACGATTCGTTCCTTTGCATCGGAGGTGGCATGCGGAATGGGCTCCACACCGTCGACTTGCATTAAAATTAAGCAAAAAAAAAAAAAAACAGAAAAAACAGAAAAAAACAGAAAAAAAATGTAAATAAAAAGACTCACAAATGAATGCAATAACAACGACGGGCCTACCATCAACGAGCATTTTAAAAACGTGCGTGGGACTGCCAGCGGCAATGACGACGACGCGTCCCCGGTGCAAAGAGCCAACTGTGGACAACCTCTGTAAAATTCACAGGCAGTTTGTTATTGACCATACTGATCTGTGCTGGTGGTGCTGGTGATTGTTGATGGTGGTTAGGAGGGGTCTACGGCAAACACTGCTAACGATGGCGACGCGCAAAAAACACTCAAATTGAATCTTGACTTTATTGGTATCAAGCCCCTTAAAAAAGTTATTGCAAACATGAAAATAATTGGCTTAATTTATGTGTGCTTTTATCCATAGGCAAACTTACTTAGCGTTAGAGAATCTATAGACTTCCTTGTTCTAATTTATGATTTCTATTAAAAAATTGCAATTCTAAAGCGCCAAGGCTTAATGGAAACTGAGGAATATGATCCATCACATCCCTTTGATCGATCTATAAACTAGTAAAAAGAAACCAAAATAAAGCATCTGAAATGGAATTGCTTATCATCAAATCTCACATTTCTATAGAAGAAAATATATTTCTTGAAACAATATTATTACTGATGCTTCATTTCTAAGCATTAGTGACTACCAAAATAGATTTTGAAAAGTTCAATCAACAAATAAAATATGATATTACTCAATTAAAATGAATCAAATCCCCTTAAAAATAAGAAAAATATAACAAAAAAAAAAAAACGTTAATACGACAAAGTTTACTTTTAATTATACGTATTAAAACTTGCAAAAAACCAATAGACAAGTAAATCAAACAAAATAATGAAAAATAAATAATTAAATTAAAATTTTTCAAAATAATATAAGCAAAATCATTCAAATATTTTAAAATGCAACTACATTAATAATCATGTTAAAAATGGGTCTTAAAAAAAAACTACACATAAAAAGACATCCGCTAAGCAGGCGACTCGTAGAACGGAGTGTGTATGATGAGTATGAGCAAGATTAAAGGCGACAGACGAGACGATATGGTGGAGCATGGAGCACGGGACATGGGCTTGGTTGTGGAACCAATGAGACGACACTTATGCGTTGTCTGTCGCAATTACTCTCCTCAATAACGTAATAATTTACCTCCTTTTCAAAACCACAGCTGCGTCAGAGTGTTAACCATGCTTAGCTAGCCCGTAACAATCATGATGATGATGATGATGATGATGATGATGATGATGATGATGATGATGATGACGACGTTTCCGACGACAGCATTGTGGGCGTTGGACATAAATGATTGTGTTTTGTTGTGTGAGCTTTCGCACACTTATTGTTCTTCATTTGGCGACTCGAGTTTGTAATGATCAACTTGAGTTAAACGACTCTTGTACAAACCGAAACAGTGTTGGGCAATGCTGCGGTACACATGAAAGAATACATTCTCATTACATGCATTCATCGTCGAAGCATGGCGATATCAAAAGATTTCAGCAACGAACGTGGATGTATCGTTATTTAATTTAGTTTCGAACCCTATCAGAATAACATTAATCAAAATACGTTTTTTACACTAAAATAAAGTGTTGTTAATCCTTTAAAGCCGTAGCCATAATTGCTTAAGGTTTTGACTATAAGTCGTCATAGCTGGCATCAATTTGAGATAATTAAGAAATAAGCTGTCGGCTCTGTGCCAGTTCAGTTTGTGCTTATCATGAATTTTGACAACAAATTTGTTTCAAAGATGTAACTTGATTAAAGGCTTGCATCAATCATTATTCAATGCCAGAGTGCACTCTTCTGGGGCGTTACCAATTTTATAAATGAGGCGATCCTAAAACAGAAGTCAGCTGCAATACCTTTTTTTTATTATTTGCTACGGTGAGTAGTTTAGGAGAAAACCGAACTTTTCTAGTAATAAATAATTTGTAAAAGATATCAATAAAAACGGAAACTGTCATTTAGTTTTCATTGTTTTTTGTTGGGGTTATCCGCAAAAACAACGATATTATGCTGACAATTGACTTGATATCAATTTTGGTTAGTAAATTCGTCTAAAAGAAATGTTCTTTATTTAATAAAACAGTTGGACCATAAAAACGGACAACGATTTTGTGATTAAATTACTGCTCTTAAATAGCTTCTATTTAAATATTTAATCAACAATTATTTTGTTTCTTTATAAGATGTACAGCTTTAAAAACCTGAAAACAGTTAACCAACCACAGAATTAATTCGATTTAAAATCAGTGTTGCTAATAGTGATATATAGTTATATATATATCTATTGTCTCAAGGCGTGAGAAACGAAGCCAACTGTTCACAGTAGGCAATCAATTTGAATGCAAATTAATGCTTAACGCATTACTAATCTGCATTCGATTCAAAAATTGATAATTAATGTTGTAGCTTCTGATATATAAATAATAGAAATAAAAATAAATGACACTCAGCAATTACACAATGCTCAAAATTTTAAAATGTCAAAGAACTTCAGACTTGGCAACAGTTGATCGGAGTTCAACTAATTTCACACTATAATTGACTAAGTGTAACAGTTTATTTTATTGTTAAACAATTTTATGTATACATATATTACATATGAATGTGTGCAGAGCATTTACTAGTCGGTCATTCGGTTGCTATGAAACCATTGAGTAAGAAGTTAAACAGTGTCGAGCATGCCAGCGATTTTTGTACTGTCCGCGCAGAATGCGTTATCACAGTAAAATATTTTTAAACTTTTAAACACGAAAGCTTGCAATATAAATAAGTTTGTTGGCTTTTTGAAAAAGTTGTAAAATGCCGGAAGATTGTCAGTTTTGCCACTGCGGCAACCAAAAGTGGGTCAGACAAGGCCGATTTCGACTGGTTTTTTGTTTACCTTAACTTGATGCACGCAAATACAACATACATCAAATGCACGATTTATCACGTATTATTTCTGTAATACGTATTATGTATGTAAATAAGTATGCGAAACTAATTGTGGTAGCTAAATTTGGAGTTTGATATCGTTAAGTTCTTTATCCGCCATTTAGTAATGGTGTCTTGGTTTGGAGTTGAAAATCCAATCCGATTTAAATGTATATATATGTATATACATACGTATCAATATATATTATTCTCTTGCACGTATGTAGGTCACTGAACTTCGAGCCGATTACCAACAAATTTCTGTGGGTGTCTGGGTGGCTTTCAGCTTAGTAACTATTTCGACTGACAAACAATTATGGCTATATTGAGTTGGCTTATAATTAGACTTTTACTTTAATGCGTTGCACACTTTACGACAGAAGTATAATATCCACGTTAATTATACACATATATTGTAATTAATATGTTGTGGAGTGGTATTTATTGTATTCTGATTCCGATGGTAGACAAAGTGAAAGAATAAGGGGGATGGAAAATCTATAACAACTGCAAATTGATTGCATATAAAGTTCAAGGCCAAAGCTTTAGCGTTATAGTCAGAAAATTTGGTTGTTGTATATTTATGTGGATATCATGAATATTCAATATATATAAATTAATTAATAAAATTTAAAAACTTTACAAAAAAATAAATTTTTTAAACGTACTCTATTTAATTTAAAAATAGAAATTGGCCACAAAAAAATTAAAGTCACACTTTTATGAGAAGAATTTTTTTTTGAAGAAAAATGCATGTGGCAACCACCACTGCCCCACAAGCCTCTAAAACCTATTAGGCAGATAAATAATTAACTCTTTTAGTAGACTACCATTACATGCTAAAGCCACGCCCACTTATTGCAGCTGTAGTCCCAAGTTTCACACGGCTTAAACCTTACAAGCCGCAACTAAACATTTTGAAAATGCATTAAATTTTTATAGACAGTTGCACAATGACAGCGCAAGTCATTATTTTATGTTGTCTTCCAAAAAGCGTTTACAACTAAATTTCTCATTAAGTAGACCTCTTTATGTTACTGTCTTAAACCAAATTATATTACTGTTCACTTGTGATTTTTTATATTAGATATTTATACATAAATTTTAAGTAAGTGTTTAGAGGGGATGAGCAAAAGTTGATTATTTATTGTAATATTAAAAGTGATATTCACAAGAAGAACAGATCATTCAATCTTATTAAGTGTCTAGAAAATTATGAACTGAAGGAATTGTTAAAAATAAAACCAGCAGGAACACTGCGAGCTATTTTTGGGTCTGCATGACGCTGCATTTTCGCACAACAGCTCCAATTGCCAGCAATCGAAACCAGGGCTGGAGAAGCTTAGAAATCGAGAACCGCCAGATCATCATGTTTTCTTTTGTAACTTAAGCTAGGAATCAGAGGCAATCAGCAACCTTATTTAATAAATGATTCAAATATAATAAAGAAATCATGACAAATCATTAATTTTGGTGAGTCTTATTAGAGTGAAAATTGTCTGATAAGCCAATTCTTATCGAGTAAACACGACTAAGCAATTTTTTGTTGACCACATGCACTTATTTTACTGATAAAAATATAAATAAAATCTTTACCAATAAAATTTGTCTCTTGCAAGCCGCTGAGTATCAGTATCACATTTACCGAAACAAATCGAAGAAATCGGATTAGATACGGTCACATCACTTTAAACCACTCCATGTGGGGGTTCTAAGGTCGAAGGAGATATGTTGCCACTATCTTGGCTTAAATTGCCTTTGCACTTATTCATTTAGATATTTTTAATATTTGTATAATTTTATGTTGTGTCACACGTGTTATTTTTATATAACAAAAGAGAGAGAGAGAGAGGGATTCACTTTCATACACTTCACGCAACTATGATATATATTTAAGAATTTAAATATCAAGTTTAATGATAAATTGAATACAGGTCCCGATTAAATGAAACCGCTCGCCCCGAGCCTGTTTTGTTATGCTTTAGATGCCAGACCGAGATCTGATTGTTGTTTTGCCCGTCGTTGCTCAAATGGTACTAGAAGCCAATCGGGCGTAAAGACCAAACGGCCGATGCAGCTGAGCTGAGCGCCATCGTCAAGAAAACGCTCATTGATCGCTCACAGAAAGCCGGTTTTAAATATATATATTTATATATGTATGCATATACATATACATATACATATATGTGTATTTTTAGTTAGATAGCACTGATGGAGTTGCGCTCTTTAAAACGCTTGCGTCGTTGACCGCTCTCTTTGCCGATGGCACATTTGCGAACCAGTTCTATTCTGTTCTCTTCGTTGACCGATCCGCCTCAAGCTGTAATTTCGTAAGCGGGCAAATAAAGCGGAAAATATCACATGCAGGAATATAGGCGTCAACTCTTTGTATGTATATATAGTAATCTACATAAACATATAACAGTATTTCCTGTGTATGTGAATTATTTTTTCTCAATATTATTACCACAAGAGCACTTATAACTGATGAGTTTGATAAGGATCAATTTGTTAGCTTAAATATCATCTTTCCACCGATTGTTCCTGTAGAAGCTTTTGAATACAGTTAAACTCTCTCAATAATTTAAATTTGTCTAAAGGAGCGCAAACTTTGTGAGTTTAATTTTGGTATCTTGTTGAAGAAACTAGTCTTTCATAGACAAAATCATCTTTAGACCGTTTTTATCTTTGAAAAAGTGATATTTGAAAGGATTTGTTATAAAGGTTTTCATATTTAATTTAGCTATTTCTTAAATGGACCGAAGAGCACAATTCTGACGGACACTCAGAATTTATATAGGCTATTTATTTTACCAAAGAAATTGTTTTAGTGCCTCCATTGATATTATAACTCGTCTTAGCACTTATTATAAGTTCAAAAACACAGCCCCGGATCTTTAAAAAATTGGCTACAAATCTTGGCTACCAATTCCAATATCCAAAAAAAAAGATTATAGATAAGATTAGCGACTGACCATTTTTCTCGAAAAGCCGAACATTTGGACATCCATTTGCTTGCCAAAGTCGGATCATCCTCTATTAAAACGTTAAATTAGCTACTGTTGCGAATTATATTTTTGTTGTTGCAAAAAGCGATTTTGTGTAAAAAGGGTTTTTTTTTATATGATCGATGGGAAAAACTGTTATTCAGTTTTCCATTATATATATTTTAATTTTTTTTTATATTTCAGATACCAAGAAGAGGTTCGTTTAGGTTAGTTATAGAGTTACGTCGACTAAGTGACAATCCTTGGGTATTAGCAGTTTTAGCTTCAAATGGAAACAAAAAAATATAATAAAATATTTTGATTGACACAATTGTATTCTAAATTTTGGATATATAAAATTAACCGACAGCAATGACTTAGTCAAAAAAACCACAATCGTCTGTCAGTTACATAGACAATTTTCTTTTTCTTTTTTCTTTCCGACTGAAAGCTAGTTTGATTAAGCTTACAAGTATAATTAGAGTAAAAAAAAAAAAGAAATGGGAACGGAAATTACACAACAAAATTAATGTCACATTATTTACTTTGAAACAGCTAAGTAATGTAATGCGTGAAATCACGTTCCGTACCTAAAGATTTAAATAAAACGAATATGCAATATTGCAATTTTTGTTGCACAGTGTTATTAAATTTGTCGCGGGCGGCAACATAAACCGGTCTGAAAAGGCCCAAACCCAAGCCTGTACAATGCACAGATGTTGGACTCATTTCTCATATTAGCCTTCGTACAACAGCTTTTTTTTCAAGTGATGTTGAGTATATATTGGCCAAAGCCATTGCAGCTAAAAACTTTGCTTAAGGCAATACCAAAAATACAAAAGGCAACAATTGGTAACCACAAGTAGCAGACGATGGCTTGTTGACATTACTTCCTCTCCACCCGCTTTATCAATCACTGCATTTCAGAAACCAAATGTTAAGTAAACAACTAATGATTTCATTATTTAGCAAATGTTTCCCATAAGCTCATGTAACGCAACAATTCAAGAAGTAAAATTTAATATATATTTTCTGATTGCTAGTGTTTTTTATAAGAATATTTAACTAAATCTGCAATTAAGACTTAAGATAGGTAAACTCTTGGATTATTATAATTGTTTAGATTTCTTTGCTACTTGTTAATTATTGCCTGATGAGTTTTCTTTTGTTAAGGTCAAGAAGAGATTTTTATTAGATATGAAGCCTATTACATTTTCATACAAATACAATTATTATTTAATATTTTTGTATGCCTTAGAATAATAAAAAAAATAACCATGACCTATTTATTCCATCCGGTGTTTATTTTTTATTATTTTTTTCCCCATAAAACTTTATCCTTCCAAATTAACCATTTTTATTTGACCAAGCCTCCTAAGAATATACCACAAAAACTATAAAATTGGGTATCATAAAAAAATACAAGTAAGTCCTTGTCCAAGTCATAAAATGTAGCCCTAATTTATATAAAAACCAACACACAATTTTCCAATTAAGGCAATTGTGACAATGTTTGTGCTTCTTCTTCTGTGCCCATAACCTAACTTAATCTAGGTTCAATTTCAGAGTTATAATATAAAAATAATAAATTGAGTTTTCGACCTTGAAAATATGCTCAGAAAACACGTTAAAAAGCGATTTGTATCGATTTTCATAATGCCCCGTAACAACATTAATTTGCAACTTATATTCAAAATATTATGTCTTCAGTTAGACTTGGCTTCAGCTGTCAATAATACTCAAAGGCATACTAATTTGATATAAGATAACATATATATAAACATGTTGCTTTTGGCTGTAAAAACATTAGAAATCGATTTTGATTGGCTTTCGGAAAAAAACCAAAAACAAAATGAACCTTCGAATGGTGTACAAAAACTTGTATTCCTAATTGTATGTCTCCTGATTCTATAGACATCCAAAAATGGGTAGATCGACTCAATGCTGATAAGGATAATAACGGTTGGGTTCGAAGATTAAACATTATGGTATTTGTATAGCTTTCCACAACTTCGTAATACTCTCTTTACCGTTTTTAATATGTCCAGGATTAAGAAGCCTAGTCCCAACTGGTTTTGCTAGGCGTTAAGCGGTAATAAATTCTACTCTTTATTGACACACTATTGATTTTGCATTCCAAAGTTCAGGGTTTAAGTACTTGTTGTCTCAAAAGATTCCCAGTTGTTGATTATGTCTGTTTGAATGCAGAAAACTAATTTCTTTTGCAGTCTCTCTTTTACATTATAGAATTGAGTAAACATCTGCATTGACGTAATGTAAATTAGTTTAGTGGCTATGTGGTCTGTGGGACAAAATAAACTGTTTCCAGTCAGCTAAAATTTGACTCAGATTTTACTACCCGAATTACACGCAAGCAAACGGTCTATTTTGATTTAGGTTAATTGCATTGCTCGTTGTCTAAAAGTCCCACATACATACATACATAAAAGTGTATATATATTTACATACATAGCCAAGTACACACATGTACGAAGTGAGTACTTTCGGCTGAAACCAGTTTATGCATTTCAATAAATTTCTTATCCGCGTTGACGGGAAGAGATTAAAGGTCAGAACAGTAAGATACATTTTTGGGTACAATAACCTCGGTCAGTATGTGTGTACATAGTCGTACAATTTTAACTTAAATCGATAAAACTCGAAAGTGTCTTCAATTAGGAAAAAAAATAAAATAAAATAAAATACGAAAGACTGAAACTAAAACAATTGAGCTGACGAGAGGCCAACAACTTGAACCAATCAAATTTATCTTGCTTAAATTATTTCTTATAAATACGCTCCCAAATTATAAATAAATGTTGTTAAGCTATTGTGAGTACTGGCGCTCCAATTTGTTTCTTTATCTCTTCATCCACTTGACCGATGATGGACCTACATGTGATTTTTATATTGCGCGCAGGTCAAGACTGTTTCACATATAATTCAATTTGGAAAATTCATGATTTAGTCTCACAACAAGTTAATATATTAAATATTGTACATATCACAGATTTTTTTCACATTTTTAAAAACAAGATGATAGCCAAAAATATAAAAGAAGGAGAATTATCTTAGACCAGCCGAAGATTAAATTCTACATAGACCGGAGTTAATCTGCTGACATCTTAATGTTTGTTCAGGCTTTAAGCAATATTCATTTATAGTTTTGCCTTTTTCATGATTAGCAGTAAAATTAAATTTCTTCTGCAAGAAGACGTTCATGAAATTTTGTTAATTACTTAGACGAACGTAATAAAATCTCTCTCTGTAATTATTTAATTTTTAATACCTCAAGACCGTACATAAACATTATACTTCAGACTCTGATAAATTAATTTTCAGCAGATTATCTCCGGTCTGTTATCTTCGGTGTGGAGATAGGCTAAATAAATATACATGTCAGATAAAACCCATCTTTCGACATGCAACCTTTATTAATACAAAACAAATTTAGAGATTAGGCGTTGCAGTTGGAAGTAACCAAATGTGTTAAAAATATTTTAAGCATTAAAGCATTGTAAAATAGCTGAGAACATTAGTTATCGATTGGTCAGCCACTAAATGTTGGACAGGCATATTTTCAAAGAGCATAAATATATTGCAGCTTAGACATTCTTGACCCAAATCGAGGTAATTAGTTTGTTGCATTTTTGTTGTAACTATTTGACTTATTTTGGGTAATAATTTATGCATAATAATTAGGCTACCACAAAAATATCTTCTTTTCCTATTGTTACTTACAAAATAGTACAACTCAAGTCTAAATTTAGACCATTTTTTGGTTGTGTTTGTTTTTTGTTGATTTATTGTAGCACTTTTTCTGTAATTAAAACCGTCCAACGTTAAAGCATCGCAGTCTTTGTTTTTGGTTATTTTGCTTTAATTATTTAAAATTAATTGTATGAATTGTATTTTTATTGAGCACAACACGTGAGGGAAGCCTTTTTCCCTGATTTAAATTTTGCAACAGTTTAAGCGAATCACTTAAAACATACAAATAACATTGTCGCAATTCAATTTTATTTCGTTAAACTTGAATATTTTTGTAAAATTCGAACATCACATTATTATTATTCGTTTTTTTTTTAACAAGTGCCAAAGTTATTAGTTAACAGTAGAAAACACAAATTAGAAATAAAACGAAGTCTTGACCACATCGTAAGGACGGTTTGGCTGTTTTGATTTGCGTTTGTGCGGCTTGAACGAGAGAGCTAGTCCGAAATATGTTAAATTTCTAGTCCTGGAATATGGACGAAGCGTGTCCTAGTCAGCGAATACACTGGAACTTGGAATGGCTATGGCCATGGCTTTCAAAGTTGGTGGAAATTCAAATTAATTCCTTATCCAAGAATAGTTTGAGCGCTGACTAATGGTTCCGTAAAAACAGAAGTTATAGGAAATTTGCATAATTACATTTTATTGTAATAACCGAATATTAGCTAGAAATATATAAAGGATTCGGAAATGAGTTTTTCTAATTGAACTTTACACAAAACTCCACAAATACTTTATGTGTGTAAATAAAAGTGTAATATTTACATTGATGTTTTAGGGAAATATTACTGAAACACCCTAACTCGATTTGCATGCAAGTTCTAGTAATGACCCCTCTGGCTCTCGCCGCAAAGCTTATAGCTATGGTTACCAGTGGTGGTCAAAACATACGACTGGACTTTCCATTAATTCGGAGGATTGCATGAACTTTAGCCCGGAGGCCGAGTACTAAGCAAAGGTCCGAGCATTTCTATTGTGGTGACGAATAGAAATTATGGCCCGGTGCTCCTCACATTCAGTTTAAACCAGCAAAAAACTTAATAAGAGAGAGAACCTGTTCAGCAGTCGTTGTATGTGAAGTGTTTGGGCTTCCGGGGTTTGTTGCCATACAATATAACCAAGTTTGACTAGTGAAGGTTTCATTTGCATGCTATGGCTATTCTCGGAGAGGGCAGCAATGTTTATTAATTGCTTGTTTGACAGAACTTTATTCGTCAGTCAACTCAAGGCATGTGTTGGCCCCCAGCAGCAAATTGATATTCATAAGTAATTTTCCCTTGGGTTGCATTAATGGGGTGCACAAAAATACAAGTATGTCGTATTTTAATTCGCAATTGTCGGATTAATTGGGGACACATAAACTACGGTTAACATTTCCAGGCAACAATTAATTGGGATATCGTCACGCCGAATATTAAATACCCTTGCAGACAATAATACTTTTCTTTAAAATCATGCGTTAAAAATATAACTATTATAATTTTTTTGTCAATATTGTGATAATATGAAATAGGCAGTGCATAATATTAATAATTAAAATTAGTTGCTGTTAGATGAACTTCAGTCTGCAAAAGTATTTAATCATTGCCATATCGAATTTATTCATTTATATATGTTTATTATATATATGAATTTAATTACACCCTCAAAATTGTATTACTTTTCCTCCGTGGGAGAGATTTCGCCTTGATTTTTAGCATCTAAGCATTTTATGTTTTTATTAATTAATAATATTTCAGGATTACAAGCACATTTTAGATACTGAACTATTAATAATTTTAGCGCTGGCATAGAGTATCTCGCCGTCATGCACTCTTGTCAAGGACACTTTTACTTTTTTATGCCTTGTAGGCCACAGGTATGATGCATATATCAGATCAAACTCTTTGCGTGCAACATGCCATCACAAATAATAAGAAATGGTCTAGTCGGGACTGATTGACCAGCAGATACCCTACACCCAGCATGCATTCTTTGTTAATTCATGAAAATAAGTAAAGTAAGTGTGTTCTGCGTGAGTTGACTAGAAAATACCCTAGCGGAAAACACACAAAGTTGCTCGCTTTGAAAAGTAGCTGTTTTTCTTTCTGGAGATTGTAGGAGAATTAAAAACAGGTGCTTTCAAATGTAGAGGTATTTAGTTAAACTTATTTAATAAAAATAAATGTATTGCATACGTCTATATATTATATATATATTTATTTATATTAATTACAATATATTTTGCAGCATCTAAATATTTGAATGCCCGAGATGGAGGCATTATTGTAGACAGATTGACGGTTAATTGGACTGATTGACATGGCTTAGATTTTAGTACATATCACAAATATTCGCTTGACATATTCAAAAATGTTTCGTAGTCATTTTATCCATTTTCAGGCAGAGAACATAAGACAACTTTAAATTCGTAATTATAAGATAATAATTGCCTAGGTAACAAATATTGTCATATCAGTTTTTTTTTCCTTTGTACTTCAGCTCATTTTATGCTACAAACTAAATTTAGTGTATGTTCCTAGTAACACCCTTTAAAAGACAAAAACAAAAATTGTAATTTAATTGTGTAAAACAATTAAAATTAACAACGTTTTACAATAAATTTATTGAACATGAGATGTCGAAAGGAAAGCTTTTTTTTTAATACATTTCTCCAATGGCTAAAATATTATAAATAGAATCAAAAGAATGTTAAAAGGAAAGTTAATTATTTTTAAGAAGCTAAAATTTGTCAATTCGCCAAAACTAAATCTTAAGCACGCATTTAAAATCGCATCAACAAAAATTAAAAAAAATTATTCCAATCTATCTTAATTTTATAAGTTTTATATATATATATTTTACATATATATATTTTATAAATTTTATGTATATATATTTTATATATATATATATATATTTTATAAATTTTACATATATTTTTAAATATGTATGTATATAAAAACATCCACATTTTTTCAAATAATGTGATACTTAGGTGCTTGAATAGCATTGGAATTGCGCATAAAATGCTTCAATACTATTAGGTTTCGACACGCATCCAGTTTAATTCAGGAAACTGGGTCACAACCCGAATATGACCCAGGCGACTGAAATTGTGGTCACAATACTTACTTATTTAAAAGCATTTACATATTGTAATTGAACCGTACCATGATTTATGTTTGCCAAAGATGATTTGATGTACACAGTGGATACGTACTTATAATATGTATGCAGATTTAAGTAAATATGTCGATTAAGGAACTTCCAGACCGTCAATGGGAACCTACGTGTGTAGGATTATAATCAGCGGGAGGACACGGTAAATCAGACTCCTCGCACTTGAACGCTTGCGTCCCGGGGAAAAGTTATAGTTGAAGTTCGTGAAAGGTTTCATTGCGATCGAAATTGTGAATTGGCGATTACTTGGGGATATCCATTTGGGAACTTAGCACTTTGGTTCGAAAAACATGCGTCGCTAACCGACCCAAGCCAACTGCCGAATGCAACAAAATTTTAATTGTGAATTATTCATCTGCGATGCACTGCAAATTGTCGAAGTTCACGCAGAGCCGGTCGACTTGAAGTCCGCAACGTTTGCTTTGAGTTTCACGTGCTGACTGTCAAAGTAAATAAAAATAACAAAATCGCTTCACCTGGCACCTGTATCCTGGCAACATTCATTAAAACACCTTAGACGAGGCGCCGCACAGTTGGCTGCTCAGCTCTGCCAAAATTTTGCTGTTGGTGAGACGGTCTGCTCTGCTCTGGTTGGGTCTGGTCTGGCTAGACCCTTTTTCTTCTTTCTCTTCTTCTTCGAGCTTATTAATTTCCATTTGCATTTCTGAATCCACAATCCACATTCCACATTTGAGAACTGGGCGCCCAAAATCATGCAGCGGGCCAAATATTTAATGATCCCGTTTGTTTATTGAATTGCAGTCAAAACTTTTGGCACAAACGGAAACCATGCCCAGCTCGTCCATGCCCCAGCCCCACCACTCGCCGCCCCCTCACACTTATTGGCCGCAAGCTGGTACGCACGAGAGAGCATGGTCGGGGTGGGAGGTCGCTGTAGTCGTTGACTGTCACGTCTGTCAAAGGGCGAGGGCGACGCCCGAAAAGTGAAATAGCTTCTGTCAATATTCTGTCAATGGGCACATTTCCCCTAGTGCCACAACTGGGTAACTACCCAAGTAAGGACAGACTGTTTTCCCTGCAATAAAGCTTGCATATATTGCTCATTTTGGATTCTGTTGCTGGGCTTTCCCTTTTATATTTAATCGATTTAAGCGCTGCCGAAATCAATATATTTCGGCACTTTACTATAATTTCTATATAATTTATGTTGGCTTCACACAAAGCATACTTGTTTCAAATGCAACAGTCAGAAATCACATATATATATTAAATTGAAAGTATTTTCCAAAATAATATGCATCTGCAATCCGCCTAATAAACTTTAATTTGATTCTGTTTGATTAATTTAATTTATTGTATATTTATTTTAAAGTTTAATATCTAAAGTTATTTTACAATTTGACAATGTATTATATAATTTCCCAGTTCATATTCCACATAAAGTAAATTAACAGGATATAAATATGGATGGAGTATAATTTTCAATCTATTGGAAATTGATTGGATATCAAGCAAAAGGTGTTGTCTTACATGAATATGTAAATATTTCAAACTCTCATTGTAAAGAATTTAAAAAAGGTGCGTTCATCCGTACAAACATACAAAAATAACTATAAGGCCAATAATTTCACTGCTTTTCTTTCCAGTCTTCGGGCATTCAAAATAAGGATAAATATTAAATTACCATTGGCAAATATTTAACTTGACTTGTAATCCACCGTAAAAACTGTTGTCACGTGCACCAGTTACGATCATATTCACATTTATTATAAAACCAACGAGAAATCCAAGCATTTCTTTTCGTCATATTTTTAGTTTCAACATTAAAATCATAAGTCCCAAAATGATGCTAAAAATACATAATGGTTAAAAAAGAGACTTTGGCAATATGAAATAATATTTACTATTGGCTCCGGAAAGATACGCTTCATGTCAATGCGATGCAGGTGCTCATCGTGTGCACTCCGAAGCATTTCGTATTCCGTGCCACTCAAACAAGGCAGACACAAGTTGCATTCTGCTCTGTTGCATGATTTGTTGCAATCGTTGCTTGCACAATTATTGAGCCCTGTTGCCAAATTCTTATCCGCAGTTACAATTTCAGAAAGCCTGTAATAAAAATGTAATAAATATATTAATAATAAATATGTGTAAATATAATTGCTTTAATTTTTAAACCATACTTGCTGTCACTAGTTCCAATGTCTGTCACAGGTCGAATTCCTACCAAGTTGAGGGCACTGTAAAGCACTTGTTCGTACAAAAGTGCGTTTGGCTTGAAATGGGCCGACGAAAGATTCGGGGACATGTTGGCCTCCATGAGGTACACCTTGAGATCCTCATCAATAAACAGATCGAACCGTAATAGATCGAAGAACTTGTGCGTTTTGTATGCACGTAAAGTATTTATTATATCCTGTTCTTTCGATAGAATAGTTGTGCGTATGATATGCTCGACTTGTGTCCATATTTTGGATGGATCCTTGTGCTGATCTCGGACATAGGCCTCAAAGGAGGTACGCATACCACCCCCGTAGCTGTTGTAATATTTTCGTAGCGAGGGAACTTCCCAGCTGGGCAAATAATCGTCTGCAACAACATATTTATCCTGGTTCTCGGCATCAAAGGGATAGTACTTGACAGGACAGTACCGAAACAGAACATCCCCATTATAGATATAGACCCGTAATGGATTCACAGATGTGATCACAACATAAACGCCAATATCAAACTTAAATCCATCCACTAAAAATGGTCGTTGAATGAATTCCTGGACAAACGATTCATTCGACTGGAGATCAATATCGTTGGGAGCTTTCACTTTGATGTGCCGGTGTTCGTTATGCTTCTGCACAAAGAGTGCATTCGGATGTGCTGCTGCATACTCCATAAAGTCATCTTTCTGTCCCGGAAGCCGAAAAGCGCGAGGTAAAAAGGGCAAAAGCGTCGTGCACAAATCGACTTTATTGGTTAAATAACCACAGCCGGGCAAATGGTTAACCAACTGATTATCACCAAGCTGTTTTAGACTTGGATTGCGCATAAATGGATAATCATGGGCCCACAACAAGTCCCAGTTACCATCTGCCAACTCAACTCTTTTATAGCCAAATCTTTGAAGCAGATCCAAAACATGCACTAAATGCTCCTCTGTTGGACTATAGCTATAAACTGAATAAGTTCGTCTGCGATTTTGTATTATTTCTGTGTCTGTTGTGTTATTCTTTCTATTTTTAATTTGACTGTAATATGGCAGTAGTTCAACCAGTACTGCTGTCAGCACAGTTGCCGTCAAGAAAAGCATAACTGTTTTTAATGGTATTGTGCCCAAATGAAGTGAAGACGTTTTAGTTGACTTTTCTGACAGCTGTGAAATGTGAAAGTTTTCTATTATGCCACAATCATTTTAATTTCACTCCTTACTTACCGTAAACTCATTGTGTAATTTGTCGCGTTCTTCCTCATTTGAATTTAACTCCATTATAATGTTGCGTTTTTCAAAAATTAAACCATTTATTTAAATCCCAATTGTCACTAACCTTGTATTACATTTACAAGACAAAAAGAAACTATGCATAAATTAACCATTCCATATTAATCAGCTGTTTTCTTCTTCTTTTATTTTATACATTCTGTCTTTTGGCGCGTATTTAAATTGTAATTTCTCACCATACATGCTAGCAATCGGACTGCGCAGCCGCAATATTTTGTAGCACAACTGCCCGTTAATTTAAATTTAGATGTAAGTTAGAGCTCTTTATATTTTAATACATTTCTGTAAATAATTCCAGAATAGTTTAAACGAACAATTTTATGCTTTTACTTTATTTTTTTGCTTATTCATTATGGTTAGATATAAAAGCATGACATGCTTCAAATCCGATCGAAAAATTTAATAAATAAAACGGACAAAATTGGCGATAATGTATTGAGTGGGTAAGAATTAAAATATGTTGGATATTCTTATTATTGCCCAAATAAATACTCTCTATAGCGAACTTTAAACAATGCCAAACATTAAAAATATTAAAGGAAATTAAGGTGAAAGTGAAAATTTATCAATTGATATTTAAACTTTTAAGTGTGTTGAGCTTATTATTATTTTTTTTTTTACTTTTTTTTAACACTTGCAGAATATAAACATTAATAACACATAAGATACATTTAAATAAAATGTTAATGAATTTTTCTAATTTATCGCAGCTGTTATTTTCTGTGGTCTTTTTCTTACAGCGATGTTAATGCTCTGGTTTTCACAAATTGTCGATAACATTGCAACAATCGATGTTATGTATTTGGCGCAGCAAAAGAAATCGTTTTGATTTCGAATTTGGGGTATATTAAAAATATTTTTGATATGTTTATCTTGTTTTCATTTTGTTTACAGCTAAGCTACAAAAACATATTTAAAATATGAAATAAAAATGAATCAGAATAAAATATATGCTAATGGCCGCTTAACCATAACAATTATATTTTTCCCGAGTATTCATTATCACTTCTTGAATTGATAATATAGTGTTAGGCAAAGAATCATAGTATTAACAATTACTCAGCTTGTCTTTTGTTGTATTTCTGCAATTATCCTTTCACATTCCAAGCTTTGGAGGGCAAACTTTTAGAAAAAATTATCTTGTTTTCATATATAACAATTTCTAGCTTGATGATTTTTGCTTCTTGCACTCAAAATCCCTGCAGTTGTAATGGTCTGTATTGTCTGTTTGTTTATTTGGTATTGTTTGTTGGTGGGTTGGTATGCGTATGTGTTTTTGTTTTAAATTTGATTTTCGCTCGTAGTAGCATTTTGAAATTGCACAATAAAAATATATCATAAAACATGAATTAAATTGTATATTAATCGGTTAATTTTTAACGAAGAAAATGAAGTGAAAATTTAAACATTCATAAAAAAAACAATAAAATATATACAGAAAATTGCATTTCTGGATAGTATCAAGGGTCGATTCGTCTGTCTGCAATATTCAGATTTGACTCCAAATAACATTTATTATTATTGTCTCATATTGCACTAAGGATTTACAAAATTGTTGTTTGTATAGTATATATGTATGTATTTATGTTTGTTTATGTATGTAGTTTTATCAAAATTCAATACATAGACTCAACACGCGATATATTAAATCGGAGCATTTCTCATACTTCGTGACCAAAAGCAGAGGCCTGCACCAACCAATTTAATCAGAAATAAACAAAGTTAAGTCCTAATTCGATTCAATCAAAATGAATAGCAAAACATGCCCCCCCCCCCCCCCTACCACAACACTACCCCGTACACTTCTCACTAAAGGGGCGTCTACTTCGCACTGCAAATATAGGTTGGCACAAGCAGAACAGACCCTTTAGACCACCAATTTTGCTTTCACTTCGCAACGATTGTGCTTATTTTTGTTTTCGGTTTTTTTTTGGGTGGAAATCTTTAAACGATTTGATGTTCTTCATTCCGATTTATTTTGCATTTGGCACTGCTACCAAATCAACGTATTTTCTGTGTGACTGCTGAGCTTCTGACTATGTTTCAACTCTGAAGCCATCCATGCAGAAAATTTTGAATGAAAAGAAAAAAGCCTTCAGGGCTTTAGACTACTTCGAATTTCTGAACGAGGATCAGGTAAGAAAACATAGTAAAAAAGTTAAAATTATTTGGCCTCTAAGCCAAAAACTTATTACAGCTTTCGCATGCGTGTAAAATATGCTCCCTGAAGCAATTTAATCCTTTGGATACAATTTATAGCCAGGACGAAGGAACTCTAACAAATGTGCATTTTGTTTTAAGCGGTGAATGTGTAATACTCCAATGTCTACATATTAGGGTAATTGCAATAATTTAACTGAAGCCAACATGCTTTTTATTACTCGACATAAATTTTGGCTTAACCAATATTTATAGGTGGTTCGCAAAAAGGGCAAAATAGTTTACGAACTAGTAGACACATTGGAAGATGAGTTTCTTAATACTAAAAATGATTTGAGTACAAACGAGGAAATAGTTAAATCTTCCGGACCAGAGAATGTGATCACAAAAATAGAGAGTAAAACGGTGAGTTCTTAATTATTATTATTAAAAATTTAAAACAAAAAATTGTAGAAACCAAATAAAATAATTTAAATCAATTCAATTCAGCAATGTAACTTCCACACTAGGTCATTCCAATCAGTCTAGTCAAATCAGAACAGTCTGGCAAATGCGGATGCTGGAAAACTTAGTATACAGATCGCCTATCCTGTCTAGCGGATAACAGTATAGTCCCCCCCATTTGGTGTCCAAAGTACCCCGAACGGCATGTTATGGATAATTCAAAATAACCGAGGAATATAAACATATATTTATCCAAGAGGGTATGCCGCATCTTCCAATGCCTTAAAAGCATTTAATTGAAAAATGAAATTAAATAAAACGAGTGTTTTAAAATGTTTTTATTTACGAAAGCGCGAATTGCCTCTTCAAAAATCAGATTATAACTCAATTAATTCCCTTTTACAGTTTACTTCTTTCACCTTTCATTTACTTATTGTAGTGTTGTGTTTAGGTATTATTTTTGTGGTTAAATCACTAAATGGAGAAACTAATTTGACAGCGCTGCTTGGGAAATAAATTTTTCTATTCCCTTTAAACCACCCGTTCCCAGTATATCTTCTCCTGTACTTTTTGATGATTATAATATATTTAGCGATAATCAAATCAAAGTCGTCTATTTCTATCGCTTATAACTTAATTTTTAAAGTCTTTTCTTGTAAATACCATTTGGCATGCATTTGTGGCACGGTATCTTAACTAATTTGTAATATATACTTTTTAATTTACTTCCACATATTAAGAATAAATTAAACCAATTTTGCAAAATATCAATACATTTTTCTTATTTTATTTTATCCGATCAAGCTCAGATGAATTTATTTATAATACAATACTAAGAACTAAGCAAAGCTAAAAATGTTTCATTTTTTCAGGGTAGGTCATGTTCATACAGAAATATTTCAACTTTAATCAGGGAAATTTTGAATTCCATTAGTTCTTACATATTTCTAATAAAAATTACGAAATACATTTTCATATGTTTTTTATTATAGCCGGACAACTACGAAAGTCACTTTATAGATGTTGGATCCATTACATTTGGCGGCATTTTTGGATTAGGCGAAACCATTCAACAACGTGTGATAATGGCACGAAATACGGTGCAATGTTTATTACTTCCCAGATTCTTTTTAATGGACAAGGAACAAAATCCTGGAAATATGTGGCAACGGCGATCAGTCTATTTAGACGTTATTATTCCATCGAGAGAAGCTTTGTTCGATGATTTTTTGAGGAATCTAAAGTGGAAAAAATTTAAGAGCGATTTTATTAAGAATAATATGATATCAAATTCAACGGATATTGCTAGACATGATGATATTCCTATCTTATGTCGCATTGAAGAAAACCAATAATCTTATTATATGTAATTGAACTTGTTTATCTCGTGTTTTATCTCAGATCACTAAGATTTTACAATATAATCAAAATATAATCCATTAATTAATTTAAGCACTTTATTTGAAGTGTAAAAATCAATCGTGCTTGCAATTTAAATTTAATTTATTTTATATTTAAGCATTCATAATTTCCCAAATAGGCGTAATCGACTTAGACATTTCTAGATATTAAAAAGCAAGACTCATCCAAGCAACAAGTACAACATATTTTTAAGTGCGTTTAAACGATTGAAAAAATAAAATTAAATGCAGTTGAAAGGGCGACAAACTAAAATAACAGTTTATATTTTCCAAAGAAACACATGTCATGCACTAGGTGTGGCAAAATGAAATATTGTATGATAAAAATTATAAAATGATATATTTTGATTTAAGCATCATTGCAGAACAATTTCGGGTCGTATGAATATAGAAAATTATATTGCACTTTAAGTTAACTGAAGTTTTGGTTATTTTATAAGTGGACACACAGTTCTTACAGTAACATTTTGTTTAAATTTTTGAATTGTTAAAAAAGTGTTTTTTTTTTTAATTATTAGATAATATTTTAAAAAATTGTATTTTGATATTTTGGTGTATTAAATAATTATATCTTAATATCAAAAACATTTTCTTTGTTAAGCACAATGTTTCTTTTAATTTAATAATAATGTTTTATTACATTATTTTTGAAAGATATACATTTAATTCTATGTTTTTTTTTTTTAACAGTCTTTTACTTAAGGCTGCCAATTTGCGCAACTGAAACAAAAAAGTTTTTAGAATTTCAAGAATCTTACCAAGGCATGCGAATTATTTAATTCCCTAAGTCCAAAAGATGCAGTCTTCTGTCTTCTAAATTGTACATATTTAGTAAGAACTCAATAAGTCGATTTGATTCCGTTTTAATAAAATGCCTAAATGACAAATTTGCATTTGGTTCCTATAAAAATAATAGATTTCTTTGAAAATAATTAAATAACAATTTTATGTTCTCTCTTCGAAGTGAGTCAGTAGTGAGCAGAGTAATTCGAGTTATTCAAATGTTGTGGCCACTTTCAGGTTAACATGGAAACGACTAACAAAGACCTCTTAAGGTATCCATGCACAAAATGTAGTTTTCTTCGCCAGTATTGATTCAACATTTGCAGTGGATGCTTATATAAATTGTAAAGTTTTAAAATGACAGCAATAAATTTACCAAGAGTACCAGAAGGTCTTCGCGACTTGATGAAAGCCTATACAAAAGAAGTTTTACGCGAAAAACCAAAAGATCTTCTTGGATTCTCCTCAAATTATTTTGAGAATACTACGGCGCTAAGAACACGACGTAATACGCCTCAATACGAACCTCCACAAACTTATGAAATCATTATGAAAAACCGCATTCGACAACAAGTGCCATTGTCACTGGTCCATCACATTATACCTGAAAATCTCACCGATGTAGTTAAAAACTTCATTAAAGCCGTCCTTAAGGAAAATCCCGAAAATCTACTTGTTTTTGCCAGACAATATTTTCAAAAACTTCGCCTTAGCCAATCTAAGATTGACTATACGAAGTATGCCGCCTATGAAAAATACTCAAAGGAAAATGGAAAATTTTCTCAAGAGTCCAAGGTAATATGTACATGTGGACGCAGACTAGAAGGAACAACCGGTCAACAATCTGCCAAATCATTGGAGATCGATAAATATAGTTACAAATTGAGGGCAGTATGTATTATACAAAAACATTACCGCAACTATTTAAAACGTAAGGCAGAAAGTTCTGCGAGGACAAATTTACCAAAGTCAGATATTTATAAAAGTGCAGATTACTTAAAGGCAATTTCTCTGATTCAAAGACAGTTTCGACGTTATTTATCAAAAAAACGAACTATAAATACTATGCAACTTACGGAGACATCTAAAGAAAAGTACGATTCTGTTAAATATATAAGAGCCGTATATATTATACAGCGACAATGTCGACTATATTTAAACAAGAAAAGTTTGAATCGACCCTCCATTAAAAGTGGGTCTTTGCCTTTGGACACCAACATTTCTATGACAACAGCAGCGTTAATTATTCAACGAGCATTTCGACGAATGGTTAAAGTGGTCAGAGACAAAAAGCATACAAATGCTGAACTTGAGAATAGCGATGACAATGCCTCCGAGGCTGGTTCCTATACGTCCGCCTCCACGGCTCTACTTTCGACGGAGTCGGCAGGTGATCACAATGAGTTGGGAGGCATCTATTACGAGGAAGGAGTCCATCAACAGACCATAAAGGAAGATGAGGAAGTCGAGAACGACTATAAAAACCATCAAAAGCAGCACGTAACTGAAGCAATCAAATCTAGTGAAAAATCAATAATCTCCAATGGAAAAGGTAATCAATAATAACACTGTGCAATAGCAATATATATTCTAAACATCTGGCAGCCAATCTGAATCCACATTTTTTTTAGAAACATATTTCTAAAAAGTATAAATAAAAAGTTTTATCTTTAATGAAAAAGTATATTAAATCTAATGTGAGCATTTTATATACACAATTAAAATAACGCTGAATGGACAAATTTCTAATAAAATCAGCAGGAATTCAGAAAAAAAAAATGATTGACATTGGAATAGCACAACCATTAATTTAATAAATATTTACAGCTATCGGCAGAGGCAGTTATCGTTAAAAAAAAAGCACAGAATATATGAGAACTTTCCAATTGATTGTTGATCCTGATCAAGAAAAATAATATTTTAAATATTTTTATCTGTCATCGAAATGCCTAATTTTGAGTCTCCAAAGCACTAAAAGTCATTTAAAGCATATTTGTAGTCTTAAAAAATATTTTAGTAATTTCTAATAACCAGAAACATTGTATAGTTTTCAATGTAGTTTTTATGATGGGTATTTTTTTTTCTTTATAAATAGTCATTTACTATTTTTATGGATGGTGACGCTGGGCTCGTTAGAATTGAGAAATTGTGTTGCTAATCTTAAGATCTTGCGTTAATTATGAGATATAACAAATATTTTTCTCACCTCAGCGACAGAAGATATAATGGAACTAAATTCGATGGAAATAAATAGTCTTCAGACGGTTTTAAAAAGCATAAATAACCAAGCAATGAAATTGGAAGCAACGTCGGAAAATACCAGTACGTAAGCAATCATTAAGTTAAATACATTTGATTAATTATAATGATAAAATATTTATTTTATGTAGTCTTATATTTTTTTTTTTAATTTTGAGAAATTGATTCTTTTATTAAAAATATAAAAAGCCTGCTTATTAAAAAGACACAATCATTCGTTTTAAAAATATACTCTCTAAATAATTGTGGTGTAAAGATAAGCCTATATTATATATTCAATTTTTTTTGTTGGAGTGCACGTTTCATAACAAAATAAAGCTAGAAATTTTAGTAACTTAAAAATATATATTTTATAAGTCAATTTCGATCACTCTAAGGTGTGTAGAAAGTATTTATTTTCAACATTTTTATTTTAATGTTATTAGCATTTTTATTAACTTATTAAAAATAAATTATTCAACAATCCTCTTTGCCCTATGGATTAAAGTTGACCACCTTAGAATTAAACAAAAATTATAGTTTCTATCCTAAGAATTTGATTTACAACAAATAATGTTTGGTTTGAGTGTTTCTAAATATATACATTTCTCACTTCAGCAGCACGAGATATATTGGATCAGAATTCTATGGAAATAAAAAGCGAACAGACCGTTTTAAATGGCGTGAATAATCAAGCAAAGCAGCAATTCGAAGAAACCTTGGATGATTCTAGTACGTATAATATTACTATATTATAATATATATGTTTATAGAAGGACAAGGAATATTAAAAATATTATTCGTGGTCAGAGGATAACATATAAAATCTTTCATATGCCTCGAATTCGATGAAATATACACAGACCATTAGTCCTACATAAATTTTTTTTAATTTACACGTTTAATTAAATTTAAACTATTTGTAACTCTTTGTATTATTCTGATTCGACAGATATAAGTTCACATTAAATAAATATAAAAATAAATGAATTAATCAGTACTTTGCAATTGTGATCAGACACACTAAAAATGCTGTACTTCTTTCTCTTCGAACTTTTAATTAAACTATGATATTTCATTTTAGATCGTACGTTCTAATTATGATGAACTCTTCCCTTAATTAGTAGTACCACCTCTATTTTTTTAATTAATAATAATATTTTTTATTTAAACTTAAATTTAATTCTCATTTCCCTTTCAATTTTCAATATGTGCATTAATGTTTGACCTGTGATAATTTTTATTTTTACAGAATTATCAATAATTACGACCAACCTGGAAAGCACAGAACCAGATAGTATTAGAACAACACGAAAAATTGATAGTGCACTTCCAACCAAAGAGGATTATGAAACACTTCTTTCGCCCGAAGATGTTAAATCTGAATCCGTAAATACCAACAGTGTAATGGCAAATACAAATGAGACCCCAGATAATGGAGAACAGATTTTGACAAAAACTATAATTGAGACCCAGAAAGCCCTGAAAGATGATAAAAATAGAATTACAAATGAGAATGATTCTTTAAATATGCCGGAAGAAATAACTGCAACATACGAAAAAGATTTAAAAACTGATAATGATGTTATAAAATTGAAACACGATTCAACAGAGGTGACAAAAGAAAAAGAAATTGTCTCATCTTTGAACCAACCCAAAATAATTCCAACTTCAACTCAAGATACACTGCAAGAAAATAAAAGTCATAGTATTGGGACAGAAATAGTAACTGAAGATGTTCTTTCACCCATAGACGAACTTGAGATAAGCCTTACAGCACAAAATAATTTAAGTTCACATCCAGTAATTTCGAAAAGATCAACACAAAATGAACAGGATATACCTGATCATGCTGAAGATCTATTAAATCATATTTCAAACGTAGAAAATATAGCTGGGGTAAAGACCGATATCGCCGCGAAATCGGAGAGCGATGAAGTTACAATAGTGCCTGATTCTATTAATTTGACAACGGATCAAATAATTGAACGAGATTTAATTGAAGTAGTAATCGAGACAGTCTTAAAATCCGATTCTATAGACATGTCAAAAGAAGAATATTTGCAGACGTTTTCTTCAAGTCCATCAGAAATAATTCCAATTTCAACTCAAGACACCAATAATCAAACTATTGGTTCTGAAAAAGAAGTAAAAACTCAAAGTTTACCTCAAGGTGAGGACGAACTTGAAATAAGCCTTCCATCGCTAGATGATTCAATTATTACCGTAAAAGAAAACAAAACTGAAGACGATACAACTGAGAATCCCGAAGATTTATTGAGCGAAGAAATAAATATCGATAAAAATGTAACAAACCACGAAGATATACCTGAAGTCCCGACTCAGAAAAGTTCAAAACCAGAAGGCGATGAAGAAGTTGGTGATTCTACACATATTCCAAAGGAAGACATTGTAACTAAAGATTTATTTGAATTAGTTAACGACAAAATATTAAACCAAGATTCTACAGAAATGTCAACAGAAAATTTGAAAGCCTTTGCTCCATCTTCAAATCCTTCTGAAATACTTTCAACGTTAACTCAAGATACTCCTAAAGTAATACAAAGTAACAGTATTGAAACAGAAGTAAAAACTCAAGATGTTCTTCCAGCTGAAGAAGATCTTCAGAGAAGTTTTTCATCAACAAATGATTTATATTCGGTTAACACCAACAATGCCATAAAAACTGTGCAAGATACCCAACCTGAGGATGCAGAAGATACACTGATCGAAAATAAGCATATCGATAAAAATATTACAAACGAAAGAGATATAACTGAAGACGAGATCCAGAATTACTCAGAGCTGAAATTCGATAAAGTTACTTTAGTGCCTGATACTTTAAATATCCAAGAGAAGCAACCATTAAGCAACGAACAAGAATTAATAGAAATAGTGACCGATGAAATCTTAAAAATTAATGATAGTGTGATTAATTTAAAAAACGATTCCATCGATACTTCAAAAGAAGACGATAAGCAGCTTATTGCTTCATTTCCCAGCCCAACTCAAGAAAAACTTGAAGAAAAACAAAGCGAAGTTGTTGGACCAGAAATTAAAACTCAAAATATAATTCCAGATGAAAACGAACTTGAGATAAGCCTTCCTGTACAAGATGATTTCAATAAAGTTATTACCAAAAGAGAAATCAAATATATGGATACCCTCCCTGAGAATGCTAAAGAGATATTGAGCGAAAGCATTAGTAAAGATAAAAATATAAAAATTGAGACAGACTTATCTGACTTAGAAACCCAAACAGGATCTAAGCATGATAACGGTAAACTTATATTGACGGATCCCCTAAATATTATTCCGGAACAAACTCTAACTAACGAACAAGATATAATTGGATTAGTTATAGAGAAAATTGTAGAAACTGCTGATGATCTTATTAATCCAAAACATGGCGCTTTAGACATGGTACAAAACAAAGAACTGATGAACATTGCAGAAACTTCTAATTTATCTGAGATGGAAGACAACAACAATCTAAATAATAAGGAAATTAAAGATTTTGACAACAATGACTTAACTGGTCAAGTGGAGAACAACTCAGAAGAAGTTCACAGAGATTTAACAACCACAAATCCAACTTCTATTCAAAGAAGTAACCCGAGGGAGTTAGAAAATCCGCTCGCACCTTCCGACACTGAAATACTCACTGCTGCGGAAACATCTGATGAATTAAAGGAAACTAAAGTGGAATTAATCACTGAAAATACAAATATTTTAGAATCTCCCCTTAGAGCTTCAGAAAGTCCTGATGATCATCCCAAAGCAATTAAAATTGACGACGACACATCAAATGAAGAGGACAAAAAAAAGAGCATAGCAAAGGAATATAGAGAAATAAAAGTGAATGATTCCAACATTCCAACAAGTTCAAGCTTAAGTTCTGAAGTCAGCTCTGACAATACGAAATTATTGGATATTAAAGAACCATATATAGCTGAACCAATAAAACTTGAGAAGAGTGTTCCAAAAATAGGCAGTAGTTTAAAAGAGGAATCAAGTACACCAACAAATGAAGATGATAATGAAAAAATACAAAATGTTATATCAACTTCAAATAATAAAGCTATAAAAGAAAATCCTTCGATTGAGGATGATTTGGAAAACACGGAGAGGCTTAATTTCGATAGTCCCATAAGCAAATCCACTAGAAACGAAAACACAAATGAAAAAATAACTGAATCAGTTGTCGATAAACAGATAATCGATAACGGCAATGTTGAAACCCATATTCAAAATCTTCAAGCTACTGATTTGAATGGTAATTATACTTAAGTTAGAATAATACCCAATGTATAATCGCATATATATTTATAATTTTTTTTTTTCAATTAAATTTTACATTTTACTTTTTACTTTTAATTTAAGTAATTCGAAATAAAAAAGTTTTAGTTTAGTTAACTAAATATATAAATATATAATTATATATATATGTTTCGAATCTCTCTTAGACACCGAGTAATATAATTTGCAAATATAAATTAATATATATCTTAATTATTTAATAGATGGCCCATCGACAACCCCCTTACAGGCAGAGACCGCAGAGGTTGAAATTATAGATACAATGCGTAAGTACATTGTTAAAAATGTTTAAACAAATAATTAAAACACAATAATTTTTAAATAGCAACAAATAAATCGAACGAGGATGTCAAGCAGGACTCGTTAAATCCCGAAGTAAATGCTGGTAAGATTTCAAAGTAGTATCGTATTCTAAAATATGTCCTTCACATTAGCAGAACAGAGCGTCAACGGTTTTGAGTAAACCTCCAATTGGCAAACAAATTACAAGTTCCACAAATAAATCAAAAAAAGTGCTATTCGCTAAGGACAAACAAATAACAAATAATTCATCGGGCCGATTGATTAACGTGCCAATTGCTGAACTGCAGCTTAAATCATTTAGTGACCCTTCCGATACAGGCTTATGGTATGAGGTTCACATGGAGTCAGAATCCAATAATGAAGATACAAAAAATAATATCAAATCCAAACAACACAAGGAAGGCCTTATAGAACCCATAATTACTGCCGAAAGTGCAGCTGGTCACATACTTGATAATAAAATAGAATCGAATGATGAAGTTAAGCAAAAACCATCTGTATCTTTTTTTATTTCGCTTGATGAAACGAACAGTGACAAAAAAGCTTCTAAACAGCCAACAAAAACGAATAAAAAAATTGACCAAAATACATCTAGCCAAATTGACGGAGAAAATGATGGTAAAGAAGAAGCTCCTCAAGATTCAATAGCCGGACAAGACCAATTAGAAGAAGTTGCAACTGATTTCAACTACCAAGAATTTGGAACTCAAAAATTACAAACGATACATGAGCAAAATGAAAACGAAATCTCAAATGAACTCAGAATTAATGTGCAAAAATCAGAGCATAATATTCCCGAAATTCAAATAGAAGTAGAAAACGAAAACGAAAATCCTAAAAACGATTATGAGGAAACTAAAATTGCGGAAAATGAATCAAATCCTTTGCCAAGCAGCGATCAAGATGGGATTAAAAAAGGCAATACAAACTTGGATGATAATCAATTAAAAAATATGAGAAGCGCCATAATTATACAGAGAGCGTTTAAAAGATTTTTAGCTCGACAAAGACAAGCCAAGTCAGAGATCGAGGAGAGTAAGCAAAGCCAAACTGTGGCAACATCCAATATGGCATCGAGTTCGAAAACTCCCTTAAGTGAGAACCTTGCCGCTACCAAAATTCAGAAAGCATTTAGACGATTCCTGGTAAATAATGCACCAAAATCATCTGAATGGTTTGTTGGCACGCAACCCATAATCCTAGAATCGAGAGAGCAAAAAGCAGTTGAGGTACAAAAAGAATCCTCGACGGCAAGTGCGCAAAACAATGGTACACTTGAAACAAATTTGGGAACTGATATTGGCAATCTTGAAAATGACATATATTCAACCAAAATATTTGAAACCGATAATGGAGTTTCTAATAATTTAGCAGGTTCCACAAGCGATGTAGAAATCAATTTAGATAAGGCCTTGTCACATTCAGAATCGGATTCGCTCCCAAATGGTAATATAAACATATATTAATCGAGTTCTTGTAAAATGGTCATATTCTTAATATTTTTTTTTAAAGAAAAACCAACGGAATCTCTGAACAAAAAGATCGATTTATCTTCTGGACTAGAGCCAAATACCCTTAAGGAAGTATCAAAGGAAGTATCAAAGAAATCCAACGGTAAAATTAATGTATAAATAAATAAAAATAAATTATTTTAAAATTGTTATATTTTATCTATTAGCAGATGCGGATGCTTCAACTCTGGATATAATGAAACAATTTCTGATCAGCGAGATAGAGTTCTCTACTGGAATTGAGGAAAGGCCTTGTAAAAGGAAATCTATTTCATACACTACACTTGATCAGGAGGATAATGCAGACAATGATACGGAAAAAGGGATCGTAATAAATCAGGAGCAATCTGAAATTGAGACTAATGCAAATTTACTGGAGAATGAAGAATTTAAGATATCAGGAGCAGATGAGGTTGTGTCAGCACAACTTGAGAAAGAAGCTAGAAAACACTCTCATATTAGTGAGCAAATGTCAGAAGAAACCGTGGTTCGACCTATGAGCTCCTTGCAAGAACAAATGTCTTTGGATATTCCGGATGGCGATGTAATCGTTTATAATCGCTTGCAGCGTGATGAAAGCCGTCAGAGTTCAGCTCAAAGTGAGTCCGTAATATTTGGGAACACAGAGGAAGATCACATTGTGTCCAATGAGGCAGAAATTGCTCGGACACAATTATCACGGCATTACACAATCGCCGGCGATGATCCGAAAAGTATTTTCCGGTCAGTGACAATCGGAGATGCGGTTCACTTTATTGAAAATGAAGATGTTGATCTTGGCACTGAGATACATAGCGGCAACAGTTTCTGCTTGGACGATGAGACATCAGAAAATATTCGGAAAAAGATAATGGCCTACTCGCTGTCGGAGGCTGACTCCGATTATTATGATCCCAGCAAAATCGCCGCTGACGATTTTCAAATAGACACCGCAATGACAGATGCCATGGACACATCCACAGAAACCGAATCCACCATTGTCTCAGCAGCTGCCAAGATCCAGGCAGGAGCACGAGGATTCCTAACAAGACGAAGATTGCGTCGTGCCAGTGCTGGCACAAAGTCATCGACCCAAGACACCAAGGCCTCATTTGGAAACGATGCCATCAGCGAATCATTGGAGCGATTCATCGAGGAGGAAGCTGCGAAGAAGATCCAATCCGCCTATCGACTGCATAGTAAGAAGCAGAAGAAGCAGACGAATGTCATCAAAAGTGCCAGTTTGGAGAGTAGTTTGGCTGCCAAACGACAAACGCTGCAACGTGGAGATGCCCTTCAAAAGGATTCCAATTCCACACCAGAGGATGAAAATATTGAAAGCAAAATTGTGGAGACAAATGCCGTCCAGCGAAATGGTAAGCTACATACGAAATAATATTATTATTATAATTTTATATTCGTAATTTTATAATTTTAATTTTATAATTATTATTAATTTTGTTAATTAAAATATTATTATTCATTATTTTTTGTCTAATTGATTTTATTTTAACTAAATTTATTTTATATTTGTAGCTTAGCATTTTTATGTGTCGAACAAAATAAGTTTACATTAAATAAATAAATTTTTGCTATAAGTTTAATTATTATTAATATTATTGTTATTAATATTACTAATATAACTATATATTTATTTCTGTCGGATTTGATTTTTCTATTAGGGGTTTATGCAAATCCATGCAACATTTGTTAATCATTTTGCATTTTATTGTTATTTGTTATTTTAAAATAATATTTAATTTTAAATTATCTTTTTAAATCAATTTAATTAAGTTTTTATTTGTTGCTTTTACTGGCTCTACTGACATTAGTCGACATTAAATACTAAATAAAATATTAAGTATAAATATAAATTATTATTAATTTAAATATTATTTGAGTATTATGAAATATTGGTGTAGATAACCCAATTTAAAAAATGTACTCTTACCATTTTAGAGAGACGTTTACAAAATAAATCAAGTATGAGCTTAAAATGGCCTCCCCGGAGACAAAACTCTATGCCGGTCCAAATTGAGTGTGAGGTTCTTAGAGTTATTCCCAAACACAAAAGGAGACGCATCAAAAGCGCCGAAATGGGAAAGAACAAATTACCGAAATAAATTTTTAACAAATATAATTATAACTGTCACGATATGAAGTTAGCCTGCTATTTAGAAAATATTCTATAATATGCAAATATATTTCGAATTTTGGATGAGAACGTTTAATAAAGAAACGATTCGGTTAAAATAACATATACTTATTACAACATTTTTAAAAATTATATTAAAATATAAATATATACAACATGCTTTGTTATTTTCTGTTTCTACACCTGACTAGGAGCGGAGCTTAACAGAATACAAGATACATAATAATATTAAAATATTTGTAGGCGACTCCAAATTAAAACTTCTACAGACTCTAAACAACACACTAGAGTTTCTGTCTCGGCTGATTCTTCTGGTTAAAAGTAAACATTAACAATTTTAAGTTCTTGACATTTTTATTTCTCACAAATTTACAAACGAAAAATCATGTATTTATAAATTAACATTTATTTGACAAAAATTTGGATAAAAAGAAAGAGTACTAGATATACATATGTGAAACATATGTTGGTTTACAAATAGTATACACTCAGAAAAAAAAACCTGAAAAAATATTCGTTTAGAAATTTAAAAATAATCATTTCTAAAACTACGAGTTGTCATTTTTTTTTGGTATTGTTTACTTAATTTAGGCGTTTTCCACAAATATTTAGAAAATATATTTAAAAACAAGAAATTAATATTTTTTAGAGCAAGTTTCATATTAGAACGATTTACAAAAATGTATTAATTTTTCAGAGTGTACACAATATGTGTAATATGTAGCCTATCCAAATTTCAAACTGTACTTTTATGACCCTAATTATTTTTGCTGTACGCACACAAAAATGTCATCTTTATGCACTGGAAATGTTCTACGATCGGACAAAATATTTTACCAGTTGGGCACTAATACGCAAACATAACACATTAGTGCAAAATATAAATATAAATACCACACTTGTTTTCAATGTATATATGTACTTTAAAGAATATACATACAAACAACTCATGCTTTGTTTTGGATTTTTCTTGCTTTAATGGTAATAAGTTATATAATGATTTAATATATGCATTTATATATGAAAACTTAATTGTGCACATACAGTTCAAAAAAAAAATAAGAGCACCACTTTTAAATTAAATGCTTTCCATGTTTCTTTGAGGAATTTGTAAGTTTAAGGAACTCATAAAAAAAAGAAGTGATAAAGAAAAAAATCATTCACAATAAACGAATTCTATAAAGAATGTGCAAGTGGTGCTATTATTTTTTCACGCATTTTTAATCTATATATATATAAAGAACAAATAATAATATAGATATTTGAAAACTAGCAGAGTATATTAAAAAACAAAAAAAAATCCAATGGTTTGTTTTGCGCATTCGTAAGAAAAATGTCGTAATGGTGCAATTATTTTGAACACAACTGTCTGTCAAATATTAAACGCTTCTATATACATTCAATATAGTTTTCTGCATTTACTGAAAACACAGATTATAAGTAATAAGAATTACTTAACACATTGCATGTTAATATTTATTTTGTTTAAATGGCGATTATTATTTTTACTTTAAATCTATTTACAGGATGTACACATAACTAGACTATATATATATATATAGAGTAATTTACATTAGTAGTAGTTGTCTAGGAATTTTTTTTTTTTAATATGACGGCTGTTTTAATTTTTCCGCATCCTTGCGTGCCTTGAAGCCGCGAAAACTTGATTGTATTTTAACTGCAGCATTTGTCGCAATTTTTTGCTGCTTGCGTACGAGAAATCCGCGAAAGCCTGCTTGAATTTTTGTCGCCGAACGATCTTCGACTGACGTAGCTGCGTCTGCTGGTGATGCGCTGATGACGCTCATCTTCGTCTGTTTGCCGTCAGCAATTTTGGTTGCCTGTTTCGTTTTGGCATCCATGAAATCTCTGCGCTGCTGCTGCTGACGTCGTACGGTACTCTTGTGTGTGTTGTTCTGAGCACAGTTCGCTTTCGTCAAACGGTAAATCTGCTTGCGCACACGATAGCCACGAAAACCAGCTTGTATTTTAACTGCTGCTGCACTTTCTTCGGCTTGCAAAAACGACTGTGATTCGGGTGAGCTCGGGTAAATGTACATGATCGTCTGAAACACTCAACTGTGTTTTGTTTTTACTTCTCAAATATAACAGGAGTTACATTTACAGTCACGAACGATTTCCTTGCAAGCAATGTGGACTGGCTCCTTCGAGAGCTATAATTGTACTGACGTACTATATAACGGAATTGGCTGCTGTGCACCAAGAATTTTCATTTTATTTTCCATTCACAAAACAAAAGGCCCCTCCACGCTCCCTCCCACTCAACGTCTATGCTCTTGTTGCTCACATTCACTGAATCACCCCCTCTCTTTCCTTACACGTGTTTCACTATGTGTGTGTACTAAATGTATACAAATGTGTGTATGTGTCCAACATGGTTTTGTATGTGTATTTTAATTGTATTTGTGAATTTCGTATCCAATGTATGTTTTTATGTATGGATATATTTATGTATGTAACTAGATTCGTGTGGCTCTTCCTCTTTTGAAAATTAAAAAAAGTCGCGGATGCTGATGACGTTGATAAATATACTCTGTAAATCTGTATGGCAAAATATAATATATATTTTTGGTGCAATGTTTGTTCAATTGAATATTTTCTTTCAATGTAATTTTTGAACTATTTTTAAAATTAAGGTAGATATTTGTTGTAAATATTTCTTATTATTTTTAAATCTAAATAATACATTTTATTCTTAATTTAGTCTAACTTATTTTCTTCTGTATATACTGACATTGGCCAAATTAAATAAACATTTAATATCTATAATTATTTCTTTAATTTAAATTTAAATATTATGTATTATTTTAAATTTAACTTATTTGGTTTCTATTGAGTAGACTGATTTTATTCGACATATAAAGCTAAGAAATATTTTTATTATCATCAAGTCTTTCCTAAAAGCAAAACATTAAATTATCTTTACATTTGCTTCGAGACATTTGGATGCCATTTTCATGATCTAAATTTAAATGTACATATAAACATTGACGGTATAAAGAATCGATTCACCACATGTACATGTATATGTAATTATGAATGATTCCGTACAAATATAGACGACCTGTTCAAAGAGTATCTGTAAGTTTAAAGTTTTCTCAAGCTTTTGTTTCCTCTTTTACTCTTGCGTATAGGATATTACAAATAATAAGATAAACATTGGTTGCTACTTACAATAATTTAATTAAGTATTTATTAAAGTATTTAACTATAACATACATTCGAACATGTGTTCTTAGGTTGATATTTGAAATAGTTTTGATATCCATCTTAAAAACAACATTTAATTATATAGTTTTCCTTTCGTCCATACGATGGCAAATTAGAAAAGTGTATCCAAAGACTTTTTAGACTGATATTTACCATTAAATAAATACATAATATATAGATTAATAAATTCAAAGTTTGTCGGATGAAAGAATTCGCACACGACAGATGATTTTATTTATTTTTTTAATGCGCATATTTCAATTTTTTAATTAATTTTTTTTTTTCAAACAGGGTACATTATTTTCGGTATGCTGAAACATGTTTGTTTTTATTTGTTATTCTGTATATATATACATTTGTTTATTTTCTATTTTGTATCTGTCAAAATGCCCCCACCTATATATATACATATATGGATGTGTTTTTCCTTTACCTCTGATTCCGGGTGATGACAAGGCAATGGTAACGTTTATAAACTGCTATTTGCGGTCAACAGGAAAGTTATCAAGTTAATTGACTTTTGGTAATAGAACTGAGTTAACAAGAATAAATTCCATTAATAGATACAACTACATACATACAAGTATGTGTAAATTAATCAAATTGTATGTTTATACAGCGTATATATTGTACTTCAAACTAAAAATATGTTCCACAAGTAGTAGAATGTAATGCTTTTTAGTCAGTTTTCAATACAACATATTTGCATCATAAACATTATTTAAATAAAGTTTAATGGTGCCACTTTTGGCTTTAAAGTTTTTGAAACCAGATTTGTAGTTATAAAAAATCGCTCTACGTTATAGAAATTCGCCCATTTGGTATTTTTAAATGATAACAAAAAAATATAATTTTTATTGTTTTTAAAATTTTATTATATTGGTTTCAGTATAAATTAATACCTAGACGTATTATAGATCAACTGTAAACAGAGTCTCAAGCTATGCATACTGAACCGGTTAAATGACAGTAGGCAAGCATTATCTGAAATTACTCAAAGATAGTATGTATGTAAATGCATATATATATATATATATATATATATATATATATATATATGTGCATACACATCATTTACTTGCTCAATTGCAAAATGAATGCAGAACAATTGAAATTTAATTGTTTTGTATTCATGTGGCTTCAATTTAAACCATTTGTTGTTTGAATCATGCTGGAGACAAGTATGCAATTATAAAATTATTAAAATGCGGAATTTTCAACGTTGGTTCTTCAAGATATTTTTTCTTCTTATTGCAAAATATTTTAAAATATATAATTGATTCAAAGTTTAGAACGTTGTTTTCTTAAATTATTGGACACCAAAAATTATCGATGTATCATAAATGTTTTATTATTGTTCAAAGTATTAATCGGGCCCAATAACACTTTTTTCTTGTTCTATTACTTTCAAACGGTATTATTATTATATCACAAATTGTGCAACGCATTAAAAAATTAATTTCAGATCACTTAAAGTATAAATTCAGTGTCGGCAAAAAATAGTACTATTAAAATCCCAGATCTTTTTATAAAATAAAATGCTCATTTTAATCGGTGTTTTTTGTTTAATGTAAAAATAAATTTCAATGAAAAGAGAAAAACTTTAACTTTTTTAAAATTTTGATAATGGAAAACATTGTTAATGACAAATAGTAAAAAAAAAATTACTTCAACTATTTCATAGACAGAAAAGATAAGTTGTCATAATATACGTATATGAAGAAATGACAACATAACGGGAGAAATACAATCTTTTATTATTTTATGGCTTCCATTTAATTGGAAATTCGCCTAAGCAAAATATACGTAGTTCAAAACCGGTTGTTGCAAAAATTTTAAAACTGTGGAAAATATAAAAGAAGGTCCGAATTACTTATGAAAACTTAAATCTAGACAAGTAGTCCAAGAAAAGCTTACTTATTGACTACAAAGCATGTGGGAAAATGCAATCAATTTAATCTTATGAAATTAAATTATAAATAGTAGAAACAAATTTTAAATTTAACAGCCTAATTTTTCACAAAATTCAACTTAAATATGTGTAATGGAAAACACATATATCATATATCTTCATACATTAAAAAATTGGTTTATAAGATAGTTAAATTTCCACAAAAAACAGATATAGGTTCCAGATCAGTATAGTCGATATGCTATCGGAAATAATTTGCGCTTTCAAAATCTTAAACAGGTGCAATACATTTTTTTGTTCAGCCAACCAATAATGTACTCTATATATAATAATTTTTTAATTCAACGGGAGATATTGTAAAAATGATTTATTGAAAAATAGTGGAAATGTAATATAAGTTAAATGTGTGATAGAATCGTGGTTCATTGAACTCAGCAAATCCGATAAAGCATCTTGCGTTGCATTCTGTGCTGAAGCTCGCCACGTCGAATCATCGTATTAACGACTTTCATTATAGTTCTCTCCTCATATTTTTGACGCAAGAAATCCTATATTTTGTAAGTAAGGTATATAATTAATGTATCATAAATATGTTAATATATATAACATAATATTTACCTGCATAATATTTTGCTCCGAAACTTGAGAACCGATAGCAAAACGTCTCTTTAGTTGTTTCTCTATGCGATTTAAAGTTTCCTGATCCTCCTCGGTGGTGAAACCCTCGGCACCAGCCAGACTACCCGTTGTGGCCGCATCCAGGGTAGATACTTGAAAGAGGCGCAGAGCTTCATTTACATGTTCATCGGTGACAAACGGCAGTAAATGCATTTTTGCCAATGATTCCGAAATACGAATCACAGCCTCCAATTGACGCACCGTAATTGGAATGCAATGGCGCTTATCCGCCGACTTCTCCTGTTGCCCGGCACCCGAACGCATGAGTACATAGCGACTCTTTAGTTTTTCACCAGCTGCTTCACTTAGTCTGGGACCGCAATGGGTGCGACAATAATGGATGTACTTCTTAAACATGGCCAACGAGATTTCACCTTCGGCGGGCTCCGAAGGTGCTGATTTGTTGGAGCTGAGATGCACGTTTATAATGTGCTTGGCCAAAGTGATGTCACGTGTCTCATCGTGCACATCCTTCACAATAAAGATCATGTCGAAACGCGACAGAATCGTCGGCATAAAATCAATGTTCTCCTCGCCCTTTGTATCATCCCATCGACCAAATATCGAGTTGGCAGCTGCCAGCACCGAGCAACGTGAGTTCAAAGTGGTTGTAATGCCAGCCTTGGCAATCGATATAGTCTGCTGCTCCATTGCCTCGTGAATGGCAACGCGATCATCTTCGCGCATCTTGTCGAACTCATCAATGCAAACGACACCACCATCAGCTAGAACCATGGCGCCACCTTCCATAACAAAATTACGCTGGGGAAAAATACGGGCATTAATAGTAAATATGAATAAATGTATAAATATAGTTGATATAGATATAGATATAGTATTGCACACTCCGCTAAAGAGTCCAGATACTTATTTTTATTTAAAATTGACTTCATAATATATAATAATAATATATATATTTATCTTAAATAAATATTCAAATTAAGTTCTTCATGCTAACACAAAGCCCTTTCAAAATAGATAAAATGAAAGTATTTTTTAATCACTACAGAATACTAAAAAAGGGTCTATTATATAATTTTATGTAAAAGAAATAAGTTTCATTTATTTCTTGATCAAACCTTTTCTACACATTTTTAGCTGTATGCAATTTAAAAATAATATATATAAAGTACAAATGTCATGAAATTTAATTATGTTTATTTTATAGAATCTCTGAAAGAGAACTCACCGTGTGTGGATCCTTCATAACAGAGGCCGTGAGACCAGCTGCACTTGAGCCCTTGCCGGAGGTGTAGACACCAATTGGAGCGACCTTCTCGACAAACTTGAGCAGCTGCGACTTGGCCGTACCCGGATCTCCCAGCAGGAGGACATTAATGTCGCCACGACGACAGAGACCATCCGGGAGACGCTTGCGTGAGCCACCAAAGAGCATGCATGTGATTGCCTTCTTGATGTCGGTTGAGCCAAAGATGCTGGGCGCCAGCGACTTAGAGAGACGATCATAAATATCCGCCGAGGCGGCATAGCGCCTAAAGTTCTCCTCCTCCTCGATGGAGATATTATTGTAGCGCGACACAGCGCCTGCTCCCTCCGCATCCACAATTATGCCCACAACACGCATATACGGAGCCCGCACACCGAGCACAGCCTTTTCGCGACCGTCTTGTCTCGTCGGCCTGCCCACTTTTCGGATGGAGTAGATGCCGTGAATGAGGACACGATTGCCGGGCACAACACGGTCGCATAGAGAACGGTCGCAGAACAACTGCAGGTGCCGTGGAATCTCGCCCTGGGGCACAAAGTCCGGCAACTCCTGCAGCTTGAGCGTTTGGAAATCGACGCATTTGCATTTGTCCGGCATAATGAAGAACGGATCCAGCGGACACTTGGGTCTACCAGCCTGCTCAGTGTTGCATTTACGTGGCAGGGCATAACCTTCCAACCCGGGATTCACTTTCAGATTAGGTATTACTGTGCTGCAAGAGCGGCACATGATCGACATGCGTGTCGCCTTCGCCTGAACGCCCGATGCAGACACAATAATCCCGGCAATTTTCACCAGCCGCGATACGCTGTCCGATTTCAGTTGACGAATATTTGTTGGATTTGAGCCAGACATCAACAGTATTTGGATGTCGTTCATGTGTTCTTCGAGCTCTGGCCGTGGTGCCGTTATCTCATCGGCCACCTCGCGGGCAGCCTCCTCGAAGATCTGCAAATGCTCCGTCGGCTGTTTGTTTAAATTATCCGCAAGCGTTTCATCAAATCCAACCACGTCTTCCATTTCGATCTCCAGAAAGTAGCGTCCATTAAGATAGTTTCGCTTGAGATTATCACTACAATGCCAACATAAATATTCTATATGACATCCATATCCATATCGCAGTACTCACCGATATTTATAGTAGAAATTGTCTTCGTTAAAAGTGCGAATAAATTCCTTGTACTTTTTCTTTACGGCCTGCAAATTAATTTGGGCTCCGTTCGACTGTTGATCATTGCCAAAGTTGTCGGAGAAAAATACACCCGCATCGTCAAAGCCGTCCATTTTAATTGGTAGACGATTGTTAAAATAGCTTCTCAAAAATAGGACTGCTCTAGATTACTACTTATAATAACATCGACCCAATCACGATGCTTAACAAAATTTTGCCGCCAAAATTGCCAGAGGCATTTTGTTATCGATATGGCTAAGCCGATAAATATTAAATGAAATAATATATAAATAACTCGATAGTATCGCACAATATATTATTTAGATAACAATGGCCACGAGTTAATTGCATTCCTGTAATCGATCTCCATTGTCGTTAACATTTACGAGCGTATGTTTTCTTAACTCTAAATGGCATTTAAATTTAAATTGTAGGGTGCAGAAGAAATTATGTTAATAGTTCATTTCATTTATCTATATTAATAATAATAAAATTTAATACTTTGCTTTTCTAACTTTGAATATTTTTCGAAAATATTGAAAAATATTGAGGAATATCTGAAAGAGCTAATAAGCAGTCTTCTTTAAATTTACAAAATAAAAAAAAAAATTACTAGGCTAATGTTCAAATATTAATATATATATATTTTTGATAACTAATAATTTGTGACAAAACATGCAAATAACAATTTTTGCATATTCATTTCGCATTTTATCATTTCATAGGACTTGAGATAACGCTTCTACCTTTGATTCAAAAAAGATAAGGCGCCAGATTTTAAATTTGGTCAAATAATTTATTTTTTTCTAAGTTCAGCGCATTTTGCTAAAATCAGAAAGGAGGGTGATAACTTTCTCAAGTAAATCTTGTTCTTTTATTGTAATTAATATTAGAAAATCTAACAAAAATTAATGTTGTAAAAGTATTATTTGAATGTTAATTTAGTCTATATATACTATATTTCTATCGATATATATATGTCAGAATTCATATCGTGAATGTTAGTTATCGATATTTTTGCAGCATCCCTGACCGCTGCTTGGTAGCACTTTTTCGCGTGTGTTTGGAGGGAAGCAGTCCGGTCTCTTTTCGCATTGCCAAACCTATTTGATTTCTAAAAAATCACGCCAAATAAACTCGTGTAAAATGGTAAGCAAAAATATTTTTTTTAATGGCGAACTGCTAATTAAAGCGAATATGTGCAGTCTTCAACAGATATAGCCATGGATGCGAGTGTCGAGCCTGCAATTGGCCTCATCCCAATCGGAAATGCGGCGAACTCGAATAATGTTTTAAAGAAACTTGCCAGCGCATCTGCTCCAGTTGCTTCTCCGACTGCTACAGCTTCTTCTCCAGATGCTGTTGCTCCTCATGATGGCAGCGGCAATGCGGATGAAATGACATCAAGGGATTATTACTTTGATTCGTATGCCCATTTTGGCATCCACGAGGAGATGCTCAAGGATGAGGTGCGGACGGTGACGTATCGCAATGCGATGTACCACAACAAGCATCTCTTCCAGGGCAAGGTACGATTCGGCTATATACATTTTATAGGTTGATTTGAGTTAATATTTCCATTTGTTTAAATCAAGTCCAATATTCAGCTTTTTTCAGTGCTGCATCATTTGAAAGATCGCTTCAAATTGGTATTTTAAATCCTTTTCAGACTGTTCTGGATGTTGGCTGCGGCACCGGCATCTTGTCCATGTTCGCCGCCAAGGCTGGTGCGGCCCAAGTGATTGCTGTCGACTGCTCGAATATTATTGAGTTCGCTCGCCAAGTGATAATCGACAATAATTTGCAGGAAATAATAACCGTGGTCAAGGGGAAAATTGAGGAAATTGAGCTGCCTGGTGGAATTGAGAAAGTCGACATTATAATCTCCGAGTGGATGGGGTATTTAATCTATAGATTATATATATGTATCATAACTAAATATGTAATCATCTCCAGCTACTGTCTGTTTTACGAGTCGATGCTGGATACGGTTTTGTACGCACGCGACAAATGGCTGAAGCCCAATGGAATGATGTTCCCGGATCGGGGCACACTCTATATCACAGCTATCGAGGATCGCCAGTATAAAGACGAGAAGATCAACTGGTGGGACGATGTCTACGGGTTCGACATGAGCTGCATACGCAAGGTGGCCGTCACGGAGCCCCTCGTCGATGTTGTCGATCCCAAACAAGTCGTATCCACGGCTTGCATGGTGAAGGAAGTCGATTTGTACACGGTGCAAAAGAAGGATTTGAATTTCTCGTCGAAATTCAATCTGACAATTAAGAGAAATGATTTTGTGCAGGCTTTGGTCACCTATTTCAATATTGAGTTCACCAAGTGCCACAAGCGTCTGGGATTCAGCACGTCGCCGGACTCGACGTACACGCATTGGAAGCAGACAGTATTCTACCTGGACGATCACATGACGGCGAAGAAAAACGAGGAGATCAACGGGACCTTTCAAATGAAGCCAAATGAGCGCAACAATCGCGACTTGGACTTTGTCATCGACATCCATTTCAAGGGAGATCTGTCAGAGATCCAGGAATCAAATACATACCGCATGCGCTAGCTATTTAAGCTAATCCTTTAGCCTTCTTAAATGATGACTAGATTTAAATAATTATGATTAAATTCAAATCCAGTTTGTAACAGCGAGAACGAAAACAAAAAAACACAGAAAATGATGATGTGTGTTGCGTCTTCTGCTAAGTTTAAAATGTGTACCTTTTTAAGTAAGAATCATATTTGTACAAGTGTGCGCCTGTTTAACAAATTATGTTTCACGACTACTTCTAAGTAAATTGTACAGTTGCACATTAAGTCAAAAAATGAACACATTAAAGTGACTTGACTGTGCCACAAAGCACATCATTTTACTGGAATTTAGAAATATTTATTTATTTAATTGTGATGCTTATATTTTTATTTGTTTCTTTTTGCTTGAAAATAACCTGGGTACATTTTCCTCACATCAATTCATTCTATATATAGAAACATTGTTTTTATATATATATATAAATATATTTATATATATTGATATTGATTTTTTTTAATTGCAGACCATTTTTTTTATTTAATTTAGAAAATCGGTTAGTATATCATATTTCGGTTAAGGTTGTTCTTTCTGTCGAGTTGCCCATTGTCTACACTTTAATGCATATTTCGATCAGTTTATAGCTTTGCAACATTCCATTAAAACATATAAAACAGAAAACATTCACTCCCAATTTGGTTCGCTATAACAATTTAAAAAAGAAAAACTTAAGTGGAAATCAATTTTTGCTCAAAGAGGAGAAACCAGTTTGTAAGGTAGGAATCAGAAATTTACAAATTGGAGTGCATAACCGAAGTCGGAACCGAAATTAAACAGGATGCGGTTCTTTTAATGTCGAAGAAAATGTACCAGAACCAACAATTCGTAAATCATACCACAAAGCGACATCTAGCGAAAAACATAGAAGTTTATCAATGAATATATTCATTCTCTTCACAGCATCGAAAGCTGTTTACTGATAAAAAAAAAATGTTGCTAACATAATAAAATATATTAAAATAGCGACTTGAAGCGTAAATGTTTATGCTGCATAAGATCTTTTATTGAAAAATGTAAATGATTTTTTGTCTTAAGAAAAGTTGCTCTCCGAAGCACTTTTACAATTCAAATTTACGAAGATGAAAGGTAGTTTAGTTTAAAATGTATGACAATATTTATCACATATTACAATTTATATACGAAATTTGCGCGTGCTCATGCTTGATGACGCTCAGTGTGAGTTCTGCCCTAAGCGACTAAACAAATTCGATATTGCGATGTATACAGTCATTATTGATAGTTTGACTAAATAGCTATCGATAACATCAGCTGTGCGGGTTTCATAACCTGAGATTCGTGCAAACCGAAATTGTTAAATAAAATTAATAAAAATGCGGCTAACTAACAAGTTGTATGCACAGCACATTGGATGGCATTTCAAGAAGCACTGGCAGGTGCAAGGCAGACGCGTTCCCAAAGAGACCGGAGCAGCCGCAGAACTGATAAAACTTGGCATTCAAGTAAAATTGCCCCAGGAAGTGCTGAGTCCCCAAAAAGAGCTGAAATTGTAAGTTGTGAGCTAAATGATAAATTAAAATAAATTTAATATGTTTGCACACACAGAGTGGACATTCTCGGACCTGTCATAAAGCCAATTATTGAAGACCAAACCCATCCAAATTGGCATAAGAATGCACGTCATGTGTTTACTGATACCAACGTTCTCCTGGGAGGATTGCCGCAAGCTCAGGTTTTGACTAATACAATTGAGATTAACAACTTTCCACCACAAATCGAGGACGCTATTTCAAATGCGCAGTTGCCAAAGGCTGTCGATCGATCTGTTCAGAATGCCATCTTTTCGTCCCATCTGCTGGATGCCCAGCAAGTAAAACTGCCAAAGATCAAACTGATCGATCGACCAGCTTTTAATTTACCCCGTCTTTACGGCATCTCCCACGAAAGACGCAAGTAAGTTTATTTTTATATCACTCTTCTTTTAATTAACACAGTTCCGATGCCATGTATGTTCTTGACCTGCAGAACTGCTTTAAGTTAACATTTTCATTAGAGTTTAATCCTCACTAGTATGGTTCGAGCAAGTCATAATTTGCCTACGAAGATTCATATAGAGTTATAATTTATTATTATTTTATTGTTTTTTGTTACCCTTTTTATCTATAACGTCTTTATAAACAAATGTACATAAATCAACATTATCTAACATTTTTTTAAAATATTTTTTTAAATCTATTGATCTTATTAAAAAAAAATAAGATTTGAAGATTTTTGTTATTAATTTAATTGTTTATTTATCTATACTTTATATACTTAAAGATGCGGAATTCGATGTATTATATTTGTAAGGTTATTATGTGATATGATATATTATTATAGTCTTTTAGAGTATGCGTATACACTTAAGGAGAAATATTTAATTTCCCGAGAAGCTCGTTCGTCTAGAGAAAACATGTTAAAAATTAACTAGTTTTGTATCCATTTAGTGGTAATATTTAAGATATTCGTCTTAGTTAAGTTCAGTTTTAAATTTTATATATTTTATAATTTTTTCCTCTTGAGCTTATATTTATTTCATTAACTGCATAAGTCAAATTATATTTTCTGATGAATAACATACATGCAATTTATAATAGTCTTAATAGTTTTGCTTCAAGCTCAATAAGGATACAATATGTGACCAACAAGTATCCTATATGTATCCCTCACATATTTTTATTAAACACTATATTAGTTAATCTTTTTCAGCCTTTTAGACAATTTGATTAATGATCAATCAGCATTTTTACTGATATACCCTAATATTAGGTATATGCACAGAAATGGGCAATAAATAGAGGATTAATCTAATAACTAGAACAGGCAAATTTAAGTTTTGTAATATTGTGTATTTAAAGTACATTCTTCACTAAATCACTTTATTATTTGTACAAGTATTCTATATATGCTAAGTATTATTGACTTTTTAATAATGGTATTGCTATTTTCAGTCGCCTTTTAGTAAACAAGCTATTGTTTGAGATCGAGAAAGTGGCTGGTCGTCCAGTTACCGAGCGTCGAAGGATCATCGACAATGTCACATTTAAAACAACAATAACTAAGGACAATGACTTGCTCGCCTTGACAGTCAGTGGTGAGAAATTAATAAGCTCTTCGCGTGCCCTCGATGCCATCAAGGGAAAATACAATGGGGAATTGCCAGATCTTTATCCGTTGAAATTCACAGTTTCAATGCCACGGCGGAACATATACACGGAGGACAACTTTTATCGTAAGTAATCTGATCAGTTTATAGTCGTTGATATGATAAAATACCTGGTGTAAAATTTTAGCGATTGGCCGCGAAATAAGTTGTTCTCATCCGCATACAATTTTAACGTTTTTCGACAAAAATATTGTTAATAATGTGCATGGCTCCGAAGTGACGACAACTCAATTCCATGGACGTACTTTGCTCAAAGCTTTTGTTGCGGCTGTAACCCGAGCTAAGCAGTTGTACGGCGTTTCATTCAACGGAGACATTCAGAAACCGATTGTTGTGCAATGCGCTCAGACGGACGGAAGAGTCTTTCACTTTGGGGTGTTCCAACTGAACACACTTAATCTAAACTCCAACAGCACCACTAAAAACTATTGGTTCCATCGAGACAGTGTGGAATTGTTTACGGATTGTTGCTACAAAACTGGCAGACCACACCTAGATGGATTCAACACTGAACCTTTTCGTATTTTAAGCGCATTTTATCAAAATGCATAATTTTTTTAATAAAATTCAATTAAATTAATATATGTTGGATAGTAATTTCTTAGTTGTGTATGATCTAGTCCTGGTAACTAAAAATAGCATAATTAAAACCAAAATCTATTTGCCAAAAATGGTTCAGAAAAAAGTTTCAGGTATCAGGAATCAACAATTGGTTCAATGTTTAGAGAAAGCATGAATGCAAGAATTCTAATTTGATAAATATTTTACTTATATTCATCTGATCCATTCATTAAGTGGAAATTTGTCTACTTATCATGTTTTAAAGATAAGCTCATACTTTTTTTTTTAGATAATACTTATTAGCATAATTAAAAAAAGCTATATATATAGTGCATAATGTGGTGCATAGTCTTCGAGTATAAATTTAATATTGCCTAATTTGTATGATTTATTGTTGTTCAAGTCATGTACAAATTTACAGTACAACTTTTGACAACTTTTTGGGTCAGTTAATCAATTTCTTTCTGTTGCATACACGGAAATTATTTAAAAAAAAAACGTTGCCAATAGCAACATGAGTCACGCAAGTTGTTTTGCATCGATATATTGGGTTGCGATAAACGCAGTTACCAATTCATTGACGAAAGTTAAATTGCCTTGTACAAGAAAACCATACAATGAAAATTTAAACAGTGAGCATGCAATAAAAGTCAGTAATATGAGCAGCAAGGCACAGATACATGCACAAAACAATTCCAACTCCAACTCCAACAACAGCGCAACCTCGTTGGGAAATAATGAGACCACAAGTGAAGACCAAAAAACCGTTTTGACAGCCAACAGTCGAAGTGCGGCTTCAATCAGGTAAGTTGGCTTAACCAACATATTTAAATACATATATAGCCTGTTTCTATGTAAACTATCCCAGCAGAATAATATCTGTTTGTTTGTTAAGTAATAATTTGACATAAGATAACTTTTCATAGTTGTTAGACTAATTTTGTGTTTTGTAACTTTATTATATTCTGATATCGAAGGCCCCAAAACTTACAATTCACATTTCTCTTTCAATTTAAGAGCTAAATAATTACAAAGGTAAAAAGGATAGATTATTGAAACATTCCTCATAGATCTGTATTTCATGGCTAAACATATTATTGTATTACTTGTGGCATTAGATAATTTTGAAGTCTGTAATGCCCAATATAATTTAAGGTTTTAATATTAATATTTATTAGGTCATTATTAGATTCGTATAATTGACTAAAAAAATGATTAAAAATATCTTACTAAAAACAAATTGGTAAATGTAAATGTAATAAATAGATTTTATGGCCTTAAATTTTTGTTATTGTTATCCTTTAACTTAAAACATTTAAATAATCAGCAGATTATTAAGTTATTATAGATTATACGTCGACCGTATTTAGGTGCACAACTGAGCTAATTAAATACTAGCTTATACGTTATGATGGTCAATTAATAAATAAAATTTGATTTAAATATATTTAGAGCAAAAAGTAGTTGGAAACGCATGAAAGAACTGGCTACTGAAAAGGAAAAGGACAATGACTCCAAGCGACCTCCATGGCGAGCTGTCAGCGTTTCAACTCTTGCCAAGCCGGACAAAAATGCATTGCTCCGAGCAAAATTGCTTGATGCTTCTAGGTGTGTTCATAAATTACAATTGATTTATTATAACACAATCAGATTTATTTGATTTTCAGACGCTTGAGAGCTGGCAAGACCAATGTAGCATTGCAAACAGACTTTGAGCCCACGAAATTATTGAAAGAAGCCTCGGTCGATGTGCAGTGCGATTTAATTTTACTGAAGGATGTTGGAATTTTAACGGATGGACAGTACTCCATTAAAAAGGATGGTTACGATCAATGTACAATCGATAGCTTAAATATACCTATTACCTTTGGACTAACTCGTCTTTCTTGCAGACGTATTACACTATTCCACATCACAAATGACCGATGCCATCGATACGGCTGATGTCTCAACCCAAACACTCTTACCAAATGCTGTCAATGAAGCCATAAACCCGTGTCCACTTGACTTTAAGCATTATATACCAGGTGACACAGCCGAGAGTGAGATGCCAATACACTCTAATATTAGGAAGTTTTATCCAACTTTGGCATCGTGGCATTTTGACGATGACGTGGTCGAAATGGAAGCCTTAAAACATTTCATTCCATACACCATTGAGCCTCATAAGCCGTGGCGCAGTTTTACCCCTATTCCATTTCAGCTCAGCGGGAATTCCCTAGTCGGGAGACAGACAATTGATTGGTATGCCCTGCTCCAGTCAATTGATGACTTGGTGCGAGAATCAAATAATTTAATGGACAGACTAGAAGCGATAATGCAAGACAAGAACTCACATCGCAAAAGTGTGCTTAAGACTTTGGATCATATACAAAAAATGGATTCACCCGATTTCGTATTTCCTTCTGAGCACTGGCTGCCGATAATCGAAAAACAGGAAATGCAACTGCAATTATTACTTGACTCCAATTAAATTCAAAACACATCATAAATAAAACTGCATATCATAAATACAACATGAGTATTCAATTTTCAATGCGGGTCAAAGTCAATTAAAAATTATTTACATTTATGACTACTTTATCAACTTATTAAGTTTAGCAGCTAAGTTAAAGTAAAGAGTTCTTAAAGATCGGTAAATAAAATATAATTTTTGTATTATTGAGATTTAATAACATTTAATATTTCCGCTTTACAAGTCAAAATGATAATTTGTGATAACTTTTCATAACATGAATGTAAACCTACATTCTTATGCAATGTATAAACTTATGATTCTGTATTAGAACCTGTCGGTTTTAACTTTGTTTGCTTATGCTTCTTGGGCAATAATTTCATAAGAACGTTTGTGGCCGATTTACTATCCAATGGACAAGAAACGTAAATCTCTTCGCAAGGTTTGTCGTTTATTTCCTTTCCATGCTCCAATGCTTCTTTAATTGCAGTACCGTCCAATAGATAGTCCACAAGTGAGTTTCTGCAAAAATGTAACAAATAAAAAATACTACAGAATATTGTTGAACGATTTCAATTTAACTATTTAAATTAAATTTTAAAAAGTAAAAGAAATATGAACTTATAAGCCATATAGGTATGTGAAATATGTTTGCTTTAGTTGTTCCAAATGAATTCGTCTGATATTATAAACAATTTAATTTTAGCTAAATGTTTCAACCACTCACTATGCAAATAAGTAAACAAATATTGCATTTTTGAACTTACCCAGACAACATGTGAATGAATTCATCCATTTGATCCGATATTCCAGTTTTTATATTGCTCTCGGTGGAACGCACATAGCCGCAAACGGCACGTTGCATGCAACTTGTTGAGTCGATGTTGTTTTGGCCGAGCACAGTGTCAATTTTATTTATCATGCTGCTCAGGGACGCTAAATCGTTATCATCCTCGCCTTAAGACACATGCAGATTTTTTTTTTTAATAAATAAAATAATAATAGACTTTTTTATTGCACTCACTGCGCCCATAGCCTCCGTAACCACCATGAAAAGCAGACAGTATTTTGGGTATGAGGATGATGGCTCCTATGCCAACGAGGGTGCCCAATACGACCCCACCCAGATCTAGTTTAATGGGATTATACGCAGAAAGTCCTGTGCTACTCGGGTAACCCTATCAAACAATAATATATAATTATTATTGTTTATTTAAATTTTTATTAAACATACGTTTAATGAACCATATCCTGTAGTGTAGCCCAGTCGTTCTAGTCTATCTTTAGTTGATGCCGTTTCCAGCTCCTTTAACTGAGTTTTGTTTTCGGTTTGATATGCTCGATTCCACTGCGAATTCTCTGTGTATGCCCTAAAAATAATATTATGATTTTATATTTACATTAACATAATTGATGTATTACCAGGAACTTTTCTAAATTGGTTAGATCCATAAAATGTTAACATATCATTAAATAAAATTCTTAATATTTTTAAATATGTGATTATTCGATCTTAAAGCTATTTTAATAGATTTTATTTTGTTTTCATATATATACATTTTCAATATACCAAAATAAATTATTTAAAAAAACCCAGGAAATTAGTTGGGTTGATGACGAGAAAGCATTGTCCGAATTGAAACAAATATTATTTAGCCTACGTACTCATATTGGCCATGATTTCTTTTACTGTCCTACAATCTTTCAAAACTTTGAATATTTTAAATTAGTTGTTCATGGTTTGGTGACATCTATGCATTACTTTTATGAATTTTATGCATTACTCAAGAATTCAAATAAATAATACAAAAAAATATATATGTGACCTGCACCAAACCAAAATTTTTGTATTAAATTGTTCTATAGTTCTTGAAATTTTTTTTTTTTTTAAATATACATTAATAAATTTAACTCTGGTCGTGCTAATATTCTTATTAAAAACTTACTTTGGTTTGTTTTCAAATTTTGGAATCGCTTCACAGAAGCCTGACAGATGCAATATGCCAATTATATAAAAGAGGATCAGGTATTTAATATCCATTTTATTGTCACGAATCCTTAATCCTTGCTTTGTGTGTATATCAATTTTGTCAATGCGCTGCGACACTAAATATCAAACTAATAGTTTTGGTTTTTGCACACTCATATTTATATGCGCAGAACGACACCGATTTTGTCTCATGCGTTACTTTAATATTCCAGCAATTTGTTCAAATTATAAATCGTCAAGCAAGTAGCAGCTATTACTCGCTCCATGCCGATGTGTACAAAAATAGGCATTTTACTATGGACTCATACAAAGTAAAAACATGAAGAAAATCGCTGTAGCACAACGAGAAACTATTACATCTTACACTTGCATACTTATGAACACAAATGAATATGGGAAAATAAGTTTTTATCAAATTTACTTGTTAACTTCGTGCGCAATTCACTCAATTATTTCGCAAAAGCATTGCAGAAAGCGACATTAAATTACAAGATACTTAAGTGTGAGTTGGTGTGGCTATAACCAAAAAACCCCAGTCTGTGACTGTAACTGCGACTGCGACTCTGCGATGGTAATATGTGGAAGTTTTTGCACCCGTAACTTGGATAATCTTCGCATGCACTCGACCAAGAAATTTCTGGTATTAAGTCACTGTCTGTTACGCTAGAGGATTTTCAACTGCCATTTGCCTTTGTACATTCGATTTTATTTGAAATATTTACAAATCAGGCACTTTCAAAATCCCAACAGTTTTCAATTCAAAAATCCAAATTACCTTTTACTATCAAAAATCAATATTTTTTTTATTGACTTTATGAATACAATTGAAATTCGAAATTAAAATAAAAGATGGCGTGACAAATTGTTCCAACAAATTGGGCCAAATAAATGTCCAGATAATGTCCACTTGCCATAAGATAAGGACATATTCATAAAATATTGGAGTATACCTAATTTCAAGGTGCCTTCACTTTCATTTTAATGTCACATAATTATATTTTTAGATTTCTATGCATTTAATGTCAGATCTCACTTTTAAAACGGAAAATAAATATTCTAACCATTAAAAAATAAAACAAAATTCTAAACTAAAATGAATGTTTAAAAAATGGTTTTTGACTTAGAGCAGATACATTGTAATCCACTATCTAGGTATGTATATGTTTGTAAGTGGGTTTCAGTTCTAAAAGTGTATATTTTATTTAGTACATCATCTAGTAGTAACACAATTTTTTGCGACAAAAACTACAACAGAGGTGGTCAGTGTGCTCATCATTTTTTGACTGATTTCACTTATTCAATATTTAAGAGGGTTTGTCATAAAATAATCAAAAACTTAAATCGAAAGCAATGCCGAGAAAAGTATTCAATATTCGACGGTGGCAATAGCATTTACCCCCGATGGCCTGATAAGCAAATTGGTAAGGTTATAATAACATATTTAAAGCATTTAATATAGTTTGATACAATTTTGAGATGGAAGTGTGCATAAAAATTGTTATACCGATGGTAATACCGATTACAATAAAGATCTCTCAAAGCGAGAAAAATCGAAAGGGAGATTCAGCAAAACGAAGGGAAAAGATATGCTAAATGAATCTTCACCAACAATTAACAAAGGAATAAGAAAAGAACGCGATGGAAAAAAGGTTGGCGATGACGCAGAAACCGGTAAAAAATCGAGTAAGCGCTTCAGCAAAATGAATGAAGAAAAATTAAAATTAGGAAAAGTTCTTGATGAAAAAAATAAGGATGGTGATAATATGAAAACCGATACAAAGTCGAGTAAGCTAGGCACTAAAACGAAGGCAGAAGGTACAGTAAAGGATTCATTACCAAAATCGGAAAAAGGAAAGGAAACAGGACACGATGAGAAAAATCAAGAAGGCAGAAAGGATGTCGATGATGCGGAAACCGATAAAAAATTGAGTAAGAGAGGCACTAAAACGAAGGGAGAATCTTTATCAAAATCCAAAGAAGGAAAGGGGAAAGGGCACGACGAGAAAAATTCAGTAGGCAAAAATGTGGATGTGGATGATGTGGAAACCCATAAAAAATCGATTAAGCGCATAAGTGAAAAAAAGGGCAAAGAAAAAAGGGGAAGTGCTAAAACCAAAAATAGAAAGCTGCTTTCTGTTGATGAAACTAATGAAGGAAGTGAAAAAGCACATATGTCCAAAGGTAAACCGGAAGGTGAAAAACGCAGTGGATCAAAAGCTAGGAAAAGCAAGAAAGGAAAAGGCGGCACAAGGCCATCGACAAGTAATCGTTCAATAAATGGGAAATCGAACATATCTAAGGTCCCGAAGGTTGTAAAGGGATCAGTATCAAGCAGAAATAGTTTGAATACACGGAAGGAACCGTATCGTGGTGCTGAAGTTCGCTTCTGTGACGTTCTTCGCATTAAGATGGAGCATCGCGATCTTTCACGACAGTAAGTAAAACCAAATAATGAAATAAGTTTGAACTTTAAATACATTCACTAATTTTAGAATGGCGTGCTGCAATGCATACATGCCCTGTTTGCCTCATCCTTGTATGCCGTGTGCACCTCGGGTTTGTTGAGTCACTAGCAAGTCCTGAACGTTCATTTTGTAATTCCCATTAGGCACCACGTTGACGTTCTACGTGCTCAATTGCAAGGTAGAATCCGTTTTAAATTCCTTATATTAAAATGTCGGGAGTCCGACTTTGAAAATTCAGTTTATGTTTGCTTCTGTTAAGAATAGTTTACCATATTCTGTGCGTTCTTCTGATCATAGGTGAATTCTCTTTTCTGACTGCAACTGAAGAACAGAGCAGAGAATGTTCATATTAATTAAACTTAATTGAAATGTGAATTACTCAGACATGCGCTTCTTTTGGAGGTGCTCGGGGTGTTCGTAAAATCAGTTTTTTCAATTGTTCCTTTTATGTCTTATGTGACTCGGAGAAAGCAGGACCTAGTTGGACAGTTATCCAACAGCGAATCAGAGGCAAATTAGATTTCAACAGGTCGTGGGACGCATACCGTGAAGGCTTTGGTTCCCTTGATGGCGACTTATTTTTTGGCTTGGAGAAGATCCATCTCTTGACGAGCAGCCAGCGAATAAATTGTCAGCCAGCCATGAATTGCTTATATATCTACATGGATTTTTTTTTGGATTTAGTTTGAATTTCAGTCAGAAAAGTCAAAATCCTTATGCGCCCAACCAAAATATAATTATGATGAAAATATAAACAGAATCGAATGCACCAATTATAAATAAAATTATATGAATTTTCAAGTAAATAAATTATGACGTCTTATTTGTTTATTTTTATTTACAAACCTGAAAATGAAGTCAACGGTTTGCCACAACGAATATAACATAGATACATACACATAATTATATATATATATACTCGTATGTATCCAAAATCCATATACTTATTTGCTGACATAGTGACAGAGGATTGTTCGGACAGACTTCCGTGGCTTAATCGACTCGGCTTCTGTTGCTGATCAAGGATATATATAAAGTTTATTGGCTAAAATTCTGTTTCCATGTGCCGGCATTTGTTGTTATTAGAATATACATTTTAAATGAAAAACAAAAAAAACAGTATTTGTGTGACCCCACTTGTATAATAATCAAAATTATTTTTTGTATTCGTGTTGAGTTTGCTGATAATGGAGTACCATTATCGCCATTGACCTATACTCAGAGAAACTTGACCTGTGCATGTGTCGCTTCTCAATGCTATAAAAAGCGGAGATTCCGGCTTTGAACATTCAGTCTACATCTGATTCTATTAAGTACAGACCATAGCAGAAAAAGATGAAAATAAATTTACTTCTACATACGTCTGTTGCTGAACAAAGGAGAATCCCCCAGAGTAAATTCAGCTACCGGAAATAAGGTGAGCAAATAAGTCTTTAATATATTTGAAAAGCGACATGTTCTTATTTAATATTTATCAGACTTCGCCAGCATTGAGACTTTTAAAAGTACAACTAGAAAGCAATGAAGGATTCATTAAGAATTGGGAAATAAAAACTTAAAGACGAATCCAATAGGGCATTAAGAGAGCAGATTAATAATTGATTGATAGAACTAATCAGCAGTAAGGACAGTAAATTAAAGCTGCAGGAAAAGTTAGTTCAGAAACATGTATATGAAATCATCATTCAGAATCTGATAGATCAAATAATGAGCAAGCTAGATAATAATAAAATAGCAAGTGAGGACACTGAAATCAAGGAGCTGCAGAAGAAACTAGCTGATCAAAACGAATATAACGCCATTATTAAGAAAAATTAGATAGATTTATATAAGAACAACAATGTCACTTTGCAATCAATCAAGAATTAATTAAATAATCAATATTTTCAGGATTTGGAGGAATTTCAAAGTGCTGCAATCTCTCAACAAAAATATCAAATCGAAATCTATTAAGCAGGTGCTTCAAAATCTGTTGCACAAATATAATAATTTTGATGAACAATAGACCGAAGAACTATCCAATTTAAATGACACTCTACAAGATCAAATTAATCTAATTGATCGAATTTAAAAGACAGTTGGAAGAACATAAATAAAGCATTGAACAAAAGAATCAAGAATTAAGCAAATTACAAAACGATTTCAACTTAAGGGACTCAACAGTTGGTTGCTCCAACTTTAACGATACATTGGGTGTTCGCAAGATCCATACAATGAATCGGTGTATGGATCTTACGAACACCCACTGTATCATTAAAGTTAGAGCAAGCAATTGTTGAGTCCCTTAAGTTGAAATCGCTTTGTAAATTGGATAATTCTTGATTCTTTTGTTTGGCTCTTTTTGTGTATTGAAGAGAGCAGGTTCTGGATGGACAGTTCTCACGCATACCGTCAAGGCTTTGGTACCTCGATTGACGTCTTCTTCGAAAAATATCATTCAACCGAATAAAAGCATATTTGGGGATAAAAATGTTCAAAAAATTAAAATATTTATACGACCATCATCAATATACAAATTATGAATTACAAATAAAATTATAGAAGTTGTATCAAATTTTATGCATTTCTATCTATTTCCGCTCTCAGAAGTATAACTATATAAACACCTAAATCTATTTAATTATTAACCAAAATTAATTAATAAATTTATGACTAAACTCTACAAAATAATAAGAGTTCGTTGAATACGGTTTAGATGTGTTAATAGTAAAGATAACACATAAACTTAAAGAGAATCGATAAAACCTATCGGTTAGCCAAAAACTAGAAGCATATTTCGGTACGTGATGTTTAGAAATGTATTTTTACTTCTTCCATATTTTTTGATGCTCTGAATCTTGTACATACATTTGTTGAAAATATAGAACCCAGTTTCGCGCAGTGATCAAGTACACCAATATATGCGTATATTTTTTTTTTTTGCTCTCTCTGCATTAGAGAAAATTTGTAAATACTGCTAGCAGATTTGTTAGCGAACTTGAGCGAAAAAATACAGTCAATCTCTAAATTGAATTATACCTGAGTCTTAGCGATCTCTAAGAATTTCTGCGTCAAAATGTTATGACTTGTGCTACACACAGTGGGATTCATTTATATTTATTTTGTAACAGCATTGAAAAGTTTAAAAAAGCATTGCATTTTCTTGAAATTTATGAATATATATAATTTGATGGATATTAACACATCCAAAAGATAGAAACTGTCGCAAAATATTTTTTACATCGCGTTCTCAAATTTTCCGTGCAGATCCCAATTGAAGCTGACACAAAACCGAAAATCAGCTAATCTAGCATTATTATTCAAATTTTTAACTGGCGAATTGCCCAAACGAGTATTAAAAACAAAAAACCTTCTTTTTGTTTTTCTTATGTGTATGTATGTTTGTATGTATTAGCTATGTACAGTGCTGATCATTTAAATAGGTTAAATATTTTTGTTAAGTAAGTGGAAAATGTATTTTGATGAATACAAGTGGTTTCCTTGGAAAAGAAGAGGAAAGCTAAATATATATATATATATATATGTTATATTTTTGTAATAATCATTAGCTGAAATTTAAAATTCGCGAAAAATGAGAAGAAATTCCTTTAAGGCAAAAAGATTTTTTTGTCTTTTGTGGTAATAAATAAAATTAACCAACATATATTTTTTTCTAAAAATTTTGTTAAAAGGATTGTTATTTATTTTAATTATATATTTCGAGTGCTATTTTTTCTTCTCTGCTCTAAATATTTTGGTTTAATTTTTAAGCTATATTAGATTTATATAAATTTTAAGGTTCAATGATAAAAACTATATAAAAACTATAAAATATATTCATAAAAAAAACAAATGATTTTTGTGCACTTTAAGGAAGTTAAATTATTTTATAATAGCTGCTTAGGTACTGAAACAAAAGAGTCATATATATTTTAAACTCAAACGACAAATGTTTGAACTGCCGAAAAATGTGTGCCAAGTGTTTACACATCACAGCATGATAATCAGTTAGTGGCAAATACAAGATGTATTGCGTATCTACAGTGGAATAATTTTGTTAAAATGTATAATTACATAAGCTTCGTACATACATATCCATATGTATTCTCATGGAGACGCCAGCTATACAAATTTTAAGGTCAACATTTTTGGTTTATTTTCATTGACACTCTTTAAGGTTAATGTCATAAAAATAAAATCTTTCTGTCTTGTTTTTATTTATGTGTTTAGATTTGTCGCATATAAGTATGAGTATACCAAATGTACACATATAAACATTATGGGTATGAATTTTAAAATGTATCATCCTTGTCTAAATATACGTATATTTTTGTCTCAATAGGAATCTACAAATATATATATATGTGATACATAAGCAATAATAAGTCTTTGTAAATGTAGCCGAGCAAAAAATATCCTTAAAAAATAAAATATTTGTCTCCTTTCACATGATACACAATATCTGGAATCAAAAGTTCTTGCTTGTAAACTGAATTTAACTGGCATTGAGTACAAAATCAATAAACTGTTTTTATATTTTCCAACTTATCAAATATTTTAATATGACACTTTTAATGGTCAATCTAAAAATAAAAGCAACTGTCACAGGTTGTGAGAAACCAATTAAATATTCAATGAAAATAATAAGTAAACATTTTGCTAAGAGTGAAATGAGAGTAAAAGTAAATCTATTGCTAAGAAAGAGATGAAAGTAAAATGTAAATTATATAATGTCATTATGAATTTCGTCAGGAACAGTTTTTCTTGGGTATAATGAGTGTGACTCATTCATTAATGAAATATAACGAAAAATATGTTCCTAGTATTGATTTAGGGTTTGCAAGTTTACTCTGCTGTGTAATACTCGAGTTTGGTACTTCGGTACACATATATAATAATATAATTTTAGTAAGTAACGGAAATTTAACTGTGTCTACAGGGTATTTTCTCAGATGTTCACTGTGTAAACTGATCAATAATTCTATTTGTTGAGTGTTTATCGAGCATGAATCTTTACTAAATGAGTAATTGCATATTTATATACCGAACGTTGTTTTTTTTAATTTGTTTGTATCTGGATTTACAATAATATGTTTATAAATAAATTTATGTAGGCGGACAGTGAATCCATCCCCCGCATCCTGCTTACGCCCTTAAATATACATAGATATGAGGTGGCGAGAAACACATTGTATGTATATATCGATGAATATTTATATACATCATAAATAACAAAAAAAAACACATAATTTAGCTATAATTAAAATTATTTCTAAATACAGGTAAATGAAATGAAAATATAAAAGTGTATATTAATTGTACAAAAAAAAATATAAGTGTGTAAATCTAAAAGTATCTATATATATGCAATTATTTGTGTGCAAAGATGCATACACATTATGTATTAGTGTGTGTGTGTGCAAAAAGAACAACAAAAAAATTATAAGCATGTTTGTTCAAATGTAAAAAGAGACAGCGCGCTCTTAGTGACATGAGAGATTTAAATTTTTGTTATTCCAAAAATAAATTTATTTGAAATCATAGAAAAAGAGAATAAGGCAGAGCGAAGGCTATTCAATAAAATCAAAATTGTTGGCATTTAAAAATTATAAGAAACTGTTCCATGCAGTGAGCTGACAGAACAATTCGATCGGGCGTCAAGTGAAGAACACGAAAATTCGAGAAATTCAAATCGATAATAACGAATAAGTGATTTAATTTTCAACGAATTTAAAAAAAAAAATTAACACTCAAAATGGTTTACGAAAGTGGATTTACAACCCGTAGAACTTACAGCTCCAGACCGGTGACTACATCGTACGCCGTGACGGTAAGTTTTGCAATTGTTGAGGAACGCAACGAATAAGTTACAATTATAAGAAATGTGTGTGGATTTCGATTTATAAAATCTGTGAAATTAATCTGCGTGTCGAAAATTGAATTGTTGAACACAAATTTGCATAATAATGTGCAGAGCGAAACACGCGGCAGATAAGTTTGACACTTTATGAAAAGGATTCCACTAAAAACGTTGTTTACATCCTGTGTACTTTTTTGTTTAAGCGCTTGTACCCAACTTGCTGTATTCCATAATATCAATATCATTTTCTAAAGGTGCAAACAGTTTATGAAATTGAAACACGTTTGAGCGCAGAAGTAACTTACATTTTAGTGAAAATGAATGTCTCACATATGAATATCGTATCAGTATTTAAAAAAAGTTGTTTAATTGAAAAAAACAAAATAAAAATAAATGTTATAAAATATATTTTTGCTTATACATATACGGATGTGCATGCCTTAATCTGTTCATAAGTTCATACATACTAATTAATTTTTTAAATATTGGAAATAAATACATTTTCTGTGAATCTATAATAATTATGCATAATAAGTAGATCAGGGGTGTATATGTATATAGTTTTTTAATTGTGTTATGATTATTGTGTGCAGTTTGCAAAATAATGTCAGTTTTCTCGATATTTTTTCTTTAAGCCTACTAAATATTCAAAATTATATTTGTTTTTCGCTGTTTTAAAGCATTTATGTGTGTATGTAGACTAACATCCGGCCCACTCACTAACTATAAACAAGTACGAGGTGTACACACACACACACACACACACACAGCTTGTATTTGTGTTTCTGTGTGTGCCTAACAAATATATGTACATACGTATCTCAACATCTCTTTGAGATATATATATATATATATATGTGCAATTAGCTGTAAGATTGGCAAAATCAAATTGTTTCTGAGTGTTTTTCTCTTAAGTATACGCGTTGCCTTGATTCGACTGCTGCGAAAATATTCCAAGGTTATGCACATTTTCTCTGTGGTTATAATTTCTAAAATTTGTATTTGTACGCTTTCTCATCTATGAGATTCGGCCAACATTATTGGCAAACCAAAAAGCGAAAAGCTTTTCTGCTCTCAAATTCCAAATATAGAGTTTTATATATGTATATTCACATTTGTGTATGTATGTATGTATCTATATATGTATTTAGAAATGTATGTATTTATGTATGTACACATATGAATTTATTTTGTAAACATATATGTAAATGTGTATATTTTTAACTGGACTACTACATCAACGCCTGTTTTAATATTTCAGTTTATTGTGTACATTTCTAAAATATTTTTTCCCTTGTTATTTCTCTTTTTTCACATATTCTGCATACATGTACAAATGAAAGTACATATACAAACACACACATATGTGTAATATAAGCTGTTTGCATATTTCGGTTTTTGGCTGATCTAAAAATACTTTTACAATTTCCAAAATACATTCAAAGAAACATTTTTTTGTGAGATTTTTAGAAATATGCGCTAAAATATAATAAACAGATAGGATAGATTGTTAAATTTATGAATTTTTTAAATGGCTGTCAACATCCATTTGCACAAAAATCGTGGGATTTAGATTTTTAGCTTCTTAGCCATGCTCGGATATAGAAATGAAAACAATTATGTATTGCTTGGTGACCAATTAATAGCTGTTAAATATTGAATTAGGATTAAAAATAAAAATACACTTTTAACTAAACTGTACAAATAAATATTCATATAACATTTCACTTAACACCTCGTCGGACCTCCTTAAATGAACTGACTGTAAATAGTACACTTAATGCAAAAACCAACCAAGGAGCACAGCACCTATGTAAATATATATATAAATAAAAATCAACCTGGCTTGTTAACTCTCCATATTCGTGCTGTGAATATTTGCATGTAAGAAACCACATTATAAAGATAAATAGATGCACATACATTAAATGCCATGGACCAAATGTCCATATGTAAATACGCCAATGCCAAATGCACCGATGATTTTTGGGTATCCCAGCCGTTGCCCAGTCCGCACGCCGTTCTGCAAATCTAACAGCGTAAACTTGGCCTTTTCAAAATTAAAAACCCACATATGTGACATTCTGGGCATTGCAGAAAACAAACAGACCACCAATTGACTGGGAGAAAGTTCCTTATGTGCCAAGACCATCACTCATCTCCGATCCGGTGACTGCATTCGGAGTGCGTCGGTCGGACTATGAGCAGCGCAAGCGATCAATACTCGATCCAATTAATCGAGCCGCAATCAAACCAAACTATAAGATCGCCTATGAGCCCATTGAGCCATATGTGTCCACTCGGGACAAGAATCGATCGCGCATCCTAAGCATGGTCCGCCAGCACATCGATACTGTGGAGGCCGGTGGCAATACCGCTGCCCGCACCGGGCGAGACTCACTCGATTTACAGCTGCCCCGCGTGCATCGTGCCGTCTCCGAGAGTCTGCCGGTGCGCCGAGAGACCTATCGCAATGAAAAGTCTGGTGCCATGGTCACAAAGTACTCTTACTAACCCCACTAGAGAGAGAGACAGAAAGAGACAGAGAGAGATATAGTAAGAGAGAGTGAGAGCGGAACTCCGGTCCTTGACGAAATTACATTAATAAAACGAAATTGACACGAATATCTTAGAAATTAAAATTACGAATCATTACACACACACACCTGGCTATAAATACTTGTACAAAATATTGAAAAGTCTACCATACCACATTAAATACGATCTGACATTCTACTCGTTTTGTATCTAATATTTTGGCTTTAATATGTCATAATCTATGCTGTATGAGATATTATGTTTTGTTTATTTTTTTTTATACATGTTCTACACTTAGCCCAATTACGAAACGAACTAAATTGATAAATAGTATTCGAACCTGTTTCAATTTCCATTTGAACACCTAAAACGTTTCTTAATTATTTCTTGTGCACAAATTATTTCGATAAATTGTCATATTCTCATTATATTATAGCATTTTTTCCTCAAGTTGGTTTGGTTTTACGTAAATTGAGTTAATTAAGCTGGCCCCATTTACATTTTAAATACCATTTTTTGGGGTTAATTTCATTGAAATCTATTTGCAAAAGCATTCAGGTCAAAATAAAAAGTGAGGACGGATAATTTCAATGGAAATTTTTAGTGGAACAGCAAGCTGGTTTTTTTTTTGTTTTTTTGTATATAGTTGCTAGTTGCATAACATTTGTATGCTGATCGCCTATTTTCCTTTACAATTCTCACCCCAAATGCATAAATCGGAATTTATAGACTCCACGCTTAGACCTGTGCACGGACAGACCTGGCTCTCATCGCAGTCGCGCCTCATCGGACTATTCGTACACCTCAAAGTCGAGTGTTGAGAAGAGCAGTTACGATTCGAGCAACCCTTATGCCAGGCCGGAACGATCCACATATACGTCCACTGTTGAGAATACATCGCGTAGTGGCCCAGGTGGTGCCTACAATTATAGCACCGAGAGAACCAGCACCACTGGCGCTGGACCCGGTGGTTACAGCTACTCCTCAACCACCTCTGGAAATTTGCCCGGTGGCACCAAATACCGCCACTTCTCATACCATGTCTAAGCGCAAACGATTTAGACAAAAGCAATCGCATAAATGGTTTATATATGGCTCAAATATTAATTTCACTAATCACTCCGCCTAAAATGTTTGATAATTGTTAATAGCAACTAGAAACTACATCTAACCAATCACATATACTTATACAGTTATGTACGTATGAAGTTTTTTGATATTGATATTGATATTGATTGTGTCTATCATCCGAATTGTGTAAATTTTCGAGTTGACTAACATAACTAATTATTAATTTGATTGTTAAATAGATAATATATGTTAATAAGCCAAATCTATCTGATGTATTTACTCCCCATAAATCATTAATAGTTTAAAAGTATTTGTGATACAATAAAATAAATTCACCAAAAAATTCTACCTATAGTTTCATATGTACAAATATATATGTATGCTGCCTCATTTCTCAATTCTGATAATTCCAATTTAAATACGATATTCATATAATCTGACCGATCTATGCTGTTACAACAAATGCAATTGAATCAAATAGTTGGGTTGACTGCAAAAAGTCATCAAAATACAAAAAATTTTAGTTAGACATACAAAAAAAAGGGTATTTTTTTTTTTGGTTTTTTCACAAAACATCAATAAATTAAATTCAATGTTGTATAATTCTATTACAGTATCCGTCTACTCATAATGTGACTCGTGTAAGTATTCGCATTTATTAATTTTGTTGCTCATGTCTTGCTTGTCATCCATCATCTCTTTTCTGACTTTTAAATATACCTGGTCACACTTCAACCACACTTCATCGTCACCTGGAACCATTTGGGTTAGTACATTTATACCATAAATACGTTTCTTTTCACAAAAATCGGAAATAAAGGCAGTTCAAATAGAGATACAATTTACAAATCTTATAAATCTCTTTCCTTATATTTGATTTAAATTTGGAATTTAAGCAAAAAGATTGAACATTTTTATAATTCGACGATCAGATCAATTTCATTTTTTTTTTTACTTTTTCATTTTTTTCAAGTGACTTCTTATATAATTTTTGTAGCGAAAGGTTAGTAAACATTAATAAACATTATATTAAAAATTAACATTTGATTAATCTGCAAAACAAATGGTTGGTTTTATTTCATTTGGTTTGCCCTTGCTGGGAGCTGATCCTCGGAACGAAATCCACATTATAAAATGTCTTAGACATGAGAAAGGGTATAGCGAATTTTGGTTTGGCGGGAGCATTGAAATTTATAGAAACAAAAATAAGTAAATAAAAATAAATATTAAAAATCTATTAATATAAATAATAAAAATACATAATTGTAATTAAAATAAAAATAATTTATTTATAATGAGAGGCACAATTACCATTTCACAGCCTTACATAATTAGACCAAGGTCTTTAAAATATCGCGAATAGCGGCTATGCATAAAAACAGTTTGTTTTTGACTTGCCTTAGTAATACATAATTCATTATCATATAATACTTTTCTTCTCTCGCATTTCTACTTGCATTCCACATAATTTGCGTTTATGTTATATGAAACTAACTTGCGAAACTTGCACAAATATAATAATAGGTATACAAAACGAGCTATCCCATCTACTCGAGTTATTCAATCCCAAGACGTATCGTCAGTGGAACACGTGTTGTAACATCGCCTGTTCGGATTGTTACCTCTCCCAGCCGCGTCTATTCGCGCATTGTCCACTCTCCATCGCCTGTGCGTGTTGTGCGCACGACAACGCGTGTTGTTACATCGCCGGAGAGAACATCCTCCTATACATACACTTCGCCAACGACATACAGCTCGTATAGTCCATCGACCTATTTGCCATCGACCTACTACACTTCGTCCTATATCCCCACCTCGTATACGACATACACACCATCGTATCACTACAATCCCACAACTATTACACGCGTCTATGCCCGCTCGGCATCGCCATCGACACTGAGGATCACTACATCTCCGGTTCGTGTAACTCCCTCATACTTGAAGAGACTCCCTCCAGGATATGGCGCACGGGCCTTAACTAATTACCTCAATACTGAACCCTTTACCGTAAGTTGTGCCCATTTAATATCTAACTTTTGGCTAATGCAGATTAGTGCAAATCGGCATAAGAGCATCAGCGATTATAATATTTTGAAAGTACTGTTTTCTTAACTCAAATAAAAAACATGTTTAGACCTTCTCTGAGGAAACTAGTCGGATTCGCCATCGGGCCCAATCATTGATTCGCGATCTCCACACTCCTGTCGTACGCCGTGCACGAAGCTGCACGCCTTTCCCAGTGACTGGGTAAGTTTTTCACACTCATCATATACATGATAATGGGAAAAATAATTTTATGAATTTATGAAAAGGAGAATGTGAGCAGTTAAAAGAAAGTAGATTTGTGATTTCCGTATCCTTTAACAGCTGTCTTTTTCTGATGAACACATTTCGCCCTTGTTGTTCTCTTGCTCGATCTTATTTATGTGTAAAAGATTTCTTTTAATTCCAGTCGTAATAAAATAATCAGTAGTTAATATAATTTAGAGCTACACCTATTACTTTTGGAGATTAGTTTGGTAGTGTTCTTCATCGGCGGTCGGCATCAAAATTCCGTATAATCCATGTCTTCCTCAGCTTTTATAGAAGGATGCCTGACTACAGCGATTGCCTTCATTTTAAATTTTATAATATTATTTCAGATTACTATAATCAAAGGCTTCATTTGATTAAGGTATTTTATGTAAGAGGCAGCTATTTATTTGAATAAAACATGTTTAATATTCTTTAGTTGGGAGAAATGTTGAATAAGATAAATAGTTAAATAAAATATAATATATATAAATATATATATATACATCAGCAATATTGCTGATAATTTAACACTAGTAAAAATAATATAATCTTGTTTTTAGCTACTCCAATGGCCCAACATCACAATTAGCCCTGGATGCTTATGTGGCACGCATTACAAACCCGGTGCGACACATTGCAAAGGAAGTTCACAATATATCCCACTATCCAAGACCTGCTGTGAAGTATGTTGGTAAGTAATTTGAAGTACATGTTCATATGTTGCCTCTAATACATTTGGATTATGATTGTAAAAATAATAGTAGAGTTAAGGTATTAAGTTGCAACCTGCATTGTCGTCCAAATTGGTATTTAATGCTGTTTTTTGAATATTAAATGATAAGGTAAAAGTCATCTTGCCTCTGTAAGGATATGTGGTGATAGGGCTTATAATATTAGAAGCCCCATGTACGATTCGGACAAAGTTCGAACAGATATTAACCTTTTGTCCTGGTACCTTAGACATCCGACATGGAAGAATGAGAAAAAAAATGTTTCACGTGATGAAGGTAAGTATCGTTCTAAACGATTAATTGATTAACTGATTGATCGATATTTTATACGCTTTTAAACGCTATCTGTATATAGCAACTAGAACCTCGACTTAGACTTTCACTCATGCTCGTTTCACTTAATCATTTATTGGGAACTTTCAATTAATTAAATGAGTAGCACACATTTTAAAAGTTTATTCCATTAATTTTTTCATACGTCAAGAATATAATATACAAAAAAAAACATACAAAAGCTGTACTTGGTTTCATATGCATTTACATAGGATCAATAGTAAATAAATAAATATATTTGTAGAAGCAAACTAAATTCAAACTCTTGTGACTAATGCATTGAACTTTCGCATCCTTATTAGCTTTTGTTCTTTGTATCTTACTAACTTATTATGTTTTATGATTGATTGACTCTTTCCAGTTGAAGCTGTTGAAGTTGAGGCCTAAATGATAATATGCCTGACTTTATAATATGGACATACACACTTTATAATTTTTGAATAAATAAATAAAAAGAAAATGCATTATGTTTGCTATTGTCGAAAAAATCGATATCTTAAAAATAAACAAACGATATCACTAAACTCAGTCGATTTCACATCTAGACTAATGTGCAAGCCCATATTAACTATTTATCACTGACACAAACTAATCAAAAAAAAAAAATAAAAAAATATCTCTGACGATTCGTTTTAAATACTAATTTTTTCAAATACTTACCAACAATCTTAGCACCTCATCGCTCATGTATATTATTTGTTATTTATTATTTATTATTTACAACTATTTCTTACCCAAGTCCAATTTGTATAATAATTATTATTTAACAAATATTGTTGGGCATTTACGCATATGTTCGTTATTTATTGATTTATATAAATTAAAAAAAAAAACTGCCACATATGTCTTTTGAATATGTGTATATTTATAGCTCTGTATTATATTTGATAATGAATGCCATGTATAATGATACCAATTTATATAAATATATGTACTTATATACATACATATACTTTCATTTAAGTACAGATCTTAAAATTTACACCAATGTGTTTAATTAGCAATGGGAAATCAAATGAAAGTTCTTTTTGAAAGTTCTTTTTAGATAAACATTTCAACTGTTTCATGTACATATGATTTGTACAACACAGTTAGCCGAGAAGTTGATTTGACTATGAAGATAATCCATATTTTCTCATTTTTCTAGAATTATTTATGCAATTTAGAACTTCTTAAATACTAATAAAAAATCGTGGAATTATTTATAACACAATCCAAAACTATTTTTTTTAAGGCCAAGTCTTCGATAAAAGTGCTCACTTCTTCCATCAAACCGACAAAAAAAAACGAATTCACAATACTCTAAGAAATAATGAAAATAATAAAAAAAAATGAAGTTCTATATATTTGAAAACTTCTCGAGCAAACTGACCAAATCGGATTGTTACAACAGAGACACCATTATTATAGCTCAAATCCTTCCATAGGAAATATTAAAAGTCTTAATCAAATCCTTTAAAAAAGCGTTCACATTTTGTCTAGATTTCACAGCGAACTTATATGAAAGTATAAATATATATATATATATATATATAGATATGTATGTTTATATTTAAAATATAAACATAGGACAATTAATCATGTGCCTTTATATCTTGAGCGAATTCTAATGACCTTGACCTATATTTTTGATTTGCAGCAGGAAGCGTAATGGGTACACTTTAGTAATACTAAAACATTTGAAAATAAATTTGGCAAGTGTTGACTTCGAATTGATCAGGTGTGATCAAATCTATTTAATCGTTACTATAAATAATTATAATTTATTTGGCATAAATGCTGTTCCCAAACACGTAATCGCACTCGTCCATGCATTCACATTCACAAAAGCATGTTGTTTTTTGAACCATATAAAAAAAGTTTTGCTTTTGAGAAAATTGCACAACTTACTTTCCTACAAACATACCTTGATAATGACATAGTTTCTGAAAGTCTTCAATATATGTATATTTTTTTTACTTGTGACATGTTTATATATGACACTTTTAAAATACAATTAATCTACGTCAAAAAATATGAAGGTCTTGTTTTCATAAATACATACATAAAACGATTAAATACGATAATATTAGAAACCAGCATCGACTCAGTTTAATAATTCTGCATATACAAGAAATAATATATATACCATTTACATATACATATTGTAATATATATAAATATATTTATTTATATATATTTATATATGTGCAAGTTTAACTACGAGCATATGAATTTCATTAAACACTTTTCCTACGTTTTTTCCCTAACAACTGACACAACATACATACTGTCATATTTATCTTTGTTGACACCAAAGCATCTCGAAACCAGTTACTAATATTCATTAATTAAAATACAATTACTATATTATTGGAGTCTTCAAATCTGCAAGTCTGCATTATTGATGTATATGAAATTCTCTACGCAATCACAAATGGTAAGTCATTATATAGCAATAATGTGTATATTTAAATACAGTCACAGTTATACACGAATTATTTATATTAAACTACAAATTTATATTAATTTCGCTAAGTATGATACAAATAATTACTAAGTGAAATATATTCCTAACATTATTCATAACCCGCTTTGGATTTCAGATGCCGAATTGGATCCCAACCGCCCAACGAGAAAATTCTCTGCTCCCAGGCCTCTAGAAGATGCTATCGATCTGGAGTCCAAGGAGAAGCAACGTCTACGTCAGGAACGCCTGATGACCGTCAACGAAGATGATCTTGAAGTGGAGAAGAAACAAGCTCAGTTGGCCGATGAAGCGAAGCTTCGCAAAGAGACGTAAGCCGTTTCGAAATTAATTATAATATAAAAGAAAATAATACTATGTTAAAAATGTTTACAGTGCTCTCAAGGAGAAGAAACAACGGGAGGCCGCTGAAAATGCCCTTAAGGAAGAACAGGCGCGTGTGGCTGAGGCAGCCAAGAAAGCTGCTGCTGCGGAAAAAGCCCGTTTAGCTGAAGAGGCAGCTCAAAGAGCCGCCGAAGAAGAAGCCCAAGTTGCAGCAGAAGCAGCAGCTGCCGCTAAAAAAGCCGAAGAGGAACGTTTAGCTGAAGAGGCCCGTGTTGCCGAGGAAGCAGCACAAAAATTGGCTGAAGAAGCCCGAGCTGCTGAGGCAGCCAGAGCTGCAGAAGAAGCAAGAGCTGCAGAAGAAGCCAGAGCAGCAGCAGAAGCCAAGGCTGCCGAGGAAGCTGCCGCCCAAAAAGCAGAGGAGGAGGCCCGATTGGCTGAAGAGGCAGCTCAAAGGGCAGCGGAAGAGGCTGCTGCACAACAAGCAGAAGAGGAACGCTTGGCTGAGGAGGCCCGCCTAGAAGAGGAGCAGCGATTGCGGGAGCAGGAGTTGAGCCGCCTGGAGGAAATCGAGAGGCAGGCCGAAGAAGACCGTGAAGGCGATATTGCAAGCCAAGCAGCTGAGTTGGCCGAAATCGCCCGTCAAGAGGCTGAACTTGCTGCTCATGAGCTGCAATCGATTCAAAAGGAAAGTAGAGATATTGTTGAGCCAATAATTGATGAGCCATCCACCCCAGTGGAGGATCTTGAACAGGAACCGACCATAGAATTAAATTCGAACATCGAAGATGTTACAGGCCAGTTGGATAACACTGCCGGAGATAGTTTTGTAGAAGACTCTGAAGAAACGGAAGACGACGAAGAATAAGGAATTACATCAATAATCATTTTTGCTGACGACGTCTATAATTATGCTCATTGAAATTAGAAAACTTTTTTATTTTTTGCGAATGAGTTTAATTATTTATAATTTGAACTCTTTATATTTACCATAAAAACAATGTTCTTGTTTTTAATATTGTTTTATAGCATTATTATTGCCAAAGCTTTTCTGAAAACTAACACAGCTAGCTGAAAAACACTTCCTATCAGATTAACATAATAGAAATATGATTGAAATCTTTTATATATTTAAGAAATATATAAATATGATTCAGATTCTCATTTTGAAGTTTTCTTTTTTCATAATCACCTGATATCTTTCAAAATAAAAAAGGTTATCGATAGTTGCACAATTATGAGAAAACGATAGACAATTCTAAAGACGCTTGATCGGAACTTAAAATATAGTTTAGCTGATTAATTAAAATCAAAATTTATTAGTTTATGCAAAAAGAGTAAATATTAAATGTTAACAGTTAACTATAGTAAACTAATATAATACATTAAACTAATAAAAATTTTAAATTATTTTGGGTTTGAAAAGTAACAGCGCTTAAAAAATTCCAGGACACCCATTAAATTATGGATCTTAAAGAATACCTTAACCAGCCAAAAACTTAAGATATACAAAAATTATACAAATAGAGTATTCGTCGAAATCGTAAATTTACATTTACCAGAACTAAGATTTCAGAAATTTACTGGACTCCAGGTCTAAAAAGTGGAGGAAAGTGTTATATCATCGGTATATATCAGCACTCGGAAGAGACTTATCACAGATGAACAGTCATTCATGAAAAACGCGAACAATTAGGGGACATGCTGACTTCCTTCCTTAGAGAAATATTTCAACTTTAAAGAATTTTAATTTTCTATTTATATTTACATGTTTGTTCTAAATTTTAAAACGATTCATTCGGAATTCTTTATTGGCAGACGGTAGACAATTATTAAACATACTAAAAAAAAGAAAGAAGAAAATATATTTAAGTATCATAAAATAAATTACAAATATATGGGATAAATTGGCGGCACTTACAGTGAAATAAACTTTATTTAAAAATTGTAAAACTGCTAACTGAGGATTAACAAAAATTGAAGTCATTACAGATATACATATATATATCGGTATATATCGATAACCCTTTGGTTGCATTTGACGAGTGAGACTCGTTGTCGATATGAATAACCAAAGATAACGAGTCCAACTCGTCATTTGAATTAAAAATATGCGTGGTAACAGTTGATACATGAATAAATATTTGTTTCAACACTTTTTGTTTATGTTTATATGCTTATAAAATAAATGTATTACAATAGATTTAAAAAAATCCAAAAAAAATCGGGATAGGGGCTAATAAATAATCGGCAAATAGACATATAACAGTAAAAAAATTTCTGGTGGAGAACGTAATATTATATTGATAACTGTGATAAATAATTGTTATATACTTTATATACCTGTTGCTGATAAGGTTGGTAAATCTATTTCAGATAAACCGTTTTTATAAACAAGAAAACTCTCAACAGTACATAATGAAAAGTTTATATATCGCATAAGACCCGCCTTATAAAGACATAACTTTAATAATACTTACTAACAAGAACCATTGTAAATAACGCAATTGTTGAGTTGCAAAACGGCAGTAATGTTATTCCAATTAAGTTTGTTGATGCAATAATACCAAATCGTCCCAGTGACATGACCAAGCTTGTTGCTTTTCCCCTAAAATGATATATAGATTTATAATTCTGTGTTATACAGGCAACTTAAAAATAAAAAAAATAATACGCAAATAAAATACTATGCAGATGATTATGTCGTACCTCAAATGTGTTGGCATAAGATCCACTATCGCTCCTATCATAATGGAAATCGATAATCCAGGCAGAAGAATGTAAAGACAAAATAATACTAACACCACTGTGGAGTTAGAAACAACATGTAGTAAAGCTCCACTTAATATCGAAAATATGAGAGCAGCGAACAGAACGTTTTTTCGACCCAGAGGATTTAAAATAGCGCCTTGAATGGCGAATCCCAATAAAAATGAAGCTCCCACTATTATGTTATCAATATAGGTTTTAGTTGATATCTCATCGGAGCACACCTAAAAGTATAACAATATTTTAGATCATTTTATCGACGGAGTAATTTCTTTAACTTACCGCAGTGCTATTTAAAGCCAGATTTAGCTCTTGTTTGCCGTAAGAACCTTCCAATAGTTGACAAACTGTTAAATTAGTATTTTCAGCGCTGGATGAACGATTAACAATTTCTGGAAACCAGAACTGCATACCATTTGAGCTATAAAATAATATTCAAATAAATAAATGTATAAATGTTCACAGGCACGGAAATGTAGTAACATTATCATGAAGAAACCAGGTAACAAACAAATAAATAATACTAAAACAATGTGGTCCATATGAATATCATATATATGTCCGAGTTAATTTAAATAGCGTTAATATGTTCAGTGTTGAAATACGCAACAAAAGTAGAGTGGGACGACTGCAGAAGCTGAAGCTGTGCTATGTCAAGTAAGAAAGGGATGACAGGATATGTGGGTGCTGCAGTTACGATCGACGGATTGCGAATTGTTGAATAAATAATGATTTAATCTTTTATTATGAATAGTTAATTTTTAATCTTACCTGAAAAACAAACAAATCACAGCCACGTTGCACAGTATGAAATTTAAACCGTGCGGCTTATGAAATAGTGGAACTGTGGCACGTGCGATATTTGTTACCATGCCACAACCCTTTTGGTTTTCCAATACGTTTTGTCCGGCTTGTGTTTCGGGTTTCAGGGTAAATTCATTATTTTTAAGCACATGGATTATTGAAAGCCCTCGATTAAATTTACTAATCCAATCCACAGCGTTTACTGCTTGACTTTCTTTATTTTGTGAGAGCAGAAGTTTTGGGCTTTCGGGATAATATATAAGGATTATTCCACCAATAAGACCCGGTAAAAGAGTCGCTAGCATTATTAATCTCCATGGTCGAAAAATAAATTCGCCAACTAAGTGGATTGACCAGTCTGAATATAATATCGCCCAAGCAGTTGCTGCAAATGAAAAAGTTCAGTTTCAATTATTTATCAATATTATTATAATAATCTAATAAAAATTATATTTTTATACAAAACAAGTCTGTTTGATCCCTATTATTATATTAACTTTTATATTTGTGTGTAAACAAGGTTATAAACTATCCTATTTATCGATCGGTAAATATTTGCATTTGTGAGTTTAAGGGGAGTGTCCGAAAAAAATTTTGGGGGTATTTCGTAGAAATTTTCCTTTTTTATTTGGTTCTTAAAAGAATCTAACAGTAATATACCTACAAAATTTGATGGAAACTGCGGAAGATATGGTCATTTCAAATTTTTAAAAATTGCCTTCTATTTGCCCATGACATAATCTGATCTTTGTCTGACGGTGTCGATAAAAGTTGCGTTCATATAGAAGTATATATATGTTACCTTCGGTATCAGAGATATATATAATGATTTCACGCACTTTGACTTATTATATCTATTGTGCTCACCTTGATCGATTGTTACTATAAATATCCAGTTTAGATGTGGCTTTTAAGTCTACAATGTCCTGTTAGAAGACCAGAAAGTATCCTAAGTCTATTTCTACTCATCGATATTACTTGCTTAAGTCTTAATTAAGCTGCTGTTAATTTTTGTGTCGCATTGAATAGTAACTTAATCAATCGCTGCTCTTAGTATTATTGAATTGTAGTGTATAAATTACCTGGGACATAAATTGCGGCCACACTGACAAACATCGTTGAATAGTTAATCGTAACTGCGCGATGCCGGGGTATATTGAATTCACTCAAATACGGATAAAGTCCAGCTGACACACCGCCAAGACTATGAGAGATAAATATGCATTGTTATATATAGGTTATAGATTTAATTGGTTAGCTTATAGGGAGCGGTTGTGGGTGTGAGTATGAAAAAAGTTGGCAGTAATATATTAATAGTTAACTATTTTAATTATGGCCGTGGTTTTTGTTCAAATTTATTTCACTGGTTTAGTTTATGATTAATAGTTTCGCTTATACGACTCTATCGACTCTAATCAATTTGTGAGACTAGTAAAAATGTTGGAAGTCAAGGGTTAATAGGAACAGAGGGGCAGAAAGATCAGCATAAATAATGATGCAAATTAAATACTGAGAATTTAATTTTACAATTAACATATCAACTAATAAAATTACTTGACATAATATTCATCAATTACAAATTTATGAAAATAAATTGAAAACATGAAATTTATGAATTTGCATATTAACAATCCAGAATCAAATCAAATGCCAAAAGATTTGTATTTAAAAAAAAACCTCGGAATTATGATATTAGCAGTGGTTGCAATTTGCTTAATTAAATTAATTATATGCAGACAAATATATATATATAAATTGTAATCAAAATTCTTAAACTTATGAAGCACAAAGTCCCTAAACTGGAATCGCCGGTGGGTTAATTGGTCTGTGCAATTAGATTTCATAAATTCGTAAGTCGAATTGTGTTAAATATATTTTATCATAAAAGTGTCTTACCTGATCCCACAGAGGAAGTTAATTATGTTGAATAACCAAACGCTTTTAACGAACATGAGAATAATCAGAAGGGCGCTAGAAATAAATGCTCCGCATAGTAAAACTTTACGTCGGCCGATGACGTCACTGATATATCCCCATATGTAGTTTGATATGCAAATACCTTTAAATATATAATATTAACTTGCTTATTAATTATTAAATATATTAGAAAGACCAATTAATAGTTACTTGTTATTTTATATCTTTCCATTATATGAATTGACTTAAATAATCGTAACTTATATATTTAAAACTTTATTTAGATCTTTGTTGTCAAAAATCGAAGCCTTGTCAGTTTATATATGAGAAATATTTAAATATTATTGTTGACTAACAAATGGTTTTCGATAGATCATTTATTGATAAGAAGTTGAGCTGCCTTTGGAGCCAAAAATATGCAAATGTGTTTTTTCACAGCTCAATAATTGATTCATGATGTGATAAAGAATTGATAGCTGAGCAATAAATGCCATGAATGAAAACAACAAAACTGACATTTAATCTGTTTTACGGGTTTTTATGACCACCCTAAACATTTGTATACAAATTATGTGGTTTAAGATATTTTCTTTCATACGTAACACAACTAATATTATGAAGCATAAGCGTAACTAGATATGGCCAGAGGAAGTCTCTCCGCACCCCTCCCGCACATTTAAGCAATTACAATTAATACCGAGCAATGAGTAGATCGCAAAAGTTGTTATATGTAAATGTGGAAAACTGGTGTTGTATGTAAATTAAATCACGACTCACCTGCAACAGATGCTGCCATCATGAGACCCTTCTCGGCTTCTGTTGTTTTAAACTCGCATTGGGATGCGATTACAATTATTCCCAGTGATTGTTGGGCAGCCACAGATGAGATTGTTAGGAGACCACTTACAATCAATAGAATCCACTGGGCCTTGCCATAGCCTACACCATAGATAAGGCATATTTTATTAGAGCACTTCAATAGATAAAACTGGTTGGCTTACCAATCTTCTCCAGTACCTCCTCATATTCCAATGAGTTGGAATCACCAGCTTCTGAATGACGGTCCTGCATTTTACTATTCCAACGGCGTCCATTCAACTAATTCTCGTGACAAACATGCCTCGCCTTATAAATATCTGATACAATACACCTGATTCCACTCAACTCACAGCTGTGAGCTAAAACCCAAAAACATTTGCAGCTTGAGTAATCAAAAACTTGTTCTGAGAACAACATGTTTGTAGCTCAGAGATCACCCTTAAATAAGCAAGAGAGCTACTTATTCTAAACATATTTAAAGCAATTGTTGTTTAAATAAGTTAGAGCGTGATTAATAGGGATATTCAAATATCTCTGATAAGTCGGCATAGTTGCCAGCCTTTCTTCTGTATGTCCATTATAGAAAAATACTATATTCAGAAATGCAATAATTCTTGCGAACTTAACTCTTAAATTTGAGTTTAGCTAAGAATGTTCTCTTAAACTGTTTGCACTTAAAATCACACTTACAAACACTTTTCCATTCAGAAACAATTAACTTTAATTTATTTATTTTGAGAGTAACGTTTTCTGCCATATAAGGTATCCATATTTTCGAGCAAGGTCGAGTGAAGAATTTTGAAGTCTATAACTCCCTCAGCTCATAAACTATATTGATGAAACTTATTTGCCTTTATTTTGCATAAAGGTCCTAAACTCCTATAAAAATAAATTATATAATAATAAATTGTATCCAAGGTCGTACCCAGCTCGAAGTGGGTATTATAACGATTAGGTAAGATATATATTTGTTGAAAATGAACTATGATAAAAATTTGTTGAAAACTTAATTTTTCTAACTAAAATATGGAGCTCAGCAGCTTAACTCATTTCCCATCATTTGTATTGTTGTTAGTGTTAGTTTTTATTAGGGCTGTTTACTGAGAATATCGCCTTCTTTGAAACTGCTCAAAATTAAAAAAATATTTATTATATTTAATTACAGATTTAATTGTTTTGTATTAATAGCCTTACATTTAACAATGATTTCTTAATATTTTTAAACTATTGACATTGGGTGTCCATTATTCAACAAAAATAGTTGATTTTGTTTCATTTTGTTGATCGGTTTTGTATTTCAGAAACTCATTATATTTGTCCTTGCCAGAAGATGTTTGCTATAAAAAAAAAATAATCTATTACCAAACACTTAGTTTCCCATGGCTAAAGTTATCCATTCTCGAAGCACCATGTAAATATTTACATTGGAATAAGGAATGTAAGCACTGCACAACCTGTAAAGGAAAATGATATATTTTAGTTCTTAAGATTTTCGGATTAGTTAATCTTTGGCGTGCTAAATATTATATCCCCTGTAGAGCGGAATCTATATACTGGCATTAAATTAAATTAAATTAAGATTATATTTAGCTATTTACAGACTGTTTTAAAAGTAATTAGGAATATAATTACCCAACACCAATCCAGAAAACACTCCAAATGTTATAGTGCAATACGATTCCAAAAGTACTCCAATGAGGTTGCTGCCAAAAACACTACCAGTGCGACCCAGCATTAGGCATATGCAAAGCGCCTTCCCTCTTAAATGCGTTGGGACCAGATCCACCACGGCTCCGCTCAAAACCGATACACATAAGCCTGGTAGTACCAGGTAAAGGCAAAAACATACTATGATGATAATATCATTTTGAATCCACACCAATAAAGCAGCACAAATGGAAGCTATAGCCAAACTAATTGTGATTGCTAATTTGCGCCCAATTCGATTCATAACAAAACCGATTAAAATATAGCCGACAATAAGCACCAAGCCGTAAGTAATGGTATCTATATAGCTCCTTGTATTAACTTCATCGTTGCATATCTGAAAGATATTATAAATGTTTAAGATTTCGATATATATAAGTGAAGTATATTTACTAATACATTTGTTGTTACGTTGATTTGGACCTTATTAAACGATACATCAATAACATCACATACAGTCATATCGTCCTCGGCAATGTCTGATCTTAAGCGATTCAGTATTTCTGGATACCACAGTGCCATTCCCGAAGAACTGAAAGTTAATTTGAATTTACCAAAATTTCAGACGTTTTGGTTATGAAACCCACCTAAAGAAAAATCCACACATAACCAGGCAGCTCATACTAAAGTTGCCTAAATATGGTTTTTTGAACAATGGCAACGTTTCCTTCCACATATTTTTAAAAGAAACCGTTCTAAACGGATTGCGGAAAGTTAGTTAAATAAATGAGAAATAAGCTTAAATACTTACGGTGAGTTGGAAACACACAGTATATTTTCTTTGTCAGTGCAAATATCAGATTTTATTTTCTTAACTTTGAATTCCTCGAGCGATTTGCCGGAATTTTTCAAAGCAATCCAATTTAATACGACATATGCTTCATTGATTTTACCCAATGATATTAATAGTTTTGGAGTTTCAGGCAAACGAAAGAGCATAATGGTTCCCAACACTCCAGGGAGCAAATAAAAAAAAGTCAATAAGCGCCAAGGCCGAAATGAGATAGTCTCTGTCACTTCTACACTCCAATGCATCGTCATTACAAGCCAGGCAACAGCTTAAGGATTCAAAAGATAATTTGATAGTTGTCAGGTATTTAGATAATTATTGAAATAGTTACCAGGCACATAAACTGTTGAAGCACCGACAGACAAGGTGGCATAATTGATTATTGTCGGGCGAAGTCGCGTTATAAAAAATTCCCCAAGATAAGCATATGTTGTGGAAGAAGCACCCGCTATGCTGTAGAAAAAATTCAATTTCATAATTACAATATTATGTTATGCAATTAGAATACTATACTTCTATCACTAAGAACTAAATTTTAAACGTCTTCTGTCTTTGTAAAAACAAACTAAATTAATTATTGGGCATAACTTGTATGATAAAATGTTGTAAAATTATAAAAATAATAAAGGCATAATTCTTAAGCTCCTTATGTGACCTTTTTAGTAAAATGTGTTGTTATAAATTACAAATGAGACATTTATGATCGGAAAGTGTAGATTTAACCGGTTTTTTTAGAGATGGAGTTGATACTTGTGCTTGTCACTACTATGTGTCATATAAAAATAACGATGTCGTCACAAATTTCAGTACACTAACCAAACCAGAGACTAAGCAATATAATTATTAATAACAATACACTTTAATAATGTACATGTATTTTAAAAAATAAACAAAAATAACTTTTCATATTTGTGCACATTTTATTTATAAATAAATAAATCATAATGTGAAAATCAGCAAAAAAAAAGTTGTTTTATTTAAACATTTTAAACTCTACAAACCTATGCAGCCTATATCATATATCATATCATAAACACTGCAAAGATGCAATTAAAAATCATTTCCATACTAGTCTGATTTTAAAGAATTAAGTTAAAGCCATTTATTAAATTATAATTAATCCCCACGTATTATCAATGATCTTAAGGTATGAATAACATCAAAATTTTAATTGTTGAATTTAAGTTTATAAAAATGTTAGTGCAACAGTCCAAAACATTAGATGCATGTATCCACTGAAAAGTTAAATATGTTAAGTATGTAATTAAAAAAAATTGAAAATAGTTTTGATATTTTGAATGATACACAAATATTGTATTTGTATAAGTTTTTCTTTGTCGACATTTTATTAAGCAGAATTACAACTATTTATATAAACAAATGATAATTTGCAGACTTTAATGAAATACTTACAAAAATCCTACAAAGTAACGAGCAACTACATAAATCCAGTAATTTGGAATAAATATTGAAATTAAAGACACCAGATTTCCAATTAATGTTGTATACAATAACACTGGTTTTCGTCCAATCGAATCGCTAAGATAGCCCCAAAAATATGAAGAACAAAATATTCCTGTTGAGAAGAAAATGTACTTTTATTGAATAAATTTAGTTAACTTCTTTCTGGGCGACATATTAAAATAATAAAAGAAGAAAGAAATTTGTTTTTATTTAAATTATGTTTAAAAACTTCGCTCGTGTCTGTCATTATTAATACCTGCTAGTTCATTTATGCAAAATTTAAAAAAAAAAAAAAATATGCCATATTAATGCACATTTTGCAAAGTGCTTGGATGACAATAACGAATGTTTTGTTAATATTAAAAATTTGATTCCTCTTTATTCAATTCGTGTATAATATGTACATTGAAAATGTCACTTGATTTGTCTTTATGTTGATTATAAATTTATTATAAGATTCAAATTTATACATAATTTAATTTATTAATGAACTAATAGGCAAATTTTACAAATCAAAATATTTTGAAGAGTTTTTGGAAATAAATAGTGTTTTCATGATTCAAATGCTTTCCCGAGATCATGCGAGTTGGACGAGATATTTGGCTAATGACATCTACACCATGAATCACAATAAAAATATATAAAAATTCAACATTTGCATCGGTTTGATTTGCAGGATTTGATTTGCAGCCTAGCTAACTTTACACAAGATATCAGCTGGCAATCATCATTCTGAGATAAGAAAATAATGGTGCAATGTCTGAAAGGTTTCTTATGCATCTAAGGTGTGATTCTCTTCTTTTTTATGAATAAATTTGATGTATTCAACATTTTATTTGAATTTATTACACACTCGAACATGAAAATATTTAAATACTTGTGTACTTGCAGCTGAACTTACACATGTAGACAATTTTTATAATAGTTATTTCTTACCGACAAAACTGGCTGCACTCATTACGGCCTTGTCTATAGAATTTGTCTCAAAATCACATTGGGATACGATGGTTATGTATGACATTCCCATTGTCTCATTTATCACCATCATCAATAAAAGGCCTGATGCAAGCAGAACACACCACTGAACACGTCCAAATCCTTTAAGAAATCGTTGTTCAGTTAGCAGCTCTATATACATATTACTATAATAATATAGTTTTCATACCAATCAACTCAAGCACTTCCTCATGTTCATGGCCAACACTCGTGTCGGTTTGAAAAGAGTCCTCTGCCTTTGTATCGGAACCTTGTTGAACTACACGCGTATTCATTGTATAAAATTTAATTTTTTCTAAACAATTTCACAAAAATCACAATAAGAAAAGCACGATGCACTCGCGGACATATCTTTTTACACACAAATTGCTAATATTCATTCAAAGCGCGTTCCCACGTCTCTACGCTCTAACGTTCGAGATTGGTTTATCAGTGCATAACAGAGATAAAATAAGTTCTGAGGATGTCATCTGTTTAATTTATTAAATGTGTATCACTTTTGTCTGACTGCCAAGAGTGTAATTTGTCAACAACACCTTCCTCACAATTTATAGTTCTCAATAAATCAAAGCAACTTAAGCAATTCTGGTGCATGCTGCTATTGCTTATAGTTTACAACAGAGATCGGATGTGGATCTCTAAAGAGGGGAATGGGCATTTTGGGCAATGCATAGTAGGATTTAAAATGTAGGTGATGGAAAAGATTGAATTCTTTTACAGAACACTCTTTATTGTTAAATATTTTCATTAAACATTTATTTTTATATTCTTCGAATATTTTTTTTTATTAAATTTTGGTTTTCATTTAGCTTTTGCTTCTCATGGTTTGATTGATGTTTAAAAACTTATTACTAATAAATGCACATTAATTACAAAAATCAATCAAATAAGAATTTTAATACAAATTTTGCAATTTTTACGCCAATTACTTTTCGCACGACTCTCGTATTTATATAAATGATAGGCAAAAAATCTGTACGTCTTTTATAACCTTTCAGAATTCAAAGTGTGAATCCATAAAAGAAGTCAACACTTGGAGAGGGTATTCAGTAGCAGCTATAAATATTACGACACATTTTACTATTCTCAAGGCGTAGCTACCAGATATGTTACAAATTATTTACTACAATTTCTAAAATTGTCATAACATTTACAACGTATTAATGGAAACGTTCCAAACAAGGTACAATAACCTGCATATATTCAACGAAATTATAGAGTGGAATATTTGCTGCAATTTCGATCAAAATTAATTAGACTTATCCCGCATCACATTCAGGTAAGAGCTGAGCCAATTATTGCTTTTAAAATTAATATTTTTTATACGTTTAGATGTTTGTTAATATATCATACACCTCATATGTACAAGCTATCGTGCTGAGAGACTTGAGCAAGGCTATATACCATAAGACCCTTTTATATGATATAATGATAATGTTTACTTTTATTGTCATTATCCTGTTCTCATTTTTAATACTGCGTCGCTTATTTTCGTAAGCAGCTAACTGAACATTGTTTTTATTTTCAAATTCCATAAACATTACTTTGCATTGGTAAATTGTCTCTTAAAATTGAAAGTTTTGCTTTCATTTCATTTGCGAAGATAATTAACTGTGACAATAAATACTTCTGAAGTACTCATATAACATTATCTTTGAGTTTGTATTTCTTATAATCTACACATTTTTCAAAATGCACGTTTCCCGCCAAACTGTTATAGAAAACTATCCAGCCCTGAAACCAAGCAGCTCGAAATAAAGTGGTGATAACAGAGGGCCGTGCCTCTATTCATTTTGGAACCAGTTCTGACAGTCATTAGCAGCAGTTTAAAAGGCTTGTCGATTTGATTTTAATTAAAGTGGTTTCTGTGCAACAACTTGCCCAAGTAATGCGTTTCTATAAATTCATTAGATATTTTTTTTTATTCATTATGTTGCTTTAAACAAATATATTGAGAACTAATTTTAGTTCCAACGACGGAACCAAGTGCCGATAAGCAAATGATTCATTAGTAAGTGTTGCTCAGTTTGTGTAAAGTTTATGAATTATTAAAGATTTTATTATATGTCTTAATCTATAAAAAAAAATACATTTTCTGTTTAATCAAAATAAAGTGTAATTAAAAATATTTTGACTTTCCTTAAAGGTAAATAACCATCTACCACATCATAAAATTAAAAATTTCATACTAAGTATTAATTTCTATTGGTTGGATATGTAATCTTAAATTTGAACATACTTGATATACTTAAAAATATAACAAATCAGTCAGTGCTACTTTAATAATTAGTGACTCGGTTAGTTAAAATATCGATGACACGACGCTTCCATCTCTAACAGTTTTGCTAAACAAAAAAAATGTGTGAAAGAAGAAGAATATGGCAGATTTCCAAGAGCAGTTGAGGCAATATCGACAACAGAAACAAAGAAAGGATATATTGACCAGAATCAAAGCTAAGGTTAACAGATTTTGGATGCTAGGCACTGGTGGAGATATAGCTCAGGGAAAATGCGAAACAGCCATCGACATCAAGGTAGTATCGCTAACATGTCAACGTGTACAATAAAACAATATAGGTACAAGTAATTTCACTTTTAGCCAGCTAAATCACTACATAAGGAATCCACTCTAATATTCGAAACCATTGATGAAAATGTATCTTCGAGCGAGGATGATGAATTGTTGTCTCAGGGCAACCGGATAACTACCAACGTAAAAGAGGAGATCAAATGCTTAAAATACACTCTTTGGACTGTTTACCTTCTATTCTGGGTTACATTGTATGTGATTGCTATAGAGCTCAAATTCGGATTGGTGTTTTTTATGTTCTCGGCATTATTTGGAATATATTTTAACACCAGAACTGAACCAAAAAAATCCAATGAAATAAGTGCATATAGTGTCTTTAACAAGAACTGTGAGAGTATTGACGGCACTCTGAAAGCTGAGCAATTTGAAAGAGAAATTCGCTACGGATCTGGATCTGTGCGCTAAATAGCTTGATTTACTTTCATTTAGAGTACAATGTATATACAAATTATTCATAGAAGTACATCAAATCGTTGTGCGGTGATTTTAAACAATAAAGGTGATAGGTCACTATAAAGTGCTAAATATAATCCTACACAATATAAATGGTTTCAATTTGGTACTATCAGCGAATACTATCTCCTACATTTTAAAAGTTAAAGTCTGAAAGGACTGCCAAAACTGGTACCACAAAATTGAGATGCAAAATGACAATTTCACCACTAACTACTAGTTCGCACGTTAACTGAAGCATTGATTGCAGTCAGGGCTGCATACTTTTTTTTAAGTCATTAATCGAGTTCTATAAAGATGCTCAGAACCAAATTAGTGATTATATTTTCTATCATTATTATATAGTTTTTTTTTTGCCTCTTTAAAGGATTTTTGCATTCATTTGCAAATTAACTTATTCAATAACTTGCACATACAAACTGAACAATTTGCATTTACAAATTGAACTGTTTTTATTTTATTTTGTAAGCTGAGTCGGAGTTTTCGCAAAATAGAGTGCAATTTCAAAATTTATAAACCCACAAAAATTACAAATTTTTATAATATTTTTTTTAATTAAATTTTTATTTCAGTTTTTTAATTTTAGTTTTTGTGTTCACAAAATGTAACTAAATATACAAACGGTTTGGTTTCGTATCGTATTTCTAATTAAGTGCTAACACATTGTTCTGATGTAACTCTGACATTTACATTATTCTTATCTAAAAACGCCAGTGCGGCTTATGTAGCTAAAGTCTCTTAATCCTAACACCAAACAATGCTTATAATTAATGTGCAAGATCATTAGCTACGGGTAAAAATAGACAAATATTTTTTTAAAGCGATATTAAAATTATACAATTTGTATTTTCCGTTTTCTTTTACAGAAAACTAGGCTAAATAATTATCACACAAGATCCATATATTGCACGCTGATATCACTCTTCACCTGATCATATGCAGCTCTACAAAACAATATTGTTGTGTTAGAATTTGTGCCCCAGCTTAGCCCCTTGATTAAGGCAACGATAAATAGTAAGCGGAGAACGACTTTAAAATTTTTCGACAACTGTCCAAACCAATGAGGATCAGAAATTAACAACTTATATTCTACATACGTGTATCATGCTGAACCTGAATGCTGTTATATCCCGGAATCTTTTGTAAATGAAATGTCCATTGCTACATCAGAATGGAAGCTCATTGCCTATGTGGTTGCGGATTAATACCCATTCAATAATCATTCGAAAAGATGATAGGCTACCAGAAGGATGCCGCTTTGGTACAATAACTTATAATCGCTAAGATGGCTCAAAATACCCTCAACCCATTGAAAACGTGCTAAAGGGTACTTCGAATTTAGAATATAATTTCTCGTATACCCGGCGTGTGTGCCTGCCACAAGATATGAAGTGATATGACTAACATTCCTTTCCTCAACTGAAATTTTCCAATAAAACAAAAATATATTTAACAGTTGCGGGTTATTAGTGTAACTCGTAGTCGAGCTCGTCTACAGAATTTTTACTGGTTTTTATATAGCATCTTTTGATGATGAATATTTGCCTTTAAAAACTTTGGGGTTAGCTACCCATTCGATTGACCATGTTAAATTAAATGTTACATTACAATTAAAATTAATCATATTTTGGTTATACTTGATACAAAACTGATCTTTAATCTCATTATGTCAAAAATATTTAGTTGGGGTAAGGTCTTGATCGCATTGGTCAAACAAAATTTAACTAACTGCCTTACTACGATCCATATAATCGATTTCTGTTAAATATTCCATAGTTGACTAGTTTGTCTTCCTGCATTAGCTAATAAATAGACTCATATTTTCTATAAGGTCGTCTTAGCTTTTATGTTTCTAGTAGACATACCAGGAACTTAACTGCATTTCTACTGCCTTAATTACACTTTGGAGAATTGATTTCATGTAAGTCATATAATACCTTATTTTAATTAAATTCTTTACTATTAACAGCAACATAATGAATATATCAAACTTTCTTTCCATACGCCTTTTAACTTGGTTCTCTCTCCCTCGTTTCCTATTACATTATTAAGCTCAATATATTTAAATGTTTGGTCTGATGGGTTCTTTTGGGTTTCCCAAATCCTTTGTCCATTTTAATACCCCCAGATATTTTAGTTTTTACATTTTAAATTAATTTAGTCTTCTAATTGTACAATTATTTTTATTTTTAATTTTCCAATTGTATTTTTTCACTTTATGTGCTTAAGTTTTTAATGCATGTGGACAGTATTTAGCATTGATTATATAAATAAATGATAATTCCCTTCTATTTTTCTTCGCTATGAAAATTCGAATTGTATGCGACTTATACATTTAAAGAAGGGTTATATATACAAATAATAGTAATTTGTTATCTACTGCTTTTATAATGTATATTCCTTATATGGTATCGCTTATTACTAGTGAACAGTTGCAAGACTCTGTGCAAGGATTGTTGTTATCTAAAAATGTGAGGTACACCAGCTGCAGAGCTAGGAATTGAGCAGCAAGTACAGTTTTCATTGAGTCCTTGTATTCCATATGAGAATCTCCTTCGATAAATCCGAATGCTAGTCCTTCGGAACAAAAGACTTTGGTGAGGGCAATAGGCACATGATGCTCATCGCCATGACCATGTGCCAGATCGAGTGCACAATGTGATAGTTCTGCTTGGTCTGGAGAAAGGCGTAACAGACCAGCCCAACCATTACCAGAACCATTCCCAGCGGCATAAAGATAATCAGATAGTGTCGCGCTGGGAAGCACTTGCGGGTTTTTGAGCATTTAAATCCCCAGCTAACTGATATGAGGCAAATGCCAGTCAAGGCAGGAGCTAGAAATACCCACAGGCTCTGTTTGTTAAGTTCGGTGCCAAATGCTAGTAGAATGGCCCCAAACATGTGAAGCAACGACACTAACTGCTGTGGAACATGGGCCATGGCAATAAGTGTGACCCAAATGGCCAATAGACCACAGTAGAAATCACAGAATTGAAGTACGCCGATCTTGACCAAACAGAAACTGAACTCATCTTCACCCGAATCGCAGGCGTGATAAAAAATCGAGAAGAACATGGCAAAGAAGTAGATGATGCCTTCGGTAAAGTATCGACGCTTAATGGCCAAATAAATGCTCGGAATAAAGAGAAGGTTACTTAGCGTGAGTAGCAAAGTGGCCAGAAGAATGGACATGCTCGAGGGCACTTGCGAGTCCTCGGTGCAATCCCAACCACGGTAACCCTTCATGCAGACACATGTGGAAAATACAAATCCGCCGGACATATAATTGTAACAACGGCCAAAACGACCACATCGCCCGACGACACAGGGACTCGATGCCACGGAGAAGATCACCGAGGTGCTGCAGTTGTCAGCAAAGTGCTGTTCTGTCGCCAACTTGTGGTGTATTTTAAAGAGATGTGTCATCTTGAGATAGTCATCAGTGCACTTGTGGTCCATAATGCATTCCTTCACCTTGAGTGTATCCTTCTCGTTCATGCTGGCCAAGCATTCCTTGGACTTGATGCACCTCTCAAACCATTCAGCATCTTCAGCGCAGGCACAAGGACTCCGCATCCCCTGAAGCAGATTGGAGTGGGTCCGCACAAATTCCTTGACGCTGTCAATTATAGTCGCCCGTGCAGTGTCTGCTTCAGGGCAGTACACCCTCATAGTAACAAACCTAAAAATATAATCAAGAATAGAGAATGAGCTTTAATGGAAATTTATTTAATTATTTACTATATAAATATATTAACTATATTTACTAAATAAATTTGATAAGCCTTTAGTATTTTTATTTTAAAGTCTCTGGCACATACAGACTCTGAGATCGACGAGTTTAACGGATACTACGATGTTTTTATTAATAATTAATTATTTTATCCAAAAGTTTAAATGTATGTTACCTATGTAATTTATCGCCTGGTATGCAAAAGATTTAACAAATTTTAGAGATAGATTACTGATTATCTACATCTACTCCAAAACCTAACTGTCAAAATAGCACTCCAAGTACTTAGTATTTTTAAGCGTTATACTTCAAAGATAATCTTTACTCTTTAACAATAGGTTTATGGAAGACTGATATTGTGTGTGGTCTCAAAAATATAATTGCAAAAATAATTTATTAATTTTCAACAAATTTTCTTCTCTCTTTGAATTTTTCGTTTTCCCACTTCTTCCCACTTTATCCTAAGCGTTGTACTATTAGTTATTTCTTTTATGAACCTTTTCGAGTGCTCTGTAATAATAAAACTAGACTTTATCAGGGTTTCAATAAAGAGTTTGTTTATTCATACTAACTAATTTTTGGTCTAGTTGGTATTTTTCTAGATTTTCCCCAAACCAATTAATTTAATTTGTAATTTAATACACCTAGAACTCTTAATAATATTTCTTACGTTTATATTTAAATAGTAAATTTTAATTTTTATTTTTCTGTCTCGACTGACATTGGATATTAAACAAATAAATACAAAAAAAAATATCTACAGTTAATGTAAAAAGAAAGACCCTGTTTCAGAGTCATCAATACACCTGGCTTATACCAACGAAGGGAAGATTGTATTTTGCACTTACCAGAGACCACTTTCCGGAAAGGGAATGTGGATTACACCCGTGGCATCCGTGTTATTGACCAAGCTAGTGGCATACATGAGTCGCTGACCATATTGGCATTTGTCGGGCCAAGTGGGTATTCCTGGAACTCCTTGGTGCATGCACACAATAATTTGCATGCTTTGGTTACCTTGAGCCACTTTCGATAGTTGCTCCTTGGTTTTTGGCAATCCCACTCCGTTCTCGTGATCGCTGACCAACTTCTCGGCAAGAATTCCACCCCTTTCCGATGGAGATGTAGTTGGAGTTGCTTTCAACTCGCTCCTAAAATGCAGATCGTGCTTCATGGACAGGGCAAAGGTTAAAGTTCCGCCCGTGTCGTAAACCTCGCCCAACTGAAAGGCCATTCCGACTGCAGATTGGGAAGTTAGGTTAAGTAATGCTGGAACTGTGCCGTTCGCATCTGGCATCAAATCATAGTCGAACATAAAAAACTCGTGATAACTCTGGCGCAGCAGCGGATAGAAATTAATTCCGCGAAAAGGTTTTGGCTGCCAGGCATTATCAGGCTCCATGAGTTTAGCCGGCTGACCCGGAGTCTTTGTAGATTTACTAAGCGGCTCAAATTCCTTATAAATTATGCACAGCGTGTACGCCACATTGTACTTTTCTTCATTATTACCATTTTCTTGCCGCAAACTTTTACTCACTGTCTGGAAATCTTCAAATTCTTCTTCGGCTGTATTTGGGGGCCCAACAAATTTTAAAAGTGCATAATGCCAAGTGTTTGGCTGCACATAAAATTCAACTGCAATCTCCTCAGTCTGATTTGGCTTGATGTGAGGCTTGTGCACGTAGTTGAATTCGTTCCCTTCCTCGTTTTGTTCTTCGCTATCAACTGGCGGGAAGGCATTTGCCTGAGTGTAGAAACTGATTTCAGGACAATGTTCACACACTTCTTGAAATGTTATAAGTGCCGTTGCCACGCCCACATCTTCGGGCACAAAGAACTTGTAAATCATTTCTTTGACACTTTCTGGAGAACTCTCTTGTTCAATCTCCAGCTTTGACAGTTGTTCAGTTTGTAAACGCGTCAAATTATTATTTTGTACATTTAGCTGTCTCTTTTGGCTTTGTTTCACTTTGGTTGGGTGTATATTTTTAGTATTGTTAATGTTTTTAGGTGTTTGTTTTCCGCTAGATCTAAATATACCGGTTAGATTTCCCGTCTCAACTTGTCCGTCATTAACGATTGTCGATGAGAAGCGAGACACAGATAGTTCGCCAAAAAGCACCGTATCACATGACGCGGATAGACCTACAAATAAAAACGAATGAGCAAACAAATTATTTAAATGGAAAATCTATAATTTAATTTATGAAACTGGTAACATTTGAAATCTCAAAATACAAATGAGTATGCGCTCGTATACGTTTGAAAAAAAAAAACAGCAAAATAGATACATATTTTTTTAATTACTTAAAGTAATAAAGGTAATTTAATAATATACATGCATTCATTATGATGTTGTGTTTGATATAGAAAAAACCTTATTAAAACTCGCTGACCAAGTAAAATATTGTTTCCATGCATTCATGTTAAATTATCCATCTATTAAAATCAATATTAATATTTATAGGCACGTCTGCAATTAATGCATTAGATACATAAAGCAAGCCTTATTTATATAAATACCACCTCATCTAACAAATTTTTTTTTTTTTGTATGACATATAAGTTTGTTGAAGATTTACTTCAGTCAAACTGTGCTACTCTGATATAGCTAAAATGGTAACCAGGGTCAATTACTTTTTAACCTATTTATTAATGATTTTCCTATATACATATGTATATATATATATATTAAATAAATTAAATAAATTAAGCTTGATTGAATTTTTGCCTTGTGAATTTTTTGTATCGATTGACTTTAGTTAACATTACATAAACATTTATATAAATAACTGACAAAATGTAGATTATATATACTTTATGGGGAATGTATCCTTCGTTTTTTTTTATGAGACAATTTTTTACCAAAATTTAGTGAGTACAAAATAAAAAAATCTGTTTGTTACCTTGTTGTTCAATGCGATCATTATTTGGATCTGTCCAACTGATAAAGGCCACAGCAAACCAATTGCCCATGTTGGGACCCTGTATGTCAATGCGTTGCTCCTGAGCATCCGACTGAAACTGCAGGTTATATACTTTGAATCTGAAAATATTAAATATATAACAATTGTCATCTTTACTTATTTATATAAGTAAATCAAATAAAATCCTTCCCTCACTCCTTGTAAACATAAATTAAGTAAATTTTGAACAAGATTAAATTATAATATAATACACTGCTTTTATTTTTTGTACCCCAAAAATTCTTGTAATTATATTATTAATGCTATATATTTATTTTTGGAGTCATAGGTGACTGGTCATATAATAATTTAATGACAACTTTTTTTACTGTATTCAGGTAAGTACAAGAAAGTACATAGAGACCTGATGTGCTTATATAGAAAGGCTACATTTACGATTTCCTGATGCTTTTCTTTATCTATTGTTAGAACAGATTCAATATATTTTGTCAATACACACACACATATAGGTGCACTGCTAACTACTGTAAACGGGCGATGTGCCCATTGAAGTCCGAACCTGAATTTCGCCACAGTGATCTCTTCTCAACTTTACCTGCTGTTTGCAAACACAATCTTCTCATTAGTACAAGAATATTAATTATTTCTTTAGTTAGAACTATATTTTCCATTTTAAATTAAACTTAATTATTTACCGATAATATTGTATTATTTTTTTAGTGTCTTTAATTTTAAATTACTATTTTTTAGCTGAAGGAATGAAATTTACCTCTGTTCGGAGCTTACAAAATTGTTGGGAAAGGTAATGTTTTCCGGACTTATCACCGGTAAACTGTTTGCCTTTAAATGTAGCGTGACATCCTTAGGTTTGCATTTTCTTTCTGTACATATAAAAGTAAAGATAAGAAAAGATTATATAGAACATTTGTGAGAAATTCCGCAAATGATTTACTTACGAAACGGACTCTTAGATTCTTCAGTTGCCTTGAATGTAAAAAATGCAGCTCGGGTATCCGATGGAACTCGAAAGTGAAGTATTGAAACATCCTTATAAGAGGTGTACTTCAGCAGTGTATTGGATGGTAAGCGTACAATAAGTTTCTGGTCCGTTAATAAATCATCTTGCTTAATTTTATTTAGTTGTGCCCCACTTAAATTAAGTTCGTTATCTACACTCTGATGATCAAATTGTAAGCTAGGAACACTGCCGCAGAATTTCTGGCCAGTATGCAAGAGTGTCAGTAGCAGAGTTGTATTGAACCAGCTTTGAAAAGAGCGCTTAAGTGTCATGTTTATCCTTGGAGGAATATTATGAGCAGGTTGAGCAATTTGTCAGACTTCTTTGTACTTAGGATCACATTGGTTCTACAAAAAAAAATCAGCAAATGATTAACCAAATAACAATATAACATTTTTAAAATTTTTAATTAATTTAAGTACAACTTTGTGGTATATAAAAATCATATAAAATATATTTATTTAATGTCGATTAAGATGAGTATAAGAAAAAAACTTACCAAAGGTAAAACTAAAATAAAATTGTTTAAAAAACAATTGATAGACCTTTTTGCATGGATTAGGGATTAGATAGAAAAGCGACAAAATTAAAATAATAATGTTACTTTAGATACCTAATAACAAAGACATTATAGAATATTATTCACGAGATAAACTTTTAAAATTAGTTTGCTTATGATAAAAATAATACACAATGAATTAATTACTCGAGTATTCCAAATATTTAATGCAAAACTAAATGGCAGTACGACGGTTAAGATATTATGAGATCGCGTAGGTATAGAAGGAACAGAAAAATGTATTTTGCTAATCAGTGCAACAGATCTAATTTAACTAAAAATGGGTTAAATCAATCAAAACGATTTATAACTTTACTATCGGGTTTCTTAATAAGCACAATATTTATTTTACTCCAGTGATTCGTTTGTTCTATGCGCGTGCCGCTCACGACAGAATGGCAATGCATAATGCAGTTCGGACTACTATCACACATTTTCGCGAATACTAGTGTATCAGAGCTCATACGCTCGGACGTGGATATGCTGATCAAATGTATATACTTATAAAAAACTAAACCTTAGAAACCGAGTTGCTCAGTTGGAAGTCACTGAACTCTCAAGCGAATATTGGCAATTCAAATTTCATGAATTATTAAACTGAAATGTTTGTTATGATATGATGATATGATGACGTCTTCTTCCGGTGCTTTAATATGATCGTTCATCTATTTATTCTTGATTAGCCTGATTTCTAGTTTTTTAGCTTAACCCTATAAAAAGACATCTATACGAACATTAAACGGTTTTCCCTGCACATTGTGGTCAACAATTTGTTTCTTTTTTATGTTCATTCAAATCCACAGACAAACTATTTATCTCAATTTTGGAAGACAACCAAAAAAAATTTGTGTATTTGTACAACATTTTAACAGGTTATTGTAATTGATCGAGGTGCGACAATTCGAGCTTAAAATATTCAATATTTAAAAATTGTTCAAAAAGTGAAAACTGCACCACCAGCACAGCAACTCCATCAAATTGGTCGATTAAATCTAATTTTCCATATTCTATTTCCTATAATGATTTTAAATACTTAAAAAAATTTAATAAAATTATGGTATTTTTTCTGGTCACTTTTAAGATCATTATATTACTAATAACGTATTTAGGAGTTCTTTAAACTTACAGTCATAAAAAAGCAACCTATGAAAACATTTCTTGAGTTGTACTATTATTTTTCCCTAGGGTGTTTGTGTTGGCTCTCTATCTATTATAGTCACTGATAGTCACATCCAAAAGACAACCGGGTCGACAAGCGAGCAGACGAATGTTCCCACTCGGCCTCTGATTTCTACGAAAAACATAACAAAAATAAATACTCCAAGTAACCCCCGGATGACATTAATTTATCAATTAAAGTTATTTGGCACAATTTTGTGATTACTTTTTTTGCCGCCGGTAAAAATTATTAATTGTTCTTTTGATATACGTGAATGTGTATTTTACTTATACAATTTAATCCCGAAGCGTATGAATTGAGTTAAATTGTTCAACTGAATAGCTATTACTCAGTGTTGCCCTGCCCATTTACTTATCAGCTAATTTGGAACAAAAAATTAAACGATTCTTATCACACCCAGTCAACAGAAAATAACGCTCGGCTACAAAATACCTTGTACTAAAGCTTAAAACAAAAAAAAGCACTAAAAAACTATTAAAAATGAAATTTGGTTTTAAGAAAAAAGTGGATGCTGAATAACTACCTCTTTTTAAATAATAATACAAAACAATAATCATTTGGTAGAAACAGCACTTTTTATTTTTCATTAGTGTGTTAGAATTATTTGGACATACTCAATAATTCAACTAGCTTATACTTTTTTTCTGACCAAATATAAAATTTAAAAAAAAAAAATCTGTCTCAACAATTATTTAAATTTTTGATCGTGCTATGTATCGCTTAGCTCATATATCGATTATGCGCGATAACCCGACTATAACGAAGAACGATTTAACGCTTACATTTTTGGCGGCACCTTTGAAACTATTTATATTTTTGCAACTTTAACACTCTTTGGTTGACCTTAAACTTTCTATACATTCAAATCAGCAATGAAGCTCATGTTAAGTACAAAATATTGTAATATTCAGAGCAACGAAAAATGAAACACCGAAGCATTTTCTGTAGAAGTAGTTTCGGTTTTCTGATAGTTGTTGAACTGAAAAGATACTGTGTATATAAGCAATTCGTACAGAGGGACAAAATTATATATATTTAATACACTTTTTGGGGTCAGAAACGTCTCCATGAATGCATTGCAAATTTAAAAATTAGGTTACTTTACTTTGAACCTGCTGCCTCAAACATTGTGACAGTTATACTTATTTATATAGGTAGCCGAAAACATATAAAAATTAATTTCAGATACATTTTCCAATAGTCTCAGAAGTATAAGAGAGTATAATAAGCTCTCCAGTATGTATGTACATATACACGTTAATGCAATTAGATATATTCTGACGTATATATTATATACATATGATTACATTATTATGTGACATTGACTGCGGTTTTGACTTATGATTGGATGTCAGTGATAAGTTAACTTGTTAAGTAATTTATGTACTCTTTACTCTATTATTAAAAAAAAAAAAATATTTTTTCTAATCAGTATAGCTACTACTTCTTTTATATATAATATATGTTAACTTACCGGTGTTTTTTTGTTTTTTTCTGTTTGTTTTTGCTTCTGTTATCTGTCTGCCTACATCCATGGTCAATGCCCGTGCGTTGCTTGAGACAAATATACTATTTACCAAAGGCTTCTTTTGGAGCGATTAGTTTAAGACACTTTTTGGTACTCCTCCATCGGCTGCCTCTAATTAAAAAAAATCCCCTTTGGTTGTGTTGTGGCAGATATGAAGCTGAGCAGCAATCTGAAATGCATATGATAATGTCATCATTTCGAGCACTTGTTAATTCAGTTTGCTCAATAATTAGCTGAATTAACAAAAGATACCCTGTACCATGTACTCAATATTTGCAACTTTACTCAAAAAATGTTGTTAAAATTATATAAGAAAAATTATGGTAACAAGGAAAGTATTGTTTATATGCCAACTTATATTCAATGTTGCTCATACAGTTACACTGTTTTTTATTATTTTACTTATTTTGTATCAAATCAAATATGAAAAAGATAACAAGAATAAAAGTAAATTAAGTAATGCGAAGAAGCAACAGAGATGAATTTAAAATTAATTTTCAAGTGTTTTATAACATTTTATAGTTAATTTTTTGTCCCCATTAACGTAAGCTAACGTCGAGTATATTTTAAATATATAATTTTGCAACTCACCTCAAAGCAAATCAAATAATTATATAAAGTTCATCAGTGCAACAACCCTATTCTGATTTTACTCGTGCAATATATCGCTATGCTCAATTATCGTTTAGGCCTAACAAACCAGGGCTGAGTAGATATACGGATGATCGATAGTTATGTGTGGAACATTATTGAATTTACAAATAATGAATTGAAATTAAAGTAAAAAGGTAAATTACCATAACACAGTCTAAACTGTAACTTTATTTTCTCTAGAGCTCAAATTTGATAAATGAATAAAATTCTGTCAATCGATTGCAAAAATTAAGTTTAAATTGATTTAAATTATGGTAAAACATGATCAATTAAATCTATTAACTTAGAATTGCACTTGAAATATGTTACACTTAATATGATGATAATAATGCCATTTGACTTTCCAATATTCTCTGTAATTTTTAATTTCGAAATCATATTCAAATAAACCGGCACTGTGATTAAAACGAAAAAGTGTGACCACTATTATTTTGTTATTTTAGGTAAGTAAGTAAGGGTTTTGCTTTTAAGATCCAGAAATTTATAGCTTAAAAAAATTTATTAAGTTATGAAATCAACCAATCATCCTATGCCAGTTTTACCATATAAAACTTGAAAGTAATAATATTTTACTGAAGCATAAGATGAATCTTTTTTATATAAAAGCTTAGTTCTTGTCGTCTTGATTCTATGTGAGCTCTACGATATAGGTCTTATCAACCTGCAATAATATCATACAATGCGATTTTTGTGCTAATTAAAATCTAATATCATAGATAGACAGATATAGGGCGTTTATAACTCGATTCTCTGTCAATTAGTTTCTGGGATGAAGTAAAAGGTTGAAATAATATGAAATAAATATTATATAAGCAAATGACTTAAGAAACGTTAGCCGAGCTTCAGCAACCAACTTTAGTTTTACGTTCCACGAAGAGTTGATTCAAGAGCAAGACTCAGAGAAAGAGAGAGAAAGAGAAAAAGAGATGCATTTAAAGTTTGTTGTCTGTGGTATTCAAACAAGTTTTTCTTTTTTGTCTGCTCTTGTGAATAACGCAAAGCTTCAGAGACCGATCATGAATCAGTAGTCTATACACCGTACTGAAATACACGTCGTATCACATCGCGCGTATTTTGTATGCTAGTTGAAACGCAAATTGTGAAAGTTTTTATAGGTATCAGCGATTATAATATATGTGTTTAAAACATACAGATGTGAAAAGTAATAAGTACAAAGGTACAAGCGTGCACAGCAAAAAAAAATATATATATACCTTCATAATTAATATAAATTTAAAGTGAGAATCATATTTTAACATGTGAAATGTTTGTGAAGAAAATATCAAAGGGAAGAGTCCATGTAAACGGCAGCTAAACCACAAAGCCTCGTAATCTAAATGTATACGGATCTGAAAATTGTATTTGTAAAAGTGTGTGTGTGTTTGTGACGTCATCTTAAAAAGCTACTACTACAGCTAAAATGATGATAATAAATATAAATGCACTAGCTGTCCATACAAAAGAATACCTACTTGGCACCTTGCATGTGTCTCCCTTTATGGAAATACGCGTTATTTTCGCTCCCTTTAACTACCACCACCACTACCAACCACATTTTGATTGTTATTTTGGTTAACTCATTGGGTATGTCCAGCGATTGCGCCATGCTCCCGTATATGAGAAGAAGAGAAATCGCTTACCCTCTTCGTGCTCGCCACATACCATCGCATGCTTTGTTGTCTTATAACCTGTTTTACATGCGTACTTGCGTACATATCTAAATACAAACATTTAAGCATAGGTACATATATAAAGGCCAACAGGATCTGGCTGTAAGCTGATAAACTGGTCTAGGTCTCTCACATCAGACATGATCAATTTAATAATTGCGTGTACGCTTGTGCTGAAGCCCTCACTTAAGTTTAAGGAATCCGTCAAGTCAATATCTTCACTCACAAAAAATAAATCGCTCTGAATTTGAGAAAAATTGCGCAAAGCAAATTGCAAATAATTATTCTTTAAATTATTTTTAAAGACCGTTTAGTTTTGGGCGTTTTTTTTTTTATGAGTGTGTCATACAAATTCCTTTTTTGATTAACCAGGAATTGTGCTTCAAAAGTGTGTGTAATATTTTCAACAGCGCATTGTGCCCTTTGTGTAAGTGGTTTGCCGCTCTGGCGGCTAAGATTACACAATGAAGTATTCCTATGAGCGGCATTTCATATGCAAGCACAACATGGCCGTAACTTCGAAGCGGTTCAGCATTCACATTGCCATTTTGGTGGCTATAGTGATCATTAATTTGCTCTTTACATATGAAGGTAAGTTTATTATTGATTAATATATCTAATAGTTATGGTTATTAAAGTTTAGCCAAGCACTCTTAACTAGACTATTCTTACTGTTTGTTTTGTGGTAAATTAGTTTGACTTAACATACGAGCTGAAAACATGTAATCAAACTTAAACGAATTTCGATATAACTTCTTTAAGTCAGTAACTTATTTGGGTTAACGGTTCCGGCTCCAATTTGCTTTTGTAATTTTACACAACCCTAAACAATAATTAGAAAATAACTGACTTGGCGTTGTGTTAATATTTATATACTTTGGTTTCTGTCAATAACCGACCCTGATAGAAGCGTCAAAGTTGTGGAATGCCACTGAACTTACAACCGCCTCACTCGTATTTCTGCAGAAAGTTCATGTTTTGGCCAAGTCAATATCCACAATTGTCTCCGAATTGAAATCAAAAGTAGTCACGGTCAAGGTAATAAATCTTTACTATGGTTTCACCCACTGGCATTTGCCATTTGGCACTTTGTGTGGGTCTTCAAGACTACAAGTTATTGTTGGACGCACCAGTTGCGCACTTGTCGTTTCAACATTTTTCGTAATATTTTCGCTGCCAATAGACTTGCTAAATGTAATTCGTTGACCCGGATTTTTTTGTTTCCATATATGCTTTTCATGAATGGTCTTGATTGAATCATCTTAAAGCGTCCGTTTCGCACATTAAACCCGTTTTTTAAAGCTTTAATTAATTAAGAGTATGAATTTAAATTATAAATAAAAGAACGCCAAGCTCAACAAGTGTTTACCATGATTAAAATATATTTAAACAAAGCGTTATAAGTGTTTGTCGACATAAGAAAGTTGAATCAGATCCCGAAATGTATTTGCAGCAGGTTTCGTACCCGATCGGGTGAATGACCTAATTTATTTAATGTTCGAATTAATTATGATAAGAGAATAAATTATAAATAACAAACTTAGTATGCGCAACAAGTTAACATCATGATAAAAATATATTTAATTGTATAATTAACGGATTCTTGCCCAATATTATTCTTATACTTTTCTGGATTTCTTCTAGTTAAGTTATTTTTGCCCATGCATCAAATTTTTCACCATTGCTTTTAAATACCTTTAGAATTCTTATAATTATTTTATTTTCCTTTAATTTAAATCCAAATATTAAATTTTACCAAGTATAATTAATTATTTATGTGAGGACTTATATAATTCGATAAATAAACGAATAAAATCGAATGCCGATATACGAAAATAGAATAAAAAATGTATTTTAGTATACTTTAATACTGACGATGAAATTTAATATATTAAGATTTAAAGCAGTTTCCGCAAAGCTTTATGTCAAATTTTTATATGCCCTTGAGTTGGAGACTTGACTCGTGGAAAATATATAAAGAGCAGTATAATTGAAATAGCTTACTGCGAAATTGTACGAAAACAAAAAATGTGCTGAATCTATTGAATATGAGGGTGTAGCGGAAGCAAATAAATTCGATTAATAATTGTACAATGTGGAGTGACCAACGAGCAGATACTCTTATACATATGTTAAATATATTAGTCGATAAAAAATGTTCTTAGTTGATTCTTCAAAGCTTTTCCCGCTAAAATTTTAATTTTAATTTAAGTTTTTGTAATTGCCACTGCTATTATTTGTTGCTAATGCTAACATTTGATGTCTCGCAAAATAAAAACAAATTGCGAATAATTTCATTCACGATTCAGTAAAAATTAAAATTAAAATCTCCGGCTTTTGACAAACAATCAAACAATAACAACATATTCTTCCCACTCATACACTTGATATTCGATCACGCCCCAACATTTATTCGTAATTTTTTGTGACGCAATAGTTTTATGCACAGAAGAATCCAAAAATTAAAAACACTTTTAATGCGAGAATTGTGCAAAGATAAAATATATATGTTGATCAGCATCACCTACATAAGTCTCAGCGTAATTATTGCACCGATCAAATGAAATTATTTAGACAACCTAAAAATACAGATTGTATTGATTTGAAAAAAGAATTTTTTTATATTAAAAATAAACTTTATAATACATTTTTGTAGATGTTTTAAAAATATAGATTGTAAATGCAACAATGCATATTGGATTGTAATAACAATGTTCTTATTATGACTGCAATTATTATGATTAATTTATAATTTATTTTAAATTATTCACAGCTATTGCACAGGAGCAAAATGCGCCGCCAATTTTACGTGTAGAGCGAAATTGGAGAATTTCGGAGACCGAATCGGTTGGCCAAATCATTGAAAGAGTGCATGCCGACGGCGATAACCTGGTCTTCGGCATTGAGCCCCGCTTCCTGGCACCTGGTTCAAGTCAACAGCAGTCCAACTCACCCAACAATATACCCTTTCGCATCGATGCCGATACGGGAGTCGTCTACCTCAACGAAAGTTTGGCGGGCCGTGTAAGTTGAACTTATTGAATTTATAAAATCATCTATTTTTTACATATATGCAATCAAATTAATTAGTTATTGCTGTTTGCAAGAATAATTCTCGTTTTCATGCCAAAACCTATTTCTCTGTTATAATTTCAAAGTGTAAGAAAAATGTTCTATAAACTATATATTCTGGTTTTGTATTATAATTTTTAGAAATATTTTTCATTATGTTAAATGTATTTCTCAAAAGACTGCGAAATACTTTAATATTTCAAAGTTGCTAGAGTTTTAAATTGTGGAAAAAATGCGCATTTCTTATTTCCAGGACCAAAGTTCCTGGGGTAGGCTGGCTTGTGGTGGTCTTAAAATGTATATGCAGGTTTTTTGAAGGTTGTTTCCAGCAATTTAACATCCAAGTTTACATTTTGCGCAATATTTTCATAATTCACATGTCGATGGAAATATACTTTTGGAGATGTTGCCTTTATAAGTAAAAGATCGGAATTCCGAACGAATTTAATAATTCAAAGAACTTCTCTTTTAAAAGAAAAAAATTTATCAATCAAATATCTGCAGCAATATGATTGAACTGGCCCTTTATAAAATATTTATCTTAATTAGCAAATATATATAGTGACATATCCAGACCATGACATCATGCATATGTCCACAGCCACGGCGACAATGCCGGTGCCACGCGCGGATCCCGCACTCACTGCGACGGCGCCAGCGCCTCAGCATAAGCAAACCTAACTGTAACATCATGCAGATCTCTCATGTCCGCACTCACTGCGACGGCGCCAGCGCCTCAGCATAAGCAAACCTAACTGTATATCCTATTCTAAGAAATTTAACCTAACTGTAAATAATGAAATAAGACGCAAATGCGAGGTTTCATTATTGATTAAGCCAGTAGCATAAGCAGAGTTATTTTGTACACCAAACTGGACGGACGTGTTTTGATAAATAAAGAATTCTATTTTTTTAAATCAAATAGCGTAACCAGAAATTCAATTGGCGCAGCCGGTAGGATAATAGTGAAATATCGTGAAACGTCGTATACCTTTCAGGACAACGTACTAGTGTTCCGCGAAAATCAACTGTTATCCGCATAAGGACCCCGTGATCCTTGTAAATCTTTTTTTTAAAAAAAAAAAGTAAACATAAATACGCGAAGCAGAAGGGAATTTTCTTGTGTACGGAAGAACCTTCAAACAAATTACAAATAAACTAAGCATAAGTGAAAGAAACATATTTAAAAAAAAAAAAAAAAAAACACACACCTAATAAAAAAAAAAATCAACAATCAAAACAATGTCGGACTCATTAGACCAGGCACTCGGGCAAATCCGCCAAGTACCAAGCTTCGGGGGAGAAACTGACGAATTGGGAGCTTTCATCGGACGGATTGATTTCATCATGGAACTCTACCCAACCACTGATGAACGCGAAAAACTTATACTACACAGCGCAATCCAGATGCAACTACATGGCGACGCGATGAAAACATCACTAAAACACTTACCAGGAGACTGGGCAAAACTACGGAGCATATTAATTTCCACTTACAAAACACAAACACCATGTGAAGAACTATTAAGAAGAGTCTACAACACATATTTCGGAGGCAGTATTCGTAAGTTTGTCGAAGAACTCGAGCAGAAATCCTTTGTAATATTAAATAAATTAGTAATAGAGAACAATGCCGAAAATAAAACACTGTACACCAGGGCATTAAATAATACTGTAAGAGACGTAATACCATAAAAAATTACCAGACAGATTGTACATGCAGTTAGCAAGATACGATATATCAACCACAGAAAAATTAAAAGCAGTAGCTCAAGAATTAGGTCTATATGAAGACCGAGTACCAGAAAAACAGAAACCTACAAATAATACATATTACAATAAAGGTAATAATCAATATTATCCAAAGCCACAACAAAGTTACAACCAAAATTATAATCAGAATTTTAGGACCCAACAAAATTATAACACAAATTATAGAAAGCAAAATATTCAAAACGAACCAACAGTTAATAGACAATTGTACAATGAATATCAATTAAAATTAAATGAAGGCAGGATGCAAAACCCTATCAATTATCAATCAAATAATAATAGTAGACCACCTAACCAACCAATGAAAAGACAAAGACCTAGTAACAGTGGACAATCGAAAATGGGATGGAATGAAAATTTTCATCTACCCGCCTCGGAAATGAAATGTGTGGATATGTACGAGAGTCCTCCAAAAACGCCGGACAGGAAAGAACAAAATATTCACACCAAATTGGAGAAACCTGAAAAGTACTCAGTTGTTAAGTCCAGAGAATGACACAAATACCGTAAACTCCGAGGATAATTTGGAATTCAATAACAATATGGAAGGGGAAAATAATGTTCAGTTGAAAGACCGAAAGAAGAAGAAAAAAGTAAAGTCCGAGCGCAAGAAAAGTAAGAGAGATAAAAAGGACAAAAAGGATAAAAATAAAAAGAACCACTCGGAAAGTATTGAGCCTGCATCAGAGAAATTCTCTGTGGACAACTTAAATATGAATCCGTGCGATGAAATCGGTGAAAATCACACAAATCATTCAAATCAACAAATTCTATCGAATAGCCTTGATATGGACACTTCAAAAAATAATGAATCTATATTAAATATAGAGGTTACAACAGATCATGATTTAAATCGCGATAATGTCGAAGTGAGTGATCTTCAATTATCAAAATGGGAACTGGGCGATTCTAGCTTAACCAGTAATCTATTTAATCCTTGTCGGAAAGTGTCTTCATCCAATAAAATGCAAGACCATTCTGAAATAACATCTGATGTTATACGCAAGGCAGAAAATGTCATTTTTGCAAGAAATTAACGCTATTAGGCCGGTTGAGTTTAAAGTTGTAATCGATACGAAGCTTAACAGTAAGGACACGACGATTTCATTAAAAACAGATTGTAGAGATCGGTCGCATTCGCCAAAATCACCAGCATACGATACCCAGTTGAATAAAATTAAAAAGATCAATAAGTTAAACGAAACAAGAAAAACTTACGAAGTAGATACAAAGTATAGAGAAATGCCACTCGTCAAATCAAAAATAACAAATCCATTCAGGAAAACAGGCGTAATAAAACAGTTAGATAACAAACACTTTGAAGAAACGAATAGAGGAAGGAAAATAATACATTACAAAACTAAGTTCAAAAAGAAAAAGAAAATAAATATAAACAAATATAACATTAATTAATTAAATATTGATTCAGAAAAATTGTTAAATATAAAAACATTAACTTGGAATTTACCCAAAGTCACACTTAATCAAAATTGTATACCACAAAAAAATTGAAATTTTAGGAAATAACATTATCAAAGCAACCAACTGCACTGTTCAATTATAAGATATCCAAATAACAAATGTAATATCTGATTTTACACAAACCGTTTATATTAGTAATAATATAACTAAAACAGACCTCATAAGAGTACATACAAGAACTAATAATACGCTGTTAATCATAAGCTTAACATTAATGACAATATTCTCAATAGTAATTATAAGCTATTCTTTGTTCAAATGCAAAAATTTACCAAAACAAATAATAATCAAATATAAGAATGATGCAGCAACGACACCAACCATCGAAAATGAAGGCAAAGCAACCGTTAAAAAACGCCGACTTAGAGACGTACCCTACACTTAACGCTTGAGGACAAGCCAATTTCTAAGGGATGGGGAAGTGACATATCCAGACCATGACATCATGCATGTCCACAGCCACGGCGACAATGCCGGTGCCACGCGCGGATCCCGCACTCACTGCGACGGCGCCAGCGCCTCAGCATAAGCAAACCTAACTGTAACATCATGCAGATCTCTCATGTCCGCACTCACTGCGACGGCGCCAGCGCCTCAGCATAAGCAAACCTAACTGTATATCCTATTCTAAGAAATTTAACCTAACTGTAAATAATGAAATAAGACGCAAATGCGAGGTTTCATTATTGATTAAGCCAGTAGCATAAGCAGAGTTATTTTGTACACCAAACTGGACGGACGTGTTTTGATAAATAAAGAATTCTATTTTTTTAAATCAAATAGCGTAACCAGAAATTCAATTATATATATATATACTTATATATATTATTCCCATTTTTTCTTGCAGGCTGGTGAAAATTTCCTTATTTACATAACAGCCTCGAATGGACCATATGTTGCAAAAAACGAGGTGTTTATCAACATACTTGGAAAGGGCGAAAGCAATGGATTCCATGGTTTTGGATCCCGCTCACCGTCCTCAATATCGAATGCGGTGCAGAATTTTTCACAGTACTTTCCCCCATTTCATCAGCTGCCCGGAGTGCAGTCTATTAGAAATGGCCCAGTTTTTTCGGCAAACGTATTGCCAGCATACAATAATTTCTATCCACCCATATCGACACCGCCTGTGAACCAGGCAGAAGATCACAATACAGTTGATCTTCAACCGAGTGAACCGCCCAACCAGCCTCAGACCACGAGGAGTTCTACTCTGACAAAACTGATTCCCATTCGTAATCCTGGATCAAATGGACAGGGCGTGTCTAAGCCAGCGACTCCAGCAGAAACAGACACAGAATCAAAGAATGAAAAGGGCGGCAATGTGAACACCATAACGCTATTCACCATCAAGTCTACCTCGATTCCATTTATAATCGGAATCTGCGGCATATCCGCATTTGTTGCCGCAATTTTTGGCTATCTTTGTCGCCGCCGCCTGTGCGCTTTCAGCAAAACGCTTAAAAAGTCCACCGAGAAGGAGGAGATGGCCAAGAAATCGAATGCAAGCAACACTCTTACTGATGACAGCCGCAACTCCATGGTGCTGCAACACTGGCAAGGACCGGTCGCCTTTGCCAACCGATACGTGCCCTGGGAGCGTGAGCAGCAGCTCGCCATAGCGGTAACTAACGGAAATTAAAAATATAACGTTATAATAAGAATTATCCCACTTTTGCATACATTTCGTAAAAAAAAAAACGCAATTATCTTTATAAATATTTGTTAGGGCTTATCAAATTTGAGATTTATTGGCGTGATGCAATTTACGCAAAACTTCCGTTTTATCATCAGTGATCAATATGTGCTGCTCTTAGTTTCTCTATGTATAAAAAGATTATAAAGTTTGAGCACCTAGACACCTAGAAATCCTCAGTCATGAGAAGTCAACTAGAAGCTACAAAATATCCCATTAAAACCCACAATTTCTTAAATTTTGCGTATTTTATAGGCTAAAATTGCCTTTAGGCGCTTTCCAGTTAATTCAGCGTTGAGAGAGAACTTTTATAAATATTTGTATTCTAGTTAAAATATTAAAGGCCAAAATATTAAGGCCAAATTCACAGCTGGCCTTTAAATAATCAAATAACAGATTTGCTGGGAGATTCGTCGCAATATATTAAAACAGTTTACAATTTTATTTTCCGTACAATGGCTGACAAAAATATTAAAAAACTGGCAATTTCACCGATGCTTTCGAAACACTCCTCTACACTGACAATATGGAAATCAACATTTCTTCTCTACCTATGATGAGCACCCATCCAATTCCTGCATCGCAGTCAAGCCAGCTATCAACAAATCCTGCAAATAGCGTTGATGCATCTATGCCTTCCTCCGATGTCGGACAAAGTAGCTCGAGTGTTGGGATCTCCACAGATCGTGCCGCTTTGGCAACAGGTTGTCTTGGCACCGATCCCAAGATAGATCAATGGGAGTTTCCCAGACACCGATTAAAGTTCTTTAACATACTGGGAGAAGGTGCTTTTGGGCAAGTCTGGCGTTGCGAAGCCACCGATATGGACGGTAAGCTATAAAATGCTTAATTAAACCATAAATTACTTTAAAAAAAAACATTTGAAATTGACTAAATTGAACAAAATTCACCAAAAAGTTGCATAAAAATCTCGTCATAATAGTGGATTTTATTTAATTAATTAAACAACCAATATCAAATCAACTATAATTATAATCTATTTACTTAGTTTTAATACATATTACGAACAGCTGTTTTATTTACTGTTATTTTTTGACTTGCAGATTGTGGAGCGATTACAACTGTTGCTGTTAAAACACTAAAAGAGAGCGCTGGAGAAGTTGAAAAGAAAGACCTGCTTTCCGAACTGGAGGTAAAATATATATTTCTCTGGTTTTTTTTAATACTAATGTCTATAGACATAATAACTTTGACAACAAACCATTTCTTTCAAAAAAAGTGTTAGCTAAAATTAATTTGTAATTTTAATCTTTGATGTTATTATTTATTTTCAATATTCCTCGAATATTTATTATGTTAATTGATTTGTAAAGGTTTTAACTAAATGAAGATAACAATCAGCAAAAAAACAATGATTATCCTCTAGACGGTCATCGATTAAGAATACAAAATATGCAAAAAAAAAACCACTGCAGTTACCAGTTTTTTCTCCGCCCCAATATACATACATACAGAATGAAAAGTTATTTGCACAAGAATATGCAAAATACAACAATTGAGTAAACATAAACAGAGAACATACTTTTGACATGACATGTGTCACGTTTTGAAGGAGACATAGTCAACCCCATTACGTCTATGATTATCATCAATATCATTGGCTCGACATTTCCGTCTTACTGTTTTCTACATTTTATTTTCTGTTTTCTGTTTCTATGCAAACCAGTTTCTCTCTCAGCTTATGTGTTATTTATTCAATTTGCAAATCTATCGCTGGATTCCGGCCTGCCAGGCCTGAAGGCGCTCTTCTCTCGTGTTGTCAATGAAAGTGTAACGCATCTTATCAAATAATACAATGACATTTTATATTATTTATTCGTAGAATGTCAGAACGCACCACATTTAAAGAAATGCCATTTTATACCGGTAATTTAGCTAAGATTTAGGAACGATGTAATTGGAGACCGTTGTCTGTCCGCAGACATTATGATTTAACCTAAAATTATCGCATAATTACTCGAATCTATGAATCAGCGAAAATCACACAACACGTTTGCTCTTTATAATAAAATCGAGTCCTCGTCCTCTGACGCATCGGCACAAACTGATTCCTGTTGCTGCGTACAATCATTATTCCCCCACAATATGTTCTCAATTGTAATTGTGACTCTCTTTTCTCTAACAACAGACTTGCGCGTTGCAACACTTTCGAGTCCAGCTCAGCTGTTCATTGATTAGACCTGGTAATGACCCGGATAGCTCAGCCTGGTAGCCTGGTGAATGGTGAATGGTATCAATCTTAAGTAGTTTGCTTTGTTCAAGTCTCCGTTAAGATGCTGTTTAATTCAAGTACTTTATTTTAAAAGTCTTTTTTCTAATCGATGCTAAAATATCCTCTTCTGTTTATTACACAACAATGCAAAATTACATGATTAACATATGACAGTCAAACCATATTTAAGGTCGGTTACTAAATCCAAATAAAACAAGTTACTATATAACCGACTGCCTAATACTTTGACATTTAGATTTTTGACTTTTTGGGTGAACAAAATATAATACAATTACAAGTGTAATTATGCAAAATTTGTTTTATGTATTTTGAAATATTTTACAACAATTTTAATATAAAAGTAGTTTTATTCACGTAAATCAAAGCTTAAACTAGTAATTTTTTCCTAGAAACACGTTATATATGATATATTAAATAAATGTAAAAATAATTTTGAAATAGCAAAACTATCAACTATTTAATATTTTGTTTTAATGGCATTCCTTACACATCTGATTGGAATTAAGACTAACTTTTGATTTTTTTTTAACAATGCTGATGAACGTATATAATATGTAATAGCACCGATGCTAATTTTAGTTATATATTTCTGGCTATATGACAGACCCTCCGAATATGAGTAAATATACCCATAAAACCATGTGGATAGGTTCGAGGGGTTAGACTTGCAGCCACCTTTTTGACAATTTAAATCTTCTAAGAAACTTTTCTTTTAATAATAGGCATAAAAAGAATATTGTTTTGATTACCCGCTGCAGAAATTCATAAATTTAAAAATACTTCGTGCATGAACTTGTTAACTTTTGTAAGCTAATCTTTAAAGGCTCTTTCCCTGACTTTTTTTTCTGTTTCTGTTTTTTTTTTAACTGAGCTACAAGCGTTTTTAATTTGTAGGTCTGATTGGGTGTTTTCGAGTTTTTCCTCGATGCATGCAATGTTTGCTGAACTATTTTACATTTGAATATACCTAGATATATTCCATATTTTAATAGTTTAAGTTTTATATTGTACATTTTTATTTGATTATTCACTTTTAATTTTATTTAATTAGATTTACAATTTTTATTTACAATTCTTAAAACTTTAAAACCGTTTCAATTATTAGTAGATTTTTGTATTCTCAATATAAAAATAAATTACGAAAAATTACCGTACATATTTTAACATATTTGATTGTCTGTTTCAGGTGATGAAGACGCTGGAGCCCCATGTAAATGTTGTTCGCTTATTGGGCTGCTGTACAGATAAAGATCCAACTTTCGTTATACTCGAATATGTGACTCGTGGAAAGCTACAAACTTATTTAAGAAACTCTCGAGCTGAAAGGTAAGCAGGCTTGATCTGTTAGATAGCTAATTATATATCATACAAGCAATACAATAAATACCTTAGATTTTCAAAACAATATTCGTAAATAAAATCTGCATCGTTGATTTGACAAGTAAGTCTTGGTTTTATTTCTAATCTGTCAGCCTTTTCCTCATTTTGTTTAAATTTTTTGAAACATTTTTATTTTAACATTTTTTTTTATGTAGATTAAAAACAGTACACAATGTTTTAGAAGTGTTTTAAGAAAAAAGGCATATTTAACGAAAGCTAAAAATTAAATTTTAAATTTTAATTATAAAGAAAGGGAAAGATTAAAAAAATTTTAAATGTAAAGTGAAATAAAAATAAATCAATAGATAACCAAAAATTTCAGTCTTAAGCAAAGGAGACAAGGCAAAATAAAAATAGAGAGTAAAATGTAAAATTTTTATCCGTTTATCACAAATTAGTTTTTCTATTGCTTTACTTATAATTTCGAAATGCATTTGAATAATGACATTTAATGACCTTGAAATATTGTAGACATTATGGAAACACACACGGAAAATCAAATTTACTGACTTCGGGTGACTTGACATCATTTATGTATCAAGTTGCCAAAGGAATGGATTATCTAACCTCCCGTGGGGTGAGTACAACAGCTTCTATATTTGTAGACTCTAAGATCTGCGAAGCAAGCTATTTTTTTAGAACATTGTTGTTTTATTTCGGAATTTATTAATGTTTGTTTTGTTAATCAAAATTAAATAAAATTATTGCTCTTTTAATTAATATGCTGTCGGTTAAGACATTACTCGTTCAGTGATCAAATTCTCAGCAAATAAAATTTATTTATTAGGAAATGAATAAGGGAATAAAGTCGAATACGAAGAAATATTATTTAAGGCGAGCGAATAAATAATGTAAATGTTTATTTGTTTAAATTTTAATAAACATATCGATTTTCAACATGTTATAAATATTACAAAATTCACTTTCCATCACAGATAATTCACCGTGACCTTGCTGCCCGTAATATTTTAATAACTGAGGATCACACATGCAAAGTGGCTGACTTCGGTTTCGCGAGGGATATTATTACATCTAAGATATACGAGCGCAAGAGCGAGGGAAAACTGCCAATTAGGTAAATTTATAATATTATAAACACAACTCATTGCATTAGAATGGGTGTAAATGTTATACTCACTTTCAGCAAATAAAAACAAATATGAAAATTTAATTCACGCGATATAAGTTAATACTATTATTATTTATTGTTTTTTTTTTCAAGATGGATGGCTACAGAGTCACTGTACGATAACATATTCTCGGTCAAGTCAGATATCTGGAGTTTTGGCATACTTATGTGGGAAATTGTGACACTCGGCTCCACGCCATATCCTGGCACATCAGCCGCTGATGTGATGCGCAAGGTTAGCATCGAATTTCAATTAGTTACTTAATTTATAAATTTATTTAATAAACTACAATTTTCATAAATTAATTTTTTTGGTCTCGCTTGTAGGTGAGGGATGGCTACCGTCTGGAGAAACCCGAACATTGTCGAAGAGAGTTATATAATATTATGTACTACTGCTGGTCGCAGGATGTCAATGAGCGACCAACATTCGCCGAGATTATAAATATGTTGGATAAATTACTTCATACTGAAATGGACTATATCGAATTGGAGCGTTTCCCCGACCACAACTATTATAATATTGTGAATCTCAGCGGAGAGAAATTATAGGACCCAATTGGATATTTTCAATCCACGGAGGATCTGTGCACTGCCACAAAGAGCTTTATTACAAATAAATTTAGGAGAGCAAATAGTATTTACTACCATATTCACTGAAATTGTTAAAGTTTTTAAATATACTTAACGTAAAAATATATTTATTTATATGTATACATTCTGTATTTCTTTGATTTTTTATCAAGACTGACGGACCGAAAATGTGATAAAAAAAAAGGAACTGTGACTTCAGCTAATAAAAAATTATATTACGAAGTAGTGAAAATTTATGTAAAAGGCGGAAGAAAGAATTTTGGACCCCAGATATTCTTGATCGGAATCAAAATACAGCTCGCTCTGACTATAAGACATTAGGATTTTAGATTGAATATATTGGTTTTTTTGGTATATATATATATATATATATATTTTTTGGCCGTACATATATTTCACTTATACTTCAAACATATATCAGAAATTTTATAAAGATGTGGAAGCTTATATAGTCAAATATTTAAGTAGCAATCACAAGTCACCAAACAGGTTAAAGTCATTTATAAATGGAAACATAGAAAGATTTTAAGAATTTTAATAAAAATCTAGTCAATAGCCATTCTGGTGCCAGTTCAGAGGTCCAATATAGATTTGTCTTAAAATTAAATGGGATCTACATGGACTCGTTTTAAATCGCTGTTCTAAACCGATGTCTCTTAATATATTTTTTTTATAATAACAGCAATATCCAATCAATCATCAATTATTGGAATGGAAATGATAAAATTGTAAATCGAAGCAGCAGGAGTTGAATGGGATAAGACAAGCACCAATGGTGTTATGATTAACGGCCACTCACAGTTCTTATATTTAAAATTTAATTTTTTTACGTTAACCTTAGAAATATAATTTAATTTTATTTGTCATCATTATAAATGAAAATTTTTCCTTTAGCGGCTTGACGAGATCAAATAGTTTGCAGTGAATGTGTTTTGTATTAATAAAGTAAGGCTAAAATGGTATAATGTAAGAGGTCACACGTACATATTCCTGATAAAAAATAAAATTTATATTACATTTAAAATTGAATATTTAGATTGTGCTGCCTATATTATTTACTTATATTATTACTAAGTTAGGAATTTAAGCTTAATTATTAATTAGGTGGCTGAAGATATACATTTTTTGTATTCTATTTTTTATTAACAATTACCAATTAATTTCATTTTTTAATACTCAAGCAATTATTTGTGTATCTAATATAAGAGTTATAGATATAGAATTAATCGGTAATCTGCCTGTGGCATCTCTTAGCCGACTAACTTGTTGCGACATCTGGCTGACCATTAGGTGTATGGATACAAATGCGAATGGGCGCCGGATAATTACATATTGGCTTTTGTGTGTGTCGCCGTGCGCTGTAAATTGCATTTACATTATTTATATAGCATCAATAAAAACACGCACATTCCATTATTAGCGACACATTTGTCGACAGAGATCAGAGACTGCCAGCAGATCGGCCAAAGCAGTTGATCCTTTTATGGCTGGCGCTAGGATTTATATTCACTTCCTTTCACATTTAAAGCGACGCACGAACCGAACCAACCACCAATCGAACCACGAACGAGCGAACGAGGCAAAGTAACGGCAAGCTACCTACTTTCGCTGTGCGACCTACTTATTACATTCATTCAGCGACTCGGCGCACCGATGTCGCATCAGCAGCGCTGCTCATCATCAGCCGACACAATTGCGTTTTGATTCTCGCCTGCATAGCAAATAACTCAGCTGCAGCCACAGTTGCAGTCGCAGTCGCAGTCGCAGTCGCAGTCGCCTTCGCCGTCATAGTTGCAGTCACATATACAGTTGCAGTCGCCGTCGCAGCCACAGCCTCAGTCGCAAATACAGTTGCAGTCGCCGTCGCAGCCACAGCCTCAGTCGCAGTTGCGGTCGCCGTCGCCGTCGTCGTCGCAGCCGCAAGGCGACTGCTACCTGTCTGAGTCGAGTCGAGCAGGATCAGCGATAATTTAGCTGCACTGGTTGCCTTTTAATTACCGCTACTTTCGCACTAAGTGTTACTAAGAAAAACAAAGCGAGCAATGCTCTATCGATTGTCCGTCTCGCTCGCACAGTGCGTGTGAAACTTTGACTTTGTCCCAACTACCGTTGTGTTTACAGTTAACTCAAAGCGATGTCTTTGCTATTTAAGCTGAGAGCGCAGCAGCAAAGGCGTCATTTGCAATTGTTCTATGCAAGCAACAAGAGCTTAACTCAATATGTATTTGAATGTACGTGTTCTGCTACTAGCGTTTTTAGCGACGCAGCACAGCTGTTTGGGATTTTACATCAAGAGGAATACCGTTAATTCCCAAGCAAAGGAACTCAATAGTCGCAACGATGAATGGGGAGTCTTTCAAAATACGCTTGGATTATCCAATGAAAAAGGTAAGAAATTTAAATTTTGTATTCTATAATACACCTGTTATCAGATGTTATTACTTTTTGCAACGTTCTCATTGGCTTTTTTTTTTAGCTACTTTTTACAAATCATTAAACATTTTATTCTCATTTCTAGTTGAACTGCTGAAATCGCAAAAGGATCAAAAGGGCACAAAGGAGCTGCTGAATCGATTCATCTTGGAAAACCCAAAGTACTCATTACCTACCAATGCTAAAAGGAGTAAAATATTTAACAATCAATTTAAGCGACTTTTGCGCGCTTTGATTGGCCTTAACTTGAAAAGTTCGAGGAGTACGCTGAAAACGACCTTCAATTTTGATTTGACAAATAATAAACTGAAGCCGCTGAAGCGAGCTCGCCGCAAGATATCCTTAAACATGGTATCCGACATGTCCTCTGAGCGGATCGAGCATTTGTTGCAAATGTTCTATCAAAAACATAATATCGAACGATCCGACTACAACAACGACAGATCTGAGCAACTCAATGGAGATGGGGATTACAGTAACTCCGACTCAGATTCGGACTCGGATTCTGATTTGCCACCACGGGCATCGATGGACTCGGATGTGGACTCTGATTATGCATACGATAATCTGTATGATGACGAAGGCGATGTCAGCCTCACAGCCAAATCCCGTCAAAACTTCGAATATGGTTCCTTCCAGGACCTCATTCTACAGGCGAATCGAAAGCAATGGGAACGGGAAAGTGAGGAAACCAAGTTGCATAGTCCACACAATGACCATTTCATTTAAATAATTTAAATATTTTAATTACAATTCAATAGTAATTATAAATAATACTGGTCAGAGGACTGTGCAATAGGTGTTCAAATGCTGGCATTGAACTTCCCCAATTCGATACTTATAAGCGATAAGAATTTAATTTTCTTTGAAAACCAACTCAATTCTTTAAAATTTGTTTAAGTTTCAACATCATTTTAAGTTGCATATGTATTATAATTTATTTCGCGATTAGCCTGCTACATATTAAAATACTAAATAAATAATAATAGTAAGCAATATCAATAATTGCATTAATTAACACAAAAAATATTTAGACTGTGCTCAGAAAAATATCTAACTTCCTTTGGCACCAAATGTTATTCTTTATTTGCTTAGATCAATAATTAACATTCGATTTTTTAAGGTTTCAAAAGATTAACATTTTCTTATATCTAAAAAAAAAAGTCTATTAAAACTTAAAAAAATCTAGTTTTCAAAACGATGTTGATTTCATATATATTAGATTATATATATACATTTAATGCCATTTTTCAGGCAGATTAGTAACCTTCTTTAATTTGAGTTAGCTGGATAAATTAGCAAAACAATCTTTGTACGGAAATTTATTTTTTTTAAATTATTTTAATTGAATTTAATGTGTTCATATGGTTTTTGTTTCCCCATTATTTGTCTATTTTTTATTTTATCGATCTGTTTTTTTCTAGCTTTAAAAAATAAAAACGAAACGTAAATTTGATTTAGTTTTGCTTTATATTAGAGCCAAAAACTATTAATCTTGTAATAAATTTACGAATATCTGCATTAAGTTTACGGTTAAGGTATTGGATATTATTTTAAGAACGTTAAGGAAAAATAAAAAAGTGTGGTTGAGATACTCATCGAACACAACTACGTATATTACAATTTTAATGGTCTTCCTAAAATTGAGAAAATGTAAAAAAAAATTAATAATAAAGCGCCATCTTTGGATTTATTCGCGCTTTTTACAAAAGCGCCATCTATAGCAAATCATCAGAACTATCCCGAAACAAATTCATTTAGTAATTGCTGAGTGCTATAGCACTTAAGTCTTTTGTATGCACAATCTTTATAGTTGCCTGACATACTTTTTATATAGCAAAACGACCCCACTTTAAAAATCGTTTTGAAAGCGCCATCTATGTGTTAAGGTGCCAAGCCTGCAACAAAGGAGTATTACAGAGACCTACAACTTACTTCTGCATGTGCATGAATAATATATATTAAAATTTCTCTAATGCTTTGCATTTAGTGAGATAGGTTAGTATGATTATTTATATTATTGGAAAAGCGATGTAACCTTACAGAACATAAAAAAAAATTTTATAAACCGTCAGCTGGTAAATAAATAAATAAATTTCAACACCAAAAGGCAGTTTCATTACCCTATAGACTTTTTGATTATAATAAGAGCATTAGATATAATATAGAATATATTTAAAGAATTAGATAAAATTAGGTAGCTGAGTTCTATGAAATTAATTTATTCAAAATTTGGCCTAATATGACAGTTTCAGAATCTCAAACATTAAGGTCGTATACCAAAGATAAACAAAATTGTAATACTGAAAAATTAAGCATATAGCGCCATCTTCAGATTTTAATGTGTAATACATACGTAGAATATATAAAATTAAGCCGTGGCGCCATCTATTAGATACATAAAGTGTCATCTCTGTAATTAGAAGCTAAGCTTGCTAAATGAGTCTCTTTACGATTCTATTCCATGAGATACAGTTGAAAGGTGCTGAGCTACAAAAATATTGTTTGTCTGATCATATTTTTAATACATAGAAAATAAAATATTAATTCAAATACATCTTAAATTTGACCAAACAGGAGAAACTATTCATCCGTCTTTTTTAACGAACGAAAATGTTATATAATATAGCAAGTAATCACATCTGTTTTTTTGTCTGTGGTTCTTGTCTTCGACTTTCGTTGAGTGTAACAGTGAGAGGTCATGCGATTTTTGAACCTATTACAACTGTTATATTTATACAAGATGTAGACTTAAGCATGTCTCAAATCTATAATAGTCCAATTCCACTTTGTTCTTAGTTTTTCATATGTTGCATACTCGTATAACAGTTGTATGAAATCTGACTTTTAAAAGCTGATGGCTGTGTTATGGGCTTACATGCGTACGCTGACACTTAAAGGCTGATTGCTGTGAGATGCGTTTACATGCCTACGCTGACACTTAAAGGCTGATTGCTGTGTGATGTGCTTACATACATATAAAAATACTTATGTTCCTTGCCTTACTATTCAAATTCAAATGTTGTTATAGCAACAGAAGATTCAATTTTGTTGCGAACACAAAACACAAAAAGAAAAAGGGAAAACAGCCTAAATATGCCGAAGAAATTCCAGAAATACAAAAAGTTCTCGCCAGCTATAAACCCGCAGAAAGATGCAGCCAAACTAAAAGAAATCGAGGAACGTCGAGCGCATGAACTCGAAACATTTGGGTTCGAAGAGGAGATGGAGGAGGCCGAAGAAGAGTCCGAATTCGAACATATCGAAAGCGAAATGAGTTTATCCGAGGGAGAACCAGCATTGCACATTGGCAAAATCGATCTCTCCTTTCCCGAGACAACGAAAGAGTTCGAGGACGGCCCACAATGCTATCCACCATCATACTACAAGTTGTCGCCCAAAGAGCGTGTTCTGCTCCTTTACGCTGAGAATTTTCGCAAGCAGCTTGTGCTGAGTCATCCCCGGCGTCGTCCTTTGGTTTTGGCCTTGCCAAACGAGTGTAAAGTGCAGGTAAATATATATTGATGTATTAGCTATTTATTATTACTTATTAATTATCGTTCGCAGAAATTTGTATGTACTACGATAAGACCGACTGCCTCTGTTTATTATGAACTATTTTCAAGTGTTGAGAATATTGCTAAGTTTGTCGCAGATTTTGTTCAATATGAACCGCTGGAAGATCCAATAAACTTGGTAAGTCTCCAAAATTATATAAAAATAAGAAAATTTATTGTATACTCTTTTCCAATCAATCATTGATGCATAAATGGGGATATATATAATATAGGTATTTATTTTATAAGCGGTTAGCCTCTTCAGGTGAAACCAACTTTCCAATTGTCAAATTTCCGCAACACTTTAAATTTCGTTTTTACAAAATTGTTGGTTTTCGTTTTAAGCTGCTGCAAAAAATTATGCAACATTTTTAAGCGATTCAATTCAATATATTTTTTGAAATTTTTACAACTATTTTAATTATTGTGATATATTTAAAAAGACATATTGTTTGGTTACGCATGTATCCGCGCCAAACAACAACAACTAAAGCAGCTTCTCTTAATATTTAATATGTTGATAAGTTATGCTCTGCGCAGCATAAGAGCGAGTTAACTTAACGGTTGATTTTGCATATGAGAGATAAGACTCTCCTCAATAGTTTAGTGGTTGCTCTCCGTCTGGGAGCAACAGCACCAGCAGCTGCAATTCGGCAGCTTATCAGTTCTAAGTGATCGATCAGAAGTTCAAGACGCGGCGCTGTATTCGACATCGCTTGCCTATTTGATTTTAGCTGCAATTCGGCAGCTAATAAGTTCTGTTTTATCGATCGTGAATTCAAGTCGCGGCGCGGTATTCGACATCGCTTGCCGAAATATAATTTGTTTATAATTTGCTCAACTCGGAGTTTAGAATTAACAATTATAACTAGTTTAAGTTTGGCCACGAAGGCAAATAAACTCTATTTATATTAATGCAAATTTCGGTGCATTTTTATTTTGTTGAAACTTTCGATAGCTATTGAAAAAGCTCAATAGCTCAACACATTTGGTGACCCCGACGTGATTCTTTTGTTTAAATAAATAAATACAAATTATTTAAACGTATAGAGTTAACAAACCTCGCGCACGCGCTCTTTCTATTCTCGTTTCGTTTTGTGCTCACTTTCGGTTCAGGTGTTTGACCTGCATTGGCGCCTGCGCAGTCGATTCGCTTATCGCGTTTGCATAAACAGTTGCAGCAGCCGTTTCTGCATTGTTATTGCTTTTCCGTTTCGTTTTGCTGGCGCTTGTGAAAAAGGGTTATTGCCCTCAAATTGACATTGCGTTAGTCGAACGTGTGTGTTACATTTGTGGAAAATTGACTGACACCTGCAAGAACATTTAAAAATGCATAATTCTGCTGCCGTTCAGTCTCCTGGTGCCCCGTTTTACAAAGCCAAGGCCAAGGCTATTGATGAGCAAGTAAAACGGATGGCCAAAGCAATTGCTCCGGAGCAAATTGTGCATTTCAGCGAACAAGAGTTGATTGTTCGGCTGAAGGCGTTGTGGAAAGTGCTCAGCAGACATTTTACAGAATGCATGACACATTGGAGGAGCTCGATTATGATGAAATCGGGAGTGAGCTACGGGAATGTTTTGATGACTTCTCAATATTAGTTGAAACCGCCTTGCGACGCGAAATTGACAAGCGAAAGTCATCATCGCCGTTGTGTTCGACTATGAGGCAAGATACATGTGGTGACAATCGCACAGTGTCTCAAGGCAGAATCCGGTTGCCTGAAATCAAGCTGCCCGAGTTTAGTGGAGGGTATACAAAGTTTGCAGAGTTCATAGCGATGTTCTCTTCAATCATTGATGCGGACTCAGGACTTTCGGATGTGGAGAAGTTTCAGCACTTGCGATCGTGCTTGAAAGGATCAGCCTTAGATAGTGTTTCTTCGTTGGAAATCAGCAGCGCTAACTATCCAGTTGCATTGGAGCTCCTCAAAAAACGGTTCAACAACAAGCGTCTCATGTTCCAAGCACATGTCACGGAGATTTTGGGATTTTGGATTGCATCGAGTCGTCGTCAGCAATAAAACTTCGAACCCTTTCGGATACGGTTAACTCCAACATTCGCGCTCTACATAGCCTGGGCAACGTTGAGCAGATTGCGGGTTTTATTATCGTGCACAGTTTGCTGCAGAAAGTGGACAAGGCAACGCAGATCAGTTGGGAGGAGACAGCACCGATGGATACAATTCCGACCTGTGAGCAGTTCATGGCATTTCTGGATCGACGATGTCAAAGGTTGGAAAACGTGGAACACGCTATGGCAACGTATACGCCTAGCTCTAAGGTGGAAAAAAGTAATAAAATCGTTAACAACAGTAGAAAGGTCTTTGTTGCTACAAACTCCAACACAAATAAATGTGTGTTTTGTGAGACCTCTGGCCACTTAATTTACCACTGTTCCCGTTTTGGAAATCTGTCTCCTCAACTGCGTCTACGAGAGGTAAAGAAGCTCAACCTTTGCATCAATTGCCTGTGTAAAGGTCATCGGTTAAAGGGAGTGCAGCTCCACTACCTGCAAACGTTGCAAGGCCAAGCATCATACGCTTCTGCATTTTGAGAATCAGATTGACGGTTCTCAAGTTAACGTTGCTCCGCATCCGCCTGCTGCAAACCCTTCTGCAACACTTGTAGCCCAAAATCTTAGTCAAGACATGGTGCTCTTGGCAACTGCTGTAATCAACGTTAGAAGTCGTACTGGAGTTTTAGTACCATGCCGAGCGCTACTTGATTCTGGTTCGCAGGTGCACATCATTACGTCTCGTCTAGCTCAGCATCTCCAGCTGCGAAGGCATCGCTCACCTACTTTGATTTCTGGATTGGGAGAGTCTACTGTTGCCTCAGATGGCTGTTCAGCCGATATAAGTTTTCAATCGCTAGCATCTGCGTACTCTGCCAACATCTCAGTTCTCGTAGCTCCGTCTATAACTGGAAATCAGCCTAGCTACGACATTAGCACTGAGCTCTGGAATATACCATCAAACATTCGCTTGGCTGAATCCAGAGTTCTTCAAGGCGAACAAAATTGATTTGTTAATTGGAGCTGGCCTGTTTTTTGAATTGTTGTGTGTCGGTCAAATCAAAATCGCTCCTGGTTTGCCCATTCTTCAAAACACTCAATTAGGCTGGATAGTGACAGGAGGAATTTCTTCAGCGAGCCCTGCCTCATTGATGATCACTAGCTCGGATCTGATGCCAAATCCTAGCCCAGATCACACGCTTGATGAAAACGTTCGTCGGTTTTTGGAGGTAGAATCGTGTTCTCGTTTAGTCAACGAATCTACCAAGGAGGAACTTGATTGTGCAGCGCAATTTAAACAAACTTTGGCTCGTTTGGACACTGGCGAACATTCGGTTCGCCTTCCAGTCAAGCATACTGTGGATCTACTTGGAGATTCATATCAGCAGGCACACCCAAGCATCAAAATTGGTCGTACAATTCGTGCACAGCGTAAAGGCGCCGGTTCCGTCTTCAAGGCGCACGTGAAGCAGCGCAAGGGAGCAGCCAAGCTGCGTTCTCTGGACTTTGCCGAGCGCTCTGGCTACATTCGTGGCGTCGTCAAGGACATCATTCACGATCCTGGTCGTGGTGCCCCCTTGGCCGTCGTCCACTTCCGCGATCCCTATCGCTACAAGGTCCGCAAGGAATTGTTCATCGCCTCCGAGGGCATGCACACCGGCCAGTTCGTCTACTGTGATCGCAAGGCCACTCTTCAGATTGGCAACGTGATGCCCCTGAGCCAGATGCCCGAGGGTACCATCGTCTGCAATCTCGAGGAGAAGACCGGTGACCGTGGCCGTTCGGCGAGCACCTCTGGCAACCATGCCACGGTGTTTGCCCACAACCAGGACACAAAGAAGACCCATTTTAAGCTGCCGTCGGGCGCCAAGAAGGTGGTGCCATCGGTCAATCGCGCCATGGTCGGCATCGTTGCCGGCGGCGGTCGTATTGACAAGCCCATCCTCAAGGCCGGTCATGCCTACAACAAGTACAAGGTGAAGCGTAACAGCTGGTTAAAGGTACGTGGTGTTGCCATGAACCCCGTCGAGCATCCCCACGGTGGTGGTAGCCATCAACATATTGGCAAGGCCTCGACAGTCAAGTGTTACACATCTGCCGGTCGCAAGGTCGGTCTCATTGCTGCCCGTCGCACTGGTAGAATTCGTGGTGAGCACCCTGCAGATCTGGAGCAACGGTCCAAATGGAGAACATCCTACCCGGGCGTTCACATTAATGATGTGGTCCTTGTAAAGGATGAAAACTTGCCACCCCTTAAATGGCCACTGGCTCGTGTGGTCGTGCTTGTTGCTGGTGCTGACGGCGTTTCCCGAGTAGCTGTTCTCAAGACGTCAACTGGAATAATAAAGAGAGCTGTGCGCAAGTTGTGTGCGCTTCCGAAAGAGGATGCTGTTGAAAGCCCGTGTCTTTCAACGGGGGGAGAATGTTTGGTTACGCATGTATCCGCGCCAAACAACAACTAAAGCAGCTTCTCTTAATATTTAATATGTTGATAAGTTATGCTCTGCGCAGCATAAGAGCGAGTTAACTTAACGGTTGATTTTGCATATGAGAGATAAGACTCTCCTCAATAGTTTAGTGGTTGCTCTCCGTCTGGGAGCAACAGCACCAGCAGCTGCAATTCGGCAGCTTATCAGTTCTAAGTGATCGATCAGAAGTTCAAGACGCGGCGCTGTATTCGACATCGCTTGCCTATTTGATTTTAGCTGCAATTCGGCAGCTAATAAGTTCTGTTTTATCGATCGTGAATTCAAGTCGCGGCGCGGTATTCGACATCGCTTGCCGAAATATAATTTGTTTATAATTTGCTCAACTCGGAGTTTAGAATTAACAATTATAACTAGTTTAAGTTTGGCCACGAAGGCAAATAAACTCTATTTATATTAATGCAAATTTCGGTGCATTTTTATTTTGTTGAAACTTTCGACAGCTATTGAAAAAGCTCAATAGCTCAACACATATATTTTTTTGAGATCCAAAAAAAGGCACAAATTTCTAAAGTGGAGATTTTAACCGCTAATCATACACACTTAAACATAGGAACGTCGAATTGAATAAAAGATGACTGCATTAAAAATGTCATCTGGTACATTCCTTTCAGCTGTACTTTGTATGCTGAGAGCGAAAACCTGAACCTTAAGCATACAACACAAAGAGCGTCAACTTGACGAAAAAATTTGATCTCGTGGTACATTCCTCTCAGCAGCGCTTTGTATGCTGAGAGCGAAAACCTGAACCATTAAGCATAAATGTCAAAGAGGCGTTAAACAGACGAAAACTGTACAATTTGGTACATTCTCTCTCAGCTGCGTTTTGTGTGCAACAATTAAAGAAAAAAAAAATCTTTGCTGTTTGTCGAAATTATTATAAAATTTTAAAATGCGTATCAATGTTTTGACATGTAAAAGTATTTTTTTGAAATCCTTACAAGAACTGCTTTAATAATTGTAGTACATTTATAAAAATAGAACTGAATATATTATTTTTCGTGATTCTTAGTACAAAACAATGCACAAATCTCGTAAGCGGAGACTTGAACCACTAACCATACAATACATACAAACGTAAAATTAACTTAAAGATGACTGCATTAAAAATATGATCTAATGGTACATTCCTCTCAACTGAAACACTAAGCATACAAGTCAATGGGACGTCAAGTCGACTAAAAGCTGACTGCATTCAAAATTTGATCTCATGGTACATTCCTCACAGCTGCGCTTTCTATGCTGAGAGCGAAAACTTAAGCCACTAAGCATACAAGTCAAAGGGGCGTAAAATCTACTAAAAGCTGCACAATTTGGTACATCCTTTATCTCTGTGTGTAACAATTAAAGGAAAAAATGAAATCTTTGCTTCCCGTCGAATTTCCATATTTTTAGCAAATGTAAAATATTAAAATATTAAAATATTTGTTTAGACATGTAAAATTCTTTGTTTTTTACATATAAAGGTGAGCTTCGCCAGATAAATTCCACAGTGCGACGAAGGCTTTTTGAACAATCTATTTGATGCTTAATGGTTCGCGTCTCCGCATTCAGATGCGAAGCCCAGCTGCGAGAGCATAGGCCAGGCTCACAGATTTGTATGCAGTCAGCAATTAGTCGGATTGACGCCTCTGTTTTATATGCTAAGTGCTTAATAATTTATTATTTATAAATTGTCAATAATTTAACTTACTTGTGTTTGACTTGTATTGTTTTCATATACATACATATTGCATACCATACCATACAACCTTGATTTCGAACTGATTTGATTTGCAATATATTTCATCACGTTTTATATATAATTTGTCGTGCTTATGAATGTTTTTTTTTAGCTAAAAATAAAATTAGTATTAAGGAGTGCGTACAAATCTACAAAATAATACTAAATGCAAATCCATTTCTGGTCCTACTTTATATGAAAAAAATCCTACTTACGTCAAATGTCGACAATTTTTAAAAACAAAACATTTTTCCCTTTCGTGAATTGGATACTCTCAACGTCCCCTTTGAAAACTCAAACGGAAATATTTGGCACTTTTGCAAATTGCAAGACGGCTGATAAATAACTTAATAAATTTGGCTATTCCCTATAAGGGATGAAAAACACAACTTACCATATTAACTGGTCATTCGTTGGGAATAACTTTTGATTATTATTTCTTGTAATTACATGAAATGGTTTTGAAAGATGAAATATCGAAATAAATGATTCGTTTTAAGCTGAGAAACTCATTTTTCAAATTTCGTAAACTTAAACTTTAGTTTCACATTATGAAGTTGTACCAATTTATGTAAAGTGCAAAAGAATTGATCAGCATCAATCAAAAGGCTTCAATGAGTTTTCAATACCTTACCGCCAAGAATTCTTAGCGTTTCAACTAAACGTTTCAACTCACATCCTAACGGATTGCATCGCCCTTTCCAGGAGAAGATGCAGCATCCTAGGGAAGCATATTATGAATGTCAAGGACATAGTAACCCACGACCCATCAAAGATCCTGATATTCGTTCAAGAACTGGGGTTGATGGAGATGGGGGCACAATAGATCTATTAGGTCGCAGTGCGCAGAACCCCACAATATATATGTAAATATAACTAAACGTTTCTATTTTTTTGAAAACCAATTTTTACAAGTTCCAAAAACATTTATGCATCTAACTATGTAGATGAATCTTAATTTGCGATTTATCTAAGTCACAAACCCGTGTTTACGCTTTGAGTATTGCAGCGATCATTTGTCAGCGAGCGACTGTTCCTGATCTAATTCTCTTACGTCCCTTATGTGATTAACGTTGTTATCTGTACACTTCTCGGCACCTAAATGGTACACCCTTTGCACACTCTTTCCAATTGCTCATACTTCAAATCTTCAATCTTAAAATGTATCAATGAATTGCTTAAAGCGAGCAGTGAAAATGGAAATAATAATAAATAAATCAGTTTTTGCTGATAAAATTATTATTTAGTTGACCCCGATGGATATATTTATTATTTGTATGCCCTCTGCCATAAGGCAGAGTTTGTAATTCAGCTTTCGAGTTATGAGAAATTGCAAACAGAAAGAAACCTTTCAAATTTAGTAGAGACACCTAATAAAAAATTATTAATTTATGACAACGAATCTGTCGATTTGTTATATTAATAATTTAACTTAAATGTGAGCAATCTGAGAAGAGATAATTTCAGCTTTGTGTTTAGATTGTAGGCAAGTCGAATACAAACTATAATGATAACCAAAGATGTATATAATAAATATTAAACAGTTAAATATTCTTAAACTTTAGTGAATGCAGTTAACTAATCATTTTACTATGGATAATCATATTCAGTTAATGTTACTTAAAAGCGTGAGTAAAAAAATACTAATGATTTGGTGTCTGTATGTATTTTTCGCTTAACTCAGAATTTGTCTATTTATGTAACTATAAATATACTCTATTTCAATATTATTAATACTGCAGATATTATTTGCATTTGTTCATCTATGCTTACTTTTACAAGATGTGGTCGGCAAAGATTCTTTGAAATATTAATTAATTTAATTATATGTTTTGCTCCTTTGGTGTTTCGCTATCTTATTTGCACTTTTGGTGCCGTGTTTAATATTTAATACCCACTTATGAATATTTAACTGCAATAAAGTGAAACTCAATGCATTTGCTGCAATTATGACTGGAGGTGTTCTTATTTTAGAAACATTTAAGATAACTTTGAAAAAAGAGGCAGATCAAACTTCTATCGAGCTGTAAATTTAAGTGCACCCGCCAAGAAAAATCCCTTAAATATAGCTTATCTTAATTTTAAACTTATATTTCTAATAATGAAGCGCTGTAATTTTTTTAATTCAATGTATTAATGATGATTTGATGCAAATACTGAATTCAAACATTGAATTATGATGCCATCAAGGCCACCCTCTCAAGGAAGGGCCTGGACCCAACTACAAGCAGGTGAATACTTGCACTGTTGCCGTCCAGGCGAGACACGGCATCAACGCATGACAGCACAGTAATAGTCTTAACCACTAAAGGCTGTCCCCAGGGGGCTGTATTGCCTCGGCTGCTCTGGAGTCTGTTAGAAAGTGAACATCTTTACAGACTTTCCACCAGGGTTATTCAATGTCAAGGATACGCCGACGACATTGAAACCATAGCGAGGAGCAAATATGAAGAAAAACTTTCTCCAGTTTAGGGATAAAGATAACGAGGGACGTAAACTCTACCCGGGAAGTCATGGGGTACATCACCAAAGATAATAAGATAGCTATACTTAATGGTAGTAAGCCCATGCGGACCTACGGATTGATAGCATGGAGGGATAGGGCTCGGTTGACCATGGTGAAAAACCAACTTCAAAAACTATAGAAAATGGCCTGCGTATTTATGTCAAGATGAATGCGCACTTTCCTTGGAAGACTTAATTGAGCTTCACCACACCATATGGCTCCAAGAAAACCACTCTTTTAAGAATGCCAGCAGAATGAGTTATGGGCAAACACTTCCTTAGCTATAGAGATGCCCAACTTGTCGGATGAACTTCCCCTCCTTTTACAACATAGGAATGAAATGGTAGCTCAGTATATTCGACCGAAATTTTAAAGTTCAAACTAGAAGCAAAAAAGAATTGATGACACTGGATGAAGTCCATCCTATTTAACCGAACACCGTAAAATGGTATACCGATGGATCAGTCACGAATCAGGGAACTGAGTGGTAACCATCGGACATCCTACCATGAATTTCTGGGAACGCACACCAGCGAATTTCAAGCTGAGGTGTGTGTCATATGTAGATGTATGGATCTTAGCTTGACACGTAAATATCGGATTGACGACAAAGCAATCTTATCCGATAGTCAAGTGGCAATAAATGCTACAAATGCGACGAAAATAACTTTCAAGCTTGACCAACCCGGGATTCACAATAGGCGAGACGCAGGGAAAGAGCGGGGAAAGTCGCGGGGTATGAGCATGAGGCAGAGAGGACCCTAACGACTCCGACAGGCCAAATGTCTTTTGGGTGTCTACAATCATAAACGATTCAAATGATATGTGGGAACGAATAGGCTTAGTGTACTTACTGGTCTGCTGACAGGACATTGTAGATTAAGAAGCCACCTCTCTTACTTGAGTACTTATGGTAGCTTCCAATGTGGGTTTTGGAAAAAGAGGAGGAATTCTAAAATCACATTCTAGCAGAATGTGTCGCCCTAACCAGAAAATGAGGAATCATCCTACAGCTTTCTTACCTGTAACGATTTGGCTTACAGCTTTTGCGCTTGTCGGGTAATAATTTTATAGTCAGGAGAAAGTTTACTACACTAAGAAAAAATCGTCCTTAGGCTAATCAGATGAAAATTTCACAGTTAGAGCTAGAGTTTCCAAATCGGAAACATAGATTTTTCAAAGCTCTAACCACACTGCAGGCCAGTCTATATAGACATGTCTGTTTGTCTAATCAATTTACCATTTCCATGCATTTAAACAATATTTATGAAAATTGTTAATGATGTCTGTATGTATTCCATTAACATGCATACTTATACTGAACACTTTTACCTCATTGCCAATGAATGTAGAAGGCAGAAAAGTCATCTTTTACCCCATTATGTTTAATATATAAACAATGATGATGTATTCTTGATCTAGCCTGTAATTTTAGGCAAATTTTCAAAATTGTAGCTGTACCCATGACCAACTTTGAAATACAGGTTTTCGTGCAACATATGCAAAACGTTTTTTATGTGTGGGTTGGTGATGATTTCACTGAGTAGTTTATGTATTTTGAAAAGCTAAATTAGGTAATTATTTACTTGCAAGCTATTACAATTTTAGTTTAAGAGAATATGTCAAAAGCAAATAAATTTGTGCATAAGTGTGTAAAAGACAGAAGGAACTATTTCCAGCCCTATAACGGAAATATACATAGATATACTAGCTGAATCTGTCCACCTGTCGAGACGGACATCATAGACAATAAGAGTAAAAATTAGAAGCATAATTTATTGTCTACAACCATTATTTACAGATACCCCAGTAACAAGATCGGCGATTTTGTTGTTCCACTATAATTTTTTGGTTCCAATACTGTCTTTTCGGGAGGAATAATATGATTTTCAGTAGTTGCTTAGGTTAGTTAGCACGCGAATGAAGTTTGCTCCTCTCAAGACCTGGGCAGTGTTTAGGGAAAAGTTGTCGGCCGATTTCTCCTCTTCTTCTGCATCATTTATAAACTAAAAATTATAGTCATATATATAATATATAGTTATGTATATTAATTGTGTAGATATATTTCAAATAGACACAGCTTAAATGTTTAAATTCTCGCTTTATTTATTAAAAAATTTTTGTTTCCTGAAAACTTCAAATGTGGCCTTTGTTTTTTTTTTTTAGTAGAATTTGCGATATGTACATAAATTCGAATTGATAAAGCTTACTTTTCTTATGATCCACAAAAAAACGAACAATAAAATATAGTCGATGATTTTCATAAAAATTTTCTAATTCGAATGTTTTATTAAACAAGATTTCAAAATGAATACGTCTACAATTATAAATATATTTTTGTTATTTTCAATATTTTTACTGATATATTAAATTGGTAAAATTCTTATGAGCAAATGTTTATTACTTAATATTTGCATGGATAGTTTAGTTAATAATAATAATAATAATAATTGTAATAAAAAGAATATTATAGCAAATCCATACATATGAATATAACTTACTCCCACTTCGCAGCTCGCATTAAATCTAAGTGATTCAACTTAAAAGCAAATCAACATTTTTCTAGTTTTTTTGTATGTATAAAAAACACATTAATTATTAGTTTAGCTGACAATGAACAAATGATGGAATTATCTTTTGCGCTATTTACAAATGTTAAGCTTATCATCGATATTTGACTCTCGAATATAAAACCGAATTAAATGTGAATCAGAGAGATCAGAGATCGGCTTACGACTATCAATACATTTCACATTCACACTGATATATATATATATATATATATATATATATATATTATTTAGGGTTTTCGTTTAATTTTTGGAAGATTTTAGTTATTCTAAGACAGTTTGCTGTACACTTTCATCGTCCGTACTCGAACTGAGTTCATCGGACTGCTGATATTCGCCGGTGATCTGGCAGTCATCCGGATCATCGTCGAGGTCACAGTGCACAAATTCGTAGGGTGGAAAGATTAGCGAGCTGAGCAGCGTTGCCGACGATTGATAAACGGCTGGGGCATACGGCTGGCAACTTGTTGACGCATCCATCACTACCAAGCTGGGTGGTGGCAGCCAACGCTTCGCCATTGTCATTGTGTCTATATCCGTGGCTGGCTCCAGTGGTGCCAACTTGGGTTTATCCTATTTGCGGCGACGCGTCTTGTTTCTCGTTGCATCCGCCTCCGGCACGGCATCCTCCAGCTCATCCACGCAATCTGCCTGCGCATCGCTGCCCGACTTGATGGCTGCGATGAGGAATCTCAGTTGCATCAGCTGCACGGCTGTCACCCGAGGATTGCTGCAGTTCTCCAGCCACTGCAGGAATTTCTCACCATGACGTATGGCTGCCAATTCCTCGATATCCGCGTACTTGGCTCGCTCCTCCTCATCCGTCTTGTTCGAGTTGTTGTTGTTGTTGTTGCTAGCACTGACGTCATTGTTGTTGTGATGCTGATCATGTTGCGTCTCGCTGTTAAAGCTCGCTTCCGAATCACGATCCAATTCGGCTCCTCCGATTTTATAGATAATATTGCTGAGCACATTTTTACATGGCTCATCGCCGCCGCTGTTCAACTCAGGACTCGGCTCACGGCTGTTTGCCACGGGAGTTGGGCTTACGGATTCGGCATGAATCGGACTCGGACTGGAGCTGGCTGATTTTGTGGATTTCGCTGATAAGTCCTCCGGCTTGCCATGCACTTCTGCATCTGTCTCGGGCTCCCCCTCCAGCTCAGTGAGATGGGCCTCGTTGGAGGAGGACAAACTGCGTACTGAGGGCGACTCCGTCTCCTTTGTGAGCTGTGAGTAGAGTATGTTGTCATAAGGCTGTTTGGCGATGTTGTCCTCGATGTGCGACGATTCTGGGGCAGTGGTTGATGTTGCAGCTGCTGCTGCCTGATGTTGTTGTTGCAGTGCTGCCAATGTGGCAGCATTCGGATTGAGTGTCGAGTGGAGACTGGCGCCAAATGCCTTGCACCAATTGTACCACGCCGAGTGTTTCTCATCGAGTGTGCCAGGAGCTGCAGCCGGTGCTGGGGATGTTGCCGAGGGCATGGGTGGCGTGTGGGGATACGGATTCATATGTTGTGGCGTCGAGGAGCGTATGGGTGGACTTGTCACACCCAATCCAGCAGCAGCAGCAGCTGCAGACTGTGGTGGTGGATACAGACTGTTTAATCCGAGCATTGCCTGCTGCGATTTGAGCCAGTAGAGCAGGGGATCGTCGGGCAGGCCGGACAGTGGCGCCACACAGCCGACGAGAAGAGGTGCTAGCGATGGACTCGGACTCTTCATACTGCCCAGATTCGTCTCACAATCACCGGCTGTTGTTGAGCTGCTGCCGGATGGCTTCTGCTTGGCCCAGTTTTTCACGCTCAGCGCCGGAGTCCGTTCCCGATCCCGTTCACGATCACCGCTTTCGCTGCGTGGGCTCTGCTCTTGCTGCTGACCATTTGGACCACCTGGTTTTTGAGGATTGCGCAGAGTGTTGGCTGTGGCCGCAAAGTTGTTTAAGCCGGACATGGCCGCCAGGCCGGGATTGAGCTGAGCCAGGAGATTCAGGTTCGAGGTCAGCTCATTGAAACTGATGGCGAGCGGGGACTGAGAGATGCCGCCAAGACCGGACAGATGGGTGAGACTCGACAGCGGACTTATCGCATTCAGGGAGGGATCTGTTGGCCCCGATCGCGATATATCCGCACCGAAAACTTTGCTCTTGAATCCCACATAGTCGACGGGCAGTCCATTGTAGCCGATCTCCGACAGACCCTTATTTGTACTATAGTCTAGGCCGTTCAGCGGCGATCGCTTGTAGGCGAGCTCATCAAAGTTCATCTTATTCGAGAAATTCAGTGGCATGCCGCTGCTGTTGTTGTGCTCCAAGCGTGGCCGTTTCTCGGGCGGACCCAGCAGACCCGTTGAACCGCCGCCACCACCGCCTGCTCCCTCCAGCTTGTCGACGAGGGCATCAGCGCACATCTTGTCCGCCGCCGATTGGCGGGACATGAAGCGCAGCTTGTCCTCGTTCTTGCACCAGCCACGCAGTGTCGACTCCGGCACACCAATATCTCGGGCCACAGATGCCTTGGATTCGCCATCATGAATGCGCTGGATCGCATGGATTTTGTCACGAGGGGTCAAGCTACGCAAAGGTCGCTTGCCCTTCGTCCCCATGCGGATGTTCATATGCGAATAGCTGGAAATATCCAACTTTAAGCCGTTATCAAACAGTTTGGCTGCTGCAAGAGAGAAGAAAAAGAAGCCCAAAAAGAAAGATTTCATATTAATTACAGTGGTTATGTGATTAAACTTTATATATATAGCTATATATATATATATGTATGTTTACAATCAAACAAAGCCTTATAAATCAGTAAAGCTGCCGTTTTTTAAGAGTACATAAAAAAATAATCAGTTAACCCTTTTTAGCTTTTCCTGGGGGTACAAAAAAAAAAATTATATATATATATAAAAACTGGTTATGATGTATGGATATTATTTACGACTATCAGTAACTTTTTTTTAAATAGTTTGTAATATGTTACCTAGTTACTCGCAAATAATTTAAAGTTATTACTTCTACTATACGTATAAAAATATATATAAATAAACATATTTCAAAAGTGATTTTTTAGTGCAAGTTAATTTTAACTAAATTTAAATTAATAGAAAATGGCGAGTAGAATTATAATATTTTTCTTGATATTTTAAGAGTTTTCCAAGTTTTTCTTAATATTTTAAGAGTTTTCCAAGTTCACAAAATTAACAAATTTAAAAACGACTCTTCTGAAATAATTTCCTCTGAGAGCGATGCTATTATTTTTTTTCACTACTGTTTATAACTAGAAAAAGTAAGTAAGCTTTACATCATTAGGCAACATTTTCAAATTGTAAGGAAACTGAATTTATAATAAAAGAAAAACTGGGCTATTTAATAATTGGGTTACTACAAAATAGATTGTTTAATAATTATTTTATTTATTGTAACAACTTAAACTTAAACCATATATATAGCTAGTAGATCTATGATAAACAGGTTCAACAATTAAACTATAAATTATTTATTTTGGGAAGACAGTAGAATGTATAATTAATCAAAATTATTATAACTGTATTTTCAAAACGTGTTTGGAGTGCCTTTTTTTGTATTTATACAGAAAAAATTGGAATCTATAGCGGCGATCAAAATAATGTTAAAATGATCAAAAATAGCTTTAACACCCAAATATTACTGGCGAAGTTCTTCTTGATGAAAAAAAGAGGAATTGAATAGCCAAATGATATTCGCAATTTGAAATCTTTTGCTATCTCTCGGTCTTATAGTCTGTGTGATCCAGAGTCGACTCCAAGTCGATCTAGCCATGACTCGGGGTCAACTCCAACTTGTTCAAGCTGCTGCAAGACATAAGCAAGAAGAAGAACTAGGAGTAGCTGAGGCAGAGCAAACAAAGAAGAAAGAGTTGAAATTAATTACTGTGGTTAGTGACACACTTAAGACGCACACGCATCGCGCAATACATGTGCATATGCATATGTATGCGTATGTGTGTGTATATATTTGAGTGCAGCACATAGCCGAAAATAATGCGTTTCCATTCGTCAGCGGCGACTACATGCCAAATACATATGTAGAGCCAAATGCTCAATGCGCGCGCCATATACTTTTAACTTGGGGTTGTTGTGACAGAGGCAGAGGCAGCGACAGCAGCAGAAGCAGAGATGGAGGCAGTTCGCACGAAGCTCCAATAAAATCGCGTCGCGCTTTAAAGTTTTACGGACAGGTCGCGAGGTAGATGTAAATAAACCGCACACACACACACAAATATATAATATACAAAGTTGAGCGCACACACACACATACACTGGTATCAAAAATTCTCGCACGGCGAAATGAGCTGTGTCACGCCCCATGCCACAAAATACTCGCTGGCACGATGGTGACGACGTCGACGAGGTCGCTGGAATGCCAAAAATCAAAAGGGCTGGGACACATCTACACACACACATACGCACACATAGAGACAATGGAATATGCTAATTGGTGCGTTGAGTTCGCGCCTGCTCCAAATTGCAGTCGCGCGAGTATCTACGAATAAGCAACAAGAACAAGCCATTCGCCAACGTCACCGTCGTCACATCGGCTGCGACACGAGTGGGAGCCGAAGCGATGCGCACGAGACACGAGACGATTTATGGCTTGTTGTTTACCTGCCTTCGTGTTCATATATATATATATATATATATATATATATATGGGGAGAGCGACAACGACACCAGTCGACTTTGTCGTGGGCAGCTCTACTCACTATTCATCTGCACGCAAAGCGAAACAAAAATAATAAAAAAAAACCACCCCACAGCACTGCAGTACACATTACTGACCCTAACCATGCTCAATCGCCTGCAGCCTGTTGCTGTCCCTACCCCCAAAAATCAGCAGTTGCAGCTTAAAATTAGCAACAACAGCAATTGAATGCAGAAATGCGAAGAATGAGAATGGGAATGGGAACAGCTTGGCCAAGCCAAGCCAGGAACAGCTGAAAGCAAGTCTGAGTCTTGAGATGATGGCTGGCCTGGCCTGGCTTGGTTTGTATCTTGGGAGCAGAGCAGAGCGAATGACAATTTGCTCCGCCTCCGTCGCCGTCTCGTTTATAAAGTGCGAGGCATGCAAAGGAGACTTTGGCTGGCAGCCGTTTCAAGAAGGAGCGGGACACGCGATTTTAAAATGAAAAACACGTTTTGCGCATGACTGACACATGATTTCTTTCTTTCTTTCTTTATTTGTGAGCACACACACTTGCACACACACACACACACAACCATCTCTACGTAGGTTGTATATGTAAAACAAAAGTTTCACAAGTAAGAAGACGATATATGATTTGCGTGTGTGTGGGAAGAGTGCAAAGAAAGCTAAGAGAAAGAACTGTTCCTTAAGAGCATTGAGCAAAAAGGAGTCTTCGGACGAAGAGTAACAATTAGTGTTCACAAAAACGATTTTGTTATTCATATACACAAATTGCATATGCATGTGTGCATGGTGTTTGCTTAAATATTTATAGGCAAATATTTTGAAGAAGTTGTGTGTGTGTGTGTGTGTGTGCAATAATTGAAGTGAACACTATATGACTCTATATACAAAGAGGATTTATTGTAATGCAGCTGCATTACATCCCCAAATGCGGATATATTTCAAATATGTTAGGATTTTAATGTGCATACTTATTCTATGACATATACCGATTTTAAAGAATTTTAACGAATTGAACAGAAAGTTGCAGCATAATACTTTGCATAATTAATTACATTGTGTGCATACAGAAAGCATTCGATAATCAGGTCTTATCCACTAATTCGCTGCTTGCTAGATAAGCTTAAGAATTTCTAATTAACTTAATTTTATTTATTGGTAATTTTTCCCTTTGTTTTATTTGAGTTAAGTGGGAATTCAATCAAATAGTTTATTAATATAACAACTAAAAAAATATACCTATACACATATATAAATATAATTAAATAAATATATAAGTAAAAACATATTGATAAAGTAAGTGAATTTAATTTAATTGCTTAATCATAATTGTCTTATATATATTATTTTTGTCTTACATATTTTATAAAGTTAAGTGAGAACTATATACAATAGATTATATATTAATATATGTATGTTATATATATGTATAAATATATAAATGGATAAGTAAAATGCGTTTAGTATTATTAATTTTTAATTTGCTCATTAATATTAGCGTCTTGTCGTCACAAAATCATAGATGCAAACATATATATGTGTGTGTGTGTGTGTATGTGTGTGCGTAAAGGTGTGTACATGCTTATGCCCTTAACCTTCATTTCAACTCACACACTCGCACACAGGCGCTCATAACCAATGGAGTGGCAAATAACTGTGTCGACTTGCCACTTGCCACATGCCACTTGCCACTTGCCACCAAAGCGTACACACATATATTGAATACAACTTTTACAACTGTATAAAAATTGCAAGGTCTTTTTTTTTTTGCTATTCAACACGGCAAAAGCAAAAAGCTCGAGCAGAAAGAAGAAATTTTACTTTCTCTTTCGCAACGAGTCCAATCCCAGCGAGCCATTAAACTTTTCACCAACCGAACTGGGACAGAGTATAAAAAAATAGAGGAAAATAAATGAAAAAAAAATCGGGTAACAACAGAAAAAGATGAAAGAAATATATATATGTATAAAAGAATTACAGCCAAGTTTGTTCATGTGTGTGTGTGTGAGTGGAGTATGTAAGAATCTTTAATGTGTGTGTGTGTGTCTGCAGCAGACACATTTACAGACGAACTCCAACACACACACACACACACATGTAATGACGGGCCGGCCGGCCGTCCATTATTTATATACATGTCTCTCTGTGTGTATGTGTGCGAGTGTGTGTGTGTGTGTGCTGCGATTTTTCCTATATACAATTATAATTTTATTGTATTTACTACTATTTTTATCGTCGCTTTGGCCTCGTATCGAACTCATTCAGACACAGACTTAGAGGAAGCAGACAGGACTGGACTGGACAGGATGGGACATAAAAGTGGACATGACTGGACAGAGTACACAGTCTGCTAAATGCAGGTCAACGACAGAAACTATTCGGACTGTATTACCAATACATACATACACTGCATTTTTTTTTCGCTCATGTCTATTTGAGCTAATACAAAAGTGTATGAATTGGCTTAAAGAGGAGTTACACCAAAATGGATATAAAAAGTTTGTATGTCAGCGATTAATGTGTGTTGCAGCAAAGCACCTGTTGCAACTTGACAAAAAGTTGTAGTATTTTAGTCGATTTTAGTGTTCGTCTTCATTGCAAATTGTTTTATTTTTATCGCCAAGATTATTTGAATTAATTTGTCTTAAGTTTTGCCAACAGCTCAAAGCATGATAACTATTGAGTTGCAGATAATTATTATCATTACTTTAGTATATGGTTTTAGTATAATTGTAATCATACTTACTTTCTTAATATAAATTTAAATATTACAAAATATTTTTATATATCATTTAATAAATAAAAAAATATAATCTAATTGAAAAGCAGCATTAATCTAGTTTAGTCTATCTTTCAGTCTGTTTACCTTAGACTTAAAGAAGAACAAGTTTATTTTTAAGCATTTAAATTTTTTAAATAACATTTCAATATATCAATATATTTGTTTGCCAATTTTTTAAGCAAAATAAACAATATTTCATCACCATAGTTCTCTTGTTAAGCAGTTGAATTCATAACGCAAAATTTCTTTCTTGTTCTAATAGATAAACAAATAAAAAATCTTGTGTTAGATTTATAATGAAAGATAATTATATCTTTAAATTTGTACAGGTATAAAATTTATTAAAAAAAAAAATAATAATCTCCCCTTACAATGTTATTTTTATAAAACATTTGTTTTGGAAATAAAAAAAAATGTTGCTTTTGAAAAACTAAAATTGTTTACAATAATGTATGCATTCTTTATCGTCTTTCAAAATTATATACAGTTTAAATTCACATCTAAGACTTAATTAGTTAGTTAACCGAAGGTTTGTTTTAATTTGAAAGAGCCATGTAATATATCAGTCAAAAGCTTTGACGTTTTAGGATGATTTTTAATTACGCATACCTAGTTATTTTTTATCTATAAGATATGATATAGAGCAGCTATATATTAAATAAGTTTTTAAAACATTATATTTTGGGTTTTGTCATTTTTAGCAATAAAGTTTAGGGCATTTTACATTTTCATTTTATATATTATAATATTTTTTTATAATTTTATATAATTTTAATTTATTTGTTTACCTTTAATTTTATAATATTTTATTTTGAACTTTAATATCCGTTTTAAAATTTAATGTTTTAAATATTTTTTTTTTTAAGTTTTGAACCGTTTTTAGTTTACATTAATAAGGTATCTAATTAAATAACAAATAAAATTACTTTACTTAAATCTATTTAAAATGAAGCAAGATAATTTCTTAAAGAATATGATTTATCTAATAAAATTAGTTACACTGCAAAACGGATATTTTGGTTTGTACGATAATAATACTCTATAAGTTGTGTTTGTAGAAATGGGTACAAGACACACTTTTTAGTTAATACTTCATTCATATATTTTCTAATTTATCAAGATAATTTATTTATAATTTTATCTTCCAGCTAATATATAAATAATTTTTGCGCTTGCCACAAAATAGTGTTTTCACTCATCGAACTCAGAGTCGAAAATAGTATAAGAATTAAAATAAATCAATTTTTTATGGTCGACTCTTAAACCTTATTTTATTAAAAACTTTTCCCATATTCATAAAATCACCGGTATATATTTACATTAAAATAACAAATAACCTAAATTAGATCAAGACTAACTTTGGGAGAAAGTATCTCCTAATCAATCTGCCTTATTTGTTTTATACGCAGAACTTAAGGGAACGCATTATAGCTATTTTTTTTATAACTTTTTATTTTTTAGATAATGTCAAACACATTCAATATACACGGATTCAATAAAATGAGTTTGCCAGATTGAAAAATAACTCAGTTTCGTAAATTAGCTTTTCACGATTTTCTGCCCACTTGCTACTCAAATTTGCAAATATATGCAAACTAAATATAAAACTTCAATTAAAATTTCGGCTTTTCGAAACCTTTACGAGTGGGTCAATATTCCAAACAATAAAGGGTCAGTAAAAATTTGAATGTTTTAATATTATTATATATATTATTTTTTTAAACATGCAAAGTCTCATAATTTGCAAGAAATTTACAACAGTATTTTTAATTTAATTATAATTTTTAACATTTACTGAGTTTTAATACAAACCTTTTTGTGGCACTTGAGCAAAGAAATATTTTTCGATTCTGAAGATATACGTTTTATTCGTATGGTTTGTCTGTTGAACACTTTTCGTGAAGATCACAATATTTTGAAAATGTTAATCACTTGAAATCCTTTTTGTTGTTGTTTTTATTTTCGTAAATGTAATATTATACTTAAATTTTTAAATAAGTAAGGGAAGCACAACTCTTTTGTTTATATATGCAAATCGGAATGGTTTCACACACACATTTAGAATTAGAAAAGAACTCAAAGTTATCTCAATTAGCTGCGAATGCGCCAAGAAAATTGCGAAATTAGCCGCGACAGGGAAGGCGACCGAGACAGCGACAGCGGCACAGAGAGCAACGTGTTTGAGGCGACCGGCTATCGGAAAGGATATGACCGCTATGCCGTCCAACAGTGTCCTGCGAACCGAAACAGCGAGCGCCCGGCGACAAACTACCGCGACTCCAGCCAGCCAGCGAGCGAGCGAGCGGAGCGCACAAATATCGTGAGCGAATTTTTATTTCATCGCGGCGAATTTCCGCATCACGAAGATATTTTCTCCTTATGTGTGCTTGCGTCTGTCTCTGCCTGTGTGTGTGAGTGCGAGCGAGCGAATGAGCGAGAGCCGTACACGTGTATGAGTTTGTTTACACTCGTATGGTCAGTTTTGTTGTCGTTTATTCTGTTTCTTTACGCCTGTGCGTGTGTGTGTGTGTGTCTGTCTCTTGCGCACTCTGCTTGCTCTCTGTCCGTGTTTTTGTCGCTGTGTGTTAGTGTATTCGCGGCCGTTTTCGTTGACAGCCAAATGTACAATGATTAATAACGGCGAAGACGGCAACGAAGACGCAGCTTGCTCTCGCTGCCGTCGCTGCCGTCTCTGCTTACTCTCAGGGACATCAGGCTGGACAATAACGTGCACACGCACACGCACACATACATAGATATTTGCACGCAATTTTCAGACACATAGGCAGCGACGACGACGACGCAATGTTCGTGCGGTTGGCCGATCGGATGGTCCTCTTAGCGGGGGGTTTGTGGGGCGGGTAGAACATCCTTTTTGGCGGCAGCAACAGCCGCAGCAGCAGCATCAGGCCTACTTTCTTCTGCTCATATATTCAAATCTTGCACACACACACACTTACATATATTTATATACGTGTCGAAAAGTCTTTAGCCCATGTACATGTATGTGTGTTGTGTGTGTGTGTGTGTGTGTATAAAGTAGAAGAAGTAGAAGTACATATGTATTTGTAGTTTTTTGTTTCGGTCGCTTGGTTAGATGGATGGATGGATGGGCCCATTGCTCCAGAGTAAAGCGAAAACGAAACGAGCGAAATCAAATGTGTGTGTGTGTGTGTGTTTGCTTGTGTTTAAAGTTGTTGGCGGGATGCAGGGTTGTTGTTGCCGGACAATGTCTTGGCCCTTTTTTAGCCTGCATAAGTAAGTATTCATGCATGTGTGCATATATATGTATGTATGCTTGCATGTATGTGTATGTGTATAGGCGTTACAAGTCATGTAGAAATATCAGAAGAAACCACCACATACAGGAGGGACAGGGAAAGGAACACAGACAGGGAATGAAGCCATTTATTAACGCCGCGCGAAACACACACTGGTGCGGGAAGGGGTAAAGTAGAAGTTCGCAGCGCAAAGAATTAGCTCGAATTTTTTAGTTGACAATAAAAGGCGAACAGGTGTTAATTAAGAATTCACCCAATGCAAGCAAACCAATTTAATTTTTTTTTTTGTTTTATTATTATTTAGTTTTATTTATTAATTTCTTGATTAATTCGCTTTTTGCCTGCCCATCATTGTCAGTGGTCTTAGCTCAAGTCTCAAGTTTTTATCCCTTTGTTGTGATCTTTGCCTTCGCAGAGATTTACAGTTAATCGATGACTTGTCTCATTTTTTACTTGTGTTTGTTTTAAGCGATTCGAGCAACTGTTCTTATTTTTGGCACGCGCTTTTCTCTCAAGTTTTCTTAATCAAATTAACAATGCTCGACATCCGCTATTTTTTCAAAAATCGACTCCAGAATTTAGAAAAAATAACACTTGGATTTAGAAAGGCACAACTATAGAGATTTTATTAATTTTATTGCTATTTTTTTTTGAGTGTAGATAATATGAGTAAAGTGCTTCAGTCTGAGGTGTCCAACCAGGACACACATATTATTAATTCGTACAAAGAAAAATGAAATCATTAAGAAGAAGTGGTTGAACAAATCAATTATTTGTGAACTTTGTTTTAACAAATCATATATGTTTAGATCTTACAACATTCAAGATAATTTATAATATTTTTAAAGATTTGCGATGCTTTTGCACTGCATATATTTATACACAGAATTATGTGACAAAAAATATAAATATTTAGAAATTGCCATAACAAACTTTTAAGATACACTAAAAAAAACAGATGAAAATTAAATAAGAAAGTTTAATTTTTTTTGGAAGATATAAGAGCATATTGGTCTTATACGTTCTGTCCACAACTAAACACAAATTTTTCCACACCATTAAAACTGGAGAAGTGCAAGTTAAAGGTTACGAAATCTATTAAATTGAGAATCGATTAACAACAACGAAATAAAATTATCCATTAAAGATTCACTGAATACTTTGTCGATTTCTAAGATATATCCTTAATATCATAAGATTTTTTTTTTTTTAATAAAGTCCTTTTATTTTTTCATATTTACATACGATGTATATTAAGCTCATCCTTGCTTTTATTATTAAAGATCCTCCCGTGATTCTTTATAGGTTGCAATGGGGAATTATAATTTACTTGTGATTGGGATACAGATTTTGTTCTCAGCGATACGATTATAAAAAATTAACCCTATAGAGACGAAACGATTAATGTTCACCAGACCAATATTTCTAACACAAATAATTTTTAAGTGTTATGTGCTGAACCTCGTATAACTGATTTAAATACAAAATTTTTTTTTTAAAACTAGTAATCGTTTTAATTATTTTATGAATGTAATTCCGAATGTTAAGAAAATACTTCTAGGTTAAGAGTGAACAAATAAATAATATATTTTGAGGAACTTATGAAAACTAAGAAGAAGTAAGAATGAAAAGAAAACAATTTTATTTACCGTTTTAAACTTTTTAAAGAAACTTTATACAAAATGAACAGGAAATAAGTTAATTTCTTAGAAAGAAAGAAAGAAAACATAAGAATCTTATTGTTTTTAATGGATCTTCATGACTGTTCATTATACATACATACATGAAACGTAATATGTACATTCAAAATTTACAGTTCGAAGCTGTGATAGTCTATTTGTTGGGCGATGTTGCTGGTGATGTGCAAGAGGTGCATATAAATATGATTCTGGTGTAAATTTAGGTAAGCATAGACAATGTACTTGTGTGGGAGTTATATGTGTATATATACTGTGCATATGTAGATATGTAAATACATATATGTATACATAACTCCCAATGCTGGGCAGCATATTCAAATGCAATTTGGTAAGGCCGAAAGAAACGGCAGTGACTAAGACAATTGCCGGTTGAGCGTAATAACAAAACCAAAAAGGACAACAACAGTGTTTTGGGCACGAGCTGTGAGATGCATTTTGAGAAATCGCTAAGAATAGCTTTTGCATCTGACAAATATGCATCTGTATCTCTACACACACACACACACACCCACACTCACACATATACACGCAGTATACAGTAGAAACAATAATCACATAAGGCTTTACCTAAAGCAGAGCATCATCAGCAAGAAGAAGAAGATGCAGAAGAAGAAGAAGAAGCAGCATACAACCCTGTTGCTAAAAAGCCAGCCGACTGCTTGCTTGCTTGCATGTGGGCTGAAGATTGAGTGTGGTGGAGGTGAAGGTGGAGTTGGAGATGGAGGTGGGTTCGCTTCATCCATCGTCAGCACACACACACACAAACACACATACTGGACTTGAACATCCTTAGCGCAAATTTCGTTGCAGCGAAAATTTTGAGTTGCTTTATCGCAAGTCACGTATGGAGGATATAGACACACACACACACATGCATATACACATACAGCTGCGGTCAAAATAATAGTACATGTTTTTGCAAATGCTAAAAAATAATAAATTAAAAATATATCTTAAGAATACTGAAGACAAGTAAACACTGAAAGACTGGATAACTATAAAAATACGAACAAAATCGAAACGAAAGACTTCTAATTGAAAACAAATGACAGCCAGTCTAATTATAATTATCTTATCTTTAGACTTAAGTATTTATATTTAAGACAAATGAGCCAGTTAAAACAATAGTAGTGGAATAGTAGTGAAGTTGCTTTTGGATGTTGGGATACATATTATGTTTGGCCTATTTCTAGAGAATTCTAAGTCCTATCAAAGTCTTCTTTGGTCTTTAACGATTCTGTAGAGACTTTGCTATCAAATCTTTTTATAAAAAGTGTATATATAAACAAATTATGTGCTGGGAGGTAGTCTTAGATACTATTGAGTTCCTCGGTCTTTACATATTAAAATATTTATGATTCGTTCGATCGCAATTTGTTCAATGTTTTCTTTTACACTTTTTGCATAATGGTTTTTTATTTATTGACTTCTACATAATTGTGATTGGTGCAATGAGTCGACGTGGATTATAAAATGAGCTATGAGTATATTGAGTATTTGCAGCTCTCATATTATGTTGACCGCCACTGTACATATGTGTGTGTATACTTCAGATGAATACCCAGCTAGCAAGCTAGCCAGCAACCAACTCAACTCAACTAAACTCAAACGACTGGGCGACCAGCCGACCAAGCAGTAACACCAACAAACACACACTCACATAGCCAAACAGACACACAGACGGACGGCCGGACAGTCGGACAGAGGGACCATTGTCCAGCAAAGCGAAAATTTATATTTTCGTTCGGCTCGCTCAGCAGTGCAGAGTGTCGTAGTTTCTCTAATATCTGCCAGCTCCTTGCCAGATGCTGCAGGGAATGTCCTTCATACAGCGGCCGATTTGTCGTCCAGATACCAACAGCGCCCCCACCCAATCGACCAACCCACCAACCCACGAACCATCTATCCACCAATGTCCTGTGTGAAATGGCTTAGTGTGTGTGTATTGGTGTGTGTATGTGTGTGCACAATTACGAATTCGTCGTTGTCCTCAACTAAACTCGATTCGTTTTCACCCAAGCCTCGCTGTCACCGTCGCCCACAATTCTCATCATCATCAACAACCCTCTCACCCCTCCCCACTAGCAAACTGCTCCCCCCCATTACCCGTCACATATGCGAAGGAAATTTTCGCGTGAATTGAAAGATGAAGGCTCATGGGGCCGGGCGCTGGTCACCAACACGGGTCCGGGTCCGTGTCCGTGTCCGAGTCCGGTGCCGTCGATTCAAAACCCGCGTGCTCAAATCGACATACAAAAATATACTTGTGTGTGTGTGTGTGTGTGTGTGTGCATATGTGTGTCTGTATGTTTTTGTTACATATGTATGTGTGTATAATTTCCAACACATAACCGGACTCTGTTAGGGAAAGCACTTATTCTTGCATTGTCTTCATAGAGAGCTAAGACGTGGAAAATATGACAAACAATTTCAGAAGTAGTCCATCTGTTTACATATCTCCACTTTTGTTAATAATTTAGCTAAAACTATCGAGTGTACAACAGTACTCTATAACTATATATACTCTATAAAATTATCATACTTTACCGCTAAATGTAGCTTACTTAGTTTAATCATAAATTGTGTTAATAAAATGTAATTTCGTCACTTTTTTTTAATCTAGACTCAGCTTTTTAAAAAAGAATTTTTAATATATTTATTTCTTAGTGTTACACAAATTTTGAGCTTACAAAAAATTGGGATAGTTCTTAAAATTTTAAATAATTTAATTAAAACCATATTTTTTTATGTTAATTTCATTACCTCCAATCTAGAAGACACGTTAAGATTTATTCGTAGTGGCTTACATTTTTTAGTAGAAACTTTAGAACAATCAATCAATCAATCAAGAGCAATCAATATTTTGCCAATAATTGTTGTTCCATACAACGTATTGGTAAATGAGTTTAGGAAATTAAGTTGCTCTCAATCAGTTAATCCATTAATTATTACTGGAAATATAAAAGTAAAATTACTGAATTATCAAGCTAGTGTTTTATAAATACTCAAGGGTGAAGGGGAAGTAAAGAGACAATATATATAAAACAAATATATTTCCCATTAGTTATTATCGATGTTTGTTGATATTTTTACCGACTATTATTTAAGAAACGATGATATTAATAATAAGTGGATATTATAAGATGAGAATTAAAAATTAGCACTAGTCAAACAAAGTAAGGTATTCATTTAGTTTAGTTTAAATTAGAACTATACTAAAATTGTTGCTCCTTTACCAGAGTTAAAAAGTAACTTGTTGGTAACATCCTTCATAGAATGTCATATATATTTTTAGTTTTTTAAGTAAGTCTGGGACGGTGGATTCCTAAAAACTTTTTCCCCAATCGCACTTTCTTGGCAATCCTGGATAAGCAGTGTTCTCTGGCACCTGTTATCGGATGATATTCCTTAGTCAGTTAAGTCCGACTTCAATCTTTTGACTTGTTTTTCTTTAGGCTTGTAGTGCATGATGATTTTCAATTAACAATGTGGTTTAAAACAAACTTAACTTTTAATCATAATTGAATAATCATAATTGAAAACAATGCAGAATATGTAAAATGTCTGAATAATTATTGGAAAAATTTAATTTTTTTGTAAAAAGGCTGAATTTTGTGTTATTAACACAAATATCTATAATTTTCAATTATGTTTCTAGCGCATAAATTTATTGTACTTAGTTATATTTTTCTAATTTAATCAACTAGAACTATTAAATAATATTTTCAAAAAATCTTTAGAAAGGCATAAAAATGAGTCAGATAAATAATTAAGAAATAAATTATTTAAGTAGAAATAGTTGACATCATTTATTTTCGCTCACTTTTAATATATTTCCTTTTGAGCGGCAAGTGCAAATAAATCTTTGGTTGGCAACTTGAATATATATTCCAGCGATGATCAATTTTCGTACTTGTACCATAAACTACACCTGTCGCACCTGTCGCAAAACTACGCACACGCCCATTATTTCGATCATTTTGAATTTGAATAGCTTACGCACAATGCTGATGAAAATTTGTAGCAGTGCGCAAATAACAACAACAACAACAACGTAACAAGGAAAAAGAAAACACGTTGCAAAATCTGTATAATCCGCTGCTGCACAGCTCTAGGCCTGGACACTCTAAGTTAGACGCTACCTGTACAAGCACCCTACTTCCGTTGTCCGACGCCCGCACCCGACGCCCGAATAAGCCCTGTCCCTTTTTTGAACTCGCCTGCGCCTCTGCCTTGGACTTGTGTGCTAAGCTAAGGCGATTTGAGCAGACGAAAAACCGCAGCACTCGCAAGTTGTTATATTCTACTCATCCCCTCTCCTATCCTCTACAACCATTTCCTTACGATTCGTTTCGTTTCGTTTCGTATCATTCTATTCCACTCTCGGCTGCTGCTGCTGCTTCTGCTGCTGCTGCTGCTGCTGCTATGATTTGCATATCGTAGCTTGCTTTGTTTTAATGCGTCTGTCTCTGGCCACCTCAGCAAGCAGCACCATTTGCCGATTCCAGCCGATGTCCGAGCTCTTTGTCAGCTACCGTTACCTGAGTGCGTGCCTGTGTGTATGCGCTGGTATATGTGTGTGTGTGTGTGTTGTGTGCTTGCTGAACAGAATGCGCCGCGTAAGAAGAAGAAGAAGGCAAAACGTGTGCAGGCCGAGGAGAGTCTGCCAGTTGTCCTTCCAATCTAAGCTAAATGCTCCCACTGCCACTCGTTGCCATCGTTGCAGAAAACACACAGAAATTGAAACAATTGAGGAGCCAGCGGAGGAACGTTGGGCAGACGCAGCATTTTTGACCACCATCTATTGCTGACCACTGCTGCAGCTACATCCACATCCACATCTACATCGACAACATGCTTACGTTTAGTTCTGCCAGCGTTAGTTAGACAGAGATACCGAGCGAGTATGCGAACACTTTGCGATAGGCAGAGAGAGAGAGACAGAGAGATAGAGAGCAAGAGAGAGTGAGCGAGACAGCAGTAGTCGAATCTTTCTCAAAATTCAACTATGTGCATAGTGTAAGGCAAGACATGCCTGGTTCAAGTCTGAGCTGAGTCGAGCCACATGCAAATAACGCAAATAACGCAGACAGATGCAGTTTTTCTTCTTATGTATTCCCGCTGCTTTGCTTGCAGCTTTGTTAAGATATTCTTTGCTACCAAGACGAACGTTGGTCTGATTGCATTCGCCCCGGTGGGTGGTAGATGCCAGTAGAAGCTAGTAGCTAGTAGCTAGCATATATGCAAGTTCAATCAGTTGCTAATTACACTACGTCCAAGACTCTGTATACAAGTACATAATGGATATTTCTATGTGTGTGTGTGTGTGTGTGTGAGTGTGTTGTTGCTTGGTTGCAAGTGCAACTGCAGCATGTGAATACATATACACATACATATAGATTGCATATCCAGTGCAGCTTGCTAAATGCAGACCCAGCAGACACGGCCATCTGTTCGAATTTCATTATGGTTTCCTTACTTTGTCATCTATTTTATTTTATCTTTGAACAAATATAAGTATTTTTCAAATCTAGAAATGTTATTTAATATATATTTGGTTACTTTACTACTACACTAAAGAGATGTATCCGTTAACCTCTTCGAGTTATCTGTAAACGTATTTATCCTTATAATAACATTTTATCGTTCACTTGCGATTTGGCTTCATCGATATAATTTTTTTTTTATATTTATCCGTAAGTTCATATTTGAATAATGTACCTCCAAAAATGTTATAAATTTTTTATACTATGATACAGAAGTTATTATGGTATATTAATTTTGTTCCTCATGATTTCTGACACCCATATAGATAGTCTGTACCAGCATTATAAAAAAAATAAATATAAAATTTTTAAATCGATAAAATTACTCATCGCAAATAAGTTCACAAATCTGCCTCAATTATTAATAATTTATTTTATTTGTCCAGTCATTCGATACTCAAAACAAATTGAATTTAGATGGTATTTTTTTTATTTAGACTACAATTTTTCGCGGATAAGTGCCATTGGCATAAGTTGGTAATATAATAACTAGGCACAAATAATAAATAAGGTAATATTATTTGCATTTGTTTATTAAATGATCACTTGAACTGACTATAAATGATTATAAATGAGAAAATCCTTTGCAATGCAGAGATATTATTCTTATTTCTTTGTGAATTGTAAGCAAATTGTATTTGAATGGTTTATATCTCCCTACTGTCTTTGAATTGATTAAGAGTTTTGGCTGGATATATTTTGTAAAAAATTTGTTTAAGTCGACAAGGTTTTATTCTGCATTTGTCTTTCCAATCTTAACAATTTTCTATGAAAAAAAAAAAAACGAATTGGTTCTCAGAAATCTTTATTCATAAGAGAAGATCTTACAAAAGCTTATATTCCAAATTTAATGTCCTTACCTCTAATAGAATTTGATATAAGTATTCTTGGTCAAGTTGGTTCTTAATTCTAATCAATAGTATAGATTATTTAACTGGAGATGCTTCATATTCCATGGGAAACAACATAGCTTCATATAACTCTTTTTTCACATTTTTAATGTGAAATCATTGTGAATAAATTTGTTTTCCATATTTGGGAGATAACTAACAATTGTTATAGCTATTTATAAATTGAATTAGTTTGTTGTTCCTTAATGAATACCAGGTTATATGGCAGTCACACTAATTAATTGTTGCCATATTTAGATGATATCTCAGTTTTTATGATATGAGATCGGAATGAGTCAAAATGGGGTTAGAAAATTCCCTTCTGTGGTTTTTAATGATTAAAAAGGATTTATTTTTCTTTCGAATTTTAACATTCGAAATGTGTTATTATTGTCTAAAAATGTCATCAAGAATATTTCTCAAAATTACATTTATTGCTTGCTGTATTTTTTTTTTATCGTTTACGGGGTAAAAATGGATGCATAATGTTCGTTGTGATATACAACCATTTGATCCCTAATAAATTTACATTTGAAATATATAAGAGATTCTTAATTATATAATTATATCATGTGAGAAACTACATTGTGTGCATATTTTGTGCCTTTTTATTCTTTGGGATAAAATGTATTTTAATATTGAAAAAAATCGTGCAGTTGAATGTTCTTTTAACAACAAAATGATAAAATAGTTTGATCAGATTATATGCTTATGATTAAATAAATTCTACTTATTATGGTGTATATTTATTATATATAACTACATATAGTTTGAGTTGTACACTCAATTTTAAGAACAGCGACCGCGAAAACGCTGCGTCATTTCGATTTTGCCACTTGTCCAAGAATGAGGAGGTTCTGAGGGCACTACATATGTACATATGTACGCAAAAGCATATGTACATCTATTGATTTTAAAGGACAGCGTTTCCTTTTTTTTTTTTTTTTGTCTTAGCTATCGCCTTTTGCTCTATTCTGACATTGTTGCTGTTTCATTATACTGCAGCGAAGGGAGAGCAAAATTGTCAACACTGCGGCTGCTATAGGCTGGTTGGCTGGTGGGTTGGTAGTCTAGTAGCCTGGTTGGGTACTGGTGAGGGCCAGGCCTGTTCGAGTGTCATGTCCTTTGCCGACTACTTGTAGACAATCAAAGTACAAGGAAAGAAAGAAAAGCGCCAGCGATGTAAAACACAAAAACGCGATTTGGCGCGCATTGAAACTGGTGGGTGAATATGTGCAAGTAAGTGCCAGCCACGTGAGAAATTTAAAATACCTAGAAAAGAGACCATATATCTACACTATATACACTCGGAAGAAATCCGACCTTAAAATGATATAGAAAACTAGTGGATTCTTCAATTATTACACATATTGAAAACAACATTCTAGAAATAGATCGGTTTTTTTAAGCATACAAAAATTAACCATGAAATTCACTCTAAAATTAGGTTTTTTTTTTAAATAATGATATAGAAAAAAAATTTTTAAATTGACGAATGCTTTCAAAAATCGACATTCAACTATATATTTCTATTTTTTTTTTTTTTGCAAATTTTTGTTAAAAAAAAATAGATGCAAACAACAATTTTCAACAAAAAAAATATTTCTAAATTTAAGAAACAACTAATGAAAAGAATTTCAATAAGTCAATGAGATTTTCTCTAAGTGTAGTAAATACAATAACTATGTACAAATATATATGCATGTAGAAAACACACACTTATCTTGAGCTTAAAAAATGTCCACTGACTTAAGCCCGGGATGAGTGTTGCGTTCTGTGCCGTGCACAGGTACGGGTAGAACAGGAAGCAGGTCAGCAAAGTTGAATTCTATAGCCATTTACACACAGAGGACAAGGATGCGTCTTGCCCAAAAGAAGAAGCAGAACAAGAAGAAGGGGATGATGGTAAATCTGTCGGATTCGGTTGAACGCACACAATCGCGAAATTTTCATCAAAATAGAAAGCAGCATGTCGCGCGGTCAGCATCGTTACCGTTACCGTCGACTGCGTCGTTCGTCTGCGACAAACGCTGTCGTCTATGTGCGAGGACACGAGGCAAAAGACAAGGACAAGGCGAGCCAAGCCGAAACAGAACGTGTAGAAGGACTGCGGCGGCTCCCTACATCAATCAGAGCGCAACCCCGCGACAATTCAGCTAAAATCCGCAGTCGCCACCCTGCGGCAAAGCAATAGCAATGCTGACGGTGACGGTGACGGCAACTGCCACAGCCACAGTCAAAGCAACACAAATACCCCAACCCTTCGCAAATTCTATGCACTAAGCAAAAAAAAAAAAAAATCGCCTTAAAACTAGAAATAATTTTTGTTTTTTTTATAAAAAGATGATAAAGACATACAAAAAATATTCGTGAAATTATATACATTTTTTTTCTGTTTATTGAAATGTGTTTTTTATTAGTAAGAAATATGTTTCTAACAAGTGTATAAAATATATTTCTCAGCTAAAGTTATTTTGAAATGTGAGATAACTAAAAATAAATAGTTGTTTTTTTTAACTATATATTTTATTTTTGGTGCCAATTTACACAATTATTGAGAAAGTATTAATCTAAAACTACGTGTTTTTAAAATCAGCGATTTTCTTTTCTTAATTACGGATAGATTTTTGAAAATTTACAAACATGTCTAATATCTTTCGATTTAAGGTTTTGCAGCATTTTTAAACTTACATTATTGTTATGCATTAGAAGAATTCACATATATTTGTTCAAACTTTTTTCTAAATTTAAGAAAGAATTTTTTAAATGAAGCAATTTACTTTGAGCAGTATCTATGAAAATTATAAAAGAAACGCTCTGATTTTAAGACATGTTTAGCTTGTATAATTTGAAATTATTTAAAAATTCTGATATATTTTAAATTATAATTATTAAAATTTAAATTTGAATTTATAGAAAAAGTAGATGATTTCTATGGTATTAATTTTTTTTCTGAGTGTATAGGCATCGCGACTTTCAGCGTGTGCAGAGAATTGGCACTGACTGACTGACGGACTGTAGAGTGTGTGCGGATGCAAATGGAACACACATACAAATATACATACATACATATATATATAGAACATACATATGTGCATGAACACATGCACGGACATGCATGCATATGTATTTGTATAACGTGCAAAGGTATAACCGTACCCTGCTCTGTCCTCGGCCCCCTATCCCTTGTCCTGTCCCTTATGCCTTGGATGCCGAGAACAATGCATAGCAGCCCACTTGAGTTTCGAGCAAGTGGCAGACGACGGTGGTGCAGAGTCACCTCCTAGCCAAGGCAACCCATTGCGGCCGAGTGGCGCAATTTTGCGTCAAACTCCATACCCAACATAGCCACCCAACCACCAATCTAACGCCAACCCTTTGGCCTGTGTCATATTGGCACAAAGAAAAAGCTCTCACTGACTGGCAACGACGACGACTCCTTGCAGCCTTATAGCCCTGCCAGCCTCATGGCTGGTAACGATTCAGTGGTCATGAGGTGACGTCTCTGGTACTGCCAACGGCACTTGCTCCTGTTTACCATGTCCAGCTTAAATCGCAAAGCATTCGCGGACCCCACGACACAGGACACAGGACACGGCACGGACACAACATTATTCGTGGCCAGAGCAAAGCAAACTCTTCGTCCAATTCACTGCCATTCAGTTTTGTGCTTTGGCATTGCTTTACCCGTGCACCTAACTGGCTAGTAATACTTTACTCGCCCTCCTTTCTTCTCATCTAAATGGTTTGCTTCTTTGAACAAGCACTCTTAGAATTTGCGACGTTGCATCAGCATCTGTCTGGACCTGCACCCTGCCTCAGACTCCAATCTCCAGTAGTCCCGACAGTATCTGTCTGATGATCTGCAATACGCGACCGTCTATAAATATTTGCTTTCAAACGTGCACTTAAAAAAAATATATATAAATAATTTGGGTAACCTTTTTTAGAAATATACATTATGAATAATAACGGAATGTATATTTCTGAAAACCATTGTTTTTCTTTTTGTATTTCAAATTTTCTAAAATTAATAAAAATTCAGCGTGTTTTTTTAGTGTATGTTTATTGTATATCCACAACAAGCAATTCTAACATTAATTGATTATCTTATATTATTAATCAGTTGCATATTAAGATTTAATATAATACTACTTAAATAAAATTATAAATTTTGGGCTATTTGGATTAGATTAACTAAATTAAACAACAGAAAAGCTCTTTAAACAATTTAAGTCATTTCCTTATTGTTTCTACATTTTTGTAAGAATTCCCAGAATTTCCAGAATTTGCCCACATTTCCCTTTTCAGAATCACTACATCTTTGGAATGGTCGATTTAGAGCAAAACATTTTCTTACATCTAGAAATTATTTCTGAAAACAAGACAATATTTATTCTGAGTGTAGTTGACCATTATTTAATAAATCGATATAAATCTTTACATATTTTGTTAGCAGTATTATCATTATTAGAATTTGCAGTGCAGAATACAGTTAACTTATTAAATCGAATCCGTGACCCTTTTTAAGCAACAACCACCGTTATGACTATCCACACCATCCCCATGGTCGTATGGATGTGTGCGATTCCCAGCCACGTCTCCTGCATGGGTCAAAACTCATATGAGAGATCCCGTCACATCGCGACAATTCATCCCCCTATTTCTTAAAAAGGACCTTGCCATCTACTAAAACTGAAGGGGGGTGATGCGAGCATTGGTCGCGGACTCTGTAGGTGATGCCACATGAGACGCTGCTACGCATTTGGTGAGTTGCGTTCAAATACGCGACTGCCATTAATAGCAATGTGTGTGTTGTTGTGTGTTGTTGTGTGTCCTTTTTTGCTTGCCAGTTTTTGTGTGTAAACTGAACTAGAAAACTTTCCATTAGCACCATACTATTATGCCTTGTATGGCTGCTGGCCTGGAGCTGGATAAGGTAGCAAAATGCGACAAATTCTTTTGATTGTCCAACTTAATTCTCAAAAACACCAGTTTTCTTTATCTTTACCTTTGCAAGCCAATTGAAGTAAAGGTTCTCGTTTATCCGGCGCAGATTAAATTTGCTTTGTTTTATCAATAGCTGCCGTTTCTCGATTATCGATACTTTTCGATTTCCGATAGCATTAAATGACACAATTTTAAAGCAGATTAAGCAGCCAAGTTATAGTCAAAAATATATTCCCATATTGATCTCATTTCTTCCATTTTTATACGAAATACTTTCTATAATTCAGAATAAAACACAATCATTTGGTTTCTTTCAGTCTAAACGGAATCGCGTTTGATTCGACGAAAAATCGTATGTTTTTTTTTATATTGAAATTGTAATCATTTGTTCAATATCTAATTTAAGTAATTATAAGTATAATCTAATCTAGTTTAATTATATTAAGTAAGGAAGCTCTCAAGAAACTTAACATGTTTGTTTTAATATTTTTTTTTAAAAGTACGTCTCAGTTATTAAGGAAAATTTAACATTGGTTTTTAGAAAGATTCAAATTTATTTTGAGCAAACCCTTGGCCTCAAAGATATCAAAATTTCTTAAACTGCGACTTTTATTTAAACTAAATTATATATTATAATTAATTAATTTATTATTAGACCGATAGTTCGGTGGCAGCAATAATATTGGGATTGCATCCTGCCTGTTGCAAGATACCAAATTTAACAAAATTTATTGACTCATCAATAAGTCAATAAATTTTGTATCTTGCATATATATATATATATATATTTAGATATCTCCAACTATGCATTACACAAACGAAATAACCCTTTGCAAGACTGTACAAATATGTCAATATATTTATTTCAATTTAGTTTGACTATTTTTACCATAGACTTTCCAACTTGAAGTATATTCAAGCAGAATTTTAATAAATGCTGCGATTTTTCGCATATGCCTTGTAAAAACATAAATATGCATATGTAAGCCTGTGTAATTATCAAGAAAGCACACAAAAGGCTAACAAAAGTTTGGTCTTACTGGCGTTGTGGCCGTTGATAGCTATGTATCATCATCATTGGCTGGGATTGCGGAGGTAGTTGGTGGCATATTATGGTGGCTAGTGTTAATGCCATGCGTCCTTTGCTGCGAGGACAATAACACTTCCGTGCGGAGCATTATCATAAAGGGGTTAAGCCGCTGATTTTCATCGTGTGTGCTCATTTAAGAAGTTACATGGAACCCACGTCGCGTCGGCTTGAGGCATACAACACAGAACACACCAAACACCACATGCACTTAGAAAAAATTCGCTATAAATCTTAGAACATCGTACCTAAAAAATATAAAAGTTATTTGTTTTTAGAAATAGTTTCTACATTTTAACGTTGTTTGCTTGAAGTCGAAAATCCTATAAATTTAAACATTTTCGATCACTACGAAATGTCAGATTATAGAAGTAGAAGTACAAAAAATTAACAATTAAAATTATATGAATCTTTATAAATTATGTAAAACGTTTGTAAATGTGAAAATAATATGTACCATCTGAAAAATAATGTGAAGTATCCCTTGGCTTCAAAAGTACTATTTTTATTATTCTAAAGTTCAGCGTGTCTTTTTCTGAGTGTAGGTGAGAACACTCCCGCAAGTGCTAAAGGAATCGCGCTGAATTTCACCGCTTTGTTTCTATGCTCTTATGACAAAGATGGCAGCGGCTCATTATACGCCCCGATAAGCGATGTGCCTCCCACGTGAGTCTTTCGCCTCGGGTTACAGCTGGTCTGGGCAGGGTAGGGCAGGGCAGGGCAATGCAGGGCGGCCATGGTGCGGGATTGGGATTATGTGGTGGATGTTTAAAGCGCTGTAACATCATTTGAAGGCGCTCGGTTGCCGACTGCCAGCCTGCCTGCCTGCTTTGGTTATCTTAAACTTCAGCCAAGTGCGGGAATTGTTTCGCAACTGAAAGTGGTCATGACAGTCTTCTCCTTTTTTAGCCACCCTTTTTTTTTACGTTTTTTTCAGCGTTTTTGCGCGCAAAAAATGGTTTGTATTTGGAAAAATGTTTGCATGCTTAAACTCAGATGGACGGTGCTATTTGTGTAATTTGAGATGTGCCCCCTTGCTTAAGTAACCGGGTGCCTGTTTTCGACGCGTTTCCAGCGTGTGTGCATTTGTTCCTTTGTTTTTGTCATGCTTTTTCCACCATTGTTGCGATTGCGAATACAAGGCCTGATCCTAATTTAACACGTTCGGATAACCTTGAAGCGTTTCTTATTTCGCGGCGCGACATGAACGGGTTAACACAAACAACCAGTCACCCAGTCAGTCAGCCAGCCAGCCAGTCAGTCATCCAGTCATTCATTCTCTTATTCACATAAGGGAGAGAGAGTGAGAGAGCTCGCCCAGTGAACCCCACTGCTGAGGATTCAATTATACGCTGCCGGCGAACTAGCTGGAGAATGGCAGACCATGGTTTTGACCTCGAATGCCGCGACGTCTCTTTTCCCTCTCTTGTTGCACGCTGTTCGGTGATGACTTTGTGTTGGCATGAAACGCCTCATTGTGATTCTTATGGCTTCACGGGGATTTTGCATTTCAATAAACTTTCCGAAACGACGGGGCGCACCTACAAGGTCTACAGAAAATGTTATAAAACGTTGATGGCGAAGCGAAACCACGTGAAGTATTGCCAATGCAAACGATTCGTTGTTCACAATAAATCGATTTATAGACAGATGAGCTCAGCCCCCCAGATAAATATTGATAGATACTCACTAGTCTATAAAAATATAACCCAACAAATATCATTAACTATTGAAAGTTTTGTGTATCTGTATCCTCTTGCTATATATATTTGCTATAGCATATTTTCATATAATAATAATAATAATTTAGACTGTAATCATTGTTTTTGATAAGCAGTTGCTTATATCAATGATGAAAACTATATCCATTTGGTTGCATATTATTTTTGAGAAGGTTCTGTATTAGGGCACGGAAGAATTTTACATTTAATACACTGTGACTTTTATTGCTAACGGTAAACGATTTATCTCGATGTGCGGGAAACGGCGTATTTTATTGTTCAAATACAATTTCGTTAAAGCATGAGCTCGGCTGTTGATACCGATAATAAATATTCAAACTTCATTAAAAAATTTTTAAGGGTTCAGGGTTCTTCTAATTTGATTAATGTGTATATATGTATCTGAAGTTTTTGGCTTAAGATCAGCTGCAAATTGGTGTTGTGACAAATTTTAATTATTCGATTAATTGAAAATAAAACATTTTAAAATTTTACTGTACCCAGTATTATTCACTGTATTAAAGGAACTAAATATTGTGCTAATTTTGTAATGATATAAAATTAGTTCAATAAGACTGAAATAAATGTTTATTCTTATTAAACAATTGGATATAATTAAACATAATTCATAAAATTAATTATTAAAATATAATACTCAAATAAAATTTCTGGGTTATTTAATTAGAAAATTGGTTAAACATTTGTTACATGGATTCTAGAAAATTCAAATAACACGCAATCAGGTTAAGGCAAATAATTACAAGACTTTGTGGGAACCACAAGCCCCAAATGCATCTCGACAATAGAAATCAAAGACTGACTGAATTAATTACATGATTGATCTAATAATAAAATCTATTACATAACAAAAAAACATAAATAGTTATTGCTGGGAAAGCGAAGCGCTTCATTAACTGCAGTTAAGGTCACTCTCGAAATATTCTTATGTATATACATATATATATTTGTACATAAATATATATTTACACACTTTTCTTGCAATTTGCAGAATAGTCCTGTAGGTCAATTCATAAGAGAGAAGAGTGATGAATAGAACACGATGACTGACTGAAGCATGCGCAAACATCCACGAGCTAGTTGCAGCTGCGCAGGTAAAAGGACTCTTTGCAGATAAGAAAACATAGGGCGGATTAAGGATGGGTGCGATTTTCCACTTTGTCGCAGCTTGAGAAAACAACAAACTGACGCCTGTTCCGATTCCAATAAATCACGGACCGCAGGACATCCGAATATCTGTGTGTGTGTGTGGGTGTGTGTGTTTGTCTTTGCCCACTTCTTGAATATATGGGTATACATGCTACATATATATTTTTATGTACATACACGCAGAAAAATATCGCACTTGATTGTAGAAAATTGGTTAGATAATGCGAACATTTATCTTGTTTTGACATAATTTCTAAAAATAAGAAAAATATTAAAAAAATTAGAAAAAAATGTTTTAAATCGAAATTTCCAAACATATTGTATAAGAAAATGCACTAAAAATGAAAACATAATAATTGTTATATAACTAAATAATTTAAAAACAAGAAACCAGTAAAAAAAGCCGAAATATTATTTTTATTTTGAACTAATGTTAGACATTTTTAAGTGTACATAAATATAACAATTCTTATGGATTAGAATATTATAGTTCACACAAACTAAAGTGTAACCATTCTAAAATCATTTAAACTGACTTTACAAGAACAATGAAAAATGCATCATTCAAATTTGATAGGTAAATAAATAAATATTGTAGGATCTTACCTAGAATATGTGTTCCAATACAATTTGTTTACTTTTAAGTAATGTCAAATATTTCAACTTATACTTCAAGGGTATTTTGACGTGTTAATGAGTTTACAAATCAAGTGAGTATCTAACATTCATGACATTTCAACTTTTAAAATAAAAAAAAAAAAATGGTCAGTCCAATGCGAGTGTGTTTAGTGGGAAAATGGCAGAAAAAAAAAAAAAAATTAACCTTTTTATAACAAATATGTATTTAATGGCAAACCTTCTGAAATATAAATTCACAAACGAAAAACATATAGAAAAATATATGCTGATCAAGAATATATATACAATACTAAAAATAATTTACGTTATTTACCATTTTCAATGCGTACACAATTCGTGACAATATATAAATATGCTCTGTAAGGTAGGTATATAAATTGACTTCTAACAAGCGAAAACGAGTTTTTTCTCCTCACTTCCTGCTGTGTCAGCAATTTTGAAGAACCTTTTGCGAAGGTTCATACTTATTACGGTTGTGCAAAGGTGTCCCGTTGTCTCGTGCTGCGCAACGGTTTTAATGTCAATTCCCGGAAAACGTCTTCTTCTTTGAATAGGTGTTTTTCTAGCGCTTCGCGCTATTTACGATTAGTTCTGGGTCTGGGTAATCTAGAAGTATTCTTGTTGTTGTTGCCACAGTTTACTTATTGCAACAGGAACAGGCCGAAGGACGGGCATGGCTATATTGACTCGGCTAATGATGCTGGTCAAGAATATACTCGATGGGGTTGCATACTGCCTTTGCAAAACAAAATTTATGTTAAAGTAAATAAAAACAAGTTTGCACGGTTATCTCAGGCAGGCCAATGGTTACTTATCCCTGAAGATCGGCGATAATCTTTTAAGTTTTAATACGGATCTCAAAATATGATTGTGTTTTTGTATGTTTTTGTTTTACGATTTGCATAGTTATGTTGCATGCGGAGTTTAGTTTTTTTCTATAGATATTTCGATTCTACAACTGGTCCTTCTCCATCCAATCAATATCTTATCGGTCATGTTTATTTACTGACTTAACCAAAAAGATGAACATATTTAAAGTTTTGTCTGCTCTAGGCAAGATACCAAAAAAAAAAATCTGTCAAGAGGTCGCCATTCATATTAAACATTTTATGGGATTGATGAAGTCTCCTTCAATGCGATAAACGTTTCACAATTAAATTATAATACACCGAAAAACAATGAGAAATAAATATAAATAATAAAAATAAATAGAGTTATTTTTGAGTGTGTTCTAAAATGTCGAAAATTCTCTATTTCTAAAATGCAATGATTAAAAATCCTTACTTGGCAAATAAAAAAATTTCTTTCAGAAAAATAATTAATTTTAGTTCTTCGACTTATAAGCTTAATTTTACATATAATTACTAAGGTCGAGCTACGCAGTTAGCTTATAAAATTAAAATTTATATTTTATTTCGATTTTCTAATTCTAATTTAAAGACAATTTTGTTTCTTATTATTCTTATTTTAAAGCCGACTCGGTTAATATCACCGGAAACAGTACTGAAAAAACGGCGCGGGAACTCATTCGAAATGGCGACTTTGTTGGCCAGTATGCTTATTGGAGCTCGTCATCCCGCTATGGTTGTGTCTGGAGTTGCGCGTCACGAGACGGTTATTAATGACCAAAAAAATGTGCCATATCCATTTTTAGAAAAAGAGGAAGACGATGTTAAAGATAAACAGCCGAATGTGGAACAAAGTGTGTACAAGCTGCGTCCTCTACCGGACTTGGAAAGCCATTTAGAAGAAGAAATGGCTGAGGTGCACCGGCGCAGAGCCGAAGAACGGACTAAAATGGAAGAGGAGCTTTTGCGACAGCATATGGCGGTATGTACATATATATAATTATATTTGTTGTTAATTATACTGTCGATCTATAATTGGTAATTGTGTTGCCCAAAAGAACTTGGAACTTTTAGCTGTCGATCGTTACCACTACCGCCGCTCTCACGCATGGGTTGTCATCGTTAATAACGCACCTTGGAGCATCAAACCGAGAATTACTTTTACAGACGTGAACGGCGATGTTGTGGAGGCGCCACCCACCGCTATTTTCATAGAGCCCTCGACGGGATTCATTTGTGAGACGAACTGCAATCAGTACATTTTGATCGATAGTGTGTGGACCGAGTACAACTACTACGTGAATAAGCAGACCTACGAGCGAGTCAGGGATATTCGCTGGGATTTGCGAGACACAAATGATTGGGAGCACATGCTGCCTGGGGAACCGCCAGAGATGCGCATTTACAAACAGTCTTCCGATGAGAATATAACGGACGCCGATCACGATGTGGATGATGAGAAGCACTTGGATGCAATTTGCAACTGGGTAAACAGGCTGCATATTAGCTACGCCGACTATGAACAACGATTTCCAAACTCCGGCAAAAGAGTGCAGTACAAAGGAGCTGTCCACGAACGATATTCGCCGTATTCGCAACGTGATGGCAAAGAAATGCAATTGACCCTCTATAATGATGACTTATGCACCGATCCAAAAGTTCGCTATGAATATTACAAGAACCGATTTGACCTAATGGATGAGCTGAGGTATACCTACGAAAATGACAAATACGAAGAGTATTTCGCCAATGGCCGTAATGACAGCTTAAAGTGTTAGTATAATCTTGTCTAAAAATGCACAAATAATATAAATTTATTAATTTATTTTAGATCTTGAATATTTCTCGGACCCATCGCTACCCAGAAAATTGAATTTTTATGCACTTTACAGATTAGATTCACTAAAATCAATCGAATTGAGTCCAGGTCTGATAGTACTAAAATATGAGGACAATTTGGACAAATGCTTGTATAAGGAATTTCAATTTAAAATTGCTGGGGGAAATCTCATAGTAAGTCTATCAATGTATTTTCCATCAAATGTTGTCGCAACTCTTATTTTTAGAAAGCCGTTGAAAAATTTGAAAAAGGTGATGAAGATGATATAGTAGCAAATGATATTGCCAGTCGCACGTTCCTCTTTCAACAAAATAAAATAGTTCTAAAATTCCATTACACATTTGGAGCACTTACTGCAACCACAGTCGAATTTACAAAGCCACCGAAGCCAGATTATGGCAAAGAACTGGTTTACGACGAGAAGCTAACTAAAATATACAGGGTATTTATATATTTGAATATGAATGTTCACATTTTCTTAAAAATATATTTTTATATTCTTCAGGCCAATCCCTTAGATCCCATACGTTCTCAGCGGGAATTATATAAATTATTACTGAATCAACTTAAGGCAGAGGACCACATAAGAAAACAATTTGAAAAAATCCAGGATGATATCAACAATATTTTCGATCAGCGAAAAGTGGAGAAAACAGAACCTAAGCTGAAGTTCAGCCTATTCGATCCACTTCGCAATGGAACTGCCCGAGAGCTACGAATGCAACAGGTTTGTTTTCCCCTAAAATTATTCAATTTGTATTATTCCAAAACATTTCTGTTGCAGCATAAAGAAGAAGAGGAGTGTAAGCGAGAAATAGCCAGTAAGCCGGCGGACTTTTTGGCTCCATATTTGGTTCCATTCAAAGATCAGGCTGTACTAACTCAAATTCAATCCATTGTAGCCTACAATGCTTGTCTCAACGATTTGAAAACCCGTTTTGTCACTCTACTCAATAATCTACAACGACAATACGAAGATGTAAGAAAACATTTTATCCCTATTTGTAATTATACATCTCATACATCTCGAATTAAATCAATAGTTAACCAGCGAGGCGAAATCCCTGAATCGTTTCCTAAACAAGTTTGAAGTTCAATTTAACAACTTTGACTATAATCGTCTGGTTCAACAGGCTAAGGACCTGGAACTCAGGAAACGTATGGTCCAGCAGCGCTTGACTTTCACCCATGAGGAATCTCAGAAAAAATATGAATGGGTTAAAGCTTCTTTGCAGAAGGATCCACGACTAAACTTACAACCTGATGATAAATTATATTATGAAAAAAATTAATTTTAAAATTTAATAAATTCAACACCAAGCATTGAAAAATGTAACTGAATCTTTTCTTTAATTTATCTTTTCCTGAACACTAATTAGCCGGACATTTGAACAAATGACCAGCAGATTACGACTAGCCAAATGTATCTTACTAATCTAAGCTGACCAGTCTCTTGTCGAGTCAGTGGGAGTTGTATACTCAAAATTAGCCTTATCACTTCAAAAATAGTAATAAAATGAAAAAAGAACTGAGGAATACTATGATACCAGTTTAATACCTGGTAAGACTGGAGGCAAGGGTGGGGCTGCCCCGTCCTTTAAATTTTCATTATTATCAGGAGGTATTAAAATCTATATAACATATTTTATAACTGTAGCTCTAAAATTGTGGAAGATATAGTATTGCGCGACTTTTAGAGTTGTGCGTTAAACTAAACTAAAAAATATTATTACGTTCGGTACTAGAAAAAGAGAATACTCATTTTGATTTTTTTAGACTTTTCTTAACATTTTAAAACCGAAATTTTGGCAGAAACTACCTAATGAATATCTTAGACACGCTAAAAAAATTATATACACTTGTAGACCAGAATAAAAATGGTTTGGAGTTCCACACGCAATAAATTTATATATATACATACCTATTAAGGGGCCAGAGACGACTTCTACTCGACAGTGTTATAAGACCGATACAAGGGTAACAATAAATGAAGCATTCTTTTTTGCCACACATGTCGTTGCAAAGGAAACAACCCTTTCGGCTAGATTGCAAATTTTACAAAACGACCGCTGTGCTTTCCTTGGTCCGACGCGGTCATTGAGAGGGTCTTTAGCAACAATAGCTTGGTCAAAACCAAAACTTAGGTGCAAGCAAACACAGGGTTCGAGACAGTTTGCTTGATGCTCGACTTTAAAAAAAAGTTATGTAGAGAAGAAACTTTTATAATGCTTTCCCAAAATTAAAAGTGAAGTTCAATTAAATTCGAAAATAAATATCTAGCATTTTTAACATGTCTGCTAATATTTTGGCGAAAGTGTTGGTCTGCTTTATATTTTATGTTACATTTTTAACTGACCGTGAATTTTCGGTGTATTCCATGATTATCCATAATAAGTTTTAGCAACATTATAAAAAAATATATATATTTATTTATATATAACTACTAGGGCAAGCTAAGGTAAGTCCGCGAAAGAACGAAGCTTAGTCGACATGTGGACGCGATTTAATATTTAGAATGGTATGAAATACTTGAATGTTCGGCTCGGCGGGGGTTGAAGAAAGTATATTTAAGTGGATTCTAAAATGAGAATGCCAATTTCATGGTCTTGCATCACAACAGCAACGCGCAGCAACGTCGCAAAGGCATATCTGAGTGTTTGGGAAAATTCGTTTCAAAAAGTGACCGTCTGAAAATTGGACAAAGTGGCTGCCGCGCGCGGGGGCGTGTGTGGGTTCAAGGCATACAATAAGGCATACAAACATTGCCGGAGGCAGTAACAACAACATCACATATATAGACCCACACACACACACACGTACATACAAACTCACACACACACACGCATACTCTCAAACACATCACATAAGCACATGTGTGAGCAGGCCTGTCCGCCTGTCTGTCCATTTTTGGCGCTATACCCAAACCGTCCAACACCCAACACCCACCACCCAACACAATCCATCGTCTACCGCCCTCATCGCATGGACAGCGTCGTCTGCGTCGTCCCACGCACACACTTTCGAGCGAACTTACTTACATATACGATGATGCCCGTGTCCCGTGTCCGTCCATCCCCCAATGGCGGCGGCGTCTAAATTGCGTTTGTCCCTTGAAAGAATCGTCCTAAGATGAAAGTGCTGTCCATTGTCCGCCAACTGTCCGTTAGCATCGCTGAAAATTTGTTCGTGGCATGAACACATGTGGCGTAATTTCGTCGCAGATTTTTGTTCGCTAACTGGACAAGGATATTGTGTACACTGCACGCATTTTCTTTAGCTACTGTCGCACATAAGCTAAATAATAAGTAAACTATTTTTTTATTTTTTATTAATATTTGATTTAATTTATATTTATTATTAAACTTTGTCAACATGTTCAAAAATATATTATAATTTTATTTACACTTATAAATTAAAAATAATTTCTTAACATATAATTTATTTAAAAAAAGATTTCAAAAATAAACACAATTTAATATTCAACTTACAAGTTAAATAATATAACTTTAAACGTTTTTAATTAAATCATAATTTAAATTCATGTGAAAAAGTATATATACATATATATTATTTTTCTAAGCACTTTGTTAATTTGTTAATTTTTTTTTTAATATATGTAAAATATAATTATAATACTTTTTTAAAATTAATTTATCTGCATAAAAAAATATAATACGTAAAAATATAACTTAACTTGTAAAATAAATATTGACTTCAACTGTAAATATATTTTCGGTAAATAAATATATATTGTACGCTAAATTAAATTTTAATGAAATAATAAAATTTGATTTATTTGAAAACGTGAATTTTGGAGAAAAAAAAATAGAGAATGAGACAAGTGTAATTAATATTTATGTTAGTATAAAAATTTCGAAATGTTAACTTATTTTATTTATTTATTTATTTTAAAATTTGTATTTCTTTTAGTGTAATTCGTAAACATTTGCTTCACGCGACCCCCAAAGCGACAGATTTCTGCTTCCTTTGGCGAGCCGTGGGCCACAGTGAGGCCTTTGTCGTTGCTGCTGCCACGGACCGGGTACTGGGGTCGGGGGCCCAAGTCCTGGTCCGGGTGTAGTGTCCAGTCCGTGTAGGTACAGTTGTGCAAATACACTTCTAGCGGGCAGCATCGCGGCCCAAGAATTTGTATTTTATCAGCATCGTGCGCGTCGCGTAGTCAAGGACTCCCAATATTTACGCGAAAGACACACACACACACACACACATGCTCATGTGTGTATATATATAAGGATATATATATATATATGTATATATGTGTACGTGTGTAGAAGCAAATGGGATATGTAAGTTGGCAGGGTTGGGGGTTGATGGGAAGGTGTGGGTTGGGGTTTGGGTTGGGTGGTGTGTCGCGGCCTGGAGTGTTAGATATGGGTGTGTCCGTATTTTTGTGTGTGTGGGCCGTGGTGGGGTGTGGGAGTGGGGTGGACAAGCAAGGTTGAGGGTTATTGTACGATCCTTTCATTTTAGTCCTAAATGTCCTTCTTCCAATATTTCAAACGTGCTTCGTGACGCGTCCGTTTTGTAGAATGAGCGGCCTCGAAGTCGGCCCTTTGTGGACACGGACTTTGTCACCAACGTCGACGTCGTCGTCGTGGTCGTCGTCGTCGCAGTTCGCGCTGCTTGCTGCTTGCTGCTGCTGCTGCTGTTTGTGTTCTTGTTATTGTTTGTTGCTGCCACTGCCACTGCCACTGCCGTTGCCGTTGCCGTTGCTGCTGACGTGTTGTCCTCGCGTCACGGCGCGCAGTTTAGCGGTGGACAGACGAGAGAGCTCACGAGGGCTTACGGTCGCTATGTCCTTTTGTGGGCGGACATGCGCCGCTGAGGGATGGGGAGGGGGAGGGGGAAGTTGATGCGAGCTCGGCACAACTTTTATCACGGCGCATTTATTTTTCTATTCCACTTATAATATATGCCAGAAACAGGATACACATTCACATGGGCATATATTGGATATTTATTTTGTATTCGAACGCTCCGTCCAGGACATCGAGCGTGTCAGAAGCATTGGCGGTCTCGTTCTACGGTAGATGCTGCCCGTTGGCTTGAGGGTTAGGGGTTATCCAGGGTCTCTATATGTCTGTTTGTGTGTGTTTGTCTGTTTGTAATACTATGAATGTGTTTTATAAGTATTGGTTTTTCACTTGATTCGGGCACTGAAAAATTGCGAAATTTCTTTTGGGTGATTTTCTCGACGTAGACGGATGTACGCACATAATCACACATGGGCACAGCTATATGTATATATGTATGTACTACGCTTCCAAAATTCGTTAATTGACTAATCATAAGATTATATATTTAAATTTTTGCATATAAGTTTTGGTCAACGAATAAAAAAGGATATTTTAATATTTCCAACAAATTTTCTTATACCTGAGTCTCGATTCGATATCTACTTAAAACATTCGTCCGCTTCAATCGGTTAATTATTTATTCGAACTTAAATCATATTGTGCACAATTGATATATACTGGAGAAAATTATAAGAAAACTTAAGTTAGCATTTAAGGAATCTTAAACATGTAAGAATGCTACAGCATTTATTCAATAAGTTGTAATATAGTTTACTATCTTTTTATTATCAGCAGGCAACCGCATTTTTTTGTAATTTCCAGTTCATGATAGACGAACTCTTTTGACTAGCTTTTTAATTAAAAAATGTTAATATATTTATGTTTAAAATTTAAAGCAACTTTACAATTCAAATACCTTTTCTTGAGCTCTGAATTGAAAAAGTGTTGGTTTTGCAGCACTGTAATTTTTCACCTAAGGTATTCTTTAAAATGATATTCAGCTATATTTATAAAGCTATGGTTTTGGAGATCTATTTATTTCCAGATTACATTTGTTAGCTTCCGATAATCTATAGCTTAACTATCTGAGAATTTGCTTGTACCCTATCATATTCATATCGCATTTAAATATACAGAGTTCATATTTATGAAATAAATAATAAGACTCGATATTGTAATTGAAATTAATTCTGTCATCGACTTTTCTGTACTGATTCTTCGTTGTGTTAATGTGCAAGTTACTGGCTTGGATTTGCCACTAAGGTGGAAACGTACCTGTTTAATAAAATGTTTATTATACCAAACTGTTATCGCCATCAAATGTTGACTCACCTCTTGACGCCTCTTTCGCGTTCGAGCTCTCTGTTTATTGCCCTAATTGCCACCGTCTTGACAAATTGAGCTGGTAACTGCTTATCTGTGCACAGTTGATATGTTGATGATGTGTTTACTGCAGCTTAAAGTTCCTTTTACGACTCGTTTTATTTATATCTCAGTACATAGCCTGACCGGGGGTCTGTCCTGGCGCCAATAAATTTTTATGAGCCATGATGCGGTTGTTCTTGAAGCTCTTCAAGCTGCCATCCAAACATACTGATTTCAATGTTTTATGGCCAATTCGTTTCGCTGGCCATTTGCCATTTGCCATTCGGCATTCATTTCTCTGTATGTCATTCACGTTACATTCCGTTTCCTCAATAACAGATTAGTTTTTAATTTGTCCAACATATACTGCATTTTTTTAATCGTTTTTAAATCGAACTTTACTGGATTTATATATCTAAATATTAATATTTAAATGAGGCTTAGTATACAATTATATGAGCATATTTTCCAATTCATGTCGAACTATCTTAATAGATGTGTTTTCTTTGTTTGTTGAACTCTCTTTATAATTGAAAAATATTTTTCTCTGCCTGCACGTTGACGTTTTATATTTTTTACATTAAATATTCATGAAAAAGAAATTATTTTTTTAATACAATTCATAAATATTAACAGTTATTAGCTTTGAAGTGGCATAATTTAAGTTAATGATGCAATTTGGTATTTATCAGCGATTGGAGTCTGGATTATATTTTAGAAGTAAATATTAACACATTCGTGCTTTAAGGCCAAATTCATATATTTGACATGTCGCAACTTGAATATTTTTGAACCCGATAAGCCATGGGTTGAAGCAAATTCTCTATGCATTTACAATATTATTAATAGTTCATTGGTGAGCGAATAATGAGTGAAACCAAATATATATTCTTATATAAAGTATTCTAATTTTATACAAATATTTTTATATGTTTCCAAACGCTTTTACGGCAATAGATTGATTTTTACAAAAAAAAATTATATGATAAAAAATGTTGAAAAAAATAAATTTAATATAAATAACTGACGGAATAATGTGGTACCATTTGATCAACAAAATTACCACAAATACAAAATTTTATGCCCATAACCTATAAAAATGTACACAAAAAGGGTGGGCAAGATTATAACTTGTTGTAGGTAACTGCACTTGAATATTTCCTTATAAAATTTAAAAACCAATATTTATTTTCTTGCCACAAAAGTCATCTGTTTCAAATACACGTTAAATATGTATGGAATTAAATTTCCTACATTAACATAACATTTTAAAATTATTATTATTTTTTTAAATGAGATTAAGGTGCATAATATGATAAAAGGCAGTGATAATAAAATAAACATAATATGTAGAAATGACAAGAAATCGATTCAAAAACTTTAAAACACAGAATTTGTTCTCTTCTTCGTCCAAAACATGTAGTGTTTTCCAACATTTTATCTGGCTATATTATATCATTAATTCCGTCATTGAACTCATTTTATTCAAAACAAGTCGATTACCACCTGACATAATTTGACGACCATGATGTTTCGATGTATGTAATATTGTATCAAATGGAATTTTAGATTATGTGGAATTTGTATCCAACCCGTAAATAAATTTTTAATTTTTTTTATCCCATTCAAAGAAATTCCATATAACGTCTTACAAACTTTCCCGAAGGCTATAATACGACGGCCGTTAATTGAAATTCTCGACAAAATCTCACTTAAAAAAAATATTAATAAAATATTTTATTCTAATATTAAAAATCTATTTCCATTTTTATTTAACATGCATTTAAATATGCTAATTTTTGTCTAATGTTTCGCTACAACAATTTGGTTTCTATTCAGTCTTGTCGGGAAAAATAATTACAACTCTACTTTTTCATTCATATATAAAATGTCCAATTAAGGTTCTCATTGCAATTCTAGTAAAAATGTGAAAATATAACGAAATTGTGCAAATTTATCTTTTAATCAACTAGTCCCGCAAACCGCTAATTTGTTAAAATCATAAATTAAAATCAACAAATATTCCTGTAGCGGAGACAAACTGCTTAAACATTTTGATATTATTTTAAGTACCAGAGTAAATGATATTTATTTTATATATCACAATGTTGCTTTAACTAAGAGTCTAATAACTCATACAACGATACAAGAAATGTTTTACATAACAACAATCGCACCTAGATGCATGTGTACTCATATGTTTAAAGTGTGCATATATTTTCATATGTGTATGTATCATATAAATACATAAATATGTATTTATGTACATTATGGACATACGTACAGACTTATGTACTCTTACGCACTTACGCATTTACTTGGGTTAATAGTATCTTGCAATCTCGTGTCCAATGTGCAAGGTTTCATTTTCTTGGCCACTCTAGGAAAAAAAATACTTACAAGCAGTGGTAGAAACAAAAATAATCATTTCGATATTTGTATCTACGGTCAAGTAGCGAGCAGAACGTATAAGGGAAAGGGAGTTTTTTCAATACAAAAACACATAGTTCGATATGTGTATGTATGCTGCGCACACGTCTGCACATATACCTATATTTATGTAGATTTAAAATATATAATATATAAAAATATGCATGTGCAAAACTGCACATACAAACGGACAAACACACAATTCCTTAAAACTCCTTTAAGTGAAGATGTAAATGCACATACAAAATGCACATTTGGTTTGGCTTTGACGAATATCTTGCGCCCGCTTAGCCTCCCGCGTCGCTTTTCCCCCTTTCTCCACTGCATTATCATGTTCAACAACTGAAAGTTTTCCAAAACCAACATCATATCAGTAATTTAAATGCCAAAATGTTATTGTTCTCTTATTGTTGCAGCGACTTCAGTTTCCCCTTTTTACTGTTAACATATATAAACAAAAATTTGTTTGGTCATTGCCAGAAATATTTGGCAACAGTCTGCAAATTTACATATGGATTCTCTAAAATTAACTCATTGATTGATTTAAAAGCTTCATATAATTATTGACTCAAAAACAAATAGTTTATTATTTATAATTTAATTTCTCAACACCCGTGCATTTTATTTTAATTTCATCATTAAATATAAAATAAAATAAATAAGATTTCAATTAATGAGCAGCATAAAATGACATGTTTATATTCTATATTTTTTATATTTATAATATTAGTTTCTGCAAGAAAAAATAATATATCAGTACGAAAATCATAATTTATTAATTTGATTATATTTCGTTTATAAAACCACGTCATTTGAAGTTTTTTTTTGGACCATTTAATCAACTAACTGAATTACTACGGGTCAATTCTCAATTTCTCATTGAAGCCATGATAGTTATAGTTTGGATAAAAAAAGTTTGTCAGGTTATTTTGTTTAGTTTTGGTGAATCGCCTGTTTTCTTATAAAATGGTAAACTAATCAAAATTATAACAAATTTTCCATATTAAATAGTAGCATAGCCAATAAAAACTACATTTGCTGTCTTAATTGTTACAGACACGAAAAATCTGCATTTGCCTTTTGATAAAATGAAGTGAATTCAATTAATAAAAATTGTTCCCAAAAAATATTTTAGTAATGTTTTTAAATGTATACTTCACAAATAGGCATAATTATAACGAAAAGAAGAATTATTTTATAAACCAGAATCTGCTAGATATGTCAAATCTCTGAGATTTTTGCTACTTTGTCTGCGTAATGAAATACAAAAATTTCCTATTTCCCATCAACTAATTATCAGAACATTAAAAAATCGACCCTACGTCAGATTTCTTTGCAACTATCCAGTAGGTTTAGATACGAGTCGGCACTAAAATAATATCAGATTTGCGATTTGAAGTTTGACGAAGGGCTCAAAATGATTTGGGGATGTTGGGTGGAATTTATGAACGGTGTCATGTATCACAAGGACGCCTGAAGAGATATAAGAATAACACAACTTGTCAAATTTTAACTTTTAAAAGAGCATAGTGCACTAATTAATCGATAATTAAGCGCCTGCAGATAGGAAAAGCAAACAGCAACAAAATGTCTATTTATAATATTTGACAAGTGTTTGAATCCGCCGTAAGGGCTTGGGTATTCATAACTTCAAATTCATGTTTATGAAAATTAATAAACAAGTATTTAAATAATAACTAGCTTTAGCAGCAACATGGATTGACTAAAGCCAATAATGTTTTCATTTGAGAGTTGCTTTTTAAATACTAAAATTTAGTACAGAAAGTTGTGTACCGCCTTTATAAATTAGTTATTATTTAGTTATTATACATTTATTGGTCTACTAAAAAAAGTATTGTTATAAGAAACATACTTTTTTAACACATCTTTTTAGGCAAGCCAATTTATTATTTTGTAAATAATATGTGAACATTAAACAAAATTTGAACTAATCTAAACGTGGCATTCATATTATGATGTGTATATTTATTTACTTATTTAACAACGATTAAAATGAGTCAACAATAAATAATACCAAAATAAAATACAAAATTATAAAATAAAATGCGTATGCAAAACTAATTCATCAATTCGTGTAAGGATTAGAGATAAAATGAACAGAAACGCAAAAATTGAAAAAAGGTTAGTACGAGTATGTATGAAAAGATGTTCCTAATCCGTGTTATTCTCTATACAAGAATTTGAAAATTCAGTTTATGATAAAGAGATTAATTTAGTCATACTACATAAGAATAAATATACTTAATTCAATTTTCAACGCTTTATCTCCTTAAGTACAAAGAATTGACCAAGCTCAAACATATTATTCCCTATCGGAAACACAATGTTAACAAATATATTGGGGCAAATTTGAGATATTGAATAATGATTTGATTATGTGTAGTACTTTTCAACTAAATACTTTAACTCCTTAATTTTTCGATTCAAGTGGTTTTTTAATTTTATGTAATCGTAACAACTTAATTATAAAATCATTACTATTTTTATGGCTGGTAATATTAATATATAAATATTTATTAATTTTCTTTACTAAATGTTGTTAAAAACGAATTGTTATTATTTGTCAGAATTTGCATAATTAGGCTACAGAACTCTTCATCTTTTTATCTTTTTATTTCTTCATTAGAAAACTAGAATTACAATAGCCCTTATAGAAAAACTCGGATGACTTTTTGTAATTGTAATTTCAATGATAAACGTTTCTATAATTAATATGTGAGCCAGTTGACCACCTTGTTGGTCCAAAAGGGAATGTTAACTTGGGCGTGCAGAAATAGTTTTTCTTTCTTTTACTTCTTTTCAACTTTTCACTTTTGCGATGTTTTTAGTATTTTTATATTCTTTTAACAAAAGTTCAAAGCCCAATTGAACGAAATCGAAAGTACTTTCACTTTGTGAACACACTACAGACTTACGTATTAAGGATATTTGAGAGAGTTCATGCACACACACATACACACACACACACACACACACACTAACACAGACATACATTCAAACATACTTAAGAGTGCATGTGGAGCAATAAAAATGTTGGACTTAAATTATTGCTTCGAATTGAGCCAAAAGTGAGCAGCGTCGACCTCATGCCAGGGATAAACGGGATACGGGGAACGGCGAAAAGGGGCATGGGACATGGGGCATGGGGCATGGGGATCCCCATACCCATAACTTCTTAGTGTATGTGTGGGTTTTTATGCTGTTGTAAGAATAATGTGATTCCTGTCCTTGAATCATAAAACCAATTTTTTCCACTTCTTTTCTGTCTATTTGTAAACATTTCTTTTTATTTTTTGTTTGCACTTTTCGAGCAGACTTTGTCTACATAAAAATATATATTGCATACCGTGCTATGTGTGTGTGCTCCTTAGTCCGTTGGTCTACTCAAAGCCAGACTGGTGTCGAGGTCGAGGTCGGTGGGGGTAGGGATTGAGGGTTGGAGTTGGGGACTCAGACTGGTCACTGGAAGCAGCAGTAGCAGCAGCAGCATTGGCGCTGGAGCTGCGATTGTCGTTTTTTTTTTTAGGTTACTCAACGCTAAAGGAATGAAAGTGGCCCTGCATGCTGACTTACTTGAACATACACACACACATACATATATATATACATAACAAACATACGTATGATATGCATGTGTATGTATGTATGTATAAGTAAATCCATACTAAGCAATATTGTTATTGGGTGGCGAGAAGGCGTCAAACTTTTATGTTTGTTTTTATATTCAATTCACAAGTACTGCCTTACTTTTTCACCCAAACACACACACACACACACACACGCACACACACACGTACACACATACATGCAATTGAGGAAAGTATTTATCTGTTGCTTACCGTTATATTATTTTAAAATAAATTCAGATAATTTAATACATAATCGACACTAATCCATGAACTTTTCGAGGCTGTCTGACGAATGTTTACGAACTTCCTTTATTAGGTATTGTGTGTGTGTATGTGTGTGTGTGTGTGTGTGTCCTTCACCCACATTAAGCATTAAGCATAAATGCACACACATACATCCGCAAAAGCCTACACTCACATATACATATCTTCATACATACATACATGCTTATTAAATTTTTTATGTGTTCCTATCACACTTGTGCGCGTTTTATTTTATGTAGTAAGTATACACATACACAGACACACACACACACACACACATATTTGTATGCATGTATGTCTGTCTGCTGTAAGTGAATGCGTGTGTGTGTGTGTGTGTGTGTGTGTGTGTGTGTGTGTGTGTGTGTGTGTGTGTGTGTGGAAGGATGCGATGGCACATTCAGAATTTTTATTTCATTTCTTTTTGTGAACTAAATAACATTAAAGGCATTGGGCTAGGTCAGTGTCAGAGACTACTTAATGATATTTTTCTTTGCTTTATTTTCATGGGGTCAAACTTTGCGGACAGTCGATACAGTCGAGAAATTAAGGGATTAGACTTTAATGTCTTGAATAGTTTGCTTTTACTTCGTTCAACATTCAACGACGATGATAATGAGATAAGCGAAATGATGAATGAAGCAACAACGATTTCAACTATCACCAAAATCAATATATTACGTATTTATTAAATGCATTGGATTTCCTTTGAATTATGTGTATTGGATGATTGTCATATTAGCATTACCCGTGATTTTGTATCTATATGGAGGGGCTTATTATTAAAAAATGAGAATATGAAAAATAACTGAGAGCTAAAATATAACATATTTCTCTTCACCTGTATTTCTTGTAAAACATCGAAAATTATTTTGCACTCATGCAACTGAGAGAAGAAACCATTTTTTACAATCTTATAACGATGCTGGTGAATAGGATATATATTAAATTAATAATCGCAAGTCGATAAGACTATATATCTATCAAAATTTGAAAGCTTAAGTCATCAATCCTTTTCTATATCTCTTTAAATTTTTGAGCTAGACTTATGAAATTTTTCAAATTTGTAAAACACATTTTAAGCCATGCCCACTCCCGCCTGCAAAATAAATAAACCAAATTATTACACAAAATTTAAAAGGTATCTGTTTCGCAGCACACAAAAACAAAATCACGTTCACCCGCGCCACAAAATCAGGTTTCCAAACCTCCTACAAAAGGCACATTAATGAATATTCATAGGTCGAAGCCCCCGCCAACCCTTACAAGAAGGTTATTTGCCAACTGCTATTATCGGATATAACAGTAGTATCAGAGTGTTTTGCACATTCTTAGTTAATTGTTTTAAAATTGGTGCTAGGGATAAATATGAGTTAAGGCCGTGAGAACGTCAAACGATAAAAGTCAAAAGTAACAGTTAGTATTTGCGAAACAGCATACCGCCAAACTGCGACAGTAACTGAATACTGAATACAGATCTTGCAAAAATAGGTACACAAGAGCAGCATATTAAGATCGTACACTCAAAAAACAGTCACCGGCTTGCTCTAAATCGACAATTCCAAAAATATGGTCCTTTTGGCCAAAACGTGTTAATTAAAATAAAATCATATCTGAAATTACGATAATACAAATGAAATTGATGTTAATAGAAGTGAAGTTATTAAATCAAGTAGAAGAAAACCTGATAATATATATAAGGATGCTTCACTTCCTAGCAGACAAATTTTTGTCTACATTTTGGAACCTAAAATTAACAAATGCAAACCGCCATTTTTAGATGTACTTTTTGCTTGGAAGCCCCTGGCGCCAAAAGTATAACGAATTTCGATATCTAAAGGCTATTTTTTTCTCAGTGTAAACAACATTGGACCAGCGAGTGCCGTTACGGCTCATGTTTTCCAGCAGCAAATTAAGAAACAGGTTGGTTCTTTTTAGCGAAATTTGATATTTTTTCGCTTCCTAAAGCTATCGGGTCACATAAGGGTAATTAGGACACGCTTGATTTGATACTGGTGCTCCTGTTGCCATACCCTAGTATGGGGCATAATCGATTGTTGACTACATAAAGCCAGCTTTTTTTGGTCTCTCAGCTATAAGCATATATATTAGTAGCATTTTTCCATAAATATAAATCAATTTATTTTGTAAACATATAGTCAAAATGCAAAGGGTATTTAATTTTCGACGAACTGGTCGGTCCTTCATGTCATAGCTCCATGTTCAAGTTTAACTCGAAGTTGCTCTGTTTAGGATGCAAAAAAAAAAAAAGATGGGCAACGGCAACCAAATAAAAAGGCAAGACAAATAACAAGCATTTTTATTTTAATACCAACACTTAATATAAACTTGATGGAGCTACAAAATCACGCTCCATTTACTCAAGCCCCAGCCATAGCTATAGCAGTAGCTGTAGCTGCTGGAGTAGCTGCTACAAGGGTGAAGACAGTGTTGGGAGCACATATCAGACAAAACGACAGCACCATTTAGGAGGAGACCACACTCCGACTCCGACACCGACTCCGGCTCAGACTCCAACTCGTAATCGTACTCGTAGTCGTAGTCGGACTCATGCACTTGTTGATTTTTATTAAATGTTGTAATAAAATAACAGTTAAGTTGTAACTTTGAGTGGAGCACAGCATAAAATAGCCCGCATCCCAACCACTTGCAAGAGCAGGCGCCGTTGCAGGCAGCAGAGAGAGGGAGAGAGAGAGAAATACAAATAAAAACGTGAAAGAGAACTTTGTCGCGGCACACACACACACACACACACATATATATATACATACATATAAATATGTGTATAGAAAGCTCACATATGAGTATTAGTGCATGTGTAGTAAACGTTCATGAATGAAATCTAGAATAAATATTTTATTCTCTGCCTTTAAGCATTGATTTTTTTTTTTTCCTGTGTTCTTCGCTTCTGTCTGAAAAGAGTGTTTTCCGTGGCTCTGTCACCGCTTGAACTTGCCCTGCTATAGTCTCAGTCTCAGTCTCAGTTCTAGTGTCCGTCTCCATCTCCACACATCTCCAACTGCCGTCTCCAGTCTGTGGCCCAGTCTTGGATGAGTCGCACAAAGAAAACGTAAACACGTCGTATAAGCACCAGGCAAATGGAAAACATAAAAGAAAAAGAATAAAATAAAAATAAAGCTACCTCGGTTCTCTGTGTATTCTGTGGAAGTGGATCAACGCGCATAAATTATTATGCCCTTCCGTATATTTGTTTGTATTTTTATGGGCCACTTGTTGGACTAGGTTAAGCCCAATAAGATGCCCAGACGTCTACATAGTTTTGTGTTTTGGCTTCTTTTTTTTTTTTTTTTTTTTTGTGCTCTCGACAAAAATAAAAGTTAACGCTCATTGCGAGAATCAATATTTGTCTGTATCGAAGGCACCAATCTACACACGTTGGTCAGTTTTGGTTAGCACAACATAAAAATGGTTTAAATTAATAGAACAAAACAATTTTTTTTTTTAATGAAATTCAAAACGTCATTTAAAGAAAAATACGAAATATAAAACTAAGTGTAAACCAAATAGTTTTACTTTTATCTACTTCACACTCAATATTTTAATTATTCTGATTTATACTACAAATATTGGAGCATTTTGCATTTAAATATTTCCAGAAATCTTTTAAATATACTAAATTACATTTATTAATATTTAAATATTAAATTGTATTTTTAATTTCGTTGAAATTAATTAAGTTCCCAATTTTTTTATTTTATTATATTAGTTATTTTTATTATTATACTATTTATATTTATTATATTATTTGCTGTTAGTTGTTAGCTGTTAGTCTTAACCTGATACTTATAAATAAAAATTACAGTCAACACTCGCAGTTTTCTGTGTACATAATCAAATTGACAGCTTATACTGCAAACATGGAAAAATGAAGTATTTTTATTAAATTACAGATGCGATTCTCCAATCTAATTCCAGACAACCTGTTAAGCTAATGTGACGATGGGATTATCCACTGAAGTGGGGTTTGCAATTTAATAGAGGAGTATGAAATGGTTATCGGTGTACAACCTGGCAAATTCCTCACCTATGTCGATGCAGAGAAATTTGCAAAGCTTCAACTGAGAATAGTGCTATGAAAATCGGACCAAGACTCCAGAACCTACAGTGGTCAAGATAATGCTTCAATGAGCACGCAGAACACGTTCTTCGTCCTTTATATTGTCCCCAGACAATTCAACCTTATCAAATGAGACTGAGGTGGAATTTGGACAACTCAGTTTCTGTATTTGCTGGCGATGTTTTGTGATTTAAACTTGAGAACATGTCCAGCTTAAGTTGTCCGTATCAGCCGCCTTTAACTTAACGGCCAACAATTTTTAACACACACACACACACACACACTCACACACGCATACATATACAGTCATATATTGTCACTACATATGTGAGAGAGCGTATGTATCCCGTATGTTTCCTTGTTGCTGCTTTGGCCAGGACAGCGTTGGCTTGTACTCCGCTGGACATGGACGAGGAGAAGAGCACTCTTTACCATTTCCAGGGCCGTCTTTGACTTTGTCTGCCTTAACTAAAACTGGAGGCAAAAGCAACGGCAAAAGCAGTAGATGTCGCATAAGCAATTTCTGGACTACCCCATTCCCACTCTCCCTATCCCAACTCAAACTCATACACCAATCCTACACACAAACACCGGGCAACAACTTGGCAGCCCACTCGCCGATTTGAATGGTCGGTCGAATGAGACCAGTAGCCTTTTGACGTGTTCCACGGGCAAAATACATGTGTGTGTGTGTGTGTGTGTGTTTGTGTGTGAGAGGAAGTTGCAGGAGCGGAGTGTAAGAAGTAGGGAGTAGGGAACGGCTGAAAAGGCGTGCAGGGCTGAATATTTCCGCCGATTGCTTCGCAAATGCAGAATAGCAGCAGTGGCAACCATTCCTTTTGGTCATCGTCATCGTCATCGTCATCTTGTCCTCGTCATCTCCTGGTCGTTAGATTCGTCGTGCTGCGAATTGGATAGGGGTGATTCATGTGTGCAGGCAGGCAGGCAGGCAAGCATCCAGGCAGTCAGGCAGCCAGGCAGTCAGGCAGTGGCATTTAACGTTGATGCCAAAACCAACGTATTCTCGAGCTCGAGCTCGAGAGAGTTGAGCACCAATATAGGCAACATCCAGCGATGCCACAGTCAGAGTCAGAGTCAGAGTCAGAGCCTTTGCCTTGGCAACGAAGCAAAAGGACCAAGCGCTTGTCGCCAATCTCCTGTAACCTCCCCCCCCCCCCAAACCTAGCACTGTCTCTTCACATTCCCTCTATCAAAATCTAACCCTAACCCTATCCCATCCCCTCTAACAACGCCCATGTCCGCCTTGGGTGACGTCGCCCTCGTTTGAGGCAGCTGCAGCAGTTCGTTGCCATACAAGAGCTCCACTTCCACTTCGGTTGCGTGTCCATCATGCTGCTGCTGATTCTGCTGTTGCTGCTGCTGCTGCTGCTGCCGCCTTTACTGGCATCGCATCCATCGCCCAACCACCTGACACCAAAAGCAAGTCGATCGATAATTTCCATAGTTGACCACTGCTGTGTATGCGAATTTAGAGATGCGAACACACACACACATACACACACACAACATATCATATGTACAATATATGTATATATATATATGTGTATGTATATGTGCGCTCGGACATCGCACAGGACGCAAGTAGAAGAAGAAGAAGATGAAGAAGAAGGAGCAACAGCAGCAGCAGCAGCAACAGCAAAAGGACGAACAGCATGCAGCAAGAAGGAAACCCAACGACGACGAAGGCGACCAACAAGAACCTCCTCCAGTTGCTCTGTGCAAAATGTTGTTTGCATACGGCTTGCGATTGCTTGCTACATCGCCGACTGATGCTGGATGGGGGTTGGATATGTGAAGGAGTGAGCCGATGGTCGGAGTGTGTAAGGGGATGAGGGTAGGAGGGTAGCTGTCCAGTGGTCCAGTGCGGCATGTAATGGATATGAAGAAGAGGAGGCTATGTGGGCTACGTACTAACCGGCTTGGTCACGTTTCGTTGCGTCGCCATCGTCGTCGTTGCTATTGCCCATCACCGTGGCTAAAGTTGAAGTTGAGGCAGTGGCTGTGGCAGTGGCAGTGGCAGAAGTAGAGGTTATGTGGCAGCAACAGCAACAGCAACAGCAACAGCAGCAGCGACTGAGGTAGAAACGCAAGTCGACGAGTTGGAGGCTGCGAAAATTCGAATTTTCAAGTTGAAACGGCCAGCTTGGCGTGGCTTGGCTTGGCTCCGGCCACTGTGGCCAGCCAGCTCTAAGCGTATGCGTAATAGAGTGGGTGGCTAAATTAATACACAAACATATATGCAGTCGAAGAGAGCGGGAACGGGAACGGGTAACGGGAATGGGAATAGAAATGGGAACAGGAGCGGGATTGGGATTGGGAACAGGGAATGGTCACGAGGAATAAAAGACGTAGAAGGTTTTGCAGCATTAACAAATATATATACACGGCTGTATATAAGTTGAATAGTTGGCTATTTTACGAATGCCGCCAAGAACGTACAACGAGCGAACAGGCCTTAGAATTTCACTAACCCCTTTTCCCATTCCCCTTTCTTCCCCCCTTTCTTCCCCCCTTTAAGCCAACACAGCTTGCGTAAATTTTAGGTATTTGGCATTTTCATATAAATTTATGTATACTACACGAACTCCTATAAAATAGTGGACGAGTGGCAAAAGTCCATTTCGCATTACATTTTAATGTCGAGAAATTCAAATTTCTAATTACATTGGTTGATATTTTTGCGGCTTGTTTCACGAAAGGATTTCAATTTATTTTGCTTAATATGAAACGAAGAAAGAAGAAGATACGAAATTCAAGTCTAATTTAAACAAGAAATATAACCCCACTGACATTGATATTGATTTTTAATATTAATTTTAAAAATATTTATATATTGATTATTATACATAAGAATTAAAAATGAAGATAAATGCCACTACGGAAATATCATTATAAATTTAAGCAAGGACTCATTTTTTTTATTGATAATTCCAGTATTCAATATTCCAATAGCCAAAATGTGCCTAAATTTTAATTTTACTGAAGTAGTTTTAAGTCGTAGAAATTATTTTCAAATTTAAATAGCCTAAAAATAAAGGTTTTTTGATTTATTAGTTTTGGCTGACATGAAATGAGCTTCCCTGTAATGTAGTCCCCAAGTATATATAAATTACGGAAGACATAAGCTAATGAGATCATTCAATTTTACTATCGATATTTCAATGGAGCTAATAGCAATATTTTTTCAAAATTTGCCGAGTCTAGCTTACAAATTGTGAAAGATATGCAAATCACAGGTTTCTAGGTGCGAAGTTTGTGTGTGAGACGGGTGTGGGCGTGGCCTAAAGAGTATATGCCGATCTTTGAAGAAGGTTACCAGCCAGATAATTTCCAATTTTGTTGGTTTTCTAGATTTGCACTTTTTGAAAAATCACTTTACGATTAATGAAGCAGGTTTAAGCGGTGCCATCAATTTTATTGATACTTATGAGTGGATACCGTCAATATACCTTCCAAAATTGGTTTATCGATTAATAATGATCGATTTTCAAACTCCTAGCGAGCGCATCAGCGCGTCAACTGTGACGCGTGAACAGACCAGTATACTTTTCAATATTCTTTATTAAAAAATATTCTAGTCTTAAAGGTGCCGAAAAGAGCTGTACTTTTCTCGACAAATTTTATTCAAAAGAAAACAATTTGCCAATTTGATATATCATTTTAAATTTCAATGAAAATAAATGCTTAATTTGGTATTTTCTATATTTTTTACAGTTTATATCCAGATATGTCACATATATCGTTAAAAAAAAAAAACATTTAAATGCAATTAGGCTAAACTTTTTCTGAATAAAAAAGTAACATTAAAATCAATTTCAACTATTTTTCATTTAATAAGAGACCTTTCCTAGAATTGTAAAGATTAGTTTAATGTAATGTAATGCAATTAACCAGTTAATCTACAGTACTATAGTAAGGCTACGAATGATTAATCCATAGATCCAGATAGACATAATTGTTCGATTGTTCAATTTTTTTAGAGAGACATATTTTTCGGTATACTTAATCAGAGGTTGAATGTCAGCGGTTAAAATATTAAATACCAATTTCATAAATATTTATCTGGAACCGTTGAGTTCTAATTTAATGCAAAACAATAGAAGAACATCCCTTTGAAATTAACATGAAGATAAAAAAAAAAATCCAAATTTCGGGGATATATATTAATAAAAATTTATATCTTTTTTAGTTTAACTTCTAAATAGATGTTTTCAATATTTTCATCTCTACGTTGAATAAAATATAACAACAAAGTATAAGTGAAAATACAAGCAGTGGCCCAATTTTCAATATAACATTAAAAAAAAGTCCAATATTTTATTATTAATTATTATCAGTATTAAAATAAAACTAAAAAATATTTTGCGATTTGATATGTCCTAATATAGAAAAGTGTAAGCGTATACGTGAGCGACTGCATAAACTTTGATTTTTTACAAGATTAACGTATTGTTTGGACTAGTTGTCAATGGAAAATCGTCATGAATTTAAAAAAAAAAAAAACAAAAAAAAACAGACTATTAAATAAACATAAGTATTCGAAGACTTCACAGACACAAACAATTTAGATAGTTTTATAAATTCAAATGGTGAATTGACGTGCGACCTGCGAGATCAGCGAGTTGATTGATTTCACAAAGAGCCTTAGGTCCGACAAACAGCTAAGTTCTAATATACGAGTAAAAGCCGAGCTAATAAAGGTCATTATTTGATTATCAATTATAATTTGTAAAAATAGTCTTTTTTACATATTTTGGTTTTCATGTTTAATTATAAAAATATATTTATAAAAGATTATATTTGCAAACATAAGAAAATACCGGATTGAGGATTTTTGAATATAAAAAAAAATTTTCTTCATATATTTTTACAAATTTCGAAATGCAATAAAAATGTTCTTGTTTTCAGGTCACAATTCTCTTGAATGTATATTACCTGATTGGTATTGGTATCGGATTTTTACTGCAAAAATATGTCGAAATCTGAATACTATTAAAACTAGATGTCATTGGTCAAATCAGTTTTGACTGAAGTATGCAAGAGTAACATATATTAATACGTAACGATTCTTTTCCATTTTTTTTCAATATGTTGGTAACACATATTTCGCTATAGGGAAATATAGAAATATATACAATTAACATTTTCCGGTCACTGACATTTGTCCGGTTAGTTATGTATCGAATATAAGAAGTGAGTGTCTTAAGTTATATTTACTGGTATTATTTTAACAGCTTTGACATTGACCTCTATTGTGTTGGAAAGCATGAAATCAAACACCGCATAAGTGTTACTCAGGCCGTCAGAGTGTCACACGTACTTATGTGTCCATAAGTACATGTGCCACTTATTTATGCATCCTATTTATGCATATACTCAATAAAGTAAACAACTTCAGACCCACATAGAAGGCGATGCACATATGTACACACCTAAACATCCATAAATATGTGTGTGTGTGTGTAAGTAGCCAAATGTGCCATTTGACTAGACATTATAATGTGTATTATTTCATTATAATAATAATTATGTCGGTACATAGCACTTACACACACATATCGACTATTGTATGTGTGTGTGTTGGTTGGTTTGTCTGGCTTATAAGTACACTCAGTCAAACACTCATACATGTGCATTTCACCAAATTAGGGCAACATCAACCTATTACCTATTTAATTATAATGAGCTGCGTCCGATTGCGGCTGCAGCTTTGCATGTGCATATGTATGTATGTATGTACTGTATGTATGTATATATATATATTTAGCATTTAAGCATGTTAGCGCCTATGTATGGAGGATTGAGCTTGGGAATGACAATAAGCACCCATTTGAATACATAAATTAGTGTACGTGTATGTCACTGTGAGATGTATATATATATATATATATAGGTATATGTATATGTTTGTGAAAGTATATACACATTTGTAGCCTTGAACTTGAACAGATATATGATTATTTGTGTATATATTTACCTCTCTACTTAGGCGAACATGTATATAATATATGTGTATCAAGTTGAAGTGCATTGTACTTAATTGTATATGTGTACCGTTGTTTTCAGTAACGATTATTGAACTCAAAATTGTGTGAACAATTTGTGGCACCAACTGCCTCCCTGTAATACGCTAAAAGACAAAAACAAATAAGACATCGAATTAAAAAAAATAGAAAAAAGATTAATATTTAATCAAAAACTTATTTTTATATGGGTTTTGTGCAAATTTAGGTAATGAACAGAAGAAAGTATATTCAGCCCCATAAGGTAAATATATGATCGTTATCAGGATCAACAGAAGAGTCGATAGCAGATATATGAGAAAGTTTGGCAATATAACTGGAGGATATCGAGCTGACTTGGCTTTTGTTTATAGCTTTTTATGCAATTGTCGTTTGGATGGAGAAATATTCAAAACAGGTTTGTTGTTTATATCAAGCAATCAATTTGCATTGCTTTAATTAATCTGTGTTAAAAATATGCAGCTTTTATGCTGCAAATTTATACCCAGAGCCATTTAGAAATAGGCACATTGCAATGTGAAATTTGTATAACAATTTAAATAAGAATATATTTAAAAGCTCAAGCTCGTTGTTGGCCTACAGAACTACAGCATACTTATTTGTTATGTTTTAACTTAATTAGGAATAATAAATATTTTTAAATTACATTTACAATTCACTCACTCAGATATGAGCAGGCTAAGTTAAGCAAAAGCATTAAAGATAAAAAATAAATAAGAATGCAGCACAAATTTTTATTGACATGCCCGAACTGGTCCCTAATTGGCTGGATAGAAACACGTGCAAATACATGCATACACACATACATTTATAGACACATACATTTATAGACACATACATTTATAAAGCAAACTTGATCTGCGACGGAAAAACTAGAACCTATATTCCAAATGCCAATTCTCTACCTCTTAAAGTCTCGGAGATCTGCGATTTTATACAGACAGACGTATATGACTATATGGACTATATATAAATATATAATTTATGGGGTCGGAGATGCCTCATTCTGCGTGTTACATACATTTACACAAAACAATTATACAGTTTTTACCCGTTATATAAGCAAGTTAGAAAGTTGCAATCGTGTGTAACCAACTGCGAAATACTCTGAAATCCATCTTTAAGCTAGGTTCCTAGTAGTCTTATGTGTAGGCAGTGGGTGGAAACGTGGTGTTGTGGAATGTGGAAGGAGTTCCATAGTTATTTACAGTTCATGTTTAGTAGCCTTAGCTTTCAAATTGCAAAGGTTGTTGACTTTTGGGAATTATGGGGGTGGAAGTGTCGAAAAAAATCTTGGACGATGTTCTTAATAAGCTATATTTCTGTGGTAACCGTGGGACTGAAGTTCCTGGGGGTGGCGAGTATGGGCGTGGTCTGAAAATTAATACGCCGATCTTTGAAAGAGGTTACCAGCAAGCTTCCAAATATGGTGACTCTATTCTTATAATTTTGATAGATATGCGGTGGTATCGATTTACATTTTAATAAATAACGATTTTGCCGATTATAGAGGCTGATGCTTTATCAAACAAATTTTTTGTCGATATTTAAAGGCGGTTTTGTATGGGTGAGGGACATAGGGAGGTGGACGTATACATTGAAGTACAAATTTGTTTACTTTGTCTGACTGCGCACAGACCAGTATATAATCCAAGTCCAAGTCCCTATCTCTAAGGAAATGGACGACACTTAATGAAGTCCATCCTATGAAACCGCCAAAAAAAAAATAGTGTACCTGGGAGTGGTGGGTACACCGATATCCAACCATGATATCTGGGGACGCACACCAGCGAGGTGTACGGAGTTTTATCTAAAACTTATCTATCCTATTCGATTGTATGACGGCAGAGTACACCAGGACTCCGACCGGCCAAATGTCTATTCGGCGACTATAATCATAACGATTTAAGTAAGTAATTCCATGGGTGGGAATAGGCTTAGGATACCTGCTGGTATACTGACAGGACATTGCAGACTAAGAAGCCACCTCCAAACTGGGTATTTATAGTAGTAGTAGATTTTGTGAAGTTGATGAGTCTTCAACTCACATTCTTACAGAATGTGTCGCCTTATCCAGGAGTAGATGCAGCATCCTAGGGATGCATGTTATGAGTTTCAAGGACATAGAAGCCCTTAACCCAGCAAAGATTGTGGCATTAGTGCAGGAAGTGTGGTTGATGGAGTAGCTATAAGCTATAAAGGGGGCACAATAGATTCAATATGTCGACTTTCAGAAACCCCCAATTTATAATATAATAATAAATAATACTAAGGGAGTCAAAAAATAGTTGCGTTCATACAAAAAAATCTTTTACCTTAGGATTGATAAGGTAAGACTAATCGATTAAAGTTATATTTATTACGCTTAAAAACCTTACAACAATTGAAAAAATTTTAAATTTTGAAATGTACGAAAATACTTACTTAATATTGCAATGGTATACTTTAGAATAATAATACAAATAATAATAATAAGAATAACAATAATAGAAAAGTGAACAAAAAACCACTTTAGAAAAAATACTTTTTAAAATCCGGAAACAATCAATTAATTGGTCATAAATTCTAGAATTTCAGAAATTGATACATTATTTTTAAGTATTAGAATTATCTCCTCTGCTATAGAAAAATTTTATTTATAATGACAAACTTTTATAAATATACTTTCTTAATAATAAAATGAGATAATTCGTAAATTGAACGGGATTCTTTAAATTTCAAAACGATTTTATTTTCTAAGTCTAGAGAAAGGCAGGCATCGTGACGGACATTGAACATTGTACAAAAAGAATATATTCGAAATGCTGCTGCATTAGAGTATCAAAATGTTTAATTGTAGAAGCTAAAGATATTAAGATACATGAGGTACTATCAAAATATATAATATTATATGAATGTGTATATAATTATATATATTCTTAAAAAATGTCTCCCTTGAAAACTATGCTGAACTAATTTTATAATTTTTATAATATATTTTGATTAAATAAATTATTATTCTTACTTCACATGATTCGTGTCTCGTGAACAGGTTAACAAAACCAAAGAGACAATTAATATTTGGAGAAAAAAATATTGTTGTTTTATTAGTTTTTTATTGTTAAGCTGCTTGTGCTCAACAACCATTAAATACGCTGTCCTAATTTATACTTATATGTATAAGCATAAAAATTAACAGATTGAAGTAAGAAAGCTCTAGCCGAGAAAGCTCGAACTCATTCCAATTTCTTTCCTGTCATAAGTCTTACACGTCGATGCCTAAATTTCCTATTAAAAAATAAATATTGGTATGAAAATGCTTTTATTTTTTTTTTATTGACAACAATTTTGCGTATATTTATGTGTATACATGTATTTAGTAAAAATGCCCCACAAATATTGACAATGTCTTTGATTTTTTAATTTAAATTTATATATAACATTTTTTTATTTTAATATAGTTTATTTTCAATTTTTTTTATTTGTTTCCATCGTCTGTATTAAATTATTAAGGCATATTATTTTATTAAGTTTGCTCAGACATCGATATACATCGTTTGATTTTATTGATTTGGTGTATAAATATATACAATTTCAATGATCAGAGTTATTGAAATATGCATTTTCCAAAATTGGGTGGGTTTAAAAAAATTAAATTATGATTTTATTAGGGATACTAGGACTCTATTCGCTTTATAAATATATTTTAAAATTGCATTTGTGCCGATTTTTAGCAAACGTTAGATGCATTGGTTAAAAAATTGTACTTTTTTTGAGGTATGACATAAATAATGTTTAAAATTTAGTGGCTCTTAGCTTAGAGATTGTATATGCGTACGACTAAAGTGAAAAAATAAATAAATAAAAATAGAATTTATCTCAGGAGAAAATATATATACAATAATATTAATTAGAAAAGCGTTTATTAAATACATTTGGACATAGCCTTGTAAGAAGTTTTAGTACACAAAAATATATCGAAATAAAATTTTGCATTAACATTGACTTGATTGACTTTCGTTTACACATAAAAACCGAACAGTAGAATTTGCCTATTTACCAAATTTAAAACTCGATACATACATACTGAAAAGATGAAGAAGTACGTACGTACAATATGTATAAGCGTATGTATATACAGATTCGGCTACTACACATACACATATCCATGGTCTATCCAACTGTATATTGGGCTCTATACATATATATATATATATGCACATATTAAAATCTATATATGTGTGTGTGTAAAATCAGTAGATGGCAAGGCATGTGTGCGTGCATATATATAGATATATATATATAAAAATATGTGTGTATGTGTGTGTGTGTGTGTGTGTGTGTGTGTGTATGTGTTTGTTTTCGAGAAAGCGTCTAATTCTCTAAAATGTGAAATTTTACAATCGCCTAGCGCACATCTTTACCTCCATCTGCCAGGCGCTCCCACGACGCCGTATCAACTCGAGAGATGTTGCCATAGCCCGGACAAAGCCACCCACTCATCTACTCTCACCTCATACCCCTAAAAAAGCGTAGCCATCAAGTCGTCTGTCCGTCTCAGTCCCGGGCAACGTTGCGCGTTGCTTGACCAGAGCTCACATCCACACACACACACACACACACACACACACACACACACACATACAGCCACAAACTCATACCACTTGAATCCGTGGCAACTACCCACAGCGAGTCCAGCGGTCCCCAATCGCGCCGAACTCCCACTCACGTACTATTTGCGGCATCGTCCGCTATGTGGCACACACACACCGAGGCATATTTGCACACACACACACACACACACACATACACACACACTCGCACCGTTCACACGTTTACACACTAACTCACTCTTATCCTTTTCACATGTCGCAAGTAGTATGCAAACAACATTTTGCAGAAACACAGCTTCGTTCCTTGGTCTTCGTTTTATCTTCATGGCAGACCCTTACTTATTGTGGGGACTGACCAGTCAGTCCACTGTTGTTGCCATCGCCATCACACCCAGTGCCGTTATATGGGATGTGCAAGTAGTTGTGGCTGTGGATGTGGATGTGGATGTGGATGCCACTGCTTTCGAAGCATGATTCAGCTTTAGCCTCAGCATCAGCTTCAGCTTCAGTTTCAGCTATGGCAACGGCAACGGCAACGGCTTCGTGTGTGTCGCCGGTGCTTCTAAGAGTAAATGCTTAGTATGTTCTATGTGTGTGTGTGTGTGTGTGTGTATGAGTGGGTCTCTCTATGTGTGTGTATGTGTGGGTTAGTTGTTGGTAGGGTGATTCCGTACATTTGCTTGTGTGTTTGTAGATGTCCGCTTCAAAATTCGCATACACAGCAGTGGTCAAGCTATGGAAATTATCGATCGACTTGCCTCTAGCGCCAGGTGGTTGGGTGCCATGATGGAAACGTGGTGGTGGCGACAACGACGACGATGGCAGAAGCAATCTGCGCTGGGCCGCAAGTTGCTGCTTCTGCTTCTGCTTCTGCTGCTGCTGCTGTACCATGTGTGTGGATCCATCGTCGTCGTCGCCGTCGTCGTCCAAGGCGAGCGAGGCAAAGGGATTCGTTCGTTTTCAAGCTAAATGGCAAGAACGTTGACGGCAGCAGCAGCAGCAGCAACATCGCCAGCTAAGAGATGCCCAAAAAGAAATTACGGACATTTACATTATGTGTCCATATGTGGCTACCTAGTACGGGCCGGGCTAGCAACTACTGCGACTACGGGCTAAGTGTGCATATGTGCATATGTGTGTGCTTCCATGTACACCAGCGTACAGTCAAATATACGTGAGACCGACGTCTGCTGCCGATGTGTTGTACTCTTGTTCTCTTGTCCAGGCGTCAAGGCGTCCTCGCGTCCAACTGTCCAGTTGTCCGGTTGTCCAAACGTCGCATGTTCGCCCATTTTGAACGGTCTAGGCACTGAACTCTGAACGGAGGTCTCCACATCTACAATAACAACTACAACTACATCTACATCTACATCAAAGTAAAAAGACCAACGGGAACGGGAGCTCTTTCGTAGATGGAACGCTGGGAGCCATAACAACAAGGCAGACGAAAGAAACGAATGACTAACGAAGGAAATTGCTGATATTGTATGGTGCAAAAGTTGGGCATGTCTGTCCCTGGCAAGGGCGCGCTTTAGTTTTGACAGCACCTAGGATACCTCACAACCACACTACCCACACACACATATATATATAAATATGTATGTGTGTGTGTGTGTGTGTGTGTGTCTGTGTGTGTTTGTAAATATATGGAAGACATAGCAAGCAGGCAGAATTCAAACTCACATTTAAATAGGCGCGGATATTGCAAGCCGTCATTTTTGAGCTGCGTCCGGCATCTTAGTTCCTTGCTCCGATTGCCCTTTTTTGCAAAAACGACCTATTCAAGTCTTGTTCCACACCGATGCGCAAACAATTATAAATCTATATTGAATCATATGCAAAACACCGTTTAATGTCTATTTGACTACTTCAATATCTCCTTTTGGATGTTTAGAGTAGGCTTCTACGTATAATGAAACAAAATCATCTTTTATTTATTCAACTGTTATTTATTTGCCAAAGTTGGAGCTATAATTTAAAGTTATTACTAATAATAACAAAAGAATAGAGCCGATTAAAATATTGTCTTAAATTTGCTCTACAAAAAAATTAATACTTGCACCAAAATGATGAAGCAGCAAAAAAGAATTTAACTGAAAAAAAAATGTAGCCTAAATCGAGCATTGAACAGCTTTTTGTCATTTTTATTTTCTGAAGTTATCCGTCTGAGCGAAACTTTTTTCAACACCCCTTAACCTAGACACTAGACAGTTGAAACTCAAAATTAGGCTTATCTATGCATCATACAAAGTGGTTTAGTATATCAATAATACAATTTTAAATGTTAATGGATGTAACTATCAGACAAAATCAATAAAATCTTTTTATTTGTGCTCACAGATGGGGTAGTAAATTCTTGGACACGACAATCCTATAATACTGAAAACTAAATATCATATAAATAAGTAGTCAACAGTAAGAAATTCTTATTTAGAAAGTATTATTTCGTCTGCTGGAAAATATTCACATCCTACTAAAGTTACCAAACTTGGTAGGTCGGTTAAAGAAATTTCCTAATTAATTTGTAAACAAACATTTTTTTAAACATTCCGCAGCTCCTTCAAATATCATTTCCATGAGTTATTAGAGTTGGAGGAGAGTTATTGGACTGGGAGGATAGGTTACCAAAGTCTCCTCCTAAAATTGATTTCGTGGTCAAGAATACTATCTAAATTTTATCAAACTTAGAAGGTAGATAGCTAAACCTGAATTAGGCACGTTTATGGTTATTCAATGCCTGAATGGTACGTACACACACAGATACATTAAAATAATTTACATTTTATATCCATACCCATGAGAAATTATTGATGATTGTTGAATAATAAAAATAAATAATAATAATAATAAAAATAATAAAAAAAAATAATAGTACCTGCCTTTCTTTCTAAACGACATTGTTTAACAAGTAAGATAGATGTAGTCGAGTGATATATACTACGATATACCCTGAACCCAGATAATGACCAAATAAAATAAACTCGTTGAGATAATTGTTGTGCTGCAGCGGGCGCAGACAGCCGAGGTATATTAAAGAAGTACTTGCACTTCACCTTAACTGCCCCAGATTGGTGGCTACCTAACTCGCACGTTGAGTAATCAGTTATATACAGTTACAGAAATATATAAGTACAACTTGATCGAGCCGGACAATAAGTCAAATCACCCACAATCACGCAGTCCGTGGCAATCTGGTGGACGAACGATTAGTCAGACTGGTTTGATCGACTTGCGAGCTTATTATCTAGCCTATTATATTATTAACCTATTATATCGAAAGAGTTAGTTCTGTTCTTAGAAGATGTGAAGAGCATAAAGCATGTAATACCCAATTGCCATCGTCAGAATGTTCGTACAGGGGGCACTGAGTTAAAAAGGTCTTTCTTTCCACGTGTCGACTACCGGGAGTATTTGTATATACGTCTCTAGTCTCATCAGTGCTGCCTGAGATCAATGAATTAGTTCAGATAGATGGGCAGGGATATTGCGGAATCAACTTGGCCTTTGAAAGCAATGAAAAATCACGGATTCCCACTTAATTATTTAATAATTTTTTTAATAATTATTAAATAACGTAAGTGAAACTAAAAACTAAGTTTTGCATTTCTTATCTTTATTTAGAAAAACTTTGTTTAATTTCCCAAAAAATTGGTTTCAGAATTAAGACAATTTCTTACAATTAAAAAAAAATATATATTTTGTGATTGTTGCCAATTTAGGCCAAACCTGTCTAGTTTACAAAATAATATTAATCTTATATTAAAAAATTGTTTCTAAGAACGGTACAAAAAAACATTACGATTTTTAGGTCAGGAGGATTTTCAAAATTCCAAGCACCGTTTTTTTTTTGTGGTAATATGGACGATGAAGTTAAAACCATAAAAACACGCATAATTATAGTGTTTGGTCCGGGTATTTTCGGAAACAAACAATTATCTCATACACAATTATTTCATGCTAGAAACTGACTGGCTGATAACTTTTAACTAACCATAACCTTTAGATATATATATCTTATATATGGTATTATTGACCTGTTCAGCGTCAATGGATGGCCGCTGGTCCGGTCCGGTTTCACTTATACTGCGGATGACAGATGTTGAATAGCCAACATTTTTTATGCAGCACTCGTTTGCATTGCCGTTGCCAAAGGTGTTGCACTTAAATCGCTGCCGCAAAAAATTCACTTTTCGAGAGTTTTGCACAGAAACAAGAGTGGCAAAGAAAAAAGAAAACCAAAAAAAAGAAAACAAAAACAACAAGAAAGGATAGGTGGCGGTGAGTAACGGCATTTTTGAGTAAGCACGCATCAAAATTGCACCATATGGAAATTTAGCTGGCAACTGCCGTGATATTGTTGACGCCAATGAACGAAAAAACTGCAACCGTATGCGAAGGTCAATCAAGTGACTCTTTTTTCTGCCTTTCGCCGATGCCCCGAAATTGCGGTGAAGAAAAAAACTGCGCTCGTCACACAGCTCACAGCTCACAGCTCACTAAGCGCTTGGAGCCACGGCCACGAAAAAATCGCCGGACGTCGCCTCGTTCGGGCCGCGATATTTAAGGGGATTAGGCAGTCAGTTGGAAACCGCTTGTTTGCCCAGTGGCATGCAGCTTGATGCAGTTGCCCGTTTTTTTCTGTTGCCGCAACATCATACTGTCTGCCACTGACTCGGTTCCTCGATACACTCAAAAAAAATTTGAATATTTTTCCTGTTTTTAGAACAAATTTCTGAAAATTAGAAAACACTTTTCTTAAAATTAGAAAGGCACGCTCTTAATCGGCAATCCTATAAATATGGAGTTTCTTTTCTATTTTTTTCAGAAAAAGTTAGATACAAAAAATCATCTCTAAAATTCAAAAAATAGATGTTAGAACAAGGCGAGAAACTTTTGGAATGTAGAATTTTTTGTTTCTGAGTTTCCTGAGTGTACTGTCTGCCATTGCCTCAGTGCTTCAATAGTTCCTCGCGTGCAATGCGAGGAGCCAAGTGGCACCACATTGTGTATGTGGATGTGGCCTTTCGACCGTCATGTGATACTGTCGCCGATTAGGCTTGTATGGACGTGCAAAGTGCTTGTGATGGGTGTATCGAATGTTTGTTGGTTTTTGACGCGGCCCAGTCGCAAAAACAGCATTTTTTGTGCACTGAATATTTAAATGCAGTGCACCTCCCATCCTTGCCTAGCTCTGCACATGTTTCTATTTCCCACAGCCCAACAGTTTAACGGGACAACATTGTTTCATAAGAGCTTGACGCGGCAACAAGTGCATAACCAGTTTGCACAAACCAACAATTACACTTTGCAACCACACATTTTTTCAGCTTAGTGTTATAATTTTACCAAACAATAGAGGTTTTTTTGTTTCAAACTGACAAATCTACTTTTCTGACTGTTCTGTTTGTTGCCTTAATAATCGAAAATTAATAAAAACACGAATGAATAAACTTGGGCTACGTACATAAATATCAATTCCAAATGTTAACTGACTGTCCTTCAGATACCAAAAGATCTTAATTAATCTCACCAGCTAAGAATTATGCTCATAATATTTAAAAAAAAGAATTCTCAACATTAGACTAAAAATGGGTTGACGATTGAGTTCTTCTGACCAATAAACTCACATAACTTATTTGCTTATATTATGGGTATTTAAATCTTGCATTTGTAATACCATTTCATATGAACAATAACTCAGATGCGTAATTAATTATTAAAATTGAGATATGACCTGGCAGTGATAAGCAACGACGTCTGCGAGAGACATTTTTATAACAAATATATAAATATATATATTTATTATATACTCGTATTTATAAATTATGTCAAATGATAATTGAAGCTTTGGTAAATAATTAATCCGGCGGGATTAATAAAATATTATAGTATAAAATATATAAAAACAAAACACTTGAGTTGTAGACATCAGGTAATAAATTTAACTAAAAAAAAGAGGTAAAATATTATTAAAATATTTATATTTTTGATTAGAAGAAACGTTAACACATTTAATAATTTCATTTATTGTTTTTAAATAAAAATTGAAATTGTCGTGAAGTCACTTAGTTACTGAACGTGGGCAATGTTGCTTTTTACTTTTTGAACCTGCCTAATTAAATATTTAGGTTAAGCCACGACAAATATTTTTCTTAAATTATATGATACTCTGACAAAATGGTTAAGCAATGTTAAATTTCAAATATATTGATTATAGGTAAAGATAAACCGTATTTGAAATCTCATCAAGACTAGCCAAACCTCTTATAAATTTACAGAACCACGATATTAGTCCTTAATATATTTGTTAATTTTACTTAATATTTTAGATTGTTAGTCTAATATTTGACAAAACCAAAGAATATCAAATAAAAGATAAGTCATTGTAATTTTTAGAATTTAAATCTGGGAAAAAAGTTAATGCAAGCTTAAATTAGAGTTTAAGAAGAGATAACAAAAAGCTTTAGTTAAAGGTAGATCTCTTAATGAAACGAATTGAAAAAAGAGTGGTATGTCTGTGATCCTGTAAGGAATACCGATTATTTAATGATAGGCAAATTTTGAAAAATAAGTATTAACAGGATAAAGAGAGTTTCAGTGCAATCATTTAGAAAAAGAAATTATGCCAAATGATATGCAGGAAATATGAATTTAACAAAGCTTGTTGTGGTTCTAAAAAAAATGGCGGTTTCTGGAAAACTGGAAAAGGCAAATTTTTTCATTTTAATTTCGTAAAAATCATGGCAAAATTTTATAACACATGATGTACAAAAATTCGTTAGAAACGTTTTAAAAAATAATAACTTACAAAAGGCAGAAATATTTCCTCTAGCATTGGTTGTTCAATTTTTTGTATCATCATACATCATACATCAATAAGACTTTTGCTTTTTTATTATTCTAACTCTTTCAATTTGTTTTTAATTCAATTGCAAAATATATATATATTTGTTGTACCATGATAGAGAGTTATGGTTTAATCTGTTTGGTTTTTTACCTATTTCCTTACAAACTCAGGTAGGATATGATTTTGTTTCCAATTAAACAATTTATTTTGATTTTCTTTTCAAATTAATCGAATTGTTTAAATTTTAAAAATTGTTAAGTAAAGAAAAAAACAATATTACAAATGTTCTCCATAAATTATCGAATATATATATTAAGAAGTTTATTTGTAGAAATTCAAGTTTCTAAGAATATTATGTTATTTAATTTTAAGTATTTAAAAATAATATTCTTAATATATACATAAGATAATTGATGGAGGATATATAGACACCGAATAGGGTTCAATGCAGGTAGCTGAATTTATATATAATATAATATTAATTGCATATAACACACATTTAATTTTAAATTATTTTAAATCTCACAGATTGGGGTGTTTTTTCAGACAGGAAATTCTTACATCGACTCGATTTTTAAAAAAATAATATTTACTTATTAGTCGGGAACAAGTGTCACACAACCGAGTAAAAACTTATAAAAAAAATAATGTACATTCGAAAAGAGTAACCGAAAATAGCTTTCAAAAAGTCGCATTAAACCTTTAAAAATATGTTAACTATTTTCAAATACCCTTGTCCTGGATATATATAAGTTTTGTTAAAGGTCCGTTATGCTCTCCAATGATATGATCCGTATGAGTTGAATTTGAGACTTGTCACTTGTAATATATAATCAAAATGTATATTAAATTTATAGTGCTCCGTCAAAAGGAAGGATTGGACATCGATAATAGCTAAGACCAAATCTAACACAATAAATTTAAAGACAAAATGCAGGCTCAGATAGATTGCTGTTAATGTCCTTTAAGGACCGACATATAAATTTGTCGACATCGCGTCCAGCCACTCCGAGTCAAGTTAACCTTATGTGTAATTTCTCAAAATAAAACCCACTTCAGAGTTATTTGTTTATTGCTGAAATGGTAAAAAAAAAAAAAACCAAAATTAGGTCTGCCTGATTCCTGGCCATTTTAAAGTATTATACTTACGTACATTTGATGTTGCTGTCCTGTGTGTGGGTGTGTGTGTGTGTGTGTGTTAAGGACAGGACTGACTTGTATAATTACCGGACCGAGTCTACGCCAGTTACCTGTTGTCCAGCGGGATTAGCCTCGGCATCAATCGCTGCCACGTGTGAGCTGTAAAATTTATGTCAAATTTTACTACTACAGTGTGGCATTTTGATTACACTACTAACCCTATTTCAGAAAAGTTAAATTTAACTAAACATAATATTGTAGCAAGGGTAAAAGTGGTCTCACAGCTCTTTGTGCACAGCATCCTCCTTTCAGGACATTCGTGGGCTTAACGAACCATTGCCAATCTGTTGACCACTACCACAGTTACAGTTTTATGTGCTGACCAAATTTGTACATACACACACGCTCATACGCAAACACGCACACACACATACCTGCATAAATATTTAGATGTACATACATACTAGCCAAATACATACCTATATATTTGTATATACATAGTTACATATTTTATTTTATACATTTATACAAAATAACAATACCCAAAAATACACATACATACATGCTGTGCACATACATGTAGTTCACACATACATGCACACATATACATACATATGCATGTATAGATATATTTAATGAAAATTCGGGTAGTGTTAGTTCGTATGTGTGTCACAGTATGTTTGACCATATACCTAAATGTTTGTATATGTATGCGCATAATATATTTGTAATAACATTTTCCAAACCCAGTCGTAAGCATTTTTCAGACATTTCATCCCTTTTCTGTATACTTTCACCTCTCGCGTTTTCGTCCATCCTCCAAAAACCGCATCTATCACAAATTGTAGATGTTGGCAAATGGTGTAGTCCGTTTTGAGCCGGTCCAGTCCTGTCCCCATACTATCCCGTCCCATCCTGTCCGATCCAGTCCGGTCCGGTCCGGGCCCGGCCGGTCCGGGCCCGGCCGGTCCGGTTAAGTTCGGTCCCGGTCCCGGTCCGGTTTTGGGTCGGCCTGACAGGCCTAACGACACGGTTGATGGTCCAGCGACACAGTAACGCGCATACACAAATCGCACCGCCTCTAAGCAATTATTAAACGAGTCGGTGGCACGTTAAATTCTGTCCACTTTGGAGTTTGGGGGGGGGGGGGAAGGGGCATTCGGCCGAGAACCATCTGTGCACTAGTGCTGAAATAGACATCGCAAGTTTGTATACCAACAGCAAGTAAAAGGGTTTGTTTTTAATGCCACCTCCGCACACGAACCGCAATGTGGGACTGTTTCGGACATAGTTATGCCTATGTATATATATATATACATCTATATATAACTATATATATGTATATATATATATATATATATATATATATGTGTGTGTATACTTGCGTACATAAGTGTTGCCTATATGTGTAGCTATCTATTATAAATGACGGCAAATCATAAATTCCAACACTGTCCTTTAAAACGGATTTTAGAATGTAGAATCTCTTCTACTCATTAAAATATAAAATAATCTCAGCAATTATCAATTTAAAAATAATTGTATAAATCGACCATATTAAACGCACAATTTAAATTCATTTAAATCATATTTTTCGAAAACCTAATAAAAATTGTATATTGTAATACTTTTACACAGATGTTTCGAACCAAAAGTAAATGATCTGTAGATTACGGGGTAAACTTTAACATTTTCTGGATGTGAAATCTTATATATCTGATAAATTAAAAGATAATGCCAATAAAATATATCTACCCCCATAGTTGTAGAACTAATATAGTTATACTCGAATATGAATTTTCTTTTCACGTATTTGAAATTGTTGGACTTATTGAATTTACTCAAGTTTCGTTATGGTATTCTAAAAAAAAATAGAAAACAAAATAAAATAAAAGAAATGTATAACCGGAATTTTACCGTAATTTATCTTGCAGTTTGCCACCACTGAAAAAGCACAAGGATTATAAGATAATAAGCCCTTTTCTCATGAACCATCTATTATGGGTAGAGCACGGCCCATAACGGAATCGCTATCCAACTACAAAGAATTCATTGACGCCTTGCCGAACGTTGATGAAATCAGTTGCAGTGGTCACTACTCGTTTGTATATAAGAATGACCTCTGCTCTTTCTTCTGTTTACTATCCCAAGTTTAATGTTTACTGTTTACTATCCCCTAGATTCTATTATAAAGGTAGAATTTACCCCATGAATAAGGGTTACTGTCACATCTCAACAATGACGTCAATGCGACGCGCGCGAAATCATAAGAATGTGTGTGTTTTTTCTATATCTGAACATTGGCGCGATGGTTTGACGCTTTGTTTGACAAAATAACACAACAAATAACACACACCACCGAAAAAAAATACAAATTTTCATTTTGACGTTAAATTTATGTGACAAACGTTAATTTATTCAAAGGCTTATATATAATGATTTTCTCGAGAAAGTGTATAAATTTTGAGGAAACAATCATGTCCTTGTAAATGTTTGGATTTCTTTTTTAATACCTTTTGTAAATAGTTGATTTCTGAAAAAATCTAAGATTCTATGAAAAATGAAAACTTGATTTAAAATGTATAACATCCTTGCAGTGGCTACTATAATTATGTCTTTAGCGCATTAGAGGCGACTTCTCCTATCCGATAAGGGATATAATATCACTATTCGAGTCGAAATAGCTATGTCCGTCGTCTGTCTGTATGTTTCAATGTGAGTTTTTTCTTTGAGTACAAATGTATGTGTATGATGAATATTCTTAGTAATTTATAAAAAAATAATGTATACCGCTCGATATGAATATTGCACTAGTAAATTCACACAAATTTAGTATGTATACCCTTTTTACAGATTATGGTCTATGGTGTAAAAATGGCATAATGAAAAAGGTCCACAAACAGCCTTTGATGTTTGCAAATACAAAGAAGTTACAGTGCAGTGCACAGTATTACTATAAAAAGAAATACAAAAACAAAACCACAATTTCGCCGAAAGACAAAAAAGTGATTTTTTTCCACAAGATGCTTGTTTCCATTTCCATGTCGATAGATGAGTTTGTATGTGTGTTTGTAAAACTTTTGTGTGCAAAAATCAGACTAAAAAGTCTTTGTCTATTCTTAAATTGTAAAAATCTCTGCTGCAACCAGAGGATATTAGACTAGCCTACATTTTATTAAGTGTATATATGTATATATGCATATACACGCATACAAACAGATCTACATTAGGATAGAGCCAAATATACATATTAATTTTTTTTCGTTGCATGCTTCTGTATAATTAATCGATGTACATTATGATGAAGTGAAAAATGTTTATTTGATTTACTCTTTTTGTTATAAGTTCAGTTTTTGGTGAAAGAAAACTTTAGTGCAGACCTACAATAAAAGTTTATTTGAAATGCTATTAACAATTATTACTATACTTATAAGTTCAATATTAATTTTTTGTATTGTATAAAACAGAAAAAATTGTACATTTTTCTAAATTAACTCAAATCTAATTTTATTGGTATCTAATTGGTAACTTCCAAAGTAGATTTTTTTTTAATAAAACTGAGATATGTTCGTCAAAATTGGTATTTTCAGTCTTATCGTCGTTATTTTTTCAACTTAATAAAATTACATTTGTCTGTTTTTCACAAAAAAGGAAAACATTCTGTCTTATTTATGTTGTGTAGCAATGTTTAAAGATAACCAACAAAAAAAATGATTCCATGAATAAAAATGCTCTTGGCTGAGACAGAAACCGGGCCATGGTCGCTAGTACAAAGTTTTTGCACTTTTAAATAATATAATAGTAATAATTTTTCTGATATATAAACTAGACTTATTAAGGAATGGGAATGTAATCTTAGAATATATTTCAGCTCTGCCCACACGATAAATGATCGTTTTGCATAACACTACTGAATGCGTCTCTTTTCCGTTCTTCCAATTCATCAGAGTGTCAACAAATGAGATGACTCTGAAGTCACAAGTATTAATTTTCCATGCGTGTCCTCACTGTCATTCCATGAGCTATAAGTCTGCCCATCACAGCTGTGCACAGGCATAAAGAGATTACTAGGTGGAAATACATACATAAATATGAGAATCGTTTCACCTCTCCGATGCTAATTACACTCATCAGAAATTGGTAGGAATGGTATGAAGTTGTGCCAAAGATTGTAACAGGTAGATGGTAGCATATCAGACCCCTTTAACCATATATATTTCTGATCAGCATCAAAGCCGAGTCTGACATAAAGTCTGTGTGAACGGGCCTAGACACTTAATATCTAAAAAGTCTACATATAAAATGTAAGTTTTTGTTACTTGTTTTCTTCTTATTTAAGCGCAGAGTAAGCGCAAATAGATAAGGTCAAGTTTATTCGTATTTAGTCATGGAATAAGTTAATAAATAAATTTATATAAAACGCGTGCTTACTCAGGGGAAGACAACAACAAATCAAAGAAGCATACTACGAGCAGCCGAAAGAGAATCGGAAATATAAAACACGATTTGAGATGCAATTCCAATACACTTAGAAAACTTTTAATTATTTAACTGTAAAATGTGAATGAAATAGAATTCAGCACTCCCTTTTATCTTTAGGCAAAGCACGCCCATGGCATGTATAAAAAGATACATACATACAGATCATTTTGAGGGCAAATTATTCCGGATTGCATCTTGATCGCGTTTCAATAATTGGCTCCAAGGATACATATTCCAGTTTGAGCAAAGCTCCCCTCTCTTTTTTTGTGAGTTGTTTTTGTTTTCTAGCATGCAGCAATTACAATCAGATTAGTTGCACGTGTCCTGGGCGACTTTCAGGCTAACATTAAGTCACAACAAAACTGCGCTTATTTGCGTTTCATAAAGAGCAAAACTTTATTTACATTAAAATTCTTTTTTTTTAGTATAAGTTATTTCATATTACCTTGATAATTTTTCTGGTTTAAGCTGTGTGTTTAATTCAATGTTTACTATGATTTTTTTTGATTATAAATCACACTCAACTCACATAAATATTCACGTAAATATTCGATAATTGAAAATTTCTTTAAAAGCATAAATTATTTAAATATAAATTTGATCTCTATTAATTCCTGTGCAGACAGGTAATCGTTCAGATACTCCGCAAAAGGATGCTAAAATCAGTCATAAAAAACATTATCAGATCGTTCAAAATCTTGACTGAACTTGGCATCTTCGCCCGCAGCTCCGAGAACGGGTTCCACAATAAACAGTACGGTATTTTCAGTGGTAGTAAGACTTACAGAAGTTCTGTAAGTTTGATCTATGTAGCCATAACACTGCATAATTTCAATAGTATATACGTTTTGGTTAAAGTTTTTGTTGATATCCATTTTTCTTAATTTTCAAATTAATAATTTATACTTTGTACGAAATTTATAAAAATTAATCAATTGAAATTAAGCATTAACCTATTTGGAGTGGACAAATATGCGTTAAAAAGATCGCTAAAGCGATATGATTTTGATGATCCCATTTCTCAGAATGATAAATGCTACACAAGTTTGCAGGACTGATATTTGATTAATTTTGGCATTAACTTCATTTCAAATTATTCTTATATACATATATCCAAAAGCAGTTTCTGAAACATAATACATGCAATTAGCACTTCTCTCTTAACAGAAAATAAACACAACACAATAATTTAAATTTTTATTGACGTTATGGCTATCAATCAGAATTCAAATTTTCACAATACAACCAAAAGTGAGAAGAAATATTGGTAAATCATATCACCATCTCAGAATTGTTGACTTTCCGTTGAATATTCACTTAATTCACTTAATTTTGTATCGTTATTGTATTCTAATTTTAAAACTGCCCTTCTATGATCCACTTACATATATTCCAATTGTATTCACCAAGTTACAAAATAAAAATTCATATACAATGTTGTGTCATACTAAATATTCAAGCAAATGTAAGCCACCATTATACAAATTATTAAAATACACTGTTCGACAAGAAATAAAAACAAATGAAATATTTTAATTCCACTGATGCTAATTCCTTGACAGCTGTTCAGATATATATCAGTAAGCTTATAGCTTTGTCAAACAAAACATGATAGATACAGAAATTATAATAATATAATATAATACTAATAATTATTTAAATGATGAAGCATTCTGGACATATTAAAAATGTAAGTAAGGACGTGGCTAAAAACAACGAACAAAGAAAGTGCATTACGTTTCGCATTCTTTATTTTAACTTAAATCTTTTTTTTTGTATAATTTTTATCTAAAAGTTTAGATCAGCATCAACAACTGTTTAGCAGTCGGACCAACTCTTAAAAAATCATCTTTATCAGACCAAAGGAATAATAGACTGAAGATTGGTAGTCATATCATAAGATATAACTAATATTTTTATGCATATCAGAATTTATGCCAGGTTGACCCCACTCGACAAGGGTATGTTATATTTGGTGTGTCTAAATAAGTTAATCTTTATGGTTACAAATTATAATAAACCATTTTTTGATACTGTAAAATACTTGATTCTTTGTATCCAGCTCAGATATAATAAAGTCAAAAATTTCGAGACAAGGTATAATTTATTTATTTATTTAATTTCAATCCTATAAGAAGAAAAGAACGGATTTTCGCAATTATTTTTTTTTTATATATAAAAACATATATTTTAAGCTTAATTTAGCCACGCTAGGTGGTAATTTAAGCTTTGCTTTTTAAAAATGTATATACATTTTAACACTCAGAACACTCTTTTTTTAGCTTAAAAAAAATATATTTTAATTGGAAACAAAGATTTTCCTCAGTCCTTTGCAAAAAAATATAAAAAAAATTTGTTTAATCGCACAGTTGATGCTTTTTTGTTAGGCCCTCAGTTTGCCTATGTTTTCCTAATTCAAATCTAAGGAAAACATTGTTTCAAAAGTTTTTTTATTATTTATGATATATTTATAAATGATTTTACACAGAGTCCTTAAAAAACACAGCTCCTTACTCCCTATTATTTATTATATATAACTAATTAAAGATGTTTAGCTGTCTGTATTGAAATAAATGTTAGACCATTTTATATTATAATACTACTAAATTTGTTATATTCTTTGATATCAATTTTTTAATATTAAGTTATTTTTTACTTGTTCTTTTATTTTTTTTTTAAATTTAAATTATAGCTTGAAATTTAATTTTGATTTACAATATTTGTTTTCTTAAACCTTTTCTTCAAAAATAAAATAAAAGTAATAATAAAATATATTGATAATTATAATCATTTAGCAATTGCCATTTATATCAGATTTAAAAATTTGTCTTAATTCCTTGAATTAAACTAAACAAAAAGTTTATAAAGCAAATTTAGTTAATAATGCATCAAAATCTTATTAGTATACTTTATAATAAGTATTCCAATAACGAACAATTAAACCTGTAATTAATAACTGCAAAACCTATTTTAATTGTTTTCGAATGAATAATATTAAAGTTTTTCAGATAAATTTGTGACCTTTTTGCGGACTAAACATGCATATATATGCATATATAAACATATATATATATATTGACAAAATTAATATTTGAATAAATACGAATAAAGAAACAATGCAAAACTTAAGATTCATAAAATTATTGTTGGAATTGCATATAATAGGGTTACACTTGCAACATATTTACCAACAGATTACAAGGTAGAAAATAAAAAAAATATATGTATATTTATATATAGGAGAGTATATACATATATTATACATTTTGGCGGTCCGTTACGATCATGCGGGTTACGAGGCGTCAATATTGACAGCGGCGGTATGCCAATGCTGTGGATATGCCCAGGGGTTTGCTTTTAAGTAATTTTATCCTCACCCAGAATGCCACGAAGATGTCCACGAGCAAAACGAGGCACACATGCAATGCGGACGGGACGCATGCATAGAAAGCTCGGTTGGAAGGCCGGATGGACGACATGAATGCATGGAAGCATTGTCAGTCGCGCAATCATCGTAATAATTCGCCTCAACTTCAACATCAACTTCAACTGGAGCCGAGAAGCCAAGCGGAAATTACCAACACGCGATATTTAATTTTAACAAAAGGTGAACCAATCATTCGTCTGCTGTGGCTGCTGTTGCGATTGGACATTGGACATCGGACATTGGACACTGGGCGTTGGACGTTGGACGATGGACGTGGCTCAATGCATACAATTCCTCAGTGGAAGCTTCTGGGCACATTTCGCAGTGCAAACCCTTGTAGACCCGGTCACATCTGAATTTAAATATTAACAAAAACCAGTAAAAAGTCATTCGTTGGCAAGCCGAACAACACATACCCTTATCGACCGGAGTTAATCTGCTGGTGACGCAGGAGTTTAATATATCATTCTATTTTTTAACGCTTAAATTCATATTCACTTATAGGTTTTCAGTTTCAGGTCTTGTGCATAGTCAATATTAACAACATTTGATAAAAACAAAAAATGCTTAATTTCACACAAACAAAATATAAAATGTCACTTAACATCAATATTTGTATTATGATTGTAAACTTTATTATAAAATTTACCATTTAATAAAATCACTAAAATTGATTGATGGAGATAGGCGTAAACTTACAGTAATAATTCAATTTCATTCTTAGACCGATTGTTTCCAATGGCAGATATATGATATATATGAGACCAACCAGAAATCTCTGACTTAAAAAAATGAAGATATTTAACAAGTTTCATTATGTTACAAAAGATTTTAGCATAAGGTTGAAGGAGCGCGAATTGGTTGTATCGACCAGGTTTGTTATATATATTTTGGGATCAGAGACTTTTATATATATACATATACAATATGTAAGGGTATAACAAGACCGAAGTACTAAATTAAGCAAGACAAAGTGAACATGCACTTGTAGAACAATATATATTTATTTTCTAGTAAAATCCAATTTCAATCTATCTTAACTTGAACTCAAAAATATAATTTGAATATCAGCCAACACAACAATGATTTGTAATCTGAAATAATGTAATCTTTTTTGACTTGCAATATATACAATATGTTTATTATGGATTATGAGAAAGTGAAAATTCACATTTCATTTTAACAATGAATCATTAAAATATCTATTCGAAGCCGTTTATGTATTTAATTTAATTTATATATTGCATCTATGAAAATATATAGTGATGTAAGATTAATTGCAAGAATTACAGTTATTGTTTCTATGTTAAAGGTTAGCAACTGATTGAATGAATTATTTTTTTCAAGGAGTACACCAACAACATTGCTGACTCGCTTTTTAACCACGGATCACATTGCGATCCAAATCGTAGATTCGTCCGAACCAAATTGAACCTAACCTGAGATGTGCTTACATTTTCTCAAATAAAAGCATATTAAATCTTCAATACATTCCAGGAAAAGCTTAAAAAAAACTGTGAAATTTAACACCGATCGCGAACCTGATAACCAAATTAACAGGCAGCACAGAAAAAGTGATGCTAGAAGATAAAATACTCATTTATGAAATATATTATTTGAATATAAAAAAAAAATAAATAAAAAAAAATGTAAACATGTGTCTTACTTTGTAGGTTGTCTGAAAGTAAAACGACCCATTTAAGAATGTATTTTTGTTGTTTTTGTCTATATTTTGTCTATATAATTTGTAAAACTGTAAAAACTATGTTCAGTTTTTGGTGTTTACAGTGAAATTTTTTACTATAAAAAAATATAAATAAGTAATCAAAACCATTTCTTTAAATAAATATTCGAGAAATAGGAAGATTTAGGTATTCGTTTTCTATATGGTGTTGAGTTATATTAAAAGGATGTCAGCTTCCCGTGGAAGTTCATAGCAGGCAGCTAGTGAACGTTAGCAGAGATCACTTAGAGTTGCCAGACTTTTGTGTCCAAGAAGTACTAAATATATTTTCAGCAGCTCATAAATAAATTAAGTAAGTTGAATACTTTTGAATAATAATATAATACAATTTAAAAAGTATAAAATTTGTAATAAAAAAACATACTCGATTAGAGTTTCGTTTAATTCATTCATAGAATCTACTTGGAAGTGGAAAATCTAAACGACAAAGAAATACGAGTTAAAAGCACCAACTTTGGTTGAGGTATTGACGGTGATATAATAGCCTCTCTGATAGCCCCAAAATCCTAAAATGTTCAATGCAACGGAAAATGCATAATTTTAAAAAGTTAAGTTCGAATAATGTAAGGTACACTCAATTCTCAATAGTAGTTAGTTATTTATTTGTATATTAATTACAAACACATATGCTTTTTCATTTTCACAACAAAAATAAAAGAAATGTATAAAATTAGTTTACAATGTTTCCAAAGAATTTTGACTATTTAATACCAACTAGATTCCAGAATATTTGACTTAAAAAGATTTATTGCATTTGGTTTTTTTTTTTACACAATCAACGTTGCTCGTTTAATGACATTAATATTAATTAGTAGTATAAATTTGTTTGATAATAATTATTGCTTAGATACAATTGGAAAACTAGAAATTGTTGCAACTTTTATCGTTTAATAAAAACTACGTTAGTAGGAAGTCGGTCTAATAAATTAAATATATTTAATTGTTATCATTATGTGGATATTAAACACAATTTAATTTGACTATTGCTCGGCATCGCTGGGAATTGATGTGCTCGATGATGTGCTGTTCTTGTCGGGACTCTGTGACCTGCTGTTCGCCGGGCTGGAAACCTTAGAGGCACACCATCGCACGGATAAATCCTCCGGTTCGCTGTCGTCAAAGCTCTCCTTCGAGGACTCGCTGTGCACCGATGCATGACTGAAGGACCTCTTCAAGTCGTGCGTCCCCTCGTCGAGTGTCCGCTGAGGATGCAGCAGCAGCTCCGCCGTTGGATGCATTGAAGCAGCCGCCGCAGCAAACGCAAAGAAATTTAGGCTGGCACTAAACATTTTGCACCAATCAAGGAGCGCGCCTCCCTGACCATCGAGATCTGTCGCTGGTGCAGTTGCAAATGTCGCGTGTTGCAACATGCTGCCAGCCGAGTCATCTTCAGTCAGCTGCAGAGATTGAGCCGTCATATCTGGAGTTGGTGTGGCTGTGGGCGTGAGCGTAATAGGACAATCATTGTTGTTGCTGTCATTAACGAATTGGGATTGAGTTGAGTTTGCTGGAATTTGTTGTTGTTTGGCTGGATCCCTGGCCCAGTTTTTCACACTTAGAAGCGGACTATTAAATTGCTTGGATTCCTCTAATGCGTCCGGTGGTGATTGCGTCTCACTGTAATTGGAATGATTATGTATGCCCGGAGACAACTTCGAGTTGAAGAGGGCTAGCAGATTGAGTTGCTGCACCATATTGTTTGTGGAATAGCAGCCCATCACGGGTGAAGTGGAATCGGTGTCGTCTCCGGCGCCTGTGGCGCTGCCGGTAACAACTTCTGACGGGTGCAGCCCATTATTATTATGCTTGATCTTATTGAACTCAGCCAGGGCCAACTTCTCCAGAAGAGCCTCATTGTGGGATGCATAGAATTGTGAACTGCCAAAGGCGACCAATTCCTCATAATTGCCAATGGGCATTGTTCCAAATTTTGGGGGTAGCAACTGCAATTCGAATTTGGCGCGCTTCTCGGGCGGACTGGCCAGGCCGGCCATATTGTCGGTGCCCAGCTGCCTGCACATGAAACGCAATTTTTGCTCATTTTTACACCAACCGCGTAGCGTGGATTCCGGCACTCCAATGTCCCGTGAGACACTGGCCTTAGTTTCGCCATTGTGGATGCGTTGAATGGCCCGCACTTTATCATTGGGCGTAAGATTTCTCAGTGGTCGCTTGCCACGCGTGCTCATCCGAATATTCATGTGCTGATACGCTGAGATATCCATTTTAGCGTTTAAATTCAAATTGTCAACGATCAGCGAGAATCAAAAGCGCGTCAGTCGATTTTTCGCGAATTAAGCGAGTAATGCGGCAACTGTGTTGTTCACTCCTCGGATTAACAGAAGGATGTGATTCGAATTTAACAAACGTCGTCCTATGGCGGCAGCAAATGCCTGTTCCAAAGCGAGTTCAAAGCAATTGCGGCGAAGAGCGAGACATGAACATTGGTGGCAATCAAATTGCTCTCTCAAGTCTACTCTCTCCATGAGGCGTGCTCTCTGAGAGGGTATGCGAAAAAAAAGAACAATTCAAGAGCAGTAAGTTCACCACCACAACAACTTGTTACTCTTGTCAACTTGAATTCGCTTCGCGCAAACTCTGTGCTGAACAGAAGTTAATGGGAACAGAATTGACAGGCACACATCTTAAGCAATGAGACTCTTGATTTGTGTACGATTTCCTATACAGCTCTCTCCCTCTCAGCATATTTCCTTAAGAGCCTAACTTCTGTGGTTCGTTTGGTTTGGTATTCCTTTATATCTGCTCTCTTTTCACCTCACCTTTCACACTACAATAATGTGCACTCACATATTTGCATATCTTATATATATATATGTATGTACTTACATATGTGTGACTGAATGTGCAGATATACAAATGTATTTCCAGAATTGGGCACTTTGTTTATTTAGTATTCCTTACTTTTTATAAAAAGTCATAAACATAGGTATGCAACCAATAACATATTAAACTGTGCAAGCAACAAAGCTACTACGAAAGTATATAAGTGTAGTGGCAGAGTATCTCCTTGCGCAATCTCGACTGGAGCAATTTTAATAAGAGTTTTCCATCAACATGTTCAAATATTCGCGGCTATTGTCAGCTGTTCTGAAACAGCTGAAATGTTATCGATTGCTTATCAATAAAATATCAATAACAGTGCTGAAAATAAACTGCATAGAGTTGATAAATTAAAACATTAGGCTGAGAAACCCCGCGCAGTTTAACTAGAAAATTCGTATGGCCAGTATTTCAAAAAATTAATTATATCAACTTTCTCATATAATTTTATACGCTTGTAAAGGGTATGATTAATTTAGTTTTTCGAAAAACTTTGAAGTAATGTTTATTTGAATTCCTATTGACCTGAATGATCAATGCCATATATACCTTACCATATATATACCGCTTAATTTCTATTAGCATTTTTAAAAGAATATGCAGGAACGTTAATCGGATGAAGTTGAGGTTGAGCGTCATTAGTTCCTTTTCCTTAGCAATCTTGTGATTTCCACCTGGTCCTTTTAAATTCCATTGATAGACTGTTTTTATATTTTTAAAACGATACACGTTGATTTAAGTTTAAGATGAATCGTCAAAAGCTAATTGCTGTTTTTTGGATTTTTTTTGGAGGCTAATCTGTTACCTCAGGTCTAGAAAGGATACACGCTGTTTCATCCATGACAACTTTAACAGACTTTGTTCACCGAAAATTGTAAATTATTCTAGTACCATATTCGCAGATTTGTGATTTAATTAGCTCGCTGTTGGGAAAAAAAAATTTAATAACACCAGCCAGTGGATTTTGAAGACGGATGTTTATTAATTTAATAAGCTTTACAAATAATGGCGCTTAGAATAAGTACATTTGCCTTTATTGATATGGTAACTTTTTTCTTTGGAGTCGAAATTAAACGTGGATTTGGGTGTAGCTTTTGTAATAAAATATATATATTCTTAATTCGAATTTGGTTCATAAAATAAATTTAATTCAAATTATATTATTAGTGCAAATATGCATTGTGCAAAGCTTGATAAGTACATGATAAAAATTCTTAATGAATAATTTATTTTATTTTTTATACATTGACATTATGGAAAATATACTCTTAGTAAAACAGATCAAAACACGACCATTCTCCCTTTAACTATGCTTACTATGCTTATAGTTTAGCTTAATTTAAAACTTCTTAACTAAGCTTATTGCTAATTAGTTTAAGTAAATTCTTGGCAGCAGCAGCATGTCAGAATAGGCTGGTGAACTCTCAATAGCATAAGATTTTTTTTAATAATGACGATATATTTATGACTTCAATGAATATGATTACAATTTAACGCTGTGGCATGAAAGTTTACATTGGGTAAACATTAAACATAATATAAAAAAAAATTGTTTGTCGAGTCGATTTTTTCAAATTTGCTGAACTAACATAAAAACCTAAACTAAAAGTCATTTATTTCACCCAAGGTCAGAAACTGCAGAAAATCAATTACAACTAACAATTAAAAACCTGGTCAAAAGAACTTGTGGGATGGTTAGGATGGGGCTGAGCTGAGGCCACTAGGCGAGTCGCGGGAGGTTAGCTGCGAATAATACGAAATTGATCGTAAATAAGCAGTCCCGGACAAACAGTGGCTACGATAATGTAAATCGTACTGACGAGGCGTTTGTGCAGCCGCCTTCTCAAAAGCATAGCGTCACACAACCCCAAACTTCCCTGCACAAGTGTACCTACCCCTTCCCTAACCCACATCTCACTCCGGGCCGGACTAAGGTGTGATTCTAACCATGCCGAGAGTCAGCCTGGCTGAGGGTTAAAAACTAGCCCAGTCGCATACGGTGAGCTCAGGAAAATGGCGACCGCCTGTTCTAATTAGCCTTACCCGGGTAATGCGAATCTCTGCCCGGGCGGACATACCTTTCTCTGCAGTACGTGGGACCACATATGAAAAGTCAAATAATATTAATATACCGCGGAATCTTCCCGCGGAGCATGTCGCAAGACATCTGGATGACCAAACCATCGAGAGGGTGAGGTCGCCTAATGTGGTAGACCATCCTCCACAACGTGCTACTACAGCACCATATAGGAGAGTGTCGCAGGCACAACGTGCCACAACTTCATTGTGGTCGGACCACCACAATCGGCAACGAATCTGAGGGCAAGAAAGAGGGTTTATCTCCTCCCACAAAGAGGACAACCCGGTGGGCTGGATGACCCGAATTGTCGCAACCTCTGCGGCTCTAGGGTCAAGTGGTATCTAAGATACCTCCAGCAAGGACTTACTCCAGAGAAAGCCATAAAGAAGACGGACCATCCGCAGCAAGGGTGGGAAATGTAACGGCAGACCTGGGCCTACGTCCGAGTACATCACGTGCAGCCGCCATGAAGCCCACCTCCCATACACCCAACATACCACGAATGTCATATGCAGATATGAAAAAGAAGGTGAAGGTGGCCGTGCTACCGGAGGAATACCCAAAGGCATTGCTCTCTAAGCTGGAAGAGACCATCATAGATGAGCTCATTGCGTACCGATGGGACAAACCGATCTCATTTGCGGGCATTCACTTTCGGGCCGTATTTCTGGTCGTAGAATGCTCAGCTCAGAACTCAGCGAATTGGCTGAGAACCTTTGCGTCGACATTTCATACATGGATGGGCGTACCCCTCGACTGCAAAGTGGTTGACGTTACTATAACGATTGACGGTGAGGGTGGCAACCCCAGGCCCCAATCGCCGGACAAGCTGGGACATACCACCAAATAGATGACAGAAGTCATCAACACTGGGCTAGCCCAGGTGAACATCCATCACGTTAAAACGGCTTCAGCAATCTTAGCTAGGATGTTCACCAAACAGCATTTTGGGCTAGCCCTGGTACAGGAGCCATGGGTGCACGATGGAGTGAAAGGCCTGTACACGGCCAATTCAAAGGTGTTCAAGTATGAACATGAGACGCTCCAAAGCTCAGCTAATTGTTACTGGCAAAACGTCATATACAGACGACTTTCAAATGGCTGCACTTAAAGCTCAGCTGTTATGTATAAACATCACATTCGTAGAAGAATAAACCGCTGCAAAGCTCAGCTATTAGGTATAAACATCACATGGAGTCGCCCTACAAGCGACTCCGTTAATATAAGCACACATAACATGAGGTCACCCTGCAAACGCTGCAAAGCTCAGCTAGTTTAAGAATAAACATCACATGGAGTTGCCCTACAAGCGACTCCGATAGTATAAAGAAACATAACATACGGTCGCCTTACAAGCGGCTTCATATGTACTTATTTTAAGATTTTTGTATTAAATAAAGAAATGCTCATCAGAGCAATCAGTTCGATTCTAAACGTCGTCTCATCATGTTGACTACACCCTATACGTGTTTCATACAGGGACCATTCAGTGGGGCCATCGGACTTCCTTTTGTCCAGAATTAAAAAACACGAAACCCAACTACAGGATGCAATGGATCTAGCCAGATGCTGCTTGACTAACCCATCACTGAAAGAACTGCTGGGTATCAAGGCTACAATGAGAATTGGTTTGAGAGTGACCCAAGAGACGCTAACAAAGGTCGAAGGGAAATACGAATCATGGGAAAGAGTTATAGCGGAATTGGAGCATTTAAAATGGGAAGCCGAGATTTTGTTGGAAAAGATCAGTAATGCTCTAGCGTATCTACAATCTTCACCGAGGCAAGACATACTCTCGATTAAGCAAGAAGTTCCAAAGGTGGATATACCTCAGTTCTACGGTAATGCCAAGGATTGGCCAAACTTTTATGGCCTATTTACCGAAGTGATACACAAACGAGGGGATATCAGCGACACCATAAAACTGAACCACTTGAGATCGTGTCTGAAAGGCGATGCAGCGACAATGGTGAGTCACTTACTGATTGGCTCAGCTGCAATCTACAAAGAGGCATGGAATTTGATTTGTAAGCGGTACGAAAATAATCGAAAAATTTTCGCTGACCGACTGAACAGTTTATTGGAATTGGAACCATTAAGATGTGACTCCGAGGGAAAAATCCGCAGATTCCTAGATCAAGCAACCGAAAGTATATACATCATAAAGGAAAAATCAAAGATTGACGATGCTGCAGATGTTATCTTTGCGCAAATCCTTCTTTGACAATTTTCTACGGAGGCTCTGCAGCAATACGAGCAACACGTTAAGACAAAAAACAGAAAAATACAATCACTGGAAGACGTATTGGAATTCATCAACCAACTTTACAATGCGGTGGATTCTGTACACAAAAACATTGTTAAGGAGACAACACATCTCCAACCGAATTCGTGCCGTTTTTGTACGATGAGCGTGCACGAAATAAACCGGTGTCCGAAATTTAAAGCAGCGTTCTTAAACAAACGAAAGGAGTTTGTAAAAACGCAGCATCTATGCTTCCGTTGCCTAGGAAATCATGCTATGGCGGAGTGCAGAAAGGCATGGAAATGTCAGGAGTGTAGCAAGCCCCACAATACCTTGCTACATGAAGATGCAGGATGGAAGAGTGTGAACTGTCTCAAAATAAAAAAAAGAGCAGGAAACACTGTGGGCCACTGCTGTGGTCAACGTAAGAAATGCCAGTGGAAACTACGAGCAGCTTCGCGCACTGATGGATGGAGGGTCGCAACGCACTCTGATATCAGATGAAGCAGCGCAGCTTCTAGGGTTGAAGAGAAAGAGAAAGAGTCCGTGGAAACACAGGGAATATTTTCACAAGGCATGGAACTGACAAAAAATAGTGTATTTCTTGAAGTCAAACCTCGATTTTCAAGTAAATTCAATGCGCGGACTACAGCGCTGGTAGTTCCAAAATTACAAAAAGCACTCCCGGCAAAAATATTGATATGGACATTAACACAGACTGGAAAAATTGCACTTTGGCAGATCCAAAATTTAATATGCCAAGAAGAATTGACATGATCATTGGTGTGGACCTTTTTCCCTTAATAATGATGGGTCAGGTCAAAACTATCAATGGAACGTTGTGGCAAAAGACACGGCTAGGATGAATAGTTTCCGGAAATATTGCTCGAGCACCGCCAAAGAAAATTCTGTCGGCGGCTATGACTGTGAACATAAACGATCTGGAACGCAGACTTTACTCCATGGAGGTTCGTGATCGTGTGGACAGTGATGCCGAAGAGGCACTGAACCAAAAGCTGCGTCGCGATTTGGAAGAAAGCAAGGCATTTCTGAAGGATGCACAAACTCAGCTGGAACGACTCAAGGCGGATACACCCGGAAAGGCACAAATCAGGGAGTTGCGTCATCAGCTTAAAAACGCTGAGACTGCACGCACTCTAGCCCAAAAAGCTCACCAGACCGCAGAGGCGGAGCTTGCCGAGGTGCAGACCATGCTTGAGAAGTCGCATGTGGCTCACAACGATGCTGAGAAACGTGCATTTGCGGCGCAAAGCGATCGCTCCGCACTGCAGGCTAAGATCGAGGAGAGCAAAGACGAGCTGAGCGGGCTGATAAAGAAGTAGAAGAAGAAAAAGAATAAGAAGAAGAATAAAGAAGTGAGAGATCCCTCCACGTCTTGAGAGGCTGCGTCGAACTACACGTCGTCTCTTTAACACAGCTAAGAGACTGCGCCGACTGGGCACGATACCGTGAAAGTCTGACAATCTATAACAAAGAGATTAGGTAGGCTAAACGGATGAATTATAGGAATTTCTGTGAAGGCATTATAAGCACCAGCGAAGGTGCTAGGCTTCACAGAGCGCTTGCCAAGCGAGCGCCGGAAGCTAACATATCATTGAAACGTAATGATGGCTCATTTACGAGCAATGATATGCAAAAGCTAGAGCTCCTATTTGAAATTCATTTTCCAGGCAGTACACCCCTGCAAAATGACGCGATCAACAGTGGGAGATGGTATAGGCCGACGACTGAGGACTGGGCATGTGCCACGTCGACAGCCACCATGGAGAGATTAAAATGGGCAATAGGTACTTTGCAGCCCTATAAATCTCCCGGAATAGACGGCATATTGCCAATTTTTCTTCAAACGGGTCAGGACTTGCTCCTCCCTCGTATTAAGAAAACGCTAATAAGCAGCTTTGCGCTTGGATATATACCAACCGCTTGGAGTAAAGCTAGGGTGGTCTTCATCCCCAAGGCAGGGAAGAAAGATATCACCAACCCAAAGTCCTTCAGACCCATCAACTTAACATCGTTTTTACTGAAAACGTTAGAAAAGCTGGTGGACTATAACATCAGAAACACTCTGCTGAAGCAAAGTCCGCTGCATCCAACGCAGCATGCATACAGAGTAGACAGGTCAACTGATACAGCACTTTATCAGCTGCGGCGTACCTTAGGTATGGCAGTTGACAACAAAGAAGTAGCAATATGTGCCTTTCTAGACATAGAAGGCGCGTTTGATAACACATCGCACGATGCGATTGGGGCCACTCTCTCACTCCAGTAAACCAATTCGGCATAAAAGCAATAAAAAAAAAAAAAAAAAAAAACTGAAGACCCAATAATAATTTACAAAACCCAAAATTTATAAGAACCACCACCGAAACAAAAAAAAACCCACCCAAGACCATGTTTTGGGTGAGACGACGACGCATTTGTGAGACGATCCGCACGGGGCCAATGGAGCACCAGCATCACCTCCCCATCATCACCATCACCAGCATCACCGGCGCAGCGCAGACATCGCATCGTTCTATTAAGCTAATTTTTTTTCTATATTTAAGTAATCTATAGTTAATTTTTTTTTGTTCCAATATGAACGGGTAGCAAGTGTGGTAAAGTGGTGTTAAAAGAAAAAAATAAAATAAAAAAAAAATCGAAACTGAAAAAAAAAAATATTTTTATAATTGGCAAAAATTAATAACATTTGATGTTTGGATCACATCAAAATGTATGAAAAAAAAAATTGTTTCAAACCATTCCTGAAAGTATGTTAACTTTGTTTTTTTTTTGCACATGTTTTTTTTTTGTTGAAATTTGGTGCTGCATAAGTAGTGGCAGTTCAATGAAATCCGTCAAAAAAATAACCCAAAATATTATATATATTCATGTGTTGCATGAATTGAAATGCAAAACCCTCGACGTCGAAAGGCCTTTCTTCGCTGGATGTGCACGTAAGTGGTAATTTTTTTTTTATTCTCCTTTATTTATGCAGAAAGCCAAGAGCAACGGGGAGTTCAAGTAAAAGGGGAACAGACAAAAAAAAAAAGTGGAATGAATAAAAGTTACCTTAAGTAACTTTCTAATGAAAATATTGTTAAAATTAAGTTATGATAAGCAACACAAAATGTAACTACTAGTAAGTCTGGTAGCCCTTATAAAAATCGAATATCAATGTATCGTGAGCGCACTTAAGGAAGAGTAATCGCGCCACGAGCAGATCGGAGTAGATAAGTGAACGTCATTGAATAAAAAACACGTATATTAAATCTGCAGTCTTTAATCCACGGAATTAACCTCAACAGGTTATGGGTCCAGAGATTAAGAAAGACCCAGGGATTAAGAAAGACTCATCTAAGATACCTCCAGCAAGGACTTACTCCAGAGAAAGCCATAAAGAAGACGGACCATCCGCAGCAAGGGTGGGAAATGTAACGGCAGACCTGGGCCTACGTCCGAGTACATCACGTGCAGCCGCCATGAAGCCCACCTCCCATACACCCAACATACCACGAATGTCATATGCAGATATGAAAAAGAAGGTGAAGGTGGCCGTGCTACCGGAGGAATACCCAAAGGCATTGCTCTCTAAGCTGGAAGAGACCATCATAGATGAGCTCATTGCGTACCGATGGGACAAACCGATCTCATTTGCGGGCATTCACTTTCGGGCCGTATTTCTGGTCGTAGAATGCTCAGCTCAGAACTCAGCGAATTGGCTGAGAACCTTTGCGTCGACATTTCATACATGGATGGGCGTACCCCTCGACTGCAAAGTGGTTGACGTTACTATAACGATTGACGGTGAGGGTGGCAACCCCAGGCCCCAATCGCCGGACAAGCTGGGACATACCACCAAATAGATGACAGAAGTCATCAACACTGGGCTAGCCCAGGTGAACATCCATCACGTTAAAACGGCTTCAGCAATCTTAGCTAGGATGTTCACCAAACAGCATTTTGGGCTAGCCCTGGTACAGGAGCCATGGGTGCACGATGGAGTGAAAGGCCTGTACACGGCCAATTCAAAGGTGTTCAAGTATGAACATGAGACGCTCCAAAGCTCAGCTAATTGTTACTGGCAAAACGTCATATACAGACGACTTTCAAATGGCTGCACTTAAAGCTCAGCTGTTATGTATAAACATCACATTCGTAGAAGAATAAACCGCTGCAAAGCTCAGCTATTAGGTATAAACATCACATGGAGTCGCCCTACAAGCGACTCCGTTAATATAAGCACACATAACATGAGGTCACCCTGCAAACGCTGCAAAGCTCAGCTAGTTTAAGAATAAACATCACATGGAGTTGCCCTACAAGCGACTCCGATAGTATAAAGAAACATAACATACGGTCGCCTTACAAGCGGCTTCATATGTACTTATTTTAAGATTTTTGTATTAAATAAAGAAATGCTCATCAGAGCAATCAGTTCGATTCTAAACGTCGTCTCATCATGTTGACTACACCCTATACGTGTTTCATACAGGGACCATTCAGTGGGGCCATCGGACTTCCTTTTGTCCAGAATTAAAAAACACGAAACCCAACTACAGGATGCAATGGATCTAGCCAGATGCTGCTTGACTAACCCATCACTGAAAGAACTGCTGGGTATCAAGGCTACAATGAGAATTGGTTTGAGAGTGACCCAAGAGACGCTAACAAAGGTCGAAGGGAAATACGAATCATGGGAAAGAGTTATAGCGGAATTGGAGCATTTAAAATGGGAAGCCGAGATTTTGTTGGAAAAGATCAGTAATGCTCTAGCGTATCTACAATCTTCACCGAGGCAAGACATACTCTCGATTAAGCAAGAAGTTCCAAAGGTGGATATACCTCAGTTCTACGGTAATGCCAAGGATTGGCCAAACTTTTATGGCCTATTTACCGAAGTGATACACAAACGAGGGGATATCAGCGACACCATAAAACTGAACCACTTGAGATCGTGTCTGAAAGGCGATGCAGCGACAATGGTGAGTCACTTACTGATTGGCTCAGCTGCAATCTACAAAGAGGCATGGAATTTGATTTGTAAGCGGTACGAAAATAATCGAAAAATTTTCGCTGACCGACTGAACAGTTTATTGGAATTGGAACCATTAAGATGTGACTCCGAGGGAAAAATCCGCAGATTCCTAGATCAAGCAACCGAAAGTATATACATCATAAAGGAAAAATCAAAGATTGACGATGCTGCAGATGTTATCTTTGCGCAAATCCTTCTTTGACAATTTTCTACGGAGGCTCTGCAGCAATACGAGCAACACGTTAAGACAAAAAACAGAAAAATACAATCACTGGAAGACGTATTGGAATTCATCAACCAACTTTACAATGCGGTGGATTCTGTACACAAAAACATTGTTAAGGAGACAACACATCTCCAACCGAATTCGTGCCGTTTTTGTACGATGAGCGTGCACGAAATAAACCGGTGTCCGAAATTTAAAGCAGCGTTCTTAAACAAACGAAAGGAGTTTGTAAAAACGCAGCATCTATGCTTCCGTTGCCTAGGAAATCATGCTATGGCGGAGTGCAGAAAGGCATGGAAATGTCAGGAGTGTAGCAAGCCCCACAATACCTTGCTACATGAAGATGCAGGATGGAAGAGTGTGAACTGTCTCAAAATAAAAAAAAGAGCAGGAAACACTGTGGGCCACTGCTGTGGTCAACGTAAGAAATGCCAGTGGAAACTACGAGCAGCTTCGCGCACTGATGGATGGAGGGTCGCAACGCACTCTGATATCAGATGAAGCAGCGCAGCTTCTAGGGTTGAAGAGAAAGAGAAAGAGTCCGTGGAAATACAGGGAATATTTTCACAAGGCATGGAACTGACAAAAAATAGTGTATTTCTTGAAGTCAAACCTCGATTTTCAAGTAAATTCAATGCGCGGACTACAGCGCTGGTAGTTCCAAAATTACAAAAAGCACTCCCGGCAAAAATATTGATATGGACATTAACACAGACTGGAAAAATTGCACTTTGGCAGATCCAAAATTTAATATGCCAAGAAGAATTGACATGATCATTGGTGTGGACCTTTTTCCCTTAATAATGATGGGTCAGGTCAAAACTATCAATGGAACGTTGTGGCAAAAGACACGGCTAGGATGAATAGTTTCCGGAAATATTGCTCGAGCACCGCCAAAGAAAATTCTGTCGGCGGCTATGACTGTGAACATAAACGATCTGGAACGCAGACTTTACTCCATGGAGGTTCGTGATCGTGTGGACAGTGATGCCGAAGAGGCACTGAACCAAAAGCTGCGTCGCGACATAGATTAAGTGATTGGAGTGTCCAATAAATAATTTTTGTGTGTCAAAAATTTACGCGGAAAAAATGGCGAATAATTTGTACTCAATAGACAAGCTGAAAAAAAAAATTATGATATTTGGTGTGTCCAAATGCGTAGTGTGCTTGTTCATGCTGATGCATGTAGAATAGCAAGTGGTGTTGAAGTGAAGCCAGAAAGAGATAGCGGCAACTGGGAAAGGCTGATCAGAAGGCATTAGAAAAAATTACATTGTCAGTGAAATCAACACAGTTAAATTGTATAAAAAACTGCAATACATCTGCAGAGGCTTGGCAAAAACTAAAAGAAATTCATGAGCCAAGGGGACCAGCAAGAAAAGTGTCTTTGCATAAAAAGTTATTAAATTTAAAACTCATAGACGGTGAGAACATTATTACGTATATAAACGAGTTTGAAAGTGTAGTTGATAAACTAAAAGAAGTTAGTGTTTCGCTCGGTGACGAAATCGTGGTTATAATATTATTATCAAGTCTACCAAAGTCTTACGAAAATTTCGTAATAGCAATGGAAATACGCGATGAACTGCCTAATTTCAACATAATGCACAATAAACTTTTAGAAGAGGCAGAACGTAGAAATGAAACTAATGTCGAAAACAGAGCACAGCAAGCATACATGATAAAACAAAAAGGGACTGGTAAAAAGGAACAAAAACGAAACAGTAATAACGGTAGATGCTATGTGTGCGGGAAGCGCGGTCACTTTGCAGCTGCATGTCGGCAAAGCAAATACAGTTATAATCAGCAAAGTGATGAACAGACGCCGAAACAAGAAAAGAAAACTCAAAACGAAAATTCGTATATGTGTGTGTCACAGAGTAGTGGCTCTCTTCGCGTCTGATAAAAATGTGCGTCGCGACGTATGGTGTGCCGATAGTGGCGCCACATCTCATATGTGTAACAATCGTACGGCTTTCATAGAGTATACATAAACTCAACAAAGCGTGCTAGTGGCGGGCAATGAAACAATAAAAGCACTTGGAATCGGGATCGTGCGTGTTAAAACTAAATATTCGGTATTTAAATTAAAAGACGTTTTGTATGTACCGAACTTACAAACGAACCTTTTTTCAGTCAGCAAAGGTGCCGAGAACGGTCTTCAAATAAACTTTAATAGCAAAGGAGCCAGTATTAAAATAAAAGTGGATAACGAAATGGTGATTTTTGCCCATAAAGAAAACGGATTGTACTTATTCCAAAATTTGATGGAATCAATTTATATATCGTGTGTCGATAATGTGATTAAATAGCACAATAGGTTTGGCCATATCAATTTACAAGCACACACACCACAGACCGACTACGAGGATCCTGAGGATGTCGAAAACGCTGGTTCTACACAGACTAGTAGTGAAGATGATGCAGTCTCAATGTATGGTCCAGGGCGACCACGCATCGTGCGAACAGGCGCACCAGGTAGACCGACAAAACAGAAAATCGACTAAATGTGATGCAGAAAATAGAAGAGGGTAAAGTTCCAGACAACGTTAAGATGGCTCTATGTAGCCCTCAAGGGGGTGAATGGAAGAAGGCGATGCAGCTTGAGTACGACTCGCTGATTGCTAATAGCACATGGTCATTAGTTGACCTACCTCCTGGAAAGAAAGCTATCGGATGTAAATGGGTATACAGCTTGAAACGGGACTCTGATGGCAACATATACCGATTCAAGGCGAGGTTAGTTGCGAATCGATGTATCGTGTATCGTGAGCGCACTTAAGGAAGAGTAATCGCGCCACGAGCAGAGCGGAGTAGATAAGTGAACGTCATTGAATAAAGAACACGTATATTAAATCTGCAGTCTTTAATCCACGGAATTAACCTCAACAAATATATGAAGTATTAAGTTTTTTTTCATATGTTGATCACCACATAAACCTCTCCTAAAAATATAATTTAAAGTATATATGAATTTCTATAAAAGAATTAAAGAATATATCGAAGTTAATGAACTTCACACACTTGCATCTGTTAGTCAATTTAATTGGAATATAATTAAATGCTGCCAATGCGTATGCAAGCAAAAAAAAAAAAAAAATAAATATAAAATAATAATCATTAGTAATGTTAAATATAGTATAAATAAATGCTGCCTATGAGTATGCAAGAAAAAAAAAAAACCATTGTAAAAATTCCACAAGTTTAACGAGAAAAATTTTAACGAAATTAAAATAGACAACTTTCATGAAGTATTAGTACAGTATTGTTTTTTATATAATTATCGTGTAAAGATTAATGTACAGAAAACTGAAATTTTTGAATAATTAATATCATTAAGAAATATGGAAACGTAAATTGAGTTATTATTTCCTACTGGCCGAAATGATGGCTTAAGTTCAACAACGAGATTGCTTTTGGGGACTTTCCGATTTCACTCGGTAGCGCAGGAAGTCCAATTGGTTGGGAGGGTATAGAGCGCTTTATCGGGGCAACCAACAGCTATCACCCCGATACCCCTAACCAACACCAACGAAGCTGTCGCGCTTCTCGCATCTTTAGTAAGATTTATTATCAAAAAATTGCTTGTTTCGGAGTTAAACTCCAATAAAAGGGACTCTAAATAAATAAAATTATGATCAGAAGGAATATCAGGATGGTAGCAACAACCCACCCCACCTCCCGGCATGAGCTACCACCAGTAGGGTCCCACCCCGCTACATATCCCGATTTCCGCTCGCACAGTGCATTGACCATAATTTTGGTTTTAATTGTGCGAGTTATTAGTTACAGGTTTCTTTGGCCTCCAATATCTGGCCCAACCTGTATCTGAGTTCTCTGCTTCGGCTACAATATATCTATCCTATCCGATAGTATAGCAGCAATTAATGCAATAAATGGGACGAATGTAACTTCAAAACTAGTCCAAGGGGTACGATCCAAGCTTGACCAACTCGGGGCTCACAACAGACTCACTCTAAGATGGCACACCTGCTTCGGAGTTAGACTCCAAATAAAAAGGGACTCTAAATAAATAAAATTATGATCAGAAAGGAATATCAGGATGGTAGCAACAACCCAATATATTGCACCAAGGAGAAGATGCCAGTGTTAATCGGTTGCGATGCCAATGCGCACCACACGATATGGGACAGCAGCGACATCAATCTACGAGGTGAGGACCTCACAGAACTTATATTTAGATATAATTTATAACTTGGCAGAAGAAGTCTTAGACATCACCCTTATAAGTCGGTCCCTTAAACATCACCTAAGAAACTGGCGCGTCTCATCAATGTCGGACCATAAAACTATCCTATTTAGGTTAAAACTAAATACGAATAGTAGTGTGCCAAGTCGTAACTCCAGAAAAACGAACTGAGGACGTTTTAACCCTTAACCCATTAAAGATTTGCATTTGTGCAGGGACTGGCTATGTAGGAACTAAAAGCTTAGAAGGGGGCACAATAGATCTAAAAGTTCGCAGTGCACAACCCCTAATTTTATATCAATTAAAAAATAAAAAGCTACTAATTTGGCCAGCGAGAACCTAGATGAGAGCGGCCTTCAAAATATAAAATACACTGAGTCACAATTAGGCGATGCAGACAACAGGCAGACAGTTATATGGACTAAAGCCCAGACACAGTTCCAAATCTAAGCCCAGGGTAGAAAAAAATCTTCACCTGCCAAAGGAGATGACATTTGCGAAAGCAACACCACTCCTGCTCCAAATAATCTCTTCAAAAGCTAAAGGAAAAGAACATACTTGGATAGGAGGAGAATCTCCCGGAGTAAAATCAAACAATCCAAGCGGAGTTTGATCTCCCGTCGGAGGACGTCCGCGCTTTAGCGTGAAGGAGTTAAGAAGTATTATTTAAATTGTCTACGACCAAAACCAAAGGTCGATAATTTTCCGTCATTGTGTCACTTCAATATCGCTGACAACCTTTAACCCTGTCCATCCACAGTGTGCCTCTAGAAAAGTGTCTGAAGAAACTCGATAAACCCATCTCGACTCAATCAAAGAAACAAATCATATCTAAATTTCAAAATAGCTTTAAAGCAAAGCAAACTTATAAAAGATTAAAAAAAAAAAAAAAAAACAGATTAAGTTTTGTATCACAAACCTATTCCAATTAGTTGTATTTATAATCCTAAAGTGGTCCACATAATTTACCTCTATTCAGAGAAGACGAAAATAATCACAAATTGTAGTCAAATGATTTTCCCGAATCCTTTGACAAATAAGGTTGGGAACAGCCGGTGCTATTCAAAGAAATTCCTAATAAAAAAAACAGCGTTTTAGTAAAAAAAAATTATTTCTTCAGGGAGGTGCTATAATAAGCCAAGCTATAATGTAATTGTAAGCTCTATGTAATTGCTTCCCCATTAGAGGTTATAAAAGGTTGCTATAATAAAATCGTAGATTATTTATTTCAACTAAAAAACTAAAATTAATACAAAAGTTTCAAAATACAACCAAATCAACAAATAAAATATTTAGAATTCACGTCCAATAAATCGGAGTATCTTTCAATTAAAATTAATAACTTCTCTTTGGTTTATAAGCTTTGGCATAAAAAAATATCATATTGCATTTTAATTCAAACCTCCTTGATTTCATTGTTTTCAAATGAACAATCCCAGGGTACTATTTTCAATTTTTCCGTTAGACTTTATGTGTTTAACATCGTAGGCAAAGTGATTCCATTTCACAGAGTCCAAACTTCAAACATATTAAATCGCCTACTTTGATAAATTTAATAGGATACAGTTGGCAGCATTTCAATAATAAGTACGCAATTAGCCGACTCTGTTATTACAAAATATGGAGGACGAGAAATCTATTAATACCGGGAAGAAATTACAAAAATTTGCAACCGCATTAAGACAGACAGCAAATTGGATCATAAAATTAATTACGCAGCCTATTATGCTATAAAAACATGATTAGAATTACAAATAACTCGAGGTAATCCGGAATAAGTACAAAATAGGTATGTATAAAAGCTACTACTTACAATTTACTTATAATTTATAAAAAATAAAACAATTATCAGAATGTTATTTGATAAGTCATTGCAGTGTAAGCCTAAATTGAATATGTTGATATTAAAAAAAAATCAGCTGATTATGCTGAAAACGGACATGCGCAATGAATAATCCTGATTTTTGCAGAATTATTTTAATACTTCTGTTATTCTACATTCTAAAAAAAAAATGTTAACGAAAGTAAATAATAAAAAGAACTACAAAATTGTAAATATATCTGGTCACACTATTGAAAACAAAATTAATTTGCGACAGTTCTATATTAGGATAAATTGACTTGGCTTGCATTGTAACCATATTTATGAAAATTATATTGTGCTTATGCAATATGTATGAGTAACCCTTCGGGGTTTATCAAAGTTTTGGACCTTTCCTTAATACAAAAGCTAACTAATTGTACATATGTATTTGGATTTTATATTAATAAGTCATGTTTTTTTTAACTTTATTTAAGCGTCCAGCCTGAATGCAAGTAATTTGGAAATCGAAATAGATTTTAATAAAGAGATAGTAGTAAAAATATTTTATGCAACTTAATTGTAGCACATTTGACTAATTATTTAGAACCTCTTGTGCTTCTTGACCTTAACGAAATATCTGGAACATTTTCATAATTCTTATCGCAGTTCTTAAAATATCCATCATATTTGCTAACATCTCTGACAACTCCAGAAGATGACACCATCGCCGGTAAAGCTCTTAAAAAGCCATGTAAGCCGGACGGAATAGGAGGCGTTGGTGGCACTGAAAATCCAATTCGATTATACAAAAACGGCATTATACCGGTAATATTCGTGTGGTGAGTTAGCACTGCCTCCAAATCAGACTCTTGAGCGTGCATTAAAAATAAACTATAGGCACTAGTTGGAATCATTCCAAAATGGTCAAACGAATCTACATACGACTCCGTATCTCTCTTGTAAATTTCCAAGAAATCTCCCAACAGTTTAGCCACCATTGCCGAACGTGCTTTGCTGACGTTTTGCGTGTTGCGAAACAATATTGGGGGTTTTACCCCCCCACCATACTTATTTAAAAACTTGAGTATAATCTTTTCATGACTGTCTTTGGGTTCTTGCGTTAATCGTCGTAGAACTGACTCTAAATATAAACAAAATGCCTGCCGTGCTTGAAAGTGAGTTAACGTCGACCCACTTCCAATTTTCTTTAGCATCTGCTTGCGAAGCCTTCGCCCTTCCTCTTCGCACTTCTCAACAACTTGCTTCTTTAGAAATGGAATCTCAGAGTCCGTTTCCAAGGCTCGCTCGTACTGTCTTATACGACTTTCTTGACAATTATCATCTTTAATGCATCTCGAGCCCGGGCAGTATAAATTTGAGTGCAACATTTGATTGTAATTGTGCTGCGTGACTAACGTTTGAAATGTTTGCCCTTGGACAGTTGGTGTTGATATTGGAATTCCATTAGCTGAGTCTAAAAAGTGTCCGTATCGCTGCATTGAGTCGTCTGTGGGAAAGATGCGAACAAAGCCTCCACGTCTGGTATATTGCAATCGTGCACTGCGCAATATACGCTGATCTTCCTGAGTCAATGGTGCTAAGCCCAAACTCTTCTTTTTTATTTTTGTCGATCGATGTGTGTTGTTTGATTCTGTTGTATCTGTTTGTCTTTGGCAGCTAGAGCTACGAAGTCGTGTGTTTTTACTATCGTAATGAGATCTCATTTCTGGACTAAACGCGGGTATACCAACACAGGTAAGCATGTCTGTGACAAGACATGCCTTTACTTTAGTATCCAGTGGACTGTCTACACCCATTGATGGCGACAGGTTAACTTCGAGTAACCATGGCTTAAGCGTATTATCAATTAATATATCGAAACCATAAAGTTCAAAGCAGTTGTTAACGTTAGGTACAAACATTCTGCATGCGGAGATAATAGTTTGCGCACAAGCAAGAACCGCCTTAATTATAACATCTTCGATGTTTAGCATTAGTAAGTGAGTGTCGCATCCCTGAAGTTTCAGATGTCTTAAGAGGGCTGACAACGTCCACTTATGACCTACATCCTCATCCTGGGCATCTGATGATCTTATATAATCAGAATGATATTTGTTGATGCTATAGTTGCAAAGATGCATACAAGGATTCCACAAATTATCAGTGTTTCTGTCATACCTAACAGTTGCCAGTCTGACGATACCCTCTTCGTACAGATAAATAATAAGTGGATCAAAAGATGTGACCAATACATACACTCTCAAATCGCACTTATGACCATCAATACAAAGTGGATCCACGATATATTTGGATACTAAAACTTGCTCATCCTGTGGTATCTGGTCTGGCTGCAAACAAAGTTGTTTTTATTAAATGACTACATTTACTTAAACATATCAAAATCAATTTTACCGAGTTCACAATAAATATACCACGTCCTCTGCTGGATGCTGCTGGTTTAACAATCCAAGGTCCTCGATGTTTATTATGGGCAAATATTAAATCGCGCGATTCTAGCGGAAGAATAAAAGACTGCGGCACAATGTCAAAATGTTTCATTCCCCGCAAGTGTTGCATTCGTTCAATATTCTTGTAAAGTCGATCCTTTCGTGTAAGTTCATAAGACCTAAGCAAGAAAAACATTGAATTGTAATGATTTTTCGAAATATAATTTTTTCCTAAATTTAACCATTCATAGGTGGGTGTTCTAAACATGAAGGTAATTAACATGTTGATTTTGTTATGGGTGACATTATGTTTAGAATAAACATATCAAATAGAGGCAAAGATATAATGTAATTGAACCGGAAATGCAATTTATCCAGGTTTTTTTGTTATCTTGGTTAGTTCATTAACACATAAAAAGAGATGGTTTCAAAACCAATTTTACGTTATGCATTACTTGTTTGTATTTACTTACCGCGGAAAATGGTTAACTCGTTGATACAGCGATAAGTTCCGTAATGTGTCGAGTTTCAAATGAACACCGGTCCATAGCAAATTAAAGTTTGATTCACCCTGAACTTCAGTTAGTCCATGTACATTAAAAATTTTCCTTAACAATTTTGTTTCAGTTTGGATAAATTTATATGTTATTTTCAATTGATGTGCAGGCATATTTATTCCGCAATCGTTGTCTTCCTCGCTAAACGCCTCCTCTTGATCTTCTTCACTAGTATTTATTTCTAAATTGGATTGAGAAGCAGTTATGGAATCATGACCACTATCCTTTGCTAAATTATCTTCAATATCTGCCATGAAAAGGTTTTTATCCTTTTGATGCTTTCTTCTTGACTTAGATTCATTATATTGCGATTCATCTCCATCACTCGACACTTCTTCACATGAAGAAAATGAATCATGCGATTTCGTTGTAAAATTATCAACATTATTGAACTTTGTCAGCTTATTAACAGACACGTATAGTTTCCCTTGAGATGGATTATGTTGTTGCGTTTTGCCAACTGTTGGTGACTGAGCTCCTTTAAGAACCACCTTGTTCGGAGTGGAGCATACTTGACCATCGCCTTTTTTTTTATCCACTTGTGCAGGCGTTGTTTCTAATAGCGATTTTCTAGTCTTTGGATTAAGTATGTTAGTGCGAAAAACTAATACTGCTTCACGAGAACCAATTTTTCCACTTGTAACCCAGTCATCGTGATGTATGTACTTGTCGCTATAATTAAATTTTAAACAATATTAACTTATAATTTATGGCAAAATGTACATGAGTATCCAAAATGTAATATTGATATTTATGAAGGATATGTCGTATACCATTTATGACGTTTATTCTGCAACAGCATCCGTAGCTGGGTCTACTTTCTTTCAAGATTAAAACTCTTCAGGATACGTATTATTATTAAACTACGAGTAAGCTTTGACTTCGCCTGAGCATTTGACAATATCCTACTTGACAAATGAGTTAATGAAAATATAAAAAAAAAACATGGTCAATAAGTGTTGCATACCAAATTTCCAGAACGATGTAATAATTATCGGTCACACTTAGCATTAAAAATATTGTTTTCCCAATTCATGCCATAAATGTTTAATTATTTAAAAAATGTAAAACTCCAATTTTAATATATGCTATTCATTTCGTTTTTCCCTTTTAAATTCTAATTTAATTTATCAGATATAATTTAAATTTTTTACTTTTACTCTTTCTGGTTGTGCTTCACCTTAAATTTACAAATAATTAAAAAAAAATATACCATTTAATTTTGGTAAATAACTATTTTTAATTTGATATGTGGACAATTTACCTTTCTCCTATATAAGTTTTAAAAGCTTCACGAGTTTTTTCATTTTACACATCTTGACTGACATGAAATAGTCTACAAATTTACTTTTAGCTGTAGTTTTTGCATTCGAAGTATTTGAAATTAGAAATAAAAGTAAATTAAAGCGTGAAAATAAATATTTGATAAAACCTCCACAGTAATTTGAGAGTTCATATCATGCAGACTATTTAGTTTTATAAAAATGCACTTAACAAGATTCAAAATTCTTAATTGACCAAATCTTTCTTTTAGGCATGTATGAAAAAAGTAGAGCAAGTAAGAACAATAACTTACGATGAATTTATGTGCGCATCACACAATGAAGAAGCAGGCATGGCTATTTCTGGAATATTGAAAAATAAAATTATTTATCTATTTCTTATTTTATTAAAAGTCTTAAAAGACTTTATTGCAGTGAAATAAAATATAAAGCATTTATACAAATAGGGTTAACTTAAAACTGAGAATTTCTGAACTAAGTTTGGTTATACTACCCACTGTTGAGAGCACATCTCATTAGTGACGAATCAATTATATCTGATAGACCAATCTTATCGAGCTAGTTACCGATATAAAAGTATTATCTTTTTTTAAATAAATCGAAACTTTGGTCATCGGTGCTGAAGAGAGAGTTCAGGTGTTTTGTGCTTATGTCTCAAATGGGCGTCATATATATAAAAATTTAATTAATTGAGATATTGTTACAATTTAAGTCGCCACTCAGCTTAGCGAGTTATCTATAAGATAGCTTTCTTGTTAAGTATTCAGCATAAATTAAATTCTAAGCCACAAGCTGTGCAGAAATATTAGAACCAATTTATACGGGTTACAATAGCATTGCTTTTCTCAACTTATGTAAATAATTAGAAATTCATAAATTCCACAAGCTTTAATACTAAATAACTACAAAAACAGTCATAAGTGATTCTAAATATTTAACAACAATTATTATTGTTGAGTTTTCTTGTTTTACTTAATATATATATTTATTATGACCCGAATAGCTTAATAAAACAAATCGTTGTAAGTGTGTTAAGTAAAATATATATTTTAATAAATAATATTTTATAACATAACTAATAACATAGCAGTGCCTCGAATGATATCTTCGTTCTGTCTTGGGGTAACGAGGGTCCAATGCTCTCTCAATTTGGCTTCAATCTTCAATTAGTAGACCCGAACGCAACTCGCTGAAAATTATTCAATATTGGTTTTTCCTTTGCTGCGACGTTGTTATTCCGTATAAATAAAAAATTCTGTTCATCATCATCTCAAAATTTTTGGGGACACAGTACTTAGCGGAGGCGTTGGCGAAGGCGAAGGCAGCGTGGGCCTACAATTAATTTGTCGATCTTTGAAAAGTCGCCATAAGAGTTCATGGTTTGGAGTTTTTGTGGTTTGCACTTTCAGATATAACGATTTTGAGCCAGTTGTGCAGGTTACCTTAAACTATTCTGTACATTTTGGTAATTTATCTTCTTACTTTAGTTATAGCGTAAAAAATTCATAATTAAAAGTTATTTATTTAAATGAAATATTATTTTTAAATTAAAGAGGTGTGTCTAGGTCTCAAGTGTCTCAAGCCATTATTCGTGCATCTAGCATCCAGAAGATAAGCGCGAACTTGTTGAAAATAAAGGACATCGTCTTCAATCATATTTGGGAAACTAATACACCGTGACAGTTGTGGAAAATTTTTTCGCACAATTGCCTGGAAAACAGAACTTCTTCCGATCCTTATCTTTGGATGGTTGGGAGAATAAGTCAATTGGAACAACAGTTCCAGTTTATACACAAAATGGGAGCCCATCCAAAATTTCGATAGGTCGGCATACGCGAGAAGGCTTACATTGTCAGTTTAGCGAAACAGCGAATGATTATTCTGAAAAGAAATTTGACAGCCATGTAGTAGCAACGTTTCGGAAGTATTTTCCCGCGACTATGCTTTTCCAGTATTAGAGTCAAGTATTCATTCATTATCAGCTTGAAACCCCATATTGAGCTAGCTTAACATAAAATTACTAAGACTATTTTATGACCGTAATCATTCCCACATTCTACCTTTGTAAAAATTAATTTATTAAAGTTAGATTTAAACTAAAATTAGCCGAAAGATACTTAAAATATATATTAAAAGAGGTATATATATATTATAAGGGTATATTTCTTATACCCTTATAAAGCTCATCATATTTTTTTCTTAAAAGTAGTTGTTTGAATCTCAATGAACATTTTTTTTCTTAAACGAGAAAGCAGCTAGACGAAGCTGACTACTTCTTGCATTGATTTTATTTTTAACTATATATATATATATAATATATGCATATTTGATATTTGATTAATTAATTATAATTGTATATATACGACTTTGGAAAGATTATTTTGTATTGGAATTTATAGATTAATTCGAATTTTAATAAAAAAAATACCCTGATGCTGGCAAATTTAACTAAAGAGGATTATATTACCATTTTAGATATATTTTTTATTTATAGATATTTCAATTAATAAGAGTATTTCTATCTTTATGTACATGAGAGCAATGATATATTATTTTGTACAATTTATAGTTAATACAAGTTTGATTTCATATCCTACGAAGCTTAAAAAATAATTACAGCTAAGCCGCTGTTTGTTTCTTTTTCCTTCAGTACTATTATCAGTCGGACCAAAATGATATTTGCTCTTCATGATAATGGCACTAAAAGTTCCTCTTGTTTCGATACACATCGTGAGTCTGCCCAGTTGATCCTCCACTGTCAAAATGCACAGAGTCATACTGATTGCGTTGGGAGTCCTGCTGCTTTCCATTTCGGAAGTATTCCATATGATTGATGTGTCTGCTTCCTCCGTAGTTGGTGCCAACCATATTTGCAGTGAAGTAATTAGTACCATTGTTATGCGTACCACTTATTAAATTAGAGTTTGGGAACTCGTTGTAGTTTGTCACAAAATCAGCACGATTATTATTATAATTAATGTTCTGCATTTGCCGAGATGGCTGCGTTATGCGTGGATTAAAGTTATTATTGGCGGTATAATCTTGGTGTACAGCAATTCTATTTTTATTCGTTGTTGTAGTGTCCTGGAGTTTCTGTTGCTCAAGATGAACTTGAACTATCTGCTGGAGCTGTGCTTGGTTAATATTAGTTTTTCCCTGAGAAATCAGCGAGGAAGCTAGCTTAGCAGCAAGTTCGGCTTTATCGAGGCTATCTGAGTTTTTGAACGATAATTTTGTGTTCTGTCTATTGTTCAAAGACTTGTGCTGGGACTCAACCATATTATTGTTGAGCTCTGCTGTGTTGCTAGCTTTTGCTTGTTCTGCCTGTATTTTAGTTGCATACTTAAGTAATTGTTCAGTGTCGATAATTGCCCTTTTCAAAGCGCGTTCTTGAGGAGGATCCAAGATTTTTGAAATTACTAGACCTGTAAACTTTTCCTTTGCCGTTTCCAATATAGAGCAATTCTCATTTGTAAGCAGTAAAATATCCGCTTTATTTGGACGCAATTTAATAATATGCAGTGCCTTAGCTAATAGTTCCGTGATACTCGGTCCCAAACTTCCCAAATGATCCTCCAATGCAGTTAAAAGGCGAAGTACGTGTATTACATTTACTTCTTCTGTGAATTCGTTGGGCTTAACAATATTTTCGCCGTCATTTTCATTTTTCTCATTCGGACTAACGTTATCAGAAATGTGAACATGATATTTTGAGTTGGATAATTCAGCGTTGGTCATTGGCAAACATAACCGTTCACGGCTCTTCATTTTGATGTTCTCAACATTTTGATTATAGAGCTCCTCTAGGCGAGCATTGAAAAACATAATCCATTCATTTTGAAAATTGTAAGTTCGATGATTTATGCCTGCGGCAATGAGCTCATCCCTACGCCGCTTCCAAAATTTTTGCCATTCTTCATTATAGAGAGGGTGCTTTTCGGGATCGGATTTATATAAATCAAATGAAGCATTCAATTCCCGCACACTCTGATCGACCATATGTCGATAGGCTTGCCAAATGTCACCATCTTGTAATGGGGACAACGATCTACGCTCCATGTCCCACTGGGATAAGATTAATTGGTTCGTCGACCGCAATCTCTTTCTTTCAGAAGAATTCGATCTTGATCGGCTACGTTTCAAATTTCTTGACGCTTGACGATGTCGATGCATAGGTTGAGTATTCTGCCTCGTGTCCCTTAAAAACATATCAACCATTCGCTTATGCGTCTCATCATCTACGGTATCCGCAACGACTGTAGGTTGGTGATTGGGATTCGAATAATACGATTCGAGATTTTGACTAGCAATTAAATTAATATGGCTGTTGTTAAATTTATTGAATGCAGACGACTCGTTACTTAGGATATTTGTTGTTTTGTCGCTTGGAGTGTTGGTCTTGCTAGCGTTTTCAATCAGGATTTCCACATCCTTTGAATTAACAACATGAGTAAATGAGGGACCAAGCACCTCAGAAGCGTGTCTGCGATGAAAAAGTGTTGCAACAATGCTTTGTCGATTTTTACCAAAAGCGCTTTCATAGCAAAAATATGACTTTTCTCTACCGTGATGTTTTTCAATTGCCATTGCAAGCTTTTCTAATATTGGTGACAACACTTTAAAGACCATGTCCTCCGGAATATGTGCAATATATTGTTTATATTGCCGCATAGCCGTTGGGAAATGTTTTTCACAATACTTTAAACGATGATTGTAGCCAATCAGATGGTTTTGCATTGAGATCTCATCGGTAGTAATGTCACATAAGCTGCATTGAAATCTTGCTGCTTTGTCTTTCACAAATTTGACAATTTTCATAACGTACTCGACTCCCAAAAGTCCCATTATTTCACAAACATTTGATGGCGATTCAAATGTTGAGCCACGAGCAACGGCAGCCGACAATGTTGGAAGATAGTTGGGTCGATTTCTATTATCCACCTTTCCCGTTTCATTACTGCCGCTCAGTAAAATTGTGTAATTTTGACGTTTGTCTTCATTTTGGCTGCAAATATCGTCTTTTTTTAAAGGCTCAGATACAGATACTATTGTCACATCTGCATCAAGGTCTTGGTTTTCGGGTACATCATTGCTCTGACTTCTTTCCTCTGATTTTTTTACAGTTATCAATTTCGATATTGGAACACAAGAAATTGTTGTTGGTATTGGCTTTATCAACGAAAGTGGATTTAATACATTTATTTGAGCTGAAGTTTTTAAAGTTGGTTTTTTTGCTGGGCTAACCACCACTTCTTCTTTAACTACACAAAGATCACTCTTACTCGATATTATATCTAAGTCAATGGATTCCAAAATCTCATTTTGCTCCAATTCATTTTGACATTCTTTAGTTGGTTTTGAATTATTGTTTACAGACAGATGTGAACTGTCTTTAGATTTCTGTAAAATATTTTGAGTAATCTGATCATGTTCATTATCGGTTTTTTCTTTATCATCATCGCATTTAGCTAACGGTTTTTTCTGATTAACTGGAGATTTTAATTTTGTTACCGAGACAAGTTCCTTAGAAGAAAAATTATTCGTAGCGATGGCGCTCTGATTCGAATCTATTTTGACCGCATTAAGAACAGTAGATTTAGTAGTTGTAATTTCGTTAGATACTGGTTTTGTTAATGGCAATGGCTTAGAAGATGCTTCTTTAGCTTGTAGTTTATTTGGCTGAACAGTTGACAATTGTTTTTTCCTTAAATCACCGACAATTTCTATTGGTTTTTCCTTGTCTTTTATACTCACATTTGGATTATTTGTTTGCTTTTGAAAAGGTTTAGTATTATTTGATACATTTTTATTTCCAGTTTCTTTTGGCAAATTGATTTGCGTCACTGATTCCATCTTACAAAAATGTTTTATTCCAGAAAGATGCTGAATCAGATTTTTATCTCCATATTGAGCCACCTGGCAAAGTTTACATAAATACTTTTTTTTATTTCGTTCATCACAAGTAGCCATCGATTCCCATTTGCTTGAATTTTGAACTCTAAATTTCACACTCAGGACCTCTTTTAATGACAATGTTGGTAGTAACGATGAAAATTCAGTTCTATTAAGCATTTCTTTATTTTTTTTATTTTTTGTGGCCATTTTTAGCTTTAAGTGGTACGTAGCATAAAATTAACTATTCTTACTTCTGCATGGTTGGCTGATGGATATATATATATATATATTTATATATATATCAATTACATCTATTCAAATATAATATTTTGATTGTTCCTTTTGTATTGCTATAAAATTTAAGGAAAAATACTTTTATAAAATAAATAAAGCTAATAATAAAGAAAGCATACACATCTTCTCTGCCTCGAAATTCCAGAAGCACATTAAATGGACTAAATTCGAGTTAGATAAAAATTTAAGCAAAGGCGACCATAGACGTACTATTAACATAAACCCACACTCTACCAGAGGTTGTACAACTCCATAAGGTATAATATCCTGAACACCAAAAATATTTGAGTCGATATATGTGTCTCCAATCGCTGTGTACCGCGATACACGATGGCAAGATGGAATATATTTTATCACTATATGCTACATGAGAAAACAATTAAGAATGCTGTAGTCGAAATCACTCGACTAGGATATATCCTGACCACGTTGTTACAAATATTTTAATTTTATCGGCCAATTTTCAATTAAAATGTTTTGCATCCTAAATTAAGAAGGCTTTGAAATGTAAACACAAAAACGGAGAATGCAGCGCGTATTTAAGTAACTGATCCCTATTATTTTTATTATATTATGTGTTAATTAAACGATTCTAACTTTAATATTATCATTTTTATTGTTATCGGAAATCGATTTTGATCGATAATCAAGAATCGGAGGCATTTATGCATCAAATAACACAAACTTGATGTTGCCCGGATCTACGGGAACCTATATTCTAAATTTAAACTCTAACTTTTTACGTATCCGCGCTCCTCGAGTTCAAACAGACAAACGGACTGACAGACATGGCTATATCGACTCTGCTGTTGATCAATAATATATATACTTTATGGGGTCGGAGATGCTTTCTTCTTTGACATACATTATACCATTAGGGTTCAGGATATAAAAAATATATACACATATTATTCTGGAATATTCGATTAAGGACACGTGTATACCAAGCCTAAGGCAACATTGTTTACGCATTTTATAACGGTTTTTCTTTGTCTCACACTGTTATGTTGCATTGAAATGACAGTTCCCTTATTTGTGTGCAAGATTTTTGTTGATCGGCATCAGCTAAAAAATAAACTACAACAAACAATGCTAAAAACCCAACAGCAAATCAGTGCAAAAATGTCTCCCATATTACGAGCTTGATTGCTAAAAAATGCTACGTTATATTTGATTGAAATCGAAACATCGTGTTAATGAGGTCAGAGCTAGTATAAACGAAGCACACCAAATAGCCATACGAAATTAATCAAAGTGTCCTGGACTAGAGAAATTAAAATTTGTGTATTTTCTGATGAGAAAAAATGTAGTCTTGATTGTCCAAACAATTTAAATTATAACAGACATGATTTAAAAACACTAAGAGATTTTATCCTACTATTTAACACAACTTAATTTTGTAAAACGGAAAAAAAATGTATTTTAAATTTTGTAAGGAAACTATTATATTTATATTTTAAATTTGAATCTTTAAACAGACATACAGAATCGTCTGTTGATGGATGATGATTAAAAATGATAATTTTTTTATTTTATATTCCGTTATCATTTAATAACATTAAATATATTGATAGCATTTTTAGTTTTAGAAATATTAATTTGAATATTTGTTTTTTGTTAAATAGTTTATAGCTACTGCTTTCATTGTTTACTTATTTTCAGTATTGATTGCTTGTGCATATATGATCTCATATTTGAAAGACAGTGAATATAATATATAAATACTCACAAAATGATGATTGTATACAAAAATTTTAGTTGGGTAAAATTCGATTCTATAATTTTTGCAGATTAAGAAGATCGAAAGTATCGATCGAAAACCCAGTCGGATTCAGCCCTACTGACAATTATCCAGCACAGAACATTTGGGAATCCCGGACTGACATATTTACAAAAGATGTTGATGCAGATATGTATCAGATAAATATTTGATTTGGTCTGTTACAATCCTTGGCACTCATTTAGCAGTTACAAATAAATATATTTTATATGCAAACATTTCTCAAAATATATTCATGTACATTTTATACAAAATTGCATAGTTACAAAAAAAAAAAAAAACAAATGTATTTTTAATATTGAGTACGATAAACTATTTGACAATGCTGGTACGTAACGTAAAAAAAATACATTTTTAAAGGACCGCTTGAGAACGCACTAAGCATGATGTCATACAAAACGCATTGATTTTTTCTGTTTAAATGTGACATGTGGGAATAGGATACATATATGTAAAAGTGCACATGATGGAGTTGACAGTTATGTCTTCAATTCGATTAACATGGGCTTAAACATGTATTTATGTAGCAACTTACCAATGTTTTGTTGTATTTTAACCTTCTACTACTAGCAGACTCCAACCACTTTACACTCTAAACGAAGGCAGTTGATGTTCCTAAGGTGAAGTTCCTAACAATGAAAATTACACACATACATTCAATATACATTAATATAAATACATATAAATGTGTGTTTACACATGTGTGCATTATAAACATACCTTACATATATTATATACGTAGAAAATAGTTTTCTCTCTATTTGCTTTTTAACTGCTAAGAATGTATGCAAGACAGCTCAGTTTAGAATTCAAATTCCAAAGAAATTTCCAATAACTTAAATTTGCTATGTGCACTAGGACGAAGACTGAAAATTACGATGACAACGACAGCAGAGAGCTGAGATGTTAGCAGCAACACTAACAATAATATCAATAGTTCTTCGCTTTTCATTAACTATCGATGTTTTTCCTTAAATATATCGATACATTTGAGCTCTGAAATGCGTACAATTAACAAGCGAAACCTATAGATTTTTTTAATGAACTGCTGGAAAAAAAATAATTCTAAGTGGTATTATTTGTTTATTAAGCTTTGTCATTCAGAGTAAATCTGCAACTATTGCAAAAGGCAGAAAACAATTCTTACTATGTAAGTAACTTCTTAAGACAAATAATCAAATTATACATTTAAAGTGAAACTCTTTATTTTTATAGTTGTTTGGAATTTAATGTTTAATATTCCAATTTTATTAACGCGTGATCGGTTAATTAAAATATTGGAGAGGTACAAAATTTTGTATATTAAATATTATAATAAATAATTTTTAAATATATTTATTATAATAAAATTCTATACTAATTGAATATTATATTGAATTCATATTTTAAAAATCTAAACTGACTATAATTCACTGATGCTACCTTGTCGTTCTTAAAATGAACGAAAACCAGGGACGCATTATTTTCAGCCGGTCAGCATGAAATAGGTTCAAAGAACTTATCCTAAGCGATTACGGTGCATTGTAAAAAAATGAGCGTTGAACAAAAATCGTTGTTTGTCAAAATCAACGTATTATTTTTTGCAAAAAGTCGCGAACTGGCAAAAACTGCACGCGCTGAAATTGCTGTTGAAGCTGTCGTTAAAGCAGATTATTTGCTTAATCAATTGATAGATAAATTCGACTTGAGTTCAATTAGTCAAAACTTGATTCTAGCTCACAACGAAACCTACATTGAAGATCTAAACGCTGAGATTCGCTTGCACCAAGGAGACGAAATTGCCTTAATTCCACCAATAAGCGGCGGCTAACGACCAAAAATGGATCACATCCAATTAGTTAACAGCCAAATTGACATCAACCTCATTCACAATCTGTTGATCGACGAGAGTTGCGGCGCTTCTTCGGTTTTCGTGGGAACAACACGTGACAACTTTGATGGGAAAAAAGTAAGATTATTACTTTTAGTTAGATGACCAAGTTTCGATTTGTGAAATTGGTTTACTTTTAAATTGTAAATGCAAAGATAAGATAAACATTTATCAAAATATTTGCTTTAATTTAAAAAGAAAGATTCTTATCAATTTATTTGATTGAGTGATAAAGTGCTTGTGAAATTGTAAACATGAACATTTATAAACATATATGTATATATCGATCCAATAGGTTATATCATTGGAATATGAATCGTATGAGAAAATGGCCCTCAAAGAGATGAGTAAAATCTGCGCTGAGCTAAGAGACCGTTGGCCCGATCTTAAACATATTGTTATTTACCATCGACTCGGATCAGTTCCTGTCAAGGAAGCAAGCGTTGTTATTGCCACATCTGCACCGCATCGCGCAGCTGCCTTGGAATCTGTTACATTTGCCGTAGATCAACTGAAAACACGCGTTCCCATCTGGAAAAAGGAAATATATGAAAACGATGCAATTGGAGAGTGGAAGGAAAATGTGGAGTGCCCCTGGCCCCGTAAGACAATATAAAATTGTACCATATTCACAAATAGTTAAAAAATGGAAATAACAAAAGGTCGAAAGCGTTTTAATTTCTTTCTTTCAATATACTGCAGAATTTTCAAAAGCATCTTTGAAGACATTCGATTTCTCTTCTTGCAAAATTGATCAAACAATAAAAAATATACCTGATAAATTAGTACAAATCCAAGTTAATGACACCGATTTAAATAAGCGTGTAAAATGTTTTTTGAAACGAAAACGAGATGAAATAAATCTGCACAATATAAATGATTTCAAGCAGCAGTCAAGTCATATGACTTGCCAAGAATTACCAACAATTTCATGTGCCCGTACTCAAAGTTTTCTTGTAAAACAACAGCTATCAAGTGGACACTTAAAAGGTATATCTATAAACAAAATATACAACAAAAATGCTGATTGTAATTAATAAATATGTTTTATTCTAAACTTAATAGTGCGACGTGCTAATAACTGCAGTGGGCCACAAGTGCGGCCGAACTATTCACTCCAATTAAATAAGTTAATGACACCGCAATCCGATTTTGACGACCTAGTTGAAGATAAACAAGGAAATTCACGTCTACAAAATATAGAAGCTTACATGTCTGTTAGCCCCGATGATGATAATGTTTTAAATCGCATTAAGAATATAGAAGATAGAATTTTATTGCTAGAATCCACCTCTCCAGAATATAAACATTTTGTATGTACATCTAAAGTTTTTACACTATAATTTGTTCTAACAATCTGTTGAATTTTTACAGGTACAATTCGGCGCCGATTCGGAGAAAACTTGTCTTAAAAAGCCAAAAAAAGAAGTTTACTTAACAGATAGAATAAATGAATTTTTAATTAAGATTAAAAGGGAAATTGAACAGTAATTCATATTCATTTGCAAAAGTTACTTAGTTTAATAAAAATTATGAAATGTTAAATAAAAAAAATTATATAATTGAAAATTCATTTTGATTCAGAAATGGATTATTTATTTAATGTTTTAAAAATACTTAAAGCCACGCCAAGCAAAAAGAAGCACTTACTACTGAAAAGATTCAATTCGATCCTTGTAGTTTTTATAATGGAAAGACCTAAAATAAGAGCACCATTTACGAATAGGATGGAATAACCGGCGTAGAGAAGTTTTATTGGTCAATAAATTAATATTTGTGGAAATATCGAGATTAATAATTGTAAATATACGTTGCAAGGGCAAAAATTGTGGCTACGGCAAAAATGCATAAGCATTAATTTTTAACAATTAAGATACTCACCTTGGTGATGATAAAGATTATCAGTGGGCTAGAGAAATAGTTTACCGCCATTGGCGTAGATAGGAATAAGTAAGTGAGTGTGAAAGAAGTGACTCGAAGTGACTCCCTTGGAGTAAGACGATATTAGGACAGAACATTTTGGGTAAATGCTTAACAAAAGGTGGATGCTAACGGAATCGAATGCTTCACTCAAGTCTGTTTAAATAACAACAGCTTGCATCATTTAAGCAATTTGGTAGCGGTAGATCGATTCTTAATGAATTGATATTAGGTTGTAATTTGAAACTTCTCACCCTTTTCTGAAAATGAATAAATGATTCCTACTGAACAGATTGAAAGACAGAGCAATAGATTAAAAAGCTTTAGCAATGGATGGAGTAAGAAATGTGTTAGATATAAAAACAAGTGATAACAGTTGCCACACAACGTGTAAAACTTTAACACTTATTTTATTGTTATTATGTGGAATCTGGAAAAACTTGAGGAAGTTGTATTATTAATTAGACTTTTACCGATTTTGGAGATGGAAGTGGACATGGTCCAAACATTTTAATAATATACCTATACTAAAAAACACCCTTTTAAAATTATTAACGGTGGTGTCGTAGGGGTGGTGGAGGCGGGTGTGGCATGCGTCGATCTTTGAATTACATCGCCAGCAACTTACCAATCAAATTTGGTGACTGTAGCTTTTCAAGTGTGGGATATATGAGGCCTTATCTATTTGCGATTATCTTGTCCCAGTGGGTGTAGCAGTCTAATATTACACTTGTCGTGCACACATACCAGTATATGTTTCAAGTTACAAGTCTCTATCTCTATCGGTGTAGAAAAACGTTGCGGTAAAGAAATATAAAAACTAAAAAATAAGGTTTCAAAATTATTACACTTTGAGCACTGGCTGTCTAGTCAATTATAAAGATAAGTAAGCATCAAAACCAACAACAAAAAATATTTAGATCTATCACAAAGGAGACTAACAACATAATAGTATTGAAGCTCTATTTGGGGCTATGAAATATATGTACAAATTAGAGTGCAACGTGTAGTATTCGGTTTCATTATAAATAAATAACGATAAATAATATTAGCCTGTTTTGCATTCGTCTGGATCACTAAATTTCCCACATTTCTTCAATGGTCGATTCACATATTTTTTTTTTTAGATTTTTGCAGTTTTTTTTTTGGTTTTATTTATTTCAATTAATAAACTCGTTCAGCTTTAAATATTTCAATTATTTTCAATAGCACAACTATTATTTTGTCGCGTAAATATTGCGACACTTCGCCAACAAAGTGTAAGGAGATATGTCGAAGAGTAAAATGGCAAAAGCAGTCAAGGCGATTAAGAAACATGTTTATTGTTTGAAACGGTACCACTATTATTTTGACTGCAACTGTACGTATATGATTAGTGATCCGATAACGATATAATGCAAGTATACTAAAGATAGATTTGCAACTCTTTGAGTTCTACTCAGATACACATAGACGGCTAAAGGGAGAAGAAAATATAGTTCAGTATTTAAATATAGTATATTTATTTCAACATTTTATACTATTTCCAATTCCGTGTTTAAATGCGTAAATTCAGTACAAAATTCAAAAGTCATCCATATAATCCTAAGGACTTTGGTTGGCTAAGCACAACATGTTACATATATAAATGCTAAGTAGCGTGATTAACCCTCCTTAACATGAATTTCTTAAGATTATATGTTAACATATTTAGGTGAAAATATCTGATCTGGCTATAAAAGTGCCTTATGCCAAAGTGGGAAATTGAATTTCATCATCGACTTTAAGTGATTTCAATCCCGAACGATGTTTCTCTCCGAATTTATTATAGGAAGTCATCTTTTCAAATCCATTATTGTTGTTAGATGCCGTTTCCTGGCGTAGTTGATGATCTCCACGTGCCGGAGGGCCACGCATCCCCTTGCGGAAGCCAGATTTGCGACCATCATTAAAATTGAATTGGATATCGACAATGCGCTGCAAACGACCAACACGCTGCGGATACATTGAGGCGTCGAACTCGAGTTCCTCGTCCTCATCTTCAGTACCAATTTCCTTCTTTTTGCTCAATACGATCATCTTTTTCCATTCAGAGTTATCGACACCTTCGCCAGCTTTTCGCAGATTGTAATTTGGCTTGGCGCGTTGTTCCTTAAGCGCCTTCCATTCATCCAAAGTCATCTGCTTTGCCTCCTCGTCTTCCACCAAATTACTTGTAGCTTCACCAGATTGCTCATTGTTCGGAGACTCTTCTTTGTCTGTTCCAGGAACAGGAGCGCCCGCTGCCTTATGATCCTCGATGTCTTGCTTGGCAGAGCCCCAGTTGTGTGCGCCAGCGCCATCACGTTTATCGATTGGTTTAATTCCTGCAAAAGCAAAACAGGAAAAAAAAGTTTATCAATGAGTCAAGTCTAAGCTAAACTATGTTTTAAATGATAAGCACTTAAATTTCAATCAGATTTGTACAGTAAATGTTAGATTTTTAATTTAGTTTAATAAATATTTTATATTTTGTATTTGTGTGTACTGTCTTTAGTTGACATGAAGTAAATATATCAAAATAATTTATAAATCTGAATTTTTATGCAACCTCTGTCTTGAATAAAGATTAATTTCAAATTAATTATTAATATATTTAATAATGTTCACATTTCCGGTAAATCAAGCAATTTTATTATTAAATTGCAGAAAATCGGAGTGGATCTGGGACTTCGCGTTTCCTGTATTATTCAAACACTAAAAGTTATTTATAAAATGAAATTTCCACCAATTAAAATAGAAAGAAACAAATTCAATATGTTAACTGACGAAAAATATAATTTTAAGCAAAATACGAATTAGAAAAAAAGAAGCTAACTTAAATATTTAACTTTCCTTTACAATTGCAATACTAAAGATATTTAAGACCAAAACATTGTTTTCTATACTTAAAATTGTATATATATAATACAAAATTATGTCGATAAGCCCATATAAAAAAAAAAATAAACAAGAAATATTGTGCGGCGCACTTATTACGCTAAATTTTTCGTCGATCTGTAAACTGGCTTAAAATAAAATATAAATAATTGTGTATTGTAATTTTTTATGCACAATTTTAATTCAGCTAACATTTGGTATTTTTTTACGTAATTTTTTGGCTTTTAAGTGCGATGATCATCATGCAAGTTAACTCGGTTCCCTTTTCGAGTGTTATTCGTACCCGAACATTTTTACAATCAGCGAAGATGTGCAAACAAAAGGGTACAAAAACGTGTGTTGCGCTCATAAGAAACAAAGCTTATGCCGACTTCTGTGTGTGTGAGCCTTAGTGCTTTTACAACACTTTCTTAAGAACCCAAATTGATGCATAAAATCAAAGCTCAACATTTTTTAATATATAAGAAAATTAATCTACCTAATAAAACCTGAAACTGGTATATTTTAATAATGCACGAAATATAAGCTATATATAATAAATATTTAGTTATATACCTGTTTTATCGGAACCAGATTGCCGGTCAAACTCCCGTTTTCCGAATTTCTCAATGGCTCGAAAACGTGTTGGAAACTTGTTGTTGTCGCGATCTTTAAATTGGCGTTGTGGAAGTTCAGTGTTGTACTCGGGTGCAATGGAAGAATTATTTTGCGTCACATTAACGCGATTATTTCGTGGGCGTATTTCCTTAATAGCATTCGAAGCGCCATTTCGCTTTTGGGCGGCATTCGCATTTACTGTTTTGGTCTGAGCATTGTTCTTATTCTTATTATTGCTGACTGCGTTTGACTTGTTTTCCTTTTCGCTCTTTTTTACGATCTGATCCGTTTTTTTTTTGTCAGGAAGAATTGGGGCAGCACCAGATCCGTCATCGTCCATAAATAATAGTTCATAGCGATTATTGACCGAATTCTCCATTTTGCCAAAAAAATAAAGTGAGAAACGTTGCCTTAAAGATGACAATCTTACTGAAAGATTAAATTTTCCTAGCACACTACACTCGAATGTGCCCAGCAACCAGTTCTCGAACTGGGTTTATTGAGCGGACTTTAGCACGAGCATGTGCGTCAAGTTAGCAACGTGTTTTTATTGGTCGACAAATATCGAAGTTAAGTTCTATTGACGAATATTAATCGGAAGCGATATCTACACATCAAAAGGTCCCACTGCTAATCTGTTGCTACAAATTTATATTCCAATAATAAGCTTTAATTAAAAATAATAGAATAGTTGAAAAATTAAATACAATTTGATCTTCATTTCATTGCATTTAGTATTTTTTCCATATATTTAATATTAATTTCTGTATTCTTTTGCATTGCAGGAGATAAAAGCATCAATAATAAAATCAGTTTGACTTTTTACTTTGCGCAATAATTTTAATAACTGTGATAATAAAATTAAAATTGTTGCCTGTGTTGCAGGTCTTTGCAAAATCCCATACGTTTCAGGTATGAATTGACGATACCGGATTCTAGCACTTTTCCGTGTTCCACAAACGGAACTAAATGTGGTGAGTTCGTTAGTGTTTCTTTGACATTTTTTCAAACATCCATGATCTAATTTTAAAAGATGATCATAGGATAATTGTGGCACTCATTTTTGTGAAGCTTTTAAACTAAAAAAAAAATAATCACAAAACCAATTTGTACAAATACACCAAAAGCAGCCCCATCTCTTAAAACCTTAAAACATAATAGGGTTCATAAGTCCTCAGCCATGAAAACAGATGATCATAATATAAAAACACTATAAATAATAAAAGTAACCAAGTGGGTTTTAATAAGAGACAGACAAAGTTAAAGAATTCTTCGATACCAAAATTTATCCGTAATATAAAAGAAGTAAACGCAAACACTTGCATGGGTTGAATTAAACTCCCCTCAAGGGGGTTATGACTGTAAAATACACAAAGCCATGATCAGAGTGTCTTGACTCTTAAAGGCAAGTCCCTTAAAGTAAACATTCAATTTTATTGAGTTAAGTAGATTTTATTTATAAACTCAGAAGATGAATTTTGTAAATTAAAATTGTGAGTTAATTACTGAAATCATTGTATGTTAGCAGCACCAACAAAGAACTTTGAATTATAATATCTGAAAAACTTATTATTAGTGTCGATTACAGACGAAATATTGGCTTATTAGTCGGTGTTTAGTGTGTCGCTGCTTCGATTGAACCTTTGAGAACTTCTTCCATGCGTCTTTCTTTCTCAGTGCATTTGCTACCTCAATTATTTTGTGCATTTATTATCTGTAATTTTACGAGCCTTCAGCCTGAGTATGAACGCAACTACAGTCGCGTCCAACAAAAGTGTGCCTAGGGCTTAGTTCCGGTTCGATCTTTATAAATTTCAAGTGCAAAATATCGTGCAGCTGAAGACATTCTAAGCAAATGTATAAATAAACCTGGAGCATGTAATGGGATGTCATTCTGGAGCATGTAATTTAATATCATTCTGCTAAATCTCGGGTGAAAAAAATCATTCATTGACCACGCACTTTTGGAATCGTGTCTATCTCTTTGCGACAAAAAGCTGTTGATAGTCTACGAAGTTTGTTGCCCACTAGACGTGTTACCCTTCGCGTCAGCCGGTCAATTCATCAGCTAACTCCGCGCTCGTAGGCTCTTCAACTATATAAACCATTGTACTCTCCACGGCAATTAATCAATGTCCTAAATCCCAGACATCGCCTTAAGCGGCTTTATTTTATCGAGCATTCTACATACCTCATAGTGGGGATTTGTTGATCGCTTGACTTGAAATGGAGCGTTGTATGCTGGAACTGGATCTCAACGTGGAAATATGGACGAGGCACCCACACACTACCCAGAGCCCACAGAGGGAGCGTTAGCTGATCCGACGATTTAAATGCAACAAATGCGTAAAATACTTTTATAACTTTTGAGAGAAAGTTGCCCAACTGCAGCCCATAGTTAACATTTCAGAAAAACCACTTGCTGACAGCAGCAGCAAGTGAAAAGCTTAAATATTTTAATTGGATTATCGATCGTTTTTATTTTATGCTCTTTTGGGGCTTAGCAGTGGCTTCAAACCTTCATACAAACAAAACAAAGTTATCTGAGTAAAAGTTTAAACGTTGCTTTCTAGTCGCAATATATAATATTTAAAATTATACGTTTCTGAATTAGGCTTCGGTTATTGATAGAAAATAAAGCTATTAAATTAAATACTTTAATTCTTTGCATTCTGTGGACACAGCAATAATAAATTGTTCTTCACAAACTTTTGTAAATTATTCAGAATTTCTGCTTAGTATTATTTATTTATGTTTTATAATATCTTAGTTTTAAAAACATTTAACATGTTTAACTTATGATTTATTTTCGTTTGTATATTTTTTATGTTGTCAGCAATGTTGAAATTAGGTTTTCGTATTTTCAGCATCAGTTGTTGCAATAACTAGTTTTTCAATAGAGCTTGCTCCATTATTTGTACCATGGTGATCAACAATGTGCTTTGCTATGTTTGCTGAATTCAGTTGTACAAAATTACATAAGGTGCATCGAAAGATATCAATAAGAGCAGTATTCGAGGTGTATGAATAAATTGTTAAGGCACCTGTACCACAGCATTTTTTGGACCGCATTTGGTGAACCATTATATCCTGGCAGTAAGGTCTTTTCAGTTTGCAATATTTACAGCAATAGGCGTATTCACCGGTATGTGATGCAATGTGGTTGTAAAAATTCATAAAAATATCAGTTACATTAGTATCGCAAAATGGACATACGAACATAAATTTTACAGACTTAAAACTATCAAAATCTCCATCATTAAACTCGTCAAGAGGTTTCATATATGAAGTTGTATTACGCAGACGTGTTAGAGTCTCTTCGCTCAAGCGAGAAACATATGATTCTGTCCGATGCATTTGTATAAAATGCTTTGTGAGATTATGCGGCTTACAATTGCATATAACACAAATCTTTGTATTTTGTTCGATCATTTTTGAGTCGTTATTGCACACACACACAATACCTATTTTTTTTCTTTTAGGCTTGATTTGTGGCCGATAATTCACACTTTCAGCCGAAGTCTGATTGTTTGATTTAACTAAAACAACATCAAGGAATTCGGCACTTTTCTCCTGAAGTCCTTCGGAATTATTTATTGTTTGCTCGATATAAGGCGGAGGCAGTGTTTCTAATAAAATAGCGTTCTTATCTATTTGATGTCCAAGACCTCTGCTATTTGGTAATTCTTTATCAATCGTGAAAATATCGATTGTTGGTTGGGATATTTCTATTGCGTTTTCCATTTTACATGCAGCGTTTTCTTTTTTATTATCATCATCCTCATTTTCGGAACTGAGCAAATCTATTTCAACAACTTGATCCTTGAAGAGCTCATGAAGCCATCTTGGCAAAGGCTGTAAAAGAGACATATTTATAAATTGTAGGCCAAATAATTTTAAAACGCACCTTATTTTTTCTGAGCAGTTTTTTATATTGCATGTTGAGGATTCTGTCAATTTGCTCAGCCATTCTTTTTTTTAACCTAAAAAGGAAAAAATATTAAAAATAATGACACAAAAACTTGAATTGCTATTATTACTATTTACTATATGGAAAATGTGAAATTCTTTTTAATTGGGTTAGCAAATAGGAGCCAAAATTACAATTTCAAAAAAAATAGTGCCTATGCGGCCAGGTTGACTTCAGATATTAAACGTTTCAGATTTTGTTAGTCAAGAGAAATGCACATGATTAGCCACCAGAATTAATTTTTCCCAGAGCCCTATTTATTTATCTGTGCTCAGCTTGTGAAACAGATGTGAAATAGTGAAAGCCTATTACACTTTGCGTACTCCAATCTCGCTTTTTCGGAATATAAAAAAGATAACATTAAGACATGGTATATGTAAACGTATAAATAACCATTGATTGTATAGGTAAACTTTAAAATGGAATAACTAGTCCGACGCAAACAATATTGTCTAAGAATCCTGTATGTAAACCATAAATTTTTACACAATAATTCAGTACAAAAAGATCTCTTTATGTATTCACATCATTCAGCCTAATTTCTTTCAAGTCTACTGGTAAATGAACAGTAGCAACAGATTTCAGCATACCCAAAAACATGACATATCAGAGTCATTATTCCTACATTTGGTGCCCCCGGATTTTGGAGGTTAGTTCATTTGAAGAACTATAGAGAGGTAAAAAAAATCTATTTAGATTTATTTGGCGAATCGTAGACTAGTTAACTTAACAACTAGGTAATATAAATTAACGACAATAAAATTAACGTTACAAAAAAAAGGGTACCTGATCAAGTAGGCAATTACTACCTACATCAGTTTACGGATAAGGACCACATATACAAAAGTTAATCGTTTCCGAAACCAATATTATTTGAACTTTTGGACCAGACAGACTTCCAAACATTGTCCAAGTATTCATGATTGCTTGACGGACAATTTATTACTGGTAAAAAGAATTAAAATGTAATTTGAAATTACAAAAAGGATCAAGAGCGAAAACTTAAGTAAGGTTATTGTGAAGAGCGCATGAAAAAATTAAATAATCGTTGGGAGACATTTTCTAATGAAGAATACATTATTCAAAAAACAGTTCTAATTTGAAACATGAACAAAACGACAGATGAAACTAGCCATGGGGTTCAACAAGTCATAAACCAAAACTGAAGTGAGATAAGAAATATCCACGTCTAAATTTATCAAAAATTCAGCGAATTCAATAAGATGCCTTGGCTGCTGATGATGCTGTTATATCAAGTGGTTCAGCGACCTGCCAATTCATCTCAAATTTATGCTGTACTACCACTTTTAAAAGTATGAATCTACAAATTTAATAGAGATTATTTGAAAATACAAAATATTTTTTAACTGCATTGAATATGCTACAAGAGCGTTATAGTATCAAGCGAGTACCAAGAAACGAATTGATCAATAAGTAATTGTATCAAAGGCTCTGCATGATAATATAAATGAAACGTTATCTGCATTGAACCATATTGGAATTTCCAAAGAGACTTGGGATCCCATACTTCTATGCATTTTGACTACGGAGGTAGATATGGTATATGATCAATCGGTTGTAAATGCAAGACAGGTACAAGTCAGTAAATTTTGTACATTTTGGAACGATTTTTGGCATTAGAAGCAGTGCAGTGCTGAAAAGAGATATGTTAGCACTAAACAAAATAAATGCGCATCAATTGAAACAGAAAATGTTTGTTATTTCTATGGAATTATTATTATTTCTGCAATATTAGTTGCAAAAAGTTCACTAAACAGTCCCCATCAGAAACAATTAAATTGGGTTTAAACACATAAATTATATGTGAAATGTTTTAAGCGCGACCATACCGCCAAAGCATGCCAAGAGATTTTTTAAAATAACAACATTAGGAAGTCAAACCTGAGTTAAAATAAGCAGCATCGGCAAATATGGTACAAACTATTTACTTCTCACAGGAAAGAAGCACACCAATCAAGTTCCATGAACTTCAAATAGCAAAAATGATCCTTATAAGCAACATACAACGGAATAATTTTATGGACTACATTAAAAAATTGAAAAAAACTAAAGGAGCCGTAAAGAGACTGTGTCATTAAATCGCTAGCACCCTTTTTGGATTAGGATGGAATCTTGTGAGTTGGAGGCCGACTGCAAACAGCAATATTTTTTCGACAAGAGCACCTTTTAATATGCATGGCCTGCAAGTAAGACAGACATTCTGGATCATAAGGGGAAAGGGAAAGATCATGACACGAAATATTTAACAAAACTTTAATAAATGCATCAAAGTAAAGCCGATATTAATGGGGCAGATTATGGAAAATCTGCTACCACAGCGAGTCACACAAGCTAGACCATTCTTAAACTCTTTAATGCAGCATACATTGCAATTTTATGTTGCTTCGCTACAAAAGCAGTTCATCTTGAACTAGTAAACGATTTTATTACAGAATAAATAAAATGCAAAATGTGGCACTGTGTCAACACGATAAGACGCCGTTTAGAATTACACTGGTCTGCTCTGACGAGCATTTCTTAATTTTATAGAAAAATTTTAAAGCTAGATGCATATGCAGGCACTTGTAAGGCGACCTCATATATTGTTTACTTATCTTAATCGGGCCTCTTATAAGGCGACTCCAGTTCCTCACCAGAGACTGTGTCCCGATACTGCTACAAGCAAGTGGTAATGTGGGATCTACGGTTGCGGTGTCAGCATACTTTGCAGGAAACGTTGCCTGCCCGCCGCCGGAGGTGGGGAGAGACTGGTGAATTGTTGCACCAAAGAAAAGATGCCGGTGTTAATCGGTTGCGATGCCAATGCGCACCACACGATATGGGGCAGCAGCGACATCAATCTACGAGGTGAGAGCCGTACAGAATTTATATTTAGATATAACATAGAACTGGGAAATGTCGGATCCACACCGACATTTATAAATAGAATCAGGGAAGAAGTCTTAGACATCACCCTTATTAGTAGGTCCCTAAAACCTCACCTAAGAGACTGGCACGTCTCATCAGAGGAATCTATGTCGGACCATAAAACTATTCTATTTAGTTTACAACTAAATACGAATAGAAGTCGTAACCCCAGGAAAACGAACGATTCAAGATGTCCTTAGAGCTCAACTTATCCAGAGAAACATATGGTATTCCAAAAAATTCACTGGACTTAGATAGAGCTATAAGGAATTTGAACAAAAGCATAATTGATGCTTTTGAAGAAAATTGCCCGGTGGGGAGGAAGAAAATGGAAAAGGATGCCCCCTGGTGGAACGTCAGTCTTGAAAGGCTGCGTCGAACCACACGCCATCTCTTTAACACATCTAAGAGAGACGGAGATTGTGCACGATACCGTGAAAGTCTGACCACCTACAACAAGGAGATCAGGAAGGCTAAACGGAGTAATTACAGGAATTTCTGTGAAAGCATCACAAGTACCAGCGAATGTGCTAGGCTTCACAGAGCGCTTCCCAAGCGGGCGCCAGAAGCTAACACATCATTGAAACGTAAAGATGACTCACTTACGAGCAATGATATGCAAAGGCTAGAGCTCCTGTACGAAACGCATTTTCCAGGCAGTATACCCCTTAAAAATGACGCGGTCGACAATGGAAGCTGGTATAGACCATCGACAGACGACTGGGCACGTGCCAAGTCGACAATCACCGTGGAGAGAGTGAAATAAATGGGCAATAGGCACATTTCAGTCCTATAAATCTCCCGGAATAGATGGCATACTGCCAATTTTTCTTCAAACGGGTCAGGACTTGCTCCTCTCTCGTATTAGAAAAACGCTACTAAGTAGCCTTGCGCTCGGACATATACCAATCGCTTGGAGTAAAGCTTCTTCATCCCCAAGGCAGGGAAGAAAGATATCAGCTTAACATCGTTTTTACTAAAAACCTTGGAAAAGCTGGTGGACTATAACATCAGAAGCACTCTGCTGAAGCACGATGCGATTAAGGCCACTCTCATGAGGAGGGGCCTGGACCCAACTACAAGCAGGTGGATACTTGCATTGTTGCGGTTCAGACAGGCCACCGCATCGACGCATAACAGCACGGTAACAGTCTTAACAACTAAAGGCTGCCCCCAGGGAGGAGTATTGTCTCCGCTACTCTGGAGTCTATTAGTAGACGAACTACTCAACAGACTTTCTGCCAGAGGCATTCAATGTCAAGGCTACGCCGACGACATTGTTATAATTGCAAGAGGCAAATATGAAGAAGCACTCTGCGACATAGTCCAGTTAGGGTTGAAGATAACGAGTGACTGGACTCAACCTGAACCCTACTAAAACAGTCATCGTCCCTTTACTAGACGGTATAAGTTACAGAGGATGAAACAGATACGGCTTCTAGGAAGTTTAATAGAGACAAGCAAGGAAGTAAAGTACCTCGGCGTCATATTTGACAGCAGGTTAAACTTTGGCACCCATGTGCGAAGCACGGTGATGAAGTGCTCTAGAGCGCTTTACACATGTCGTAGTATAGCTGGAAAATCATAGGGTACGTCACCCAAGATAATCAGATGGCTATACCTAATGGTGGTAAGGCCCATGCTGACGTACGGAGTAATAGCATGGGGTAACAGAGCACGGTTAGCCACCGTAAGGAAGCATTTGCAAAAATTGCAAAGAATGGCCTGCGTATGCATGACAGGGGCAATGCGCACCTGCCCTACAATGGCCTTGGAAGCCCTAATGGAGCTCACGCCACTCCACCACACCATTAGGATCCAACAGAAAGCTACATTCTTAAGGATGTCAACAGGAGGAGTTGGGAGCAGACACATACTGAGTCACAAAGATGCCCAAATTCTTTCAGACGAACTTCCCCTTCTATTACAACCTAGGGATGAAATGAAGCCAGAATATATATTCGAGCGGAATTTCAAAGTTCAAATGAGTTGCAAAAAGGAATGGACATCGTTAGATGAAATCCATCCTATGAAACCGCACACCATTAAATGGTATACCGATGGATCACTCACCAATCAGGGAACAGGCCTGGGAGTGGTGGGTCCTCGGATATTATGATATTATGATACCATGAATCTCTGGGGATGTACACCAGCATATTTCAAGCTGAAGTGTGTGTGCCATAGGGAGATGTGCGGAATTTAATCTAAAACGCAAATATCGGAACGCGGATATATCTATCCTATCCGATAGTATAGCAGCAATAAATGCTATAAATGGGACGAAGGTAACCTCAAAATTAGTCCAAGAGGTACGATCCAAGCTTGACCAACTTGGGGCTCACAACAGACTCACTCTAAGATGGGTCCCCGGGCACAAGGAAATAGCAGGGAACGAAGCAGCGGATGGGCAAACAAGAATGGGTGCAGAGGCCCCTTACAACTCAGAAACGAAGAAAGACAAAGGAGACTGCGGAGCTGGGAAGAAGCACCGGGACTCCGACAAGCCCAGTGTCTTTTGGGCGGCTTTAATCATAAACGATTTAAGCACGTAATATCCATGGGCAGGAATAGGCTAAGGATACTTGTCGGTCTATTGACAGGACATTGTAGACTAAGAAGCCACCTGTCCAAAATGGGTATCTGTAGCAACGGTCAGTGTAGGTTTTGTGAAGTAGAGGAGGAGTCTTCAACTCACATCCTAACAGAATGCATCGCCCTTGCCAGGAAAAGATGCAGCATCCTAGGGATGCTTGTTGTGAATGTCAAAGACATGGCAGCCCTCGATCCATCAAAGATCCTGACATTCGTTCGTTGATGGAAGAGCTTTAAGCTCATAAGGGGCACAATAGATCTATTAGGTCGCAGTGCACAAGACCCTCCGACAAATAATAATAATAATAAGGCGACTCCATGTAATGTTTTTTTATATTTTACTTTAGTCAATTGAAAGCTTCATGCGTTATTTTGTTATTTTAGTGATCCTCTTAGATATCAAAAAATATATGAGTCTTGCAGCGTCTCATGTTCATACTTGAACATGCGTTAAAGTCAGCAAAACATAAACATGTGACAACGGATAATTTAATATGTCATAGTTGAGATAGAAGCTGTACTGAATTTTCGGTCTCTAACACCTCTATCAGATGATCCAAATGATATCACTGCATTAACACCTGGACATTTTCTTATTTGAGAACCATTAACCGCGCAAGCCTACTGTATGAAACACGTATAGGTGTAGTCAACACGATGAGACGACGTTTACAATCGAATTATTTGATCCGGCTCGAAGGACCAAAAAATGTGTGAAACACGTATAGGGTGTAGTCAACACGATGAGACGACGTTTAGAATCGAACTGTTTACTCTGATGAGCATTTCTTTATTTTATACAAAAATCTTAAACATAAGTACATATGAAGCCGCTTGTAAGGCGACCGCATGTTATGTTTGTTTATATTATCGGAGTCGCTTGTAGGGCGACTCCATGTGATGTTTATACTTAATAGCTGAGCTTTGCAGCGTTTGTCGGGCGACTCCATGTGAGGTTTATTATTCCAAGAATGTGATGTTTATACTTAACAGCTGAGCTTTAAGATCAGCCATTTGAATTAGCTGAGCTTTGCAGCGTCCCATGTTCATACTTGAACACCAACAGTGAACCGTCTCAGGAACCCAAACCGCTAGGACAAGTACCGATTGAAGTGCCGACACTTTGCTAGTGGTACAACCGGCTGCACACCAAAACATATTTCAGCATATCCACAGAATTTTAAATTTTTTACATATTCTATTCGTCGCCGTGCTTTTAATATAGTATATACAAAAATGGAGAACTTAGAAATACATATATATTTCCGATCATTAAATTTCATGGATAATAATGAGTCTTTCCAAATGTTCGAAAAAGAGCATAACTCCACGGACAGTTTAAATACTTTATAAAAAGGCTTTAAAAGACCTGTATTACAGTAATAGCAATAATGATCTTAGTATGGCAGAGATAAGACAAAACCAATTAATGATTATGAAAAAAATCGGTAAATGGACAGTAATAAGATTTTGTAAATGTTAGATTAGTGTATATGTAAATATTTCTGTTAAAATACCTTGCATTTGATTCAATCCATTTAATAATTTGCTTGAATTTAATGTTATTCTCTCCATTTTCTATTATATATTCAATAAATAAAATATATTTACTGAGATATGTTAGTTTGACCGTTTCTACGTCATCCATATTACCTGTGAAAAAAAATGATAGAGTACATTATAAAATTAGTATTCAGTTATCTCGACAGTTAATTAGATACTTTGTACACTGATATATGGTAATGTACAATTTTTAATTTATTTATAATACCCGCGAAAGTTAAAAGAGATGTGTGTTTGGAAAAGCAAACAAAATGTTCGATATTGTGTAAAATTAATGATCAATGTTTATAGTCATTCAAATTTTCTTCAATTAGTCAAATCAATAAATTTGTCGTTGTTTTCTTTCAACTGTGTTGTTTAGTTTGTGTGTGTCTACGAAGGACAGAGTCAAGAGAGCGACAAAAATATGAAAACTGTGTTTGCTCAATTATTGCGCGTTATCGGGTTACACGTTTTAAAACTAAGTTCTGAGAAGCACTCAAGTCGCGCAGGTAGCGAACGAATTTCGTTTTTTTCTATGTACACTGTATAACGGCACAAGAACCGTTTTTGCTCTCGCTCAATCTGTTGTGTCTACGCGCTTCTCGATAGCCTTGAGGGCCTTTTACATATTTTTATTACAAAATTGGTCAACGCAGCTGTTTAATTTTTTTTGCGTGTTTTTTCTGTGACCATGTGCCTTGTTCAGATTGCCTTAAGTTTGAGTGAATTTATTTGTATGCTTGGAAATTTATATAAACGTTTATGTATGCGCGTTGTGCAGAGGATTAATATAATATAAATCGTTATGCGTTTTGATATTTAAAAGTAGTATGTGCAAAAATAACGGAGTCTTTGTATTTACTTACTTTTCGATGCGAAAATATAAAAAAATAAAATAGTTTATTCCAGACTCAACTTTTTACTCTTTACTTTTTTTTCTGGAATGTATGTTTCGTGTTTTTTGTTTCTGATCCCAAATCTGCTCTAAAAACTGTAAAGATTAGATTTTCAATGATTGGTAATGGTCGGCGGTTTCGAGTAACAAATGTTAGAAAGAAAAACTGAAAAAATTGCCGCCCAATATATGCCTGTCAAGCCCTACCTAAGCCGATAACTTCCCGGCAAGGCGATATATTGGTGCTTCCGATAGGTAATGTGTTGCAGATAGTTTAAAACCAACTTGAAAAGTAAATTATAAGTGGTTTAAAATATCGTCCAATAATATTTAATTCGATAATAAGAAAATAGTTGTCATGTAATCTTATTTCATTTCGCGATATATCGATATATTTATGTATGTATATATATCGTTAATAATTTTGCAGCCCTGCCATAATGTGGTTAGAATATTTCTAATCGAAATAAACATAGTCGTGGAAGCAATAAGTAAGTAGAATATATAATTTTGCACACATACGTTTTTTGAGTGCAGTTAATAGCGAAGGCAATTTCGCCATGTTATGTAAATATGTATGTATATGCTGAGACATGTGTGTATTTTCTGGTTAGCCACTAAAACTGTCACTTGTTGTTGTCTTCGTATTTCCACTGCACTTTTGGTGCAAAAGCAGTGGGTGCATTAGATTTTAGGTAGTCTGTTTCTTTCGAGCAAATCGAATGTTTTGTTCTTAGCGTTGGCCGTATACTTGGTATGTACACTATGTATGTATGTATAATGTCTAGTAAGTGTCTTGACAAAATAAAAAAAAATATTCCATAAGTGCGTTTTTTATGACTTCTCTAATTTTTAATGTTCCATCAATTCTGCGTTTTTAAAAACAACGTTTGAGGATTTCAATAAGTAGAAAATAACGAAAACCAAAAGCTTTGATTATATAAGTTGACAAGCGTTTTGACAACCTCTTCCACTTAGAGCCGGACAGTGACAGTGACTTGTTGAATGAATACCTATATGCCAATGTGCAATGGTGCACCCTTTTTGTAAGTGTCTGAACATGCAAACTGATAGTGGTGCTCATTTGCACGGCGTCGTTTAAGAAGGTCCATGTTCTTAATTGCGCTTTCCATGACAATCCCATTACGAGTGAATGCGGTTGAGGACCATATATGAAAGCTGGTCCATATGGGGCCAATTTAGTATGTTTTCCTTACTTACATTTTTTATTTCACGAATTTCGAAAGGTGGTACTAGCAATATGCTTTAAAAATTTGGTGACTAGCGTGGTCTGAAAGTGTATATGCCGATCTTTGAATGAGGTTATTGGCCAGTCACCTTCCAAGTTTATTTCTCTATATGTAAACTTGGAGAAGATTATTTTTATTAAATGACACTCCGAAATATTGACTTTGAAGATTATGGGAATAAGATCCAGACATTTCCAATTTATAGAGGCGGGGCATGATGGAGGCGGACGTGTTTGTAGCATATACCGATCTTTGAAACAAAACTCACTACAAAAAAGCTACTGACCAAATTTTGTGACTAGACTTAATATTTATTTTAACACTTTCACGCGGGCACAGACCAATATGTTTTCCAAGTTTCGAGCCTCTTTATTTAAAGTTGAGTTTGTACAGATATTAACTATTATTATTATTATTATATTATTATTAACATAACTGATATTAACACCAATAATCTACAACATAGCTTTGGATTAAGAGTATTAAAAGAAATTATTTGTATAACAAAAAAATAACGAAAAGGGAGACTCAAAATTGAGTAAAACAGACAATTATATATATCAAACACAAACAAAAACATTTTATTTTTTACTAAAAAAAAGTCAAAACTAGAGTGTTTTTTAAATTCTTTTATTTTGTATTATAATATATCAAGTTCGTGAGTTTGAACTATAAAGAGGAATTAATCTCACTAACGAGACAGCCATGCGCAACATGTATAGATATAAAATTAATACATTATTATTATGATGTTTTATACCAGGATACCGCAGATATAAGAAACATAAATATTTGTTTATTATTATTAATTCTTTTACAAATTTATTCATTTTTATTTTAGGTAAAGAGACAACTATAAATTATCTACAATAAATCATGAAAACACGGTTTAATTCTTACGATATTATATGTGGTGTGGCAGAGCTTCAAAGGTAAGTTATAGGTTGATTTTACTTTTGTACATCAAAAATGTATCCATTCTGAACATTTTTTTAATTGCACTTTAATAAAATAACAACCAACCATTTTTTTGCAATTTAAAACTAATTATTTATTACTTTAATTTAGGCTAGTTGGCTTTCGCGTAAACCAAATATATGATATTGATAACAAAACGTATCTATTCCGCCTTCATGGAAGTGGAGCTTCGGAGAAGGCCACATTGTTAATTGAGTCTGGCACTCGATTTCACACAACTGCGTTTGAGTGGCCCAAAAATGTAGCGCCGTCGGGCTTCAGCATGAAACTGAGGAAGCATTTGAAGAATAAGCGGCTTCAGCATGTGCGTCAACTGGGTGCGGATCGAATTGTTGATTTTCAATTTGGCACTGGAGAAGCTGCTTATCATGTCCTGTTGGAGCTCTATGATCGTGGAAACGTTATTTTAACTGATTATGAGCTAACCATTCTGTACATTCTGCGACCGCACACTGAGGGAGAAAGTGTTCGCTTTGCCATGCGTGAGAAATACCCTATTGACCGGGCAAAAGAAGGAAACCAAGAAACCATGTCTGAAGACGCACTGTGTCAAATATTAAAGAATTCGAGAGGTGGAGAAAGTTTGAGAAGTATTTTAATGCCAATCTTAGACTGTGGCCCAGCTGTAATTGAACACGTCCTTGTCGAACAGGGGATAGAAAATTGTATTGTGAATGCATCTCCTGAAGCTGAAGAATCAACGAAAGAAGAGATTACTAAGGCGCTAAATACGAAAAAAAATAAGCGTAATCAAAAAACATGTAAAACTAAGGTGTTTGACTTAGTGACCGATCTGCAGAAACTAATGATCGCAATAAAGGTTTGTATTAATTAAATTTAAGTCATAGCATCTCAATCGATTTCACCCACCGCCCTTAAAAACATTTAGGCCCTGTAAGTTAAAAATGCGCCATTCTTCCACAATTTGTAAGTGAGTGCCACAAATTTTGAAAGTATGTTACTGGCAACTGCTCTAAGAGATAAATTATTATAGATGTACAGTTGGACAATTTGGATTGTAGATTGCTAAGATCATCCTCCAACATTTGTTTTTGGCCCGGAATTTTAATGACAATTGGTCGGTAGCTTACTAAAAATCTTAAAATATCGGCAACTCTTGCAACGTGCTCTTGGTTGAGTGAATTTAATTTTATTTTTCGTTCAAAAATGCGCAATCTAAAAACTCCCAATTTCCGAGATTAAACTTTTTTGTTTTTAAGGCTTTATTTTTTGTTTATTATTTGACTCAATTTGTATTAAGACCTTTGGTTTTGCACCATTGTAAACTTAAACCGTATTCCAGCATTCAATATCCTTAAAAGTGTCATACTGATATATCCAAGAATTCAGACCATTGTAAGCTTTAGCATTAAATACAGGATAATAAAATATTGTCAAATAATTATGTGTTATTATATAAAGTCTATGAAATTTCCAATCAAAATTTCTATTATATCATCTTGCTGTGTACATAATGCAGGACCAATACTAATACAGACTTTTAATTGCAGGAAGCTCGTAATATTATAGAAATAGGACGGAATGGTAAATCTAATGGCTATATAAATCAAATCAAAGAAGAAAAACCGTTGGATACTGAAAATACTGATCATTTTTATAGAAATGTTGAGTTCCATCCGTACTTGTTCGTCCAAAACAAAGAGCAGCCTTTCAAAAAATATGAAACCTTTATGGAAGCAGTCGATGAATTTTTTTCTTCACAAGAATCGCAAAAAATCGATATTAAAACGTTGCAACAAGAGCGAGAAGCTCTGAAGAAGCTTTCCAATGTCAAAAAGGATCACACAAAGCGATTGGATGAACTAAATAAATTACAAGATATTGATAAAAGGAAAGCCGAATTAATAACGTCTAATCAAAGTTTGGTGGATAAGGCCATTTTGGCAATTCAGTCAGCGATCGCCAGTCAATTGTCGTGGCCAGACATACAAGAGCTGGTAAAGGAGGCTCAAACAAATGGCGATATTGTTGCCAGCTCCATAAAGCAATTAAAGTTAGAGATAAATCACATATCGCTACACCTTTCGGATCCATACGAGAGTAATGACGATGACTCGATCATAGTAGACGTCGATTTGGCATTATCCGCTTGGGCTAATGCACGCCGATATTATGACCAAAAGCGTTCAGCGGCTTTAAAGGAAAAGAAAACCATCGATGCATCACAGAAAGCACTAAAATCAGCTGAACGTAAAACACAACAAACCCTTAAAGAAGTGCGCACTATATCAAATATAGCCAAGGCACGTAAAGTTTTTTGGTTTGAAAAGTTTTATTGGTTTGTTAGTTCAGAGAACTACCTTGTCATTGGAGGGCGTGATGCGCAGCAGAACGAACTTATTGTTAAAAGGTAAATACATATCTTTCCGTCTGTTTTTCTTATGGTTATTGATTCCTAATTTTAATTTGTGTTTGTATTCCAAAATAGGTACATGCGGCCAAAAGACATATATGTTCATGCCGACATTCAAGGTGCAGCAAGTGTTATAATTCGCAATGCAACCGGAGATGATATTCCACCTAAAACATTGCTAGAAGCCGGCACCATGGCGATTTCATACAGCGTAGCATGGGACGCAAAAGTCGTTACAAATTCCTATTGGGTCTTTAGTAATCAAGTTAGCAAAACGGCACCCACTGGAGAATATTTGGGTACAGGCAGTTTTATGATTCGTGGAAAAAAAAATTTTCTACCATCTTGTCATTTGATAATGGGCCTTAGTTTACTTTTTAAACTTGAAGAGGGCTTCATTCAACGCCATGCAGGAGAACGGAAAATCAGAAATACTGACGATGTGGCTGATGAAGATGATAAAGTTAAGCAAGCAGAAATTACGTTTACGGAACTCGAAGAAATAAGCGAAAGTAACGAGGCAGAAGGTGTTGGTGCAAATGCAAATGTCTTTCCAGACACCGAAGTTAAAGTTGAACATGATACTGGCCGAATAACAGTTAAAACAGAGCTATTGCGTGAAGATTCAAAGACTAATTCTGTTGAAATTCCACATGAAAACAATATAATAATCGAAGAGGAAACAGTCATAATAGAAGCAGGGCCATCTCGCAAAAAGACTCAAACAACTAACAAAAAACGTAAAGAAGCTAAATTACGTTCAGATAAAGCAGATACTGACAGACCTCAAGCTAGCGTATCTGAAATGTTGGAGCCAATAAATGCTTCCAAAGTAAAACGAGGTCAGAAGGGAAAATTGAAGAAGATGAAGTCAAAATACAGGGATCAAGATGAAGAGGAACGCAAAATGCGAATGATGATTCTTAATTCTTCTGGAAAAGATAAAGTGGTGGCCAACAATGACAACGAAGATGAGAAACACAATACTTTAAAAATACATCAGGTCAAAACATTGGACGCACCTGTTGCCAAAAATCAAATTGAAATAGATGAAAATGAAGATACGCCCGTTATCGTTGACGCCGATTTACTAGATACCCTCACTGGAGTGCCCTTTGAAGATGATGAGATTTTATTTGCCATTCCAGTTGTCGCTCCTTATCAAGCTTTACAACAGTACAAGTGAGTATTAAAATAAATTTGAATGCTGTTATAATCGCTATAAACTAAAATCTTAAGATTATTCATATTTAAAACACGTACATACTCATTTTTGCAATTTTAAAGGGGAAATTCAAATCAATTTCTGTCAAAAAGTGATCGAGCTGTTAAGCTATTAGAAATTGAGAATTTCTCCAATTTTTAGGATGGAAATTGTGGTATTGTACATTCTTATTATCAAATTCAAACTTATTTTGAAATATTTATAATAGATTGTTTTTTCCACGCTTTACTAAAGCATTATCGATTCTGTTTTTAATGGTTATATTTTACTTTGGAAATTAAAATATTTGCAGGTTTAAAGTGAAGCTGACTCCCGGCACAGGAAAACGAGGAAAAGCTGCAAAATTGGCACTAAGCATTTTTTCAAAGGATAAAGCCTGTAATAATCGAGAAAAGGATTTACTTAAAAGTATAAAAGAAGAAGCTCTTGCAAGAAACATACCTGGAAAAGTTAAAGTTTCAGCACCTCAGCTACAGAAATTAAGAAAGTGAAAATAACTAGACCATAATTCGTTCCCCGTATTCAAAATAATATAAAACTTGTATATAACAGTATATAAAACCAATTTAAACAATAAAATGCGGCGTGCTGTCGACACTTGAAGAGTTTGAATGAAATTCATTACTCTTACAAGAAAATAATCATACTATCACTCTTTAATAGCCAAGATCGTATTACCGATCTATGTGTCTATTCATTACGTGTTCGCTTTTAATTTTCATTTTTCACTCAATTTTATTAAGAAACTACAAATATTGATTTTAAGGTCATTAGCTGTCAAACTGATGTAAAAACTAAAAATCCAGTAAAATAAATGGATATTGCTTGCCTAAAACATTTATAATTGTGTAAAAGATATTTCCCTGCGTGGTGACATTGCCGCAGATGTCTGATGTATTGTCTGTTTTCTATATATTATGATCCTTGTCCTCTTAGGAATTACCCTACCCGGTTGCTTGCTGGGCAGCCACAGTGTGCTCTGACATTTTGTTAGTGAATTCGAATAGTTTTATAATTTAATGTATGAGTTACATATATATATATATATATATATAAATATAAATGAGTATTATAAGTTATTTAAGCAAGGACAAAACAAATGCAGCGATATTTTATTTATTCCCAAGCCAGAACTGAAATCGAAATGTATGGATAATTGATATTTAATTTTTCCGCGAGTTCATATAGACAGACGGGCAGATGGACAGACAAGCCTTGCTTTATCGACTCTCCTGTTGATTCTGATCAATATTATAGTTTATGGGGTCGCAGATGCTTCCATCTTCCTGCTACATACATATGCAGAAAACCAATATGCACCATTTTGTGGAAACAACAATATTTAAAGGATCTTAACGATAATAAACCTTTGCAAAGATAAATCAAACCGTTGTGGACTTTTTTTTTTTATCAAATATTAAGTTAATTTTTAAAATACCACTCGTGTGCTAATTTATGCACTAATATAATTACTTACAATCGGTATTATAACTTTCATTTTAACAAGAAAGTCCTCTTCAGGGACATCCCATATCAGAAGCTTATTAAATAAATAAATAAAAACTAAAAAAGTTAGCATAAGTAAGCAAAACAATTTTAATTTCTTATATTAATATTATATATTTTTAACCCATTAAATAATATATCTCAAATATCTCTGTTTCTATGCAATCATATCTATTATTTTGGGTATCGATAATTGGCCACATTGAAGAGAGCCAAAATACGTGCATTGAGTTCTGCGCAGGCGCTATGTGGAACATGTGGAACCCGAATGTGCATGTATTTGTTTACTGGAGTTCTAGTATACGAAATGTGTTATATTTATGTATGTTTTGGTGCTAAGAATCCCGTTTTTAAATCTGTGTATTTTTAAGAAACACTCGGTTATCGCAAATCAAATTGTTCGAAAGAAATCGCGTTAATATGTTAAAAGAAACAAAGTGAATAGTATTCAAAATCGCAATTGTTTTGGATATACAATAATACCCTACATATGAACAAAGATATTTTTTTCATATATTTTCATGATATTTGTGGAACATGTGTTAAGAAAAGTGGCCCAAACGAAAAAAAAACGCTTTGCGTAAATTGTTTTTTGCAACGTCCTTCAAGCCGCACTTACGGATTTCTTATTTGCCACAATATGAAATGTTGTCAGGCACATACACATTTATGTACATGCAAATACATACATATGTACACTTGAAAGTCCTTCTACATGTGTATATGATTTTGTCATAGTTTCGAGCTGCGTTAATGGTATCGATTCAAAATAGGAATAATGTGTACATTCGAGTTAAATCGCTTGTGGATTAAATTTAATACATTTTCATGTTTTCCCACAACCCCAAACACTTCATAATGCAGGCTTACATACCTTAAAATGGATATCGGAAGCTCAATGACGACATGCTTTTTGGTCGTGGACTTTAATAACAACCTCAGTGTCGTCTAAGCACTTGCTCAGAACAGTGTCGGCAGTATCGCGTATCAAAAAAATAAACATTTAAGCACAAATCTTCCAGAATTAATTAATTAAAATTTAAACTAAGGATTAAAATCAGATCAGTGGAAGAGCACCAGGCTGGTAAACAAAAGCTCAATTACATCTGATTACAGTCAGGTAAGTCAGTTAGTGCATAAAGTCACTTAACATGTATACAAACAGTATAAATAAAGTGGCTAAAGGAAAACATACCCGACCCGAATAAACAAATATTTTAAATATGTTGCAACACATTGAAGGCGACTCTTCCGGATCGCAACACTAAATCCACTAAAAAGGAAGAACGGTTATTTTGCATACGCCCAAGAGTTAATCTGCTTACATCTTGATATTTGAAAAATGTTTCTAAATAAAATAAATCTTTTTATAAAAAAAAAACCAAAAATGTTAAAAGATATCACAATTGTGGGCTAACGAAATTCAGAATCGGAATAGAAATAATAAACCTCAATTTAAAATGAATATCCCTACTATTACTTATAATATTTATACCGGAAAGAATCTATCAGGTCCAAAACATCGTAGCCGAACATCAATAAACTCGATCCCGTTAATTTGTGTTAGAAATATGTTAATGTATCTGGGTTTAAGTTGGTATAACTCTCACAGACTTGTGATCATATATACGGAGAGACAGATGCTTACCGACATTATTTACCGTAATTTTATCAGGATTAACATCTAATTTAGATTCGATACTCTGGTGACAATAAAAAAAATGTTGTCTTCAGACTACAAGGGCGTGTCTAATATACCCATTCTTTTTTGTTATATTTTTGCAAATTAACAATATTTCCGGTACCAAATACATAATTTTTTAAAGGAATATGCTTTCTTTTTTCCTTATCGTATATAAATTTTGTGAAATTATCTCTTTGTAGTTAAACGTTAAATATCACAGGAATCTTGTGGAAACAGAAAGAATTCTAAGTCTATATTATATCGATTATTTTTACACAACTGAAAATTAAATATAATTGGAATTTTAATTTATAATTTTCAGAACGTATCTGCACAAACTTATGCCAATCAATAATGTGAATTCATTTACTAACAATAAATTATAGGTAAGGATCTTTGGATATTTAATGTAATACGTCTAAAAATGTTGATTAGATTTCGACTTCCATATTAGCATTAAGACTTCAATTCTGGTTTGACTAGGTCTGATTGGGTTTTTACACGGTGTTCCGAAGACTTGTTATACAATTTTTTTTTTACTATATAACATATTTTTTTAAAACTTGGGATTAGTGCACATTAAATAAAACAATACAACATATAATAAATTAAAAATTCACCAAATCTGGAATTCTTCTGGAATGTGTTCAGAAGTCATATATTTACTAGTGAGAGTGTATAGTAATCCTAAGTGGTCGCAGTGCACAGACAGATGCAAATAATAAAATTATTAAAAAATCTTCTAACTATATTATCATAATGCACCTTAAATTTCAGACGATTTGATAATATGGAGGCTAATCAATATTATTGTCGAAGTGAAATGCAGCACAATTCATCTCCATCAACTTCTCAACCGCCGCTAAGCAAAATGAATTATGTAAACAATGGTGGTCAGGACTATTTGGCATGTAGTACAAGTCATTCAGAATCGGGCTACAACTCGAGCGATATGTCTCAACGAAATGGGAACAACAAATCGGTCATTGGAAATCGGAACACGGCAAACCCCTACGCATTTTCCAGTTGCAATAACAGCAGTCACTGCACAAATAACTCAAATAATACCGGCAATTACATTAATATAATGTCAGTTCCATTGAGCACGCTACAATATAATCGCAAGAAATCAACACCGCATGATTACCAGTAAGTAGAGTCATCCATTAACTGTTCTCTTTAAAAAAGTAAAATAAAAGTCTTTCCATGGACAGATCACGTTTATATTACAATACCACGGATGTCAAGTGTCGCGACGATTACTATTTAGGAAACAATGTAAAGCGCGGCAACGAAACTACTGCACAAATACAACAACATCATCAAATACAACAGCATCAAACATCACAAAATCACCATCACGTGCAACACCAAATGCAACACATTAATCAAAATGCTCATAGCCAACGGATGCAAAATCAAAACCAACAAAAGACCGCATGCAGTCCCAACTCGGTTTTGGATACCATTGATGTTGATTGCACAATGTATTCTAATACCGGAGTTGGAAGTGGTGGACGCGTTGGGGCTGCCACTCAAACGCATTTAAGCAATGCCAATGTGGCAGCTTGTGATCAGTTGGTGTCACAACAAACACCAGTCTCTCTGGTGCCAGTCAATGTGCCTGTTCCCCCTGTGATGTATACAGTGCATCGTGTAGTGACCACAGCTCAGATCCAAACAGCTGTCGGAAGCACATTTGCATCGTCTGCGAGCGTTTCGAGCGTTGTTAGTGCCGGCCGCAACGAGAACGATTGCATATCGTCGGCCCAGGTGACTTCAGCGATGTCCATGTCAGCCAAGGATCCTTGCCTTCATCTCTCAGATATGAGCGGCAATATCATTAATAACGGCAACTCACTCGGCCCTCTCACCGGAGTTCGAAGTGCATCGGGTAAGAATGGCCTTAGAGTCGGGTATTCTGTAAATTTTTGTTCGTTACTGAGTTTCACTTTCATCTTTTTGTATCTTCAGGTATTCTTCAAAATTTTTTACCAGTTCAACAAAAATGCAACGGCAGCAATGACTCTCAGCAGAATCCCGTGGTATCAAAACGAATCGTTGCTGGGAACTCTTCTTCCAATTACACAAGCGCCGCAAAATCCAATTCGATTGTGACCCGTACTCTACAAAATGTAAGCTCCATACACTCAGAAAAAAATATCCACATTTTAGAAATTCGCCCCTAAAACTAGAAAGTTGATCTATAATAAATTCTAAATACAAGAAAATTTCTATACCTTTGGAAAGCTTGACCCAATTCAACTTGGCTCGACTTTTGTATTATAGTTTAGTGTCGCGGTTCGAATAGAATTTATAAATTCTGAAATTAACTCGTTTCCAGAAATATGCTTTCTGAATAATAAGTCGAGTTTTTGGCGCCAAAAGAAAGGCGAATTTCTAAGACTCATGGCATTTTTTTCTGAGTAGATAAGTTTAAAGATAAATTTATAATTCTTGTAAATTTTGAATAGGTCATACCAACTTGTGTGTACTTAATGTCAAGAGTTGCTGTGCACATGGAGATTGAGGGCACAGTGCAGTGTCCTTCTCAGGTGATGCTTGCAGCTGCACTGGGATGTGAAGAATTAGGAATTTCTAACAAATTACTGGCGCAAAGCATTTTTGGGTTATGGATGACCAGTAGTCTGCTAGAAATGCAGCTGAAAGCTCACCATTCTCCATACATTGTCAGAGTAGCCTGGCCGAATTTGCTTGAAAAGTTTAGTAGCGGAACACCAATTGAAAGAAAATTTGATGAGCCCATGATTGTCCTTAAAAGAAATGTTTTTTTTTCTAAGCGCGATGAAGAAAAAATCAAGTAAGTAACACCCGTCGATCCATACTTTATTGGCGTTAATTGAAACACATTTTAGGGACCATCGAATTGTGGAGCTACTCTATGAGGAGGCAAAGCATTACGTTTTAACAGGAAGATATATTATGGAGCCGGTTCATTCACTCATGCTTGGGGGTATTCAAGCTAGAATCGAACTGGGTCCGTATAATTCTCACACGCACACAGTCGGATTTTTCAGGTGATTATCAGAATATAAAAATGTTAGAGCTTACTGATGAATTTTTTTTTGTAGGGAAAACCAGTCAAGATTCTTACCCAAACATGTTGCCAAGAGTTCGAATTGGTTGTGGTTGCCAATTAGTAAAAAGAACTCTGCAGAAATAAAACTATTAGAACAATTCAAGCGAGTTCCCCAAACAGCCACAACACGAAAATTAATGCGCAAATATTTGGAGTTTTGCTGGGCACTACCATTTTATGGGTAAGTTGTATATCATTGTATTTTTTTCCTTTTCATTATTTTTTTTTTATATTATTCCATTTTATACATATATATGTATTTACATATATAAGTCTCCGTTGCTTTGAGTAGTTGGTTGATAAATCGAATATCTATATAACATCTGATCGTCTAAAAGTAAGAGGTTTAATTAATTATAATGCAAACGTAGACTTTTCCTCTAAGAACGTTGACATCCACAGTCAGGGATAGATAGGGTCATTTATAACGGCAGTGGCTGGCGCGCCAATATTTAAAACATCTTACTAACAGTTTCCACAACCAACAAGCTGTAAAATTATAACTGATATGTGCTTTTATTGATTTGCACTTACCGAAGTTATCAATTTATTGGCCTCCGGAGATCTCCATATTCCCCTTAAGCTTCTGAATTTAGTGAGACAGCTTAATTGTCAAATATCTTACTGTGTTGAGTGGACTACTGTTCATGGAGATTAGTTAAAGGTGACTTAACATAGCATCAATTACATCGAATCGTTGCTATAACTTTAAAACATTATATTGCTCTTGGACCTTTGTTTAAATGAATTGTTATATCTAATTTTAAAAATATAGTGCTGCATTTTTTCACGGACAAATGGAGCAACCCGTTAGAGGCATTATGTCTTTAGTCAACCATAAAGATATGGAAGTCTTGCTTGCTGTAAACGAGAGAGGAATTTTTATAATAGACTGCGTGGAAAACGTAAGTTATATATATACTTTGGATATACCAGATATATAGCACAATACTTCATGAATAGTATATAATTTAATATAAAGATACAATACTAAATTGAAACTTAGTAGATTATTTTAATTCTCTTAAAATTTAAAATATGTTTTTGAGTTGATTTTTAACAATATAACTAACTTTATTTTACAATAACTCAAATGAATAGATTATAAATATTTTTCTAATATATTTTGCATACAAAATTAAGTTTACTTGTAATTAATATAAATTGAATTTAGTCGAAATGGTTTATTGTTTAAAAGATATATGGACAGCCTTTTCATAAGTCCTTACTTAAAAACAACGTATACAACAACGTTAAAAATAATTAAAATAAATTTAATTTCCATTCTTCGTTTATTCAATATGGGCTAAATTCAATGAGCATCTTCGTCGTTTATGCAACCGCTTTTTGTCTATGAATCAGTGAAACCAACTCATCATAATTAGTTGTACTTGCATAATAATAATTTAATTTTCATTATATTCAAAGACTCTATTATTGGGGCTCCGATATGAAGATATGTCATGGGATTATGCTAAGCCAAGTGATAGTGACGATTCCGAATGTCTTACATGCATATTCCTGCAGGTTAGTATTTATAAAAACATTCGAAAAAATAACATTCTCATAGGCACAATAATTATAAAATATATATTTGTGTATATTTTAGTTTGACGCTGTAGAAAATGGAATACAAATATCGAAATTAGTACAAGTGTTTTCAAAGCAAGCTGCAATGATTGATGCACTCATTTCGCACTTTACAGAGCAAATGAGAAAAAAGCGACAAGAAGGAAACTCTGCCGAACAATTTCATGATGGTAAGCTTTTTGAAATGTAAATAAAGTTGCACTAACAAAAATTACGAGAAAGGGACCATAATTTAATAATAAAGATGTCTCCCCACTATGCTATTGTTCAAATCTATTAAATTATTAAAAATTGTTATGTTTATTTTGTATTTCCAGAACCGAATCCTATTCAAAATAATGGAAACGGAGTATTATGTAATAAGCTGTCTCGATTGACTTTAGCTAGCTTCGATGAAGAAGGCCGCTGTATTGGACAAATGGGATCATTATCTATAAGCTATTAACATTTGTTGATATACATATAAATTAATTATTTACAATTAAGCAGAGTAAAAGGTCTACATACATATGAATGTATAACATTTGAAATATTAACGGCGGTCCGGTCACATCAGTAACAAGTTTTTTGAAAAAAATATTCACAAAATATTAGTCAACTAAATTGTATGTGTGGCTATTTTTTTTATTGCTGTAAATACTTTAAAATTCATTCGGAAAGTTACGCCAATTTGCTGAATTGAAAACTTTTCGCTCATTCTTAACCATAAAACATGTTTACGCAAAAAGAGCAATCTTATATGAGTTTCATAGAGATGTGGTTGATTTAAAAACTTAACGGATAAAATATTAAATTTTTCATAAAATGTTTTTTTTTTATTTCAAGGTTATTCTAAGTATCACCTTATAGCCACAAGTTACTAGACATGTCAATCTATATATCGATGAATCTCTACCAATTTGAACTTGGTTTGCAAAACTTTTTTAAATGTATTATATAGATTTAATACGGAAGGACTGATATGATGCCAACGAACTGTCATGCTATGTACATTGGTATGGAACTTTGGAACTTGGTAAACATTAAGTACCGTGAGTTTTCTCTGAAATTGGATGGAGAGACCGATAGTTAGGTACAGCTAAAATCATAGGCAAGACTACGAAAACAGTTTATATAGACTTATATGTCATCCTTGACTGCAGCTGCACGTTTGCTCATCATTTCAGATCCAATGATTTTCACAGATTTTCTTTTTATTTTTTTTTTAAGTTGTTTTCAACTATCTTTAAAGATCGTTTCTTTTCAATCAATTTTGCAAAAACAAAACACATGCGACGCATTTCAAATGAGGATTTTAAATTTAGAATTTTTTCTCAAATCTGATGTTAGAAAACTATGTTTTTGATCATTTAATTTAATAATGACCCTTTCTTAATTGTTTATAGATCTATAACACTTTTGTAATTGGTGAAAAGTTAGATAAAACACTTAATTAAAACTGGTTTGGCGTTTTCTTTGCACGCAAATGCATAGCTTCTGAAATAATAATTATAAAATTTTTATATATGTAAGAATTTATTTCTATGGGGAAAAATGTTAGAATATTAATTTAAAATAATTGTATTTATCGAATATGTGCTAATATAAACATTAATGTAAATGTTGGTCAGTGTATCGAATACTTCATACATGCGCATAAGATATGTGTATATAAGTGGGTGCAAGTTGTATTAAAGCATTTATAGCGCTAGGCTACCCAAAATAAAATAAGTGAGTTATAATTCAGATATTTATCTTAAGGTCGACTATATTGGAACTTTCTGACCTAAGAACCTCAAACCCAGTACCCGTCGACGTTATGGTGACAAGGACGCAATTTTCGAATAAAGATAGTTATTAATATTAACATCGTTAACAGAGATTAAAAAAGTATGCTACGTAAATCTTTAGACTTCTTCACTGGAAAAAAAATCAAAATTGAATAGCCATAATGGGATCGGGTGTTGTACAGGGAACTTGTTGCACACTACGCCTGTTCTTAGCACACGAAGCCCAACTGAGAGATAAATGTACCCAGATGATCTCACTCCTTATGTACTCAGTTCTTAGTAGATTGACGCCTCTATGTATTATATGCACGTAAGATATCATGATTTTGTATTTACTGCTTTGCTATTCGATATAAGAGAGGCGTTCCATAAAATATGATTAGGGTCTTGCCTCCTGATTCTGATTAGGTCAATTGAGAAAAAATTATTCAAGTCAAATTCAAAAAATCCGGTTTTAAATTTATTGTAATGATTTAAATAATGAAGATTATTGCTGTAAAAAATATAATTCCCGACTATTATGACAAAAACTTGTGAATCAAATTATTAAAGATCCTAGATCTTAACAAGGTACTTCAGTAGAGTACGGTTTATTTTGCATTTAATACACAAATCGCATTTAAAGAACATTGCAGGTTTTTTGAATATTAATCATAGATCCCGATGGACATTTGAAAACTTCAGTCGCGCTACCGCCTTGGGCAATGAGCCAACCTAATCTGAAATTCAAAATAAATCATTAAGTTAGTACAGGCAGACACTGAGTATATATACCTTCTTAAATAATAAGATATATTATTTATTTAACATTAAGTAAATCGCGATTCCTATACAAACTTAGAGCGTTACCCAAACCAGAATATAACTAACCGGTAGCAAACTTTAGGAATAGTTAACATTTTTTCTTATGAAGAAAAATTTCACTAAACTTTGTACCCATCACCTGATTTCCCTTAAAGCTTTACTGATCGCTATTAGTTGATTGGTCAACTTACATGTTGTCGAACTCCGAAGCGCTTGTGTCGATTCCCAAGTAGTTGGATTCAGAACAAAGTTCTTGAGCAGAAACTAGAAAAAATATTTGTGTTGGTGTCAAATTCAATCCTGGAAGTCGAGCCATTCCCTTAATAGGGCCAGTCAGGGAAAGCATTGAATGATATGAGATCTGCATTCCTCCAGAATGAATTAAGATGTCCATGCGGCTAAAGTTTGAAAATATATTAACAGAATGGGGGACACAACGCATTGCCTTATCGTCGAAGTTTTTCGTTATCGATCGTAAAATCTCCTTGGCAATGGAAACACCAATTGAAGCATAATGCAAATAGGGTGGCAAACTTGCATTGAAATATGGTATTAATATGACAGACAAAGGAACAACTGTGAATGATAAAGACAAACAATTTATTTCTATCATAGTTTGTGGAACAGTTAAATTACCCACCTATTGAATGGCTTAATGTGTCATAAAATATGGTCGACACAATGGGATACGCCCATCTGAAATATTATATGGCTTTAAGTTTTTGTCTTTTGTATCCGTTAATAAAACTTACGCGTCGTGGGAGCTACCATCCATATTAATTGAATTGGGAACTAATTTATTCCGTTTATATATTTGTAAAATATTTTCCAGCCAACTGTCTGTGCTGATCTGAAGGGCTTCCATTGCACTAGTTATTTGTGTCACGTTCGAAAATCCTTCCCAAGTCTGAGACTGTATTTTTAAAGCTGATAGTTTTACAAGTGCGGCACCCTTCAAGGATGGTGCTCGTTTTAAGTGTGCCTTCAATGATTTAAAAATGATATCCGCCTGAAAATATAAATGTATGAACATATTTTTGTTCCCTTTTTTTTTAACTCGCTCTACCCGCTTTATTATGTCCTTCGAATCTACTGAAGAGTACTGAGAAATATATAATGCTGACGCTAGTTCCGGTAATGCCCACATTGTAGAGCGTGTGCAAACCTCCGCATTTGGATAGTCCTTTGGTAATAGTTCAAGTGCGCTTAGCAATATCATTGAGTTATGTGCGATTCGAGTCGGATACTTTGTAAGAAAGGCTTGTAGCGCTCTGAGATAATCAGCATTTCTTACAACTATAGGCCCACTCCAGTCCTTCGGTATTAGAAGAGTCCAATTTAGCTGAAAAAACACATGAAAATAAATTTATTTATGGATATGATAGAAGGCTATACCAGCTGATTGTCTTCATTTGCAAAAGTAAGAAGATATCTGTGGTAGCAAAAACAACAAAGAAATTGTCCTGATATTAGTTACCACGGGGTAACTCTACATGTATCTCTAAAAATAAGACGTTAAATTTTCAGACAAACTATTTGTTCATCTGTAAATCTCATTTGAATACAAGAAATGCTAGGTCGAATTTGTAAGCATTACTTTGTGACCTTTTTTTGTTTGGTGTTCAAGTAGAAGTACAAGTAGCTTTGTAAGATATTGTTGCTATTGTTTCAAATATATGTTCAAATTGTTGCATACTTTTGGTATATATGATGAAGGTAAATACAATATGTTGTGCAAATCTACATCTATATATTCTATGTATAGATCCGCAGTCAACAAATTGACTTCAAAATTGTTTTACCCCTTAATGCTATTGCTACGCTTCTGACTGTTATATTATATATGTATGTATATATATATATATATATGCATGTATATATAGTATTAGTTAGTTACTTACAATTGGATACATGGCCTGCAAACTGGATATATTATACAAGACAGAACTATCCCAAAAGCCTCGGCGAGATTGTTCAACTTGAAGCTAAAATAAATATTCAAGTTTAAATTTATTATTATTTATAAATTCTATTCTGATTATTATATAGTATTTTTATATTATTATATTCTACAATTTAGAAAACTAGTCGTGAGTAGTTTAAAAATGGATTAAAAGCAGTTACCGTTTCATAAATCTTAAAATTCTAACCTTATTGAGATCCTTTACAAATTCCAGAATGGTATCCTTTTCAGATACTCGTTGAGCAAAGGATAAGTAGCTTGGCAGAAAATGATCAATCAATTCGGGAAGGACCTTTGGTACCCCTTGCCGTAATCGATTTGGAGGGGCTTTTGGGCTCATCCAACGAACTTTATTCTAAAAGTAAAAAAAAAATAACTAAGTTAAAGTAAATCAGTTACATTGTAACAAAGACATAAGCATATATAAGTAAAATATTGAAATACCAGCATCAACTGTAAAAATATTTTATGATAAAATTAATTAGAACGCAACCAGACACTATATAGTTTTTGAAGCCATACAAAATTAGAGTTTGGTTTTTTGTACTCATTAAAAATGGTAAATGTGCTGTGGAAGCATCTTCGTTTAGTTAATTACTTTTGTTTATCGATAAGTTTCCATGCTTTATTTTAAACAAGCTCTGGTTTTGCGCATTCAAATGTTACGTACTAAAAATGTAGGCTAGAAACAATAAACAGCGATTTATGATCTTTTCCCATTTTGTTTGTGGAAAAATAAATTTATAGATGTACATACCTCCAAAATAATCGATGATGTACTTGGTCCACTTATGATGAGAAGCACATGCGGTCTTCTACCATAACTAAGATCATAATATATATCAACAAGTGGGCTTGGCCCAAGCTCATATATTTTAGCTACAAGAGATGCTATGGACGAAGGACCGATGACACCAACCGTTAAGTACCCTCCTAAATTATCAAATACACGGTGTAAAGCACTTGTATTTGTTTTGAGTCTTAAACAGCTCTCAAATAAACTCTGGAGTATCTTAAAATTTCCATTTAAACTAGAACTCTGCAATAGTACTAAAAATGTATTGTGCATTATTATTTAAGCATATTAGAAAAAGAATGTTCAACTCACATTGCATTTGAGTATCAACCGATTTTTGTGAATTGCCCATTTCGATCAGATTTGTTATATTTTTATTAAAATTACTGCGCCAACAACTGAACTTTTTAAATTCCGAGCAAGGATCTTTATTCCAATTGAGTCTTGCTTGAATGTTGGCAGACACTGTTTCACAAATTGCTTCTGTACATTCCGATGGAGATGACATTGTTGGCGTGCACCCATCTCCCTCCATGTAGCAATCCCTGGGAAGCGGTGAGGGGGCTGTACTAATTAAAAACAGTATTGGTGAAGCGACCAGTAACGTTGTCACCAATAATGTTGCGGACGTTATTGCCACCTTGTGGACAGCAGCTGAGGTGCGCAGCCATATGCAAGGAGCACAGCATATCCATCCAATGATATTATTCTAGAAATTAAAGTGGTTAGTATTCTTAGAACATGCGAGTGTTATAAGAAAGCTGGAGTGTAACTATACCTTGTTATATCGGCCAGCCAAGTTATCTATGTTTGAGTTGTCAATAATTTCAACTTCATCAATTTTGCCAAACTGATTAGAACAGATGGGGGTTTTGAAGGACAGCTGCTTTTGGAGTAGTGATGCGCTGCTTCCACCGCATGGATTTGCAGAAGTAATAATACTGCGGGTATTGCTGCTGAGTCCAGTTTTCCGAAAAGTGTTACGCGAACTAAACTCAGCTGTCATCTTTGTATTTGGCTTATACACGTTTAAGACACCAGCGTGTAAAAATTATAGCTTTAATTTGTTTTGTTTTATTCTAACATTTACAACGCATGTGTCAATAATTTAAAAATGCGTTTAATCAATATTTTGCTGTACAAAACAAAAACGGAAAGTTCTCCTTAATGCACATGTTTACGTACGATGATGTAGTCATACTATTTACATGCATATAAAGTACGAGAAATCAATAAATAGAATACTGACGAATTTAATTATATTTTCATTTATTTTCACATGCCTAGTTTACTTTACAATATTTGACAAAAGCTCTAAGAGCTTGCCATCAAAGCTTTCGCTAGTAAGAGCTTTTCTTATTTTCGGCGATTTACACGAAAGGCACATCACTTATGTCCATTAGATCAAAGTCTTTCAACGCGCAACCTAAAAATAAATTAGATTACCTTAACCGTTTTTGTTAGATATAAACGAATACAATAGTCTAATCCAATAAAAATACACAGCTACAATCAGATGCAAAAGGACCTTCACTCAGAACGTGACCTGCGTATCTGGAATGCTTTTAGCTGAAACTCTAAAGATGGTTTTCTATAATGTAAGACTTTACTAACTGGTAACCTTCATTTAAAGTTATGAAGACAATATTGCGAGGTATGCAAGAGGCAAAAACAATAAACCGTTCCAAACAGTTATCCTTTTTGGTTAATACACAACAAACATTTTTATGTAAAAAAAAGTAAATATTTAAATGAATTGAATATTATTAATTTTCTGAGTTCACTGCATAATTTTCTATTTTTTATAATTTACTTTCCATTTAACTAAACTTATCATTTTGTATTATACAACAAAATGATTCCGTCAAATTGAATTGATTTGATTTACTCATTTGGTGTAGAAGCCGATCCAGTTGTTTAATATACAATCAAAAGAATGTGTCAAATTGGTTACTTATCGAAATATCCTGACACACTGATAATCAAAATAAAATCAGCTCCAAAACTAATAATCTTAATTTCACATTTTTCTAGGACCATTCATATATAAGAAAATAGTAAATTATCTATATGTTAATGATGAAATAATTCAAAATCTCTTCCGATGAACATTGGCCAACTTAATATTTATTAACGATATAAAAATGAAAAACAGTTTACAATTTTATTTATTATTATTCAGCTATTTAATTCACGTAAGTTGAAAATATATTTAGAGGTTTGGAGTTACGTAAGTAAACGAAAAGATTACCTAATATTACCTTCTAAAATAAAGGAATGTCTTTATTAATAAAAATATGTAAAGAAAATAAATGTTGATCGGCTTATTAACTACGAAAAATTAATAAGTAAAATCGCACTTAAGTACGAAGATTGGATCACAGTTAAAGTTACGTTTGACAAAGAAAATGAATCTAAACAAGCTGATTTGATCGATATAGTTTGTAGACCACGTCCAACTGACTCAGGAGGATTGATGATCTTGAAGTACTTAAGAAGTAACGGGATTATATTTAAAAAGCAGACATGCCGGTATATACCTTGGACAGAGACTCACATGTACAGTAATGGGATCGACCGCTGCAAGAAAGCTTGTAAAACTTGCATTTTAAACTTATTACTATTGTTAATACAAATTTGTGCCTTGAAACTTGTTATTGTGAAAAGCTATTTATCAATTTGATGTCGAAGCTTTAGTAACAGAGCTGCATTGAACGAAAAAAACCGATAGACAGCAAGGACTGTAATGTTGCCTAGGAGCTTTTACTTTTACAACTATATCGCTTGTGCTTACTTTGACTTTGTTTCCATTTCTGTTTTTACCAATCGGCACAGGGCACAGCACAAGTATGGTTTTATACACTGCTGGTTGTTGCGGCAAAGCCGAGAATGAATTCCAATACTTGTTTGTTGCTCTTTTTTTCCTTTCACATATTTTTTTGTATATATAAATACAAATAATAAAATTATAATAAATTTGTTACACGCGTTAAGCTCATTTAACTTGCATAGAAAAAGGGAAAAATATGTTTAATCAAAATAATAAGTTTGCTATCCTTAAATGTTGATATTTTAGTAGAATAAGCAAGATTTTTACTCTGTGCGATGCTTTCCAGAAGTAAAAATTGTGCCACCTCGTCCAAAATGGGTATTTTTATTTTAATATCGGTTGTTCAAACTTCGAGCATGGCTCAAATTAAATCAAAAATAGAGAGTCGTAGGTGCCAGCAAGTTATTGCATTTATTTGGACAACAAACTTAGTTTAACTCATATTCATATGAATAAAATTATTCCTCGAAGCTCGGAGCTGCACTCTTTGTTTTGGAATAATCCCTAATGGGTGAATAGAACTGCAAATAAACAAGAAAATTGCAAATTATTATATAAGTCCTTAAGTAAACTTGTGATACTTATATATATATATCACTACGTTTCAATTTATAATTTAAATTTATACATATATACATATATGTGTATATAGTATTATGAGTGTACCCACCTTGTATTGTTTCTCCTTATACTCTTGCCATGGCTCTGGGTTATTTGAACGATTCCAAGTGACGTCCGGATTTCTAGTAGCCAAGCGACCCATATAGTAAACTGCGCCAATTGCTCCCGCCGCAACGCAAACGTACAGCGGAATCAACTACAAGAGACAGGCGGAAGGAAGTAGAAACATATGACTTTAATACGATTGTCACATCATTTGGGTTACGTAACCGGAAAAATTCATTTACTTACCGCAGGATTCTTCTTTATGCTTTGTAATCCGAGCCCCTGCATCCTAAAATGATTAAATTATAAATAAATATGCCGTCGTATAAATACACTATTAATATTGCACCTTTATTTTAAATGGTTAGCCGTAAGATAACAAAACTTGAAGTTGACAAATGGAATTATTTTCGGAACTAGCTCTTTTGAACAGGTTCTGTTATTTGTGTGTCAGCATAGCGGCGAATTTTCGTGTCAATGTTAAACTGTAAGGCGCATCTACAGTATCAGATTAATACAACGGATTATTAATTCATGAACTGTTGTGGTTCTTCTGCATGACAAACTTAGTTCCCAAATAATTTATGACAGCATGTTAAAACAATTATAGTATTCCAGGATATTTTGATGAGTGGATTTTTAATTTCATACAATATTCTTTACCAGTAGCGGAGTCTTGGGAGGAAGTTAAATGTTTTTAAGTCCTTCCTGAATAATATGTTAAAAATCAAACAGATAGTTTGAAAACGAACTTTCATTTTAATTTTAATATTAGGCAGCATTAAATTTAGCACTTGAATTCTTCGAGGATGTAAACTTTTCATAACTGAAAGATTTATTTGGAACAGAAATTGTTGCAATTTTTTAAAAATATTCATAACTTTCATGCGTCCAAAATAATAAACTAATAATAAGTTATTTATGGACTTTTATTAACAATAAACAAATTTTTTAAATGAATTTTGGTGCATTAGATAAAAAGACAAAATAATATTTTAACAACAAATTTCGATAATTCACTTTGTATATTATGTTCTTTGTATGTCAACTTATCGATATTTATTTTATTGTCATGCAAAAATATTTTTAAGAAATTTATTCTTAATGGACAATATATATCGATAAGTGAATATATTTTCAACAACCCTACCTTCGAATAATAATAAAAGAAAAATATCCAGAAATGGAAGACAATATTGCATTATCCTCCATCGGGGATTTAGAAAAAAAACTTAACTCTGCTAGACGATCGTTAATCTCATTGAATGACAACATTCGTCGATTTGTTGGCCGAGGACTTAAGGAACCCAGGTATTTATCTTAGAACTCTTACACGACTTATGTATTAGTATGTGTTCTCTTTTTTTTTTTTAGAAATGAGAAGTATAATCCCGATGCCGGAAGTAAGAAAAATGAACAAAATCAGGACAAAAACATCCAACGCCACGAGATTGTGAAACAAAAGCGTCGTGTTTATGATCCAAAAATGGTATTTAATCGGCTTTCAGACCAGGACGAGTTGTGGCTGCCAACACCTCGACTTAATTCTCGGGTAATTCGAGAATTGCCCTCGAGAGAGGAAATTGTGGAAGCTCAGGGAGTCGACTCCGAATCAAAGGCTCGGAATCGTCGCATGTTTGGTTCGCTTCTGGGCACTTTGCAAAAATTTTGCCAGGAGGAGTCCAGATTGAGGAAAAATGAGGATAAGAAAGCTCAAATAGAAAAGAAATTGGAAAAGCAAGAGCTGCAAGAAAAAGCGTTGGTTCAAAAGGAACGCGACTCATTATTTTTAGATAGAAAACGTAAGCAGCTTGAAATTAGATGCCTCGAGAAAAAAATGGCTCGTTTAAAAGATTTCAAAACGTGGGAATCCTCAGTGATTTGCCAACAATATCAGATTCGAACAAAAACCAAACCCTATTTATTTTACCTACCACGCGTCCACTCGACCCAGACGGAGAAACTTCTAATGAAAAGTAAATGCGATCTAGAGTGTCTCATCGAAAGACGGCGCGAGGACTTACAAGCAGAGCTCGGTGAAATCGAGTGCACCAATAATACGGATGATGACTTCGTTCTCGACGATAGCAGCGTCTATGATAATAAAACAGTTAGCAAATTACATGTAGAGAGCAGCATTCCTGGAATAAGTAAGTTAATCTTGGCTTTATATTCAATATACGCAGTTTGTAGACAATAATTGTTCTAATTGGGACACCCGCTCTTCATAGAAGTTTTAAACTTCGGACAGTTAAATGTCATCAGATCCCCTACCAGGGAGCTGCAACGATGGCTTCTGAACTTCTTTCAGCATAAGCGCTTAAAGATACTTTACTTATATTTATTTAACACTGATTATTATGTTTTTCAGGTGACAATATTGCACAAGACGACTTTCGGAAGGTGCCCAGCGAGGAGAGTCGGTTAATTAGTAGTAGTAATATAGTTATTCAGGAAGCATGAAGTTGTTAATTTCAACATTTATAATATTAATATATATAAAGAGAACTAAATTAATAATAAAAGGCTATTTGAACATAAATATATGTTCAACAATTTATTTATTCCATATTGTGTTTGGTTTTGTCGTCAACTCACGTCAACTATATAAAGTATAAGCCTATTACAAATTGTAGCTGTTATTCAATTTCGGTATCGGTATCGGTATATCCGAAGCAAAGTGTCTCGGAGACACATTCGACATGAGTTTACATTTTGGGAAGAAAGCTTCAGGGAAGAGCAATCTCAGATAAGCTAGGTGTTCTCCTTGGTACCTATAATCTAAATCGATGTAACAATGCAATCAATATCCATGGGGAAAATCAGAATTAAAATACAAACAGAAAATTTGTAATTAATATAAAAACTTTACCAGCAATAACCTATGATACAAGGTGAAATGGGAGAGATACTCCATGGGCGATGGACAGCACTCCAAGTAAATATTTGGCATATGGAATATAAACCAACGGATTTTCAAGTTTAGATCAAAAAACGGCACTTATCTGTCCCTCAGGGCCCATCAGAAAGTAAATTGCATTAGAGCCCAAAAATCTACTGGAATAATCCGAATTACACTTGGCAGCAAGCATCTTATTACACAAGGGTCATAGGGTTAGTGATCACCAAATGGCAAATTAAGAAATGGTTCACCATTTCCATATTATATCGTAGCTCTCTCAGAAATAATTTATTTTTACAAGGTCGAAGCCATGATCAAATTCATCAAGAATTTCTGAAGTACGTCAGCTAAATTTAAAATCTGGCTGTGAAAAAATAATGAACTTTGTAGAAAGTCGAGTAGAGCGGTATTATTTGTTGCATATTATTGTTTATTAACTTTGCTAAAGTCCATACATATTTTAAATATTCAGAGCTTTTAATTATTTGAGTATCTGGTTTTATTTAATGTTTCAGTTAAATAAATGGTCAACAAAAATGTTTTAAGCAATTGTAAAAATTTGGCATATTGTTTTCTGTTAAAACAGATAAGGAACGAAAATTTCGTATATTTGTAATTGATACGATTGCTTTCATTGCTTAAGAAAATACAAATAGAAAATTTGTAATACTCTCTTAGGGATATTTTGGCGGTTGAAATATTCTTAAAATTGTATTATAAAGTTTCGTGATATAAAATGTACGTATATTCCTATTAATGTATTATTTCTAATAAAATTACATAATTAGTTTTTAACATCACAGGACCGAATTGTAAGTCCCGTGGCAATTCTATAGTCATACAGAGCTATCGCGCTTTATCATTAATGGAGTTTGGACGGTAGCCTCATCGTCTGATTGGGTTTGTTCAACAGAGCTGATCACGTTGCTGGCAGCTTCAACACATACCCGGCCAGATTGCACCTGGTTCATGTGGTGTAATGCTATAGTTCGACCGCGAGATTGAGCAAAGTTGTTGGGCGCTGAAACCATAGAACTGTTCGATGCAGTTGACGACGAACTGGCATAGTCTTCCGTAGTGTCACGAACTAAATGGGAATCGCACTTTTCAGCTGGCGTTGATATTTGATGAAATGTCGAATTTAATCCGGCATGGCTTGCTTCTGGAACATTGCTTGCGTATCGAGGCCACTCATTTTGGTAGGACTGGCGTGGAAGAGTGCATTGGGCAATCGCATTTGAATAAACATGTGGAGTCACATTCTAAAAAAAAATAAATAAATCAGCATCAATCACGGTTAGCACTAGAATATTTACACACACAGCATTTTCACTATTTATTGCTATATTAAATACATCAATTTGTAAGCTTTCCCTTTTTCAATATACTTACCATTGGCAATGTTCCAATCGGTCTTTTGTTTTGGACCTGCCTTCCAAACCGCAAAGTGCAATAACCAATACTATGAGCTGCACAGAACGCCCTATCTGTTGTATCCAAACCTTGTCCAAGAGGTGCATTAACCAAAATACTTCTACGAGGGTTGCAGGTCGTAGTATCAATCGTCGATATTTGCTGTGTTTTTCGGGCCGATTCTCTCTAAAATTAATACATATCCGAATTAGTTGTCCAACTATAATTTATTTTTTCAGCAAAATATTGATTTGTTGTTGCATAAAGTTTGAAAATATTGATTTGTTGTTGCATAAAGTTTGAAACATTGTGAATAAAAGCAAGTCCAAAGAGGAATGATCCCTAGGCATAAATTTCTATTCTTATGACTCCTACAATATTAGTACTCCATCAGTATTGACTCTGATATTCGCACAGAAAACACAATAACCCAAATTAACGCTTGCTCACAAGGACAACAACACAAGGACGCAGAAATACTTGCTTGTTAATTCAGGCGTTTCATGATTTTTTCTTTTCTCTTTTTTCACCAAATAATTGAAACACTTTTTGTCAATCCGCTCCTTTTATCGAATACCAGTTGACCCGTTGCTATTTCTTTTACTTTTTACACTGATATATAAATAAATCATTATTTTTAGAAATAATAAATCAAAACAGCAACTAAATACAACTAGAAAAGCTATTTACTTTTTTATTATTTTTATTTTTGAGTTTGATATAGATGTTAAAGTAAGTATTCCTCCCGGTGTCCTGTTTTTATTACGAATTTTTCTAATGTGACCTTGATTGTTATGAGGATTACTATAAATTTCGACGTTATCTCACATGAAATGTTTAGCAGAAGGCAACGTTACAAAGTATATTTTGTAGAATGTTTTTTTTTTGTCAACATAACTTACTTGGTCATCAAAATCAATAATTTCGGGAACCACATCGGGGTTTCTTTCATCACTTTCGTCCACATCCTTGCTAGCACTTTGATCGCTCGGACCCGGAGACACATCTCTCGAATCATTGCCGTTAGTAACCACTTTTTGTCGCCTTTTTGAAGTAGCTGTGCAAGGAATTCTTAGAGCGAGTACTATGGCAAATGTTGCTATTATCATTGCCAAAGCCAGTCCAATAGTTAAAGATACCATAGGTGAGAATAGTAGTTCTGCTCGCGGCTTATGGGCTAAAAAATGAGAAATATATGAAATGTTAGGATAGAGACTCGAAAATTATAGAAGTTGATTAAATGGCGGTGCTATGCACTATCGACTTCTAATCTTCCCACATAATATGTTCATATGTTGTTTGAGATTCCTTTATAGTTAATATAAGGACCATTTTAAATCATATTTTAAGAAACTTGTACTTACTTTGTTCAAACGTTAGTTGCTTCTCAGGCATTCGCATCGTTGCGGCGTTAACTATTGTAGGGTCCGATCGACCTTTAGAATTGTATGCAAATATTGATAATATATACATGTTGCCTGGCACAAGCCCCGAAACTGTAAACCTCGGAAGGGATGATGTGATATTTGCTTTTATTTCCTAAATATGTAAGGAAAATTAAGTTAGTAGTTATGTTAATATACTTAATTACACATTATTCTAAAGGTTTAACTCTCTATAAGAAGAATTACATTTTATGCTTATCCATATTTTAATCATATTAGTATACAGGAATCTAATTGTTATCTTTGTGTTGGAATACATCCACAATTTTAAAGTACAAATTTTTTAAGCCTTGTCTTCACATTGTAGTATCGTTAAATTATTGGACTATAATCTCAAAATATGAATGGAAACTAATCACATTTATTGTCTTTCAAACTTTAGTTATATATTTAATAAAAAATAAAATTATAACCATTTTAGCTTATAGTTTATATTACAATATTACAGTGTATCAATTACTTACTTTGGTATTTGCTTCGTGAAGCTCCAGAATGAAGAGTTGTGGCAAGCCACCGTTAAAAGCATCACTACAAGTGGCCGTTAGGGATGTCATTGAAATATTGAGCAGTGTACAATTGTGTACTTGATCTGGTCGGCCTTTTAAAGTAATAAAAATACAGTAAACTTGACTAATCTTTTAAGAAAATATCAAAAACAATATGGTATACATATAAAAGAAGATCAAAGAATGTTTAAATATTGACGGTACTTTGGCTACACCCGACTTGTTGGTGCAAGATGAATATAAATACATCAGAGTTGGTTAGCTCAAACTAATGGAGAATCCATTACGAAGATAGACTTTGTCACAAAACTTTGGTTCTCTTTTTTATGCAAAATAAAAATTTAACAAAATATAATTATTATTATAACTTTCGTTTTTTAATATATAAAATATTAATAAATATAATAATACTTTCCTTATATAATTTTACATATTAACCTATGCTGTAGTCATAGTAAAAAAAGGTACTAATTTAAAATGTTCACCTGCTGCAATGATGTGAAACACGCATGGAATTCGTTGTCTGCCTATCTTGTTAGTTGCCACACAGAGGAGCGTCCCATAGTCTAGTTCAGTAACTGGAGTATACGTTAACACAGATGTCGTTCCTAAACGAAGTATTTCATATTAACATTAGGCAACGTACATACAAACAATTTTGCAGTAATTACCCAAACGAGAAATGTGATTTGTCGCAACATCAATGCTTTCCGCGGAGTTGTTAAAGGTCCAACTAAAGTCAACATCGAATGGATTTGCATCAACAATGCACTTCACATGAGCATCTTCCTGTTTAGCAACACCATAAATTTTGGGCTGGTTCTGAGCACAAGTGGGTGCATCTTTTTAAAAATTAACACATTATTATTATTTAATATGTATATTTTATAGCAATAAATATTAAAAATATAAAATTTATCCACATACATATATAAATATTACAATCTTAATCTCAATATGTACAACGAAATAATTCTCAAGTCAATAAAGCAAGTAATAATTTCGATTCACTTGTAGAAGATACAAAACTGTGGGTGATATAGTGGTGGTTAATTTTAGATTTGAAAGTGCGATGGCTGCTTGCTTACTAGGGTCAGAAGTAATTTGTTATCTATTTGATAAAATCGAAAGGAGGAAATTATTTAATATTTTTTTCATTTATTCCATTTACAATTAAATGACTCTAACTAGTATATATTTTTAAAGATTCGCAGATGATCAAACGAGTACAGCAAGATTAAATCCTGGTGTGCTTATATAAGTAGTCGCATTGACAGACAGACGGACTTCCATGTTAAATTACCACTAACACGAATTAGCATCCTGATATTGACAAATTTTATTTTTTATTTATTATTTATAAAATTTTATCTTTTTTTAAATGTAATATTCATATAATAGCAAAGCATTAAATGATTAAAAAACTAATGTTTAGTAAGAAACATTAGTTTGGATATTTATTAGACTTATAAGAACATTGCTTATATTATATATGTGTATATTTAAAAACTTACATAAGATATTCAAATTGAACGGTTCACTGATACCTTCGCCTTCTGCATTAAATCCCACACATGTATAATTACCAGCGGTGACTTTTGTAACACCTTGTAAAACCAAGGAATGGTTACTTATTATAACTCCTTGCGATATATTGTGTAGTAATGGTTGATCCTTTAAAAAAAATAAAAAAATTAATTATTAACAAAATAAATTATTATGTTCGTCTTTCACATTAATTGTTTTATTGATAACTAAAAGATATTTCTTAACTTTCAATAAATATTTAATTGAAGTGTGCTAAATGACAATATTATTAATAATATCGATTTAAATATACTTATTGATGAGCTGTATTTATGGAACGAGCACAGTAATAACTAAAATATTTTACTTATTTCCAACTATCGCAAGATCTCATATTAAAAGGGGATCCATCCACAGTTAAAATCAAATAAAATTTAGGAAGTAATAGTAATGTAATGTATTGTCCACACATATTATAAACATTTCGACAAATACGCTTCTAAAAAGATGAGAGTCACGACTATGTAAATACCAAATTTCAATCCATTGATCATTGCCGCATTCTTATAATACTGGCCTAAGACCAAAAAAACATACATTATGTCTCCATTCAATCCTAAACACCTGAGGGTGAGCCACAACAAAGCAGTCAAAGTAAACATCTGTTCCTTCACGCAAGGCATTGGCATTTAAAGATGTTCCTAAGCGAACGAATACTTCAGGGATATCTGCAATTAAGATGAATATAAAGTTGTAGTACAATTTTCACAATTATAAAATTTTTATTGATTGGCGAATTGCAGGGCTTTAGGGAATTATTTAAACAGTAATATATTATAAATTTAGGTCTATGTATTACCTACTATTTTAAAACTGGAGCCACCATATTTGTAAGTTAAATTGATGATAAATTATATATTACAATTTACAAATTATATTACGTACAACATTTCTATCACAGTTGAGGGAGCATGGAAATTTCATCTCAAAATTTGAAAAAAATATGTATTTAATATATAAACTCACATTGAATATCCAACTTCCAACCATCTTCGAGGGGATCAGACTGAATAGCATGATTGTAAGCTTTGCATGATAAAAACTTTCCTGAATCACTTTTGCTGAGATTTATTGAAAGTGTACTAGTTGTCTGATTTCCGTCACTCGAAGTCTGAAAAAACAAAAATATTTTTAAAGCATAATTTACAACATTATAAGACGTAAATGTTTGAAATATAAACAATGATGAGATAGTTTTTAAAACTAGTTTCAATTGACAAGTAAAAATATAAATTAACCTTATAAATATATATTTATATATCGTTTATAGCTATATCGATTCGGCTAGTCTTACTTAACAATAATATATATACTTAATGGGTTCGAGAATATCTTTGATACGTTACACATGATATGACAATTTTTTAATAAGTTTACAAGGGCTTAAAAACCATCTTTGTAATTGAACTTAATTATTAAAAAAAAACTGAATTAGTTTGCTTTCGAGCAGTGAAAGAAATGTGGATGTGAAAGTATAATACTGAATTAATAAGTGTAGAAGTAATTAATCCGAGTAATATATATCAACAAGAAAATTACGATTAGAACAAGAAACTGGCAGAAAGAAGTTTGCATTCAGCAGAAATGCATTAAATGTTATAAACAATATAAACAACCAGACGAATTTCATAAATTTTAACTGGTTTAAGGTTTACATTAATTTAAAAACATAATTTGGCAACTTACAGTTTCTGTGGTCTTTTCCAGTCTGATTCCATTTTGCCACCAAGTGATTACAGCAGGCGGCCTGGATCCAGCACTTTGGCACAAGAGATCATATCTTCGTCCAGCTGATAAGGGCTGGTAAGCCCCCAGCAGTCTTATATTTAAGGGTGCAACTTTAATTAAAGTAAATTAAGAACAATAAATTATTTGGTATGCTTAATGGTATGTACTTACATTTTAATGATAAAAGGAAAGGAAAGGAACACATGGAAAGTTAAATGTTCCTTTTTTGTATTTTAAAGGAATATAGTATCCCTATTTGGCACTTCAAATTGTAGATACGATTACAAGACTAAACTAACTTCAACTGTCATAAATCCTCATTTACTGAAATGACTTTGTAATAGGAAATTCTACATTAAGTCTAGAGGATTAATGATAATTCAATTATACGTGAAGATCTTTTGTCTGAGTTGGATTAAAACGTATAAAAGGGCTGTTGAGAATTCAAAGGGAGTGGAGAAAGCCATAAATATATTGGCTTCGCCAGGATGGGGTGGCTTCCAATCTTTCGTATCCCACAGTTGCAAGCACTTTTCTTCTTTTTTAGTTCACAGCTTAGCCATGCGATAAGTCCTTCCTACTACATTTAAGTATAAATATTAAAGAGGATCAGCTCTGTTGCTGCTGGGCTTGTGACGTGCCTTTACGTTCATGATGTATTCGAGGTAACCAGAGTCGTCTTAGCAGACCTGCATTGCTGTATCTGATCTGCATGACTCACTGATCGCTACATTTCTACACAAGTCATCCGACTTGTTAAGAAGTTGGAAGTCTGCTTAATGATGATCAACCATACTACCATCGAGCACCTAAATCATTTAAATAATCATTGTACCAACGTTTTCGACTTCAATCTGCGGCGGGAGCAATGTAAGAGCGTTTGGGATAGAGACATCGACAAAGTAGAGACATCGTCAATCAGAACGGGTTTGGCCAAATAAGAAATACTTAAGCAATATCATTTGTATTAGTGCTTCATTGTCCCATTATGAAGATTTTTGAAATAACAATAAAAAGATAAAAAAAAAACAAAAAGTTTTAATTTAAGAGTAACTCAAAATAAAACATTTTTTACTTACAATTCATGTCGATTTGAACAACTGCCTCTACAACAGAAGCCCTTGGATGGTTTAAAGCTCTGCAAACAAGTCTGGAATTTAAGTCGCTTCTGCCAAGTGGGCCGAGTAAAATTTCACTTTGTAGAACTTTTCCTTCCGACAAGTAGGTAGTGTCACTCGGAATTTCTGCTCCATCACGATACCAAGTTATTGACGGTGTTGGGTAGCCTGTTCAAAATAGCGAATAAATACACTTAAGTAAAAATAAATTAAATAATTTATTTTTACTACTAATATTATTCATTTAGTCTTTTGTTGCATATAACCTGACAGTCGGGGGAATGGAACAGTGGATTTCAGATTTCAGGTGGAAATCTGGAAGTCAACTCTAGGTCTACTCTGGATATTTGATAACCTGAATTTTTTTTAAATGGTTTAATTTTGCAAAATTAAAAAGTAGATTCCCGGTGAACTGCTTGAAAGATCTGTTTTTAAACAGAATTACTCGCATACCCCAGGTAATGCCAGTCATTTGTGCAAGGTTGCTGGCCAATTACAATTGCCAAACATTAATAATAAATTCCCAGATAAGAAAATAATGACCCAGATTCCAAACACCAACATACAAAGAACAAACGTATGCCGACTTCCAAGAAAGCCGTATGGGATCAGTCTCATCCTGTGCCACCGAAATCTCGAAAAAGGAGGAAATCTGTTATTAAATATCGTTCGTATGGGCTAGACTGCACGCTTTTAAAAGGTCAATAAAGATCATTAGAAATATATCCAATATTAAAGACGGGGGAAACAAATCACTTAAGAAATAGGAAGACTTAGAAAAGCCCTAGAATCTGTACTGTGGTGCTATGGAATCTTTAGTCTGGATGGCTCATGGAAAAGGACATGCATCCATTTTAGAAGAAAATTTCAAAATTCCTTCTTAAACAGACAACTGCGTGTTAGTAGTTCAGAATAACACTCCCTTTTAGAGGTACTCCTTAAAACGGGATGAATGGACAGAATTTCGGCCCAGAAGCATATAAAATAAAATTGGTTGAACTTATAATACATAAACACGAGGATCGGATGAAAACCGAAATCCGAAATGGTAACACAAGAAGCCAAGTTAGGGCTATGTGCGTCGGCCTATATAGGCCGAATGCCGAATGTTTTCCAAGCGAACAAAAAACATTCTGTCTGTTGCGAATGGAAGTCAAACTTACATAAAATCGCTTGGCTCAAAATCAAACTGATATCTGTAAAAAAAAACTGTCGTTGATCTCTTCACGAAATTATTTGAACATTAAATTTATTTGGGTACCTGGTCAAAGGATATTTTTACTCCTCCGACATATATATATATATAATAACATAATTACATAATGATATATATATATATATATATATATATAATTATATAGTTTTTTGAGCCAAATACTTACCTCCAAGAACTTGGCATTTCAGTGCTACAACGTCGCCCTCGCTGTATGGACCAACCACTGTTGAACGCTCAACATTTGCGCCATCCCGAATAACAACTTGCTTAGGAGGAGCTGAAATATATTTGCGATATATTCAAACACTTTAATATATCTTTTAAATTGCTATGTACAACGTCAGCAGTTCGAAACTTAACTAATTTTAAACATAAATTGCTGGAAATCTCCTTAAAAATAAAAGTTAAAATTTCATGACCACGCCCTTAAAATTCGCAGAAGCCTAAATCTATAACAGAATTAAAGCTTTAAACACTTTTTTTCTTAAAGCTATAGAGTTCGAACAAATTAAATTTAATAAACAGGTAAATCCCGCATAAAGTTAGTTTATAAAAATCGTTTACTTTAAATTTAAAAGCTTAATTTCTTAAAGTTCCTCATCAATTGTGTGACCAGTTAAATATTCTGATAGGTGACAGAAAATAAATGTATGGTACAGGTATTTAATCTATAGTCTTCAAAAACCATTTATCTGTATTAAAAATGTAAAAGCAACCGAAATATAAATCATTAACCAAAGCTATCAATAACCTAAACTTACTAATGACATTGAGCATTATCCGGGTATTATATGTTTGTGCCTTTAAGAAATCCACGCGGCACCTATATACTCCAGAGTCGTTTGCATGGACTTTCTCAATGGAGAGTTTTCCAGGCTCATTTTCAAACCCAAAAAAAGCTCTTTCTCCAAAGACCACGTCATCAGACCATCGTTTTGGTGCTTTCGAAGTCCCTGCACGCATATCCACACTATATTTAATAAAAGACAATGTTATGTATTTTATAAGTAACTTTAGACAGGATATGTTTGTAACTAATATTTTATAAAAGTGAGAAAAAGTTGCAATACTTTTACACTAAGGGAACCCTCTAACTGATTCTGGGCATTTGATATCAAGTCCATATTAAGACTGATTCTGCATAGTTTTCAACAAATTAACTATTCCGTGTTCTGATCCACTTGTAGTTCGTGCTCTCGAACTCAAACATTTATCGATGACAACGTGAGGTTGCGATGACAGCAAACACATTTCTCAATGTTTAATAGTAGAGTGCTTCGACTTTAATTTTAAAAACATATTATTTTATTATTACTATTAACGGTTTGACAGACAAGACTAAATCAACTCGTATATAATGATCAAAAATATTTAAATTTTTCAGGTTGTATTTTGTTAATTGTCGAATTATTCAGACAAAGTTGTACAATGATGGAATCGGATTTAAATTTGTTAAGCCCATTTATCTCTTGATATAATACTGGAAAGATCATTGTTAAAAACAGAAAAGAGAGCTTGATATAATTTAGATAAAGGTTTCGAGAAAAGTTAAATAGAATGTTATTTCGTTTCACATTTACCTGTAAATTGGTGTTCCCTTGTCATCACGATACCACAAAATTAAGACAGCCTCATCTCCATCATTGGTTGTAACATTACATGGAAGGTAAACATTTTCGCCAATTAAAGAATCTACTGTGTGAACAAAAGCTAAAAGTACAGAAATTTTATATTAATAATTTTATTTAACTCCTTTACCATATCCATCAGATATATATTAAAAAAATTTAAGTCTTCAACAAAATTAAAGTCAAGAAATTTGTAAATAGTAAAACATAAAAGAAAACTTAGTAAATCGAATCAAAAATCAAATAATTTGTTTGGAATGCCGAAAGACCGTAAAGTTAAGAAACATTTCTGCAAGTCTAGCGACCTCAATTTAAGTCTCTTTGCCGCACATTTATGAAAGTAACCTCTACTGGGCTAATCGACAGATATTCAACAGGGCAGCGTTAATATAATAAATAAGTACAGTAACATACAAGACAATATTAAACCACACCGCTGAACCCAAAAACATTAGCTGGTCTCCTTATCTGCTTAACTTTGGACGCACTCCCAGGAATCCAGGAACTTTAAAGAAGTGGAAAAGTTTCTAAGCTGTTATTGACTTAGACAACAATATTATTGCCACTCTGAGCAGTAATTCCTAGTAATTTATTTGCAAGACTGGCAATTTTAGCCATTAAGTTGCGCGAAATATAGGCTTTCTCGATATTTGCGACAATACATATATTGTTATAGTAAAAGACGTATTTAAATTTTGAGACTCTATGTGTGAGATACGATTTCATTTGTTGTTCTAATTGGGAATTATCTAAGTTTCCCAATATTTGAATTAAAATGGGACCATATTATGTTTTAAAATCCCAACATTTTTTTATCATTTACTTTATACCTTTTTTATTTTGAAGTTTATTATTTAGTGTTAGTTTCATATTACTCTATTAAATAATTTATACCTATTTTCAATAATTATGTTCATTATTTTAATAAAGTTTTTATTTAAATTTAATTAGCTACTTTTAATTAGGTTTCGTTCAATTTATATCTTAAATTTTAATGTTTTTATTTATTTATCATTGTTTTTCATTTTGTTGACTGTTTTTAATACACGTTCTATATATATATATAAATTAAGTGAATACCATCAGATATATCTGTATTTGGGGTGGAAGTTGGCGTAACTCTAAGATAATTGTATCTCTCTTTAAAAGTAGCTACCGTAATTGGTGACTCAAGCTTAATAGCTGTGGAAGATAAAGGCATTTCCAGTCTTAAGGAGCGGCGACTGTCTGGAGACGGTGGAGGGCGTTTCCGGAAATGACAATCTGAACTCATGTTTGTTTTAATTTTGGAAATGTTTTGCAAACCGCAAATACAACTACAACAATTAGTCAACTTCGTAAAAGCACTTGGCCATGCGGTTCAGCCCAGAAACTAAAAACGTCGCAAAATAAATTGGCTAATTTCAGCGATTTCATCTGACGGTTTACAAAAGTTTTGCTTTCGTTTAAAAAAGCAATTGAGATTTATTTTGCTTATATTGTTTTTAAATGATATAATCAGCAGTACAAAATCATTTACAAAAATATATATTTCTAAATTTAAATATAATTGTTACATTATTTTAATACAAATCAATTTATACTTTTAGTATAGCGATGATATTTGTTGATATTAAATAAATAAAAAAAAAAGGGAAAAATTCACATTAATTTTATAATTAGGCTTATGTAGGTGTAAACTTTGTGTCTATTAAGTTGGCAACATTTTCACTCTCCGTTTTAAAGTACTGCCATAACTTCAATTGCAAGAAAGGAGTAAGGTGCAACATTTTTAATTTCACTGCCAACAAATTCTCATTCTATATTTTTTGTATGTTTACTTGACCTGCATCGCTACAAATTGACATGCATTTGTCTCTTAGGCTCAATGAGCTGGGTGAGTTTTTTGAGATGTCTCGCTGTCTTAGGTAATAAGAAAATAATGTAATAGCTGTAATGCGGAGAACCCAGTTGGGACTTTTTATAATGGCACAAATGAAAAAGGAAGTATATATAAATTTAGTAATAAATTGTTGATTTTTTTTTTGCTTACCATCTTTCAATCCGGCAGTTACTCTGATGAAAATGACGAATAATAAAAACCGAACTGAGACTGCCATCTTGTAGTTTTAATTCTTAGTTGTATGTTTGTAATGTGTTATTGTACATCCAGTAAACAGGATTGTTAAGTTGTTATCAATGTCCAAAATCTGGCAAAATGTTTTTATGTTATCGAACAGATCTGGTCATTGAAGCTCACATGTGTATCTATGTAGTATGTATGTTTGGCTGTATGTGTGTGCATAGCAATTAATTTGTAAAGTTTTTCCTTCGCTATTGCACATATGGATATATGATTATAACTGCATTACACCAAGTCTATTAATTATCCGAATACAGTGAAAATATTCTCATCGTTAATCATGTATGTATGTAAGTATGTACATATAGTCTAAGTACATGTTTTCTATGTCAGTAGACGAGTTTAAAGCTGGCGATGCTAAGCGACATTCATAACTGATTTATCATTTTAGTTGTAGTTGAGCGAAAAGTTTAAGTTTATAGTTTATCAATTCTGATTACACCGGTAAAATGCGCACACCTACATTTATGCAAGCATATACATACTTTTGCACACCATCTACGAAATAGTCAAGTTGCATAGATATAAATGAATATACATACAAGCTTAGGTATGAATATAGACTGCACTTTGTTTTTTTTCTTTTTTTTCAAGCGTGTGTATAACTATCTTTGGCACACATACATATATATATTTTAATTGAGTTTTACTATGTCTAAAGTTTCAGTTTAATAATTGCAAAACTTCACTTTGGCAACGATGTTGAATGCTTATCTAAAAGAATTTTTATTCCGATTTTTTTTTTGGTAGTAAAGTCACAAAATAGCAATTTTAATTCCCAAAACGAGCTTTCAATATTCATTTTCTGCACTCCCGAAACCGAGCAAAAATTCCAGACAACTACACCTGTCAAATGGTCAATTGCTGCGAAAACCCTAACTGTTAACTGACGCATGCGCCTCTGTCGAGTTTTGATGTAAACAATGGGAATACATACATAAGAATGTTGTACGCATATCTGCTGTAAGCGTGTAACAGCTATCTCTGCACATACAGAAATTCTTATACAGACTAGTCGAACTATGTTAAGCATTTAACATGTTGCTATGCTTAGCAACAATGTTGCATGTCGAGTTTGTATTAAATAATATAAAGTTGTTACATCATCTAAGTGGAGAATATGCATATGCAGGTAAACGGTGATTTGCTTTAAAACGTTCCCACACCCCTGAGTATTCAGTGCAATGCTTATGCAACCAAAGCTCTCTTACACGGCTTGAGTGTGGACAGATACATATGTAAAATTCACTGACCTCTGTTAAGTAATATGTTGCTCTACATGTTGCTAGCCACAACGAAAAGCAAAAATATTATAAATTCCCGAACATAATTCATGTAGAAATCTCAGGTAGATGATGCTCAGATCGCAAGTTTATCCTTGATTCGAAAGAAGTTACGATTTCATACTAAGCAACTCGATCTTAAAAAAAACGATAGTAAATTGCATTAATTTTTTTCTATTTTAGAAACGATTTATTTCAAATAACATGAAGCTTGAGTTTCTTCTTTTTAAAACGTTTTTCTTAGTTATTTCAAAAATTACAGAAAGTTGATATTGTATAGGAATTGTTAATTTTGAATAAGCCTTCTATAATCTTAGACGTTTTACATAAAAGTTAGTATTTCATTGAAGGGCGATTCACTTATATTCTTTGCTAATTTTTTTTGCATTTCAGCTAAGACCATTTGGGACATTCCCTTATGCTCGAATCGTAAACAAACGTGACTTTCAGCGAATTTATATATATATATATACATGTATATATAATAAATTAAAATTATAAAATTAAAACAACTTGACAACACAGCGATTGTTTTGACTGCCATTCATAACTATGACAACGTAAACAACGTCCAATGTCATTTAATAATTTCCTTCCGAATCTCTCCGAAAAACTGAATGCCGTTGAGTTGTAGAATCCGATGCATCGATATCGGATGACTTGCGAAACTTCATCTAAAAGTATCCAACCGTTGGACGATCAAGTCTAGTGTGCATTGAATGAAGTATTTGTTATATGAGCGCCGGTATTGATAAGCAATGATAAGATCTTCACTACTTTTCGATGCATAAAATTATCAGTTGAGTCCTAACTTATATGGGAAAATAAGTTTATGTACATTAAATTATTCTGTTTAATTGTTGAGTATGATTAAGCTCATATAAGATCTGATTGATCATAAAATATATATACTGATTTCCATTGACTTAAAACTTTTAAGATATTGAAAAATTCTTTAGGTTTATGATTTATTAATTTCAAATAAAGATGGAGTGTCCCAAGTTATAGTTTCTTAATGTTATAAGAAAGCAAAATAGTAACCATAAATTTGTTATAAAAAGGAAATTGTTTTAATAAAAAAGTACTGCTGTGATATACTGAAAGAAAATAAAACGCATTGCAACTAAATTTAAATCTAAATTACACCTGGCTGTAATAACTTTTTTTGTCATTTTGTCAAAATACTTTCTTGACTTACTGTATGTACCACATGTAGGAGAAAATGATTTTTGCTTTTATAAATAAAAACAAGCCGACAACCGCAATATAAAGTTGACTTGGACTCAACCTTAAAACATTTACATTTTGAATGCATTTCTTGACATAGGGTATTTTTATATATATATTACTATAAAAAAGGTGGTTGTAAACACAGGATATTATTGTTTATTACAATACTAAACTTAATTTGCGGTTTCGCATGCATCCACCCAATCATTGTATACATCAATGGGTTCTGACAAAAAGTTAATTCCGGTTTGAAAGTCCTCCAAGCAAACGCGACACGTTATTTTGGCTGTGTTTCTTCCTTTATCCCTGTAATGCGGATATGAGAGGATGAAAAGTTGGAACAATATTGAAAACATAAATTTTAATTACATTTTTACTTCACATGACTTTTCATGGTTACAAAATGGACAATTAAATTGTTGATCCAAAGGTTCGATATTTTTCCTCTTAGGTGGAGGCTTTCTTTTCGACTTCCTTCTTCCCATATTAAATAAGCGTTCTTTTCTCAAAAATATGTCAACACAAGTTGTAATTTACAATTCAGCTTCTTAGTGTGTGAGATACAGGATAGGGATGGAAAATATGATCGATATGTTTTTTTCTTATCGATATATCAAGGTAACTTCTCAAAATATTTCACCAAATGTTCTGCCAGCCATCGATTGGCAAAAGAACTTATTATTGTTAAAGACTAAAGATAAGCAATTTAAAAATGAACAATTTATATTGTTTTTTGCTGTTGGAATATATACTTTTAACAATAATCTTTTAATACTATTCCTTATATTTCTGAACTATGACATTAATGGCTACTGAATAGCCAGCCAATCGATAGGATATCGGTACACCCCAATCACATCGGCAAAAAAATACATTTCCCACAATTTTAAACCAAAATTTAAAGATTGACTTTTTGGTAACCAAAAATCATCCAGCCTACTGGTAATCCGTTTAAACTATTTTTTTCTAATCAAATTTGTAACTTTTTTTTTGTTTCAGTAGTGTGATTTTATTTTAATCTTGTAAAATGTATTTGTTAATTATTTTCTTTTAATCATTTATTACAAATATAGAAATAGTTTTTATTCGGATGATTCATCGTCAAGTCCAGCATATTTATTGGAAGACTGCAAAACCTACAAGTAAATTTGTTAAAGTTGTATTAATGGGTGTTTCAGATAAATATTTATATATATAAATTTAAATTTAAATATTAAATCACAATTTTATTTTACTACAGGATAATTCAAAGTCAGTTTGAAAATTAAATTTCGAAGGGACTCGAAATATAACGGAGAAAACATTAAATAGTCCTTTTATTATTGCTAACTACTGACTAAAACTACATATGCTAAATAACTTATATACAAAGCATCATAATGATGGTCCTAAATTAAATTTTAAAGAAAGATGTTGGATACTTGGTGTAATTTACCCAAAAACAAAGCAGTAATCTTTTTAATGATGAAAACTTTGCAGTCAAGCATAGAGGCTGCTTTATTTGGTGTTTCTAGCTCTGAAGTTGAACTTTCGAAATATCTGTGCCAGAACTATACTTTAAGATTTTGGTGACTTTTTTTGTTTATATCGTATTGTAATTATCAGAATTATCGCCGAGTACGCAGAGGACATAGAATATTATCTGACGCGGCATAAACGAATACTTAATTCAAGTTTCAAGACTATCTTATACGGACGGAAAACAGCACTGGACTTAACCTTACTCTATATCCTCAGTTATGGAATACGACATTTTGGGTTTTAATTTAGTCACTAACGTTATTATTACGGCTCTCTAAAATTATCAGCAAGAAAGTCCTTTTGCACTTGATGCAAAGGGACAGAGAAATCATTTTTAATTTGATAAACGATTTTAAATTAATTTGAAAAATATATATAATTTAATTTAATTATCTAAGTGAAGTATTTCTCATTATTTGTACTTACAGGTTCGCCCTGCTGGGCTGCGTGCTTGGCCTGAAATTGTTCACTCCGAGGATCTCGCTTATTTTTATTCTCCTCTCTAGTTTTCACTTCAGGGTTATTTTTTGCCTTTGTATTCTCAGATCTACAAATAAATTGTTAAGAAATTTTTTTTATAACGTTTTATATATATTTTTAGGAATAAACAGCATCTATCTTAGGAAAGCCGTAAATGTGTACTGAAATGTCAGGGTTGACCGGCTTATATAACATATAAATTTAACTTATAACTTTGAATTCAATATTATTGTTAAAGCGCGAAATTTTTAATATCCTTAATACTTTTCATATAAAACAAAGTAGTTAAAATTTAGTCACTCATTTTACAATTAAAATATGCACAGAAGTGGTAAATCTAAATTTTGATAACCATTATTCGTTTTTTTTTTAACTTTGAGCACTTTCTGTTTGACAAAACTGAGTAATAAATTTGTGAAAGGGCAAATTTTGTTGTACCCAATAGCTTGAAAAATAATTGAGTATGCAAATGAAAATAAAGTATGCAATAAAATCCCGTTAGCCAACTCCATATGCTTCGCACACTGTTTCTTACTAGCTAAGAGACGGTGATCTAAGTAAGAGAGAGGCACAAAGTTGTTCTTGTCAGAGGACAAAGAACTTTGCGAGATAATCTACGTAGTTTACGATAGAGAGAGGGTGCTGCATACAAATCGCTAAGTCACTACAATCGCCGAAGCTCTTTTTGATACAAAAAAAAATAAAGCAATACCTGTCATTTCGGTCCCGCGGTTTATTTAATCTATTATGATCTTGATCTTCGTTACGTCGTTCACCTGAAAATCATAAATAAATGTTAGATGATAATGAAATGAAAGATTAGGTTAGATTAAATGAATAAGTATTTACCCTGCACTCCTGGACTAACTTTGGTATCATCACTGGTCGAGGGATCGTGGATGCGGCGCCAGCTGACTGCTGCCGCATTGGCATTTTCACTATCGTGTTGCTTATCCAGTTGCACCTCAGCCAACTTATCGTTAACAGCAGCTGCCTCATCCTCTTCGTAGCGCACCTTTTCCTGGCGACGTGCCTCCGCCAACCGCTCCTCTATCTCTAGCTCTCTTGTGGCAGTATCTACGGGCTTCGCCGATCCAAAGACATTTGCAGAACTCTGCTTAACATTAACCACTTTTGTGTCGCTGTCGTTGTCATGTTGAAGTTCCACTTCTGGTTTGTTGACTATCTCCGGTAAGGGTAACGTTCGAGGCTTTAAATTTAGCTTTGGCCTCTCCTCTGTAGAAGCAGCTCCTGGTCCATCGTCTCGATTCGCATCGATGTTTCGTGTGCGATATTTTTCCGACATATCGTTGCGATCACCTCCCCTTCGCGGCGGAGAGAAATCCGACGATGGCTGACGGCTATTTGTACGCCATGAACCAGGAGTATTATTATCCTCTCGTTCGGCAATCGGTTTTCGGTCGCGATTAAAACCACGATCGAAATTCCCCGAATATCCGCCAAAGTTACTTCCATTATTTTGACTATCACGCCGCCAATTGCCGGAATCACGGTTCTCATTACTGTTTCCGAATCCCTCGAATCGACGATTGCCCTTCTGGCGATTCTGTTGATCGTTCTCATTGGAGAGTTCAATGCGAATCCGACGTCCCTTTATCGAGGGATCCGGCAGACTGAGCACGTGTATCAGATCCTCCCGACTCTCCAGTTCAACGTAGCCAAATCCACGGGAACGGCCTGTTTCACCATCTTCCCGTGGCAAACGCAGAGAAGCTAAATTTATTGGTCCAAAGAATTCGTATATATCGTCCTCGCCGGCATCGAACGGTAAATTATTAATGTAAGCTATGAAGGGCGGCCTGTGTGGAATCGAGTCATCGTCGAATATCCGATTCGCTCGTGGTGCAGTTGGTAATTGATAAACTAACGGTAAAGCGTGGCTACCGTCATCACTCTCGTCGCCATCTAGATTTCGTACCTTCTTGGAAACCTGTGTCGTTCCAGAAGGTGTATCGCCATTGGAAAGGAACGATTGTAGCGAAATAACGGTGCCTTTATTCTTTTTGCCTTTCTTGCCTGTTGATAAAATAATCGAAAGCAATAAAAATCCGATATATGTACATTTTTAATAAATTAATTAATAATAATTATTAACACAAACACCTCTTAAGTCGGGATATTAATTGTATTTGATTTTGATAAATGCAAACGATTAAAACATATATCGGTTAATGGATTTAAATACAGATATTGGAATGCTGGTAACATATACATTAACACACACACACACACACACAGTTCATGAATACATACATACAAACATATGTACATAGTGTACATTACGTGTCGCCAAAAGCCACGAGGAAAATTTAACGAGAAACATATTGGCATTTTAGCATATATACAAAGTGCTCAATGAGCGTAGTGTTTTGGCTGGATGGATGGTGTACGCGTTATAAAATAATTGAAAATCAAACCTGCAGAAGCCATCTTGATGAAAAATCCAAACAAATTTAAATTTTGAAGAAGTTATATGTGTAGCTATCTACTGACACACATAGGGATGATAGAAATACAACATATTTATTTCTCTTATCGATATTTAATTCGATATTTGTACAGAGCTACAGCTTTCATTAATTCACTTTCTTGGAAAACGATTTGAGATTTTAATATAAATGTGATAAATAAATGTGTTATATATATACTTTTTCTGATGTTTATACCTTAAATATATTTCTAGCTTATATCGATATCGTTTTCCCTGCAAAAACTTCGATGTGGCTTTGAAGATATCGAATTATTAAAGTCTCAAATGTTTCACTAGCAAGCATTTCCTAATTTTAACTTTTTTTGCGAATTTACCTCAACGTTTATAAACTCATTGATTAGCGATTTCAACACATTATATTTTAGGTCTTTCTTCCATTCTTTCTACTTTATGAATAAGATATGATTTATTAAATTAAATAAGACAAAATCACATTTAAATAATTTTTTATAAAAAGTTATATTTTTAAATATTTATTTATTATATGATATACAAGTAAACACATTCCAGTGTTCCATAAATTCTAGTCGTTCCTCGATATGCCATGGCATCCGTCTCCAAACAAACATATTTGTTCGTTTTAATTGTAAAACAGGCTAGAGGTTAAATGTGCATTTAGCAAAAAGAAGTTAGGCATATATTCCAAATTCACATGGTGTAATTCAATTAAATAATTTATAAGATATCCGATATATTTAAATACAAAATGGTCCAACATTTCTTACTTGAGTTGTGGAGAAAACATAAAAACTTAATCTGACCACAAAATTAATAGTATTAATTATATAAATTCAAAAATGTTATTTACGAGGTAGTTCATTTAAATTTTAATGAATGAGTAATAGAAGATTAAAATCTATTGTAATAATATACCTGGTGGATTCGAAATTGAAGTGATTCCTCTTCTGCTTGTCTGTGTGAGTTTCTTTCCGTCAGTGACTGGATCCGCAAAGCGCGCTTTTTCGATCGGTTAGGATTGCACGGAAAGTAAACGAGGTAGTAAGTAATTTACTCTTCCTGTACGCTTACTGATCAAAAATTTAACTAACCCTTTTTGGCAACTAATTTGGCGTAATATTTCAAAAATAAATTCTGCTGACCACAGTAACAATGTTGGATAAATAATGAATTGAATAAAATTATTAAAAAAAATGCTACCAGGTGCCTAATTGTAGACTTTCTTTCTTTATTAGTTCTACTCTTGGTCTACTCTTGTCTGTCTTCCCTTTCAAGTGACACAGTTCCATTTGTTGCATCAGCTGACGATAAAAACGTAGTTTCAGAATAAATAGAAAGATCAGCTTAAGTACCTATAAAAAGAGAAAAGGGAAGAAAATATATTTTAAGTGGAACCTGAGCATAGAATAAAAATGACTCCTGGAAAGCGTCGACGTCCTTTGTATATGATTGCTGTCGACGATTCTGAGGAGCCGGCACTCGTGACAATATATATATTTAAACATAGGATAATAATGGGGTGTACTTGGAGCATTTTAGCCATTAATTACCAAATTAAAGATGGAGTTATCAATTAGGCGTTGCAAAGTTAATAAATACCAATCTTAATAAGAGAGCGAAATTGTAAAACACCCTTTTTAAAGTATTTTTTTTTCTACTTTGTTTAATTTTGTATTTATTTCAGTTACAGTTGTTTTCTGATATGGATAATAAAAAAAAAAGAGCAGCATACTTTGCTTATTTATTTGCTGGTGGGCCTATCGAGTGTGAAGCGAACTTAAGATATTTACCAACACTTATTGATACGTTGACAACTGTGATTGGTCCACATGTATCCAATCCGGTAGCTCCACCGATTTTACACAACACACATACATTCATCTCTCTCTGACATCGGCATTCATCTAGCAAGCCGGCATTTAGTCAGAAGCACACAAAATTGCTGACTCCGCAGTTCGTAGCTGAAGTTTGGAGAAGTAACACGGCCTCATCATGCATCTGAGAGCGATTATTGCGCTATTTACAATAGGATTTGTAAACGCCGACGTTTTCTTTGAAGACAAATTCCAAAACGGTAAATTTTAAACTGAATACTTTACAAATATATAAAAACATATATATATACTAAGATATATACATATATTTTGTTTGCTATAGAAAATTGGGAGGACGATTGGGTTTACAGCAAGCATCCTGGCAAGGAGCTGGGCAAATTTGTTCATTCAGCGGGCGCCTTTTTCAACGATGCCGAAGCCGACAAAGGTGCGTAATAAAACAAAAATAAATACACACATATATACATACACATAGTTACGTGAGTGTGCTAATGTTTATTTGAATGAAAACACTCGTATATGTATGATTATATACGTATATTTGCATTTCTAACCAATAAAATAAAATTTCCCTTTAGGCATTCAAACTTCCCAAGATGCACGTTTCTATGCGGTTTCAAGGAAATTCGATGGTTTTTCGAATGAGGGAAAACCGCTTGTTGTCCAATTTTCGGTGAAGCACGAGCAGAATATCGATTGTGGCGGCGGCTATGTGAAACTATTCGATTGTTCGCTTGACCAAACCGATATGCATGGAGACTCTCCTTATGAGATTATGTTTGGTCCCGATATTTGTGGTCCTGGTACCAAAAAGGTGCACGTGATTTTGAGCTACAAAGGCAAGAATCACTTAATAAACAAGGACATCCGGTGCAAGGATGATGTATTTACACATTTCTACACACTAATCGTTAAGCCGGATAACACTTATGAGGTGTTAATCGATAACGAGAAGGCTGAATCTGGAAACCTCGAGGATGATTGGGACTTTTTGGCACCCAAGAAAATTAAGGATCCCAATGCAAAGAAACCAGAAGACTGGGATGATAAGGTACAATTTTTTTTTTATTATTAATACTTAAAATATTGAATTACATATTTTTTTTTTATGATAGGGTAAATTGTCGTTATTATTTTATGTTTGTTATTTATTTGGATAAGTAAAATTGACTAATTATTATTACTAAATTTTTATTTAAAGGCCACAATTCCCGATCCCGATGATAAGAAACCCGAAGATTGGGATAAGCCACAGCACATTCCAGACCCCGATGCGACCAAGCCTGAGGATTGGGACGATGAAATGGATGGGGAATGGGAACCCCCAATGGTCGATAATCCCGAATATAAGGGCGAATGGCAACCCAAGCAATTGGACAACCCCAACTACAAGGGCACATGGGAACATCCAGAAATCGATAATCCCGAACACAGTCCCGATGACAAACTGTATCTGCGCAAGGAGATCTGCACTTTGGGCTTCGATTTATGGCAAGTCAAATCGGGTACCATTTTCGATAATGTCCTCATCACCGATGACATCGAGCTGGCATCGAAGACAGCGGAGGGGGTCAAAGCCACACAGGCTGGCGAGAAGAAAGTGAAGGAGTTGCAGGATGAGGTGCAGCGGAAAAAAGATGAGGAGGAGTCAAAGCAGAACAAGGACAAGGATGATGAGGACGAAGACGATGAGGACGAGGACAATACAGAATCAAAGAATGAATCCGAAGACAATAGCCACGATGAATTGTAATTTAGCATCTATAAATTGAATATACGAACAAATTTTGTTGTGCGTATTTGAGTTGTTTGATGATGGTGGAGACAAGCAAACTTAATAATAATATTTATGTAGAATTACAATTTGCAAGACTTATAATATAATTTATAAATAAAGGAATTGCCTATAAGTCTTCAACAAATAGATCTGAAATTAAACATTAAAACTCAAGCTTTTCATCAGAATTTTTTTTTTTAGTTTTGTTGTGCGATAAATTCTCAATTTATTACCGTTGTTATTTAACGAACGACTATTCTGCGCCAAAACTATTTTTTTTTATTAGGCGAAATATCCGAAATTCAAATAATATTTTATGTTTTTTAATATAACCCAGCGCATTTTGTATAAACGAGACATGCATTTGAAACTATTTTTTCTGTTTTGTATTGTTTTAAGGTTATGAATGACAATTACAAAGAAACTTATTATTACATTTTAAACGAACTATTTTCGGTCATAATACTATAATAATGAAGTTGGGGTTCTGCACAGCGACCTATTAGATATATTGTGCCCCTTCTGAGCTTATAGCTCCTCCATAAACCCCAGTTCCTGCACGAATGCCAGAATCTTCGATGGGTTGAGCGTTAATAAGTCATTAACATGCTAGCAAATTCAGAGCTAATGTCAAATGATAATGTTATACTACACTCCACCTTCCAATAACAGGCACTATTTAAATATGATACTGCAGCGCTTGTAGGATTCAACTGTGCCAATGCAATTGCCATACCAACATGTAAATGCGGCTGTGCTTCAAAACCAAATCCTCCTTACAACTACCGCTTATGGGCAATAACTTTTTAAGATGACTACCTCAATACAGATCAATTTGCATACAAAAAAAAAATATTTAAAAAATAATTACCCTTTTAAGTCTTTATTTCTGTAAGTTTTGAATTTACATTTGTATAGAAGGCACAACATTAACCTAATTAATATTTTAACAAACTATTATTCGTAAAAGTGCTTTTCCACCCAACGGGGTAGGATAAAAGCAGCGGAATGTACTTCACTGGAATAGTATTTTAATTTTAACGCATCTATTTCGGATTTTTCAAACTTTTTCACGGGCTCCTTTAGATCGCGGCTTGCATTGAGAGATGCGACAATAAATCCGATGTGACCGCACGGATAAGAGGGCACTGAAGTGACGGCATATCCAACTTTTGGAAAATGAATTCCACATCCTTTCATTGTTTTCTTGACGTGATCAAAGTCCAACCAAAAACTGCCCGCCTGCGAGCAAATAATTCCGCCATCTTTAAGCGCATTTTTCAGCAGCTCAAAATAGCTTTCGAGGAACAAATTCACTGCCGGACCAACCGGATCGGAGCTATCAGTTATGATGACATCGAATTCATTCTTGTGTTGTTTCATATACTCAAAGCCATCTCCAATCGTGAGCCTTATCTTTTCGCTGTCGAACCCACACGCCATTGAAGGCAGGTACTTTTTGGACAGTTCCACAACTCTGTCATCAATCTCCACTTGATGGACTTCTTTAACCAACGGATGTTTGACAACCTCCCGAGCCACACCACCATCTCCACCGCCCACAATTAAAACCTTTTGTGGATTTGGATGGCAACACAGTGGCAAAAACGATATCATTTCCTGATACGAGAACTCATCTCGGGAAGTACATTGAATGATTCCATCGAGAATGAGGCACCTTCCATAGGTTTCCCTGTTGAAAAATATTATGAAAAGAAAAGGTGACAAAAATATTACATTACTCTGGCTAAATACTTAATTTAATTTAATGGACATTATTATTATTAAATGTGTTAATTTCTGTGTGACTGAAAAAGTATTATGTTTAGTAATTAAGTAATATTTTTATAATTATTTTTATTTCTAAGTCAGTAATTTACCTTTTTACATATGTAAGAAGGAGTAGTCAAATATGGAGTCCCAGCCAACAGCAGAGGCAAAAATTATGAAATGATTATCAGAGGAGGTGACTGCCAAAGACTTATGGTTAAATGCTCAAAATTAAAATATGAATTAATAAGTTGCATAAAAAGTACGTAAGATTAAGTTTAAATTGTTTGCATTTTTGTGTTTAAAAATTGTTAACTTTAATATAAACTATTAAAAATAACAAAATAATTTCCTTGGGCCACCTGTTGGATGCGATTGTGAGCCTATTTTAATCATACATAAAGATGAAGAAGGATAAAGGATATTCATGCATGGATAAGTACTTTTATAGAAATAGTGTCCTATTTGTACACAAATGCAAATACTTACTTATTAAAACATGTAAATATTTATACATAGAACTGATGGTCATGCTAATTTAGATGAGTGTAAGTGAATAATCATATGAGATAGAATTAAAATATGTATGTACAATAATTGCATAACTTACGTTTCAACTATTTCAATATCTTGGAATTGAGATTTTTCTGCATGAAGAACCTCTTTTACTTTCAAAGAAAAAGATTGACCAGGCCATAACTCAGCCTGGATTTCGCTGAACCAGCCTTTCGAAATGTGATCCATTTAGTCAATATAGAAACGCAGTTGCGAAGTTGAATATTGTTCAGAATCAGGCACGCATTTGTTTAATCTGGGATCAAAGGGGAATCAAACAGCAAAACGTGGTCACTACACAAAGTACTTATAAAATACCATCGAAAAATACTGACAAATAAATATATGTACTAAAATGGTAGATCAAGTATCGATTTTAAAATTCGCTTAAAGCTGTGATGCATAATATAGGAAAGTATGGACATATTTTGTGTTTCGTTCCTTATTTGATTGATTAAATAATCGCGTTTATGATTTAATAATACAGGGTGCTCCAATTCCAACCGTAGCAAAGCGGGCGTTGTGGAAGCTGCTGGGCAAGTTCGATTTGTTTTTGACAGCCAAATAATAAAATATATAGATACAAATGATTGGTTTTATAAATTAAGTCACTTTCAAAGAAAAGAAATCTGTGAATCCTTTTACACTCAATAAATTATACAATGCAAAAAATATCCTAAATAAAAAATATTATAAATTAAGTCACAGACAAATACTGTTGGACTTTCAAAGAAAAGAAATCTGTGAATCCTTTTACACTCAATAAATTATACAATGCAAAAAATATCCCAATTGACAATTTTGATTCATGAATACTCGGAACACTGAATACTTCAGATTTTGGATAGTGATCGAACACTCTAATTCATGGGCTCTATTATTTTATTTTTACCTATAAAACGAAAATGACGTATTTGTATATGTTTACATTATGATAGTTTATGTTTCTTTTACAGTTCATCAGAAATGTGTTATGGTATATTATATATCACACTTTATATTAGAACCAATTACATTATTTCGAACAGACAAATATATATATATACATATATATATATATATTATGGGTTCTGAGTTGTTTCGATTTAGCTGTCGATTGGAACATCTTCGCCTTTCTTCTACGCAATTTTATAGGGTTCGTGGAATAAAACCTCAAGAACCTTAAAAAATTCGTATTTTTTTATATATCTGTTGCATTGCATTTACGCCAATATCAAATATAAAAATATCTCACTTTTCTTATTGATCCGCAAATAGTGAAACAAATGTAAATGTTCAAAGCCACACGTAACTAAAATCGGCACAAACTAAATAATAGGCGAAATCTGAAAACCTTTAAACTACAATTTCTTTGATTTGGATATCCGATGTGGTAGCCTAACAAGCTTTCTATATTTTGTTTATCAATATTGTGCCAATTTAATGTTGCTTATTTTTGATATACATACATTCTTTATTTACAATCTGAAACAAAAATTGAATTAAGGGTATCTGAGTTATGAAAAAATAAATAAAAACAGACTTGTTTTCCAAATTTCTCTTAAAGGTTCACACTTGTGATGAGTCAACTCAGCTAATAACGCTATTTAAGAATGGATGTTTCAATCGGCATGTTACCACTAAGCAGACAATACATTGTATTGTATTGCTACACATTTCTATAATATAACTACATACGTATACAATTTATACAACCTCATCTCCCACCAACTGACCGAACATTTCTTTATTACATTAAAATGTTCATCATTAATAATAATGAATAAAATCACTGTGGTCTATGCAATTTATTATAAATAGAGATATAGTCTGTAGCTTCAACATTATCAGACATTGCACAAAACTAATTCATGCTATTCCCAAATAAAATATAAATTAAATATCTAACAAATCTATAATTATTTCTTTGTTTAACGGAGCCCATTTTAATATCTCCGTTAATTTGACAACTAAAAATAAATCGTACACAATACTAATCACGTTTATACACAATATGAAATATGTATTTAAAATGGTTTTTGTTTTTTTTTCAGAATGTTTTCACAGAAACACAATTGCAGTTTAGCGCTTCCTGTGCATATGCTCGCGATTCTTGCGTCTCCAGGCAGCACGCCTGGATCCGCCGATAGTCTGCGAATATCTGTAACCCTTGCCAAGACCACGAGAACTCTTTCCGGCCGAGGTCAGACCACGCAGCTCGCGGTGCTTGTGCACATGCTTGCAGATCCAGTTAACCTTGGGGTCACGGCAGATAGCGTTGTGATGAATGTCCACCAGAATAACCTCGAAGTATTTGTATGAGGCATCCTGGGCCACCCAGTAAGAGTTTAACACACGTAGACCTCCAAGTCTGCGGCCAACACGCTCCTACAAAAATAAATTAAGTAAATTTAAAATGAATATTCGGTGTATTATGAATATGAGAATATAGATTGAATTTAGTTCAGACATCTAAGGAAGTTAATACCACATATGTTTTTGTCTTTCAGGAAGCACATGTTTATCATCAGTCAAGAAAACGCACATTTTTAAAAGACTTGTTCTTACCTCAGCAATGGATTGCAATCCGCGGTATGGTTTCAGTTGGTTAACACCGTGACTCTTGGGTTTGCCGTAGGTGCAGCCCTTTGGCACGGGACGTTTGCGACCGCCGCGACGAACACGGATACGATAGATGACGTAGCCCTGCTTGGCGCGGTAACCCAGACGACGCGCCTTATCCGGGCGAGTGGGTCTCGGCGAGCGATGTAATTTGGTCAATTGACGATACTGCCAGACACGGATGCGGAGCAGATAGCGCATAACATCGCTCTGCTTCTTCCGATACAGTTCCTGCATATAGCGGTAGGCACCCATTTTCAACGATTGATAGACCTAGCAACAAACGGAATTTGTTATTTTTATATATAACTTGTCACATCATTGGTCTATTTTTTGTCTTTTCTTTTTCATAATTATTATAACCTAAAAATAGATTGAAAGTGTCATTTAAATTCAATTTAAATCACTTAATTAACTCTAAATCAATCTATACGAATTAATCAGAATATCCATAATCTGCACGTTGCTTAAAAAGCATCAGAGTGGTGCATGGAAGTATCATCAGTATGTTTGGAATATAAAAATACACGTAGCAAAATCTGTAGTTGTTATTACCTGTTAGAAAGAAAGAAATTAAATTACATTAATATACCTTGATTACTGCAAATATAAAAAATTTAAAATCTGCTCAGCAGAGTTTGAACACCCACCTTTGTGGCCGACCAAAATCCAAAAGACGGAAATAGCTATGTTGTCAGCGCAGGCTCTTGCTCCGGTAAGAAAAGAACTTGAAAATGAAATATAAAACATGTGCAACTTGACGTCCACTTAGGAACAGTGGAATTGAACAGCATTTATCAAATTCCCAAATGTTTGTGCAATTTAATTTCATATACAATTTATTTGAATTAAAAAGCAATATGCATAGAACATTAACAGAATCTCGGTCTTAAAACCTTACAACATAAAGTTGTAATTGCAGTAATGTGTCTAAAACTCACACCGATAATAACATATTTTAAAGATATGTCGCAGAATTTTTTCAGATATGTTAAGTGAGCTTAGCGAATTTCGGAGTCGTATATTACATTTTTATATTACTTACTATGTCGGACTATTAATTCTGTGATTTTGTTCTCTATAAAACCAATTCAAATTACTTTTTTTTATGGATAATACATAATAGCACACATCATCATTTTAATATTCATTTATTACTATTATTTACTTACAATTTTATTCGAAACTGATCGCTTATTGGGCTCTCAGCTGTTCTGCTCCTCATATGACAAAAATGCTAAACAGTTTGTATAAGCATTCATAAGTAAATAAAAAGGAAAACATATATAATAGAATTTATATATTATTTCTAATTAAACAAAAAAATAATTTTTTAATTAAACAAGAATCTTGATATCCCCCAAGTTAAATTCCATCACCTCCGTTCAAATTTTGTGGCTAACTTGTCGTATTGTCAGCTATCGATAAAGCAAAACATATCTATTTGACGATTGTTTTACAAATTTGGGTTGTGTGTTTCCGTTGAGCAAATCTACTTCCTTTCGTTTTGAGCCGTACGGTGAAAGGTACACAAATTGAGCATTATAATTATTTATAAACATCCGCTCGGATTTTGTTTTAAATTGTTTGCAAATTATATTGCCAAATCTCTATAGCTGCTATGTAATCAATAATATTTATATTTTTTACTTATTGTTTTGCTTTGTTCTCGATTTTGTTTCAGATTGAAGATGGGTCGCCGACCAGCTAGGTGGTAAGTATTTATTTTCATTAGATTTGCAAAAATAATTAACTAAATGTAATTTTTTTTTTATTGCAAACTTAAGTTACCGTTATTGTAAAAACAAGCCATACCCAAAGTCGCGTTTCTGTCGTGGTGTACCCGACCCAAAGATTCGCATTTTCGATTTGGGCAGAAAGAAGGCGACCGTTGAGGATTTCCCGCTATGTGTCCATTTGGTGTCCGATGAATACGAACAGTTGAGCAGCGAAGCATTGGAAGCTGGACGCATTTGCTGCAACAAGTATCTGGTGAAGTTCTGTGGCAAGGATCAGTTCCACATCCGTATGCGTTTGCATCCATTCCACGTTATTCGCATCAACAAAATGTTGTCGTGCGCTGGAGCTGATAGGTAAGTGTATTGAAATTACCAGCTGCTGACTTTCCATACATAATATATGTTTATATTTCAGGCTTCAGACTGGAATGAGAGGTGCTTTTGGAAAGCCGCAAGGAACCGTTGCTCGCGTTCGCATTGGACAGCCCATTATGTCGGTGCGTTCCAGTGACAGATATAAGGCTCAAGTCATCGAAGCTCTGCGTCGTGCCAAGTTCAAGTTCCCCGGTCGCCAGAAGGTAATGGAGATGTTTAATGTTTATTTTTAGCTCGAAATACTTATAATAAAATATGATTAATATTTTTTAGATCTATGTGTCGAAGAAGTGGGGTTTCACGAAGTACGAACGGGAGCGCTACGAGGAACTGCGCGATGACAATCGCTTCGAGCAAGATGGGTGCAATGTCAAATACCGACCAGAGCACGGACCAATGGCTGCCTGGGAGAAGGCTCAGCGTGAAGTTTATGCTTAAAAAGTGAACTTTGGGATTTAAATAAACAAATGCACTGGTTAATTTTCCAGACAGCATTAATTGTTTTGTAAAATGCATTATGATATAGATATCAGTTTTATTATATATAACAAAATACCTGCTTATCTCCACACTCCTTAACTATTCTGTCGATGTTGTGGTCCAGGTTCCCATCAACTTCTGTTTCTCGCTAATCATTTTAAGAGGAAGCACAATCGACAGGTTGAAGACGGATCTCGAATAGTTCTCAATTTGACAATCATACTTATCACTAATCAGACAATAAATAGAGGCGTCAAATCGACAAAAGAGAGCTTCAGGTTGTGCTGAGTTACTGGGCGCAACTGTCTGCTTAGTGTTAGTAGTTACACTTAAGCTGTACATATACACTTTACACTGTACACGTCCTTACAGGAAAAGCTTCGCAAATATAATTTGTGAAATGCTTTTCATTTAGTCAAAATCGAACATCTGCTGAGTAAAAATTACACATCGTCCAACCGCATTCTTAACTGATTATAGAAATTATCCGCCTACATACTTCTGTTCGCAGTATGTGTTTTGTTATTAGATACATTTATAAATAAAGAAACATGAAAACTCATTTGAATTGCCAAACCGCTTGTCATAGTTGAGAACTTTTGTATCGATCTCACTTATCCGCTTATCGTACACAGCGACACGGATAGCGGCACGCCAGCAATTCTGAGCGCAACATCGATTCGCCGCCACCTCCATTGCATTGGTTAAAAATAAGATTGAGCTGAGTGCATAATATTGGCGGCTTGTCGTTTTGGGAATGACAATTGTGGGATTCATCGAGAAACAAGATATTTTCGATTCCTAAAGGGCCGATTGCAGAATTTTTGTTTATTTTTATATTACAGCTTTTTCTGAATTCGTGTTCACAGTAGAAGTTAGTAAAGCATTTTAAGCCGAACCAAAATGCTTGCGTTATTTAATCTTCAATAAAATTGCATGTAAACAATAGCATTATTTTATTCAGCCCCGGAATATTAGAGAACCAATATGCTAGCAAATAATTTAAAAAAAAAAGAATAGAAAGTAAATCTTAATGGACATTTATTTTTAACTTGAAAATTGAAATTGCTTTGGGATCTGTGAAACAAAATATGAATTGTCTTTGATTTTTATTTATTTAATTATCGCATTGATTAAATCGAAAACCGTTAGGAGTTATATAGACTTTGTAAATCAAAGGACTTCTGAACGTAAGCAACTCGCGTAGTCATTGAAGTTACCCAGCGGATGTGCTGCAACAAAGTTCCACTGACCGCTGAGTTCGTTGCTCATGAGAAATGGTATTTGGGACTCATTGTCAAGTGCAGCTGAGTACGCTGCTTACTAGTGTGCTGCATCAGCGAAATCCAGCTATGGCTAAAGCAGGCTTATGGTAATTTGTAGTTCCTCAATATTATACATTAATTTGCACAACTCTACAATAAACTTTACCAAGTTGAAATAAAGGTAAGAAACTAAGGCAAAAATCTATATCCTTATAAAAGATAATTCTAATTTTAAAGGATACATTTTATGATTAATATGCAATGTGGATATTTTTAATTTATGGAGAATCAAATCTAATAATCTTCCAGGTCTATTTTTTTTTTTAAATATTGTTGCGGATTTTCCTTTTTTTAATTATGTTTCTGAAGTCGATTGATTCAGAGTACACTTAAAAGTCTGCCAAAAATAAATCCCCATTTACCAATCACCTATCACTCCATTGCGAATGTCGTTATTAATCAAAAACTAAATTTGGACAGTTCATTTTTAATTTAAAGTATAATATCCTGTTGCGAGAAGAATTGGAAGCCTGATGTTTGTTTGCTTAATCCCATTATTAGCAACAGGAACATTTTGTATTCATAACATTGTATTAATTCTGTTGAAATATTAATAACATTATGCATCATCACGAGGGATTCCCAGTTGGGCATTGCTCCACTTCAGTGGATCAGGATAGTCGAACTCTCCCTGGAAATATCAAAATATTGGTTAATTTCGGTTTACACAAACGTAAATAGCGGCACTTACCGTTATGTGATCGGGCTCATGCCAAAGGTGCCAAATTACCCACCACCACATCGCTGCTCCTACGGCAACGGAACCAATTTTAGTTGCCTTTGAGTGAGGTGGTGGAGCCTTTCGGTAAGAGACACTAAATAAAGAAGTTATGTAATATAAAATTAATAAAACGATATTGTTGGAATATTTGATGATGTATAATACGTTCTTCTTACACATGACTTTGTCTGCTTATAATATTTGTGTTGCCATTTAGAACTTGTATTGCTCTTTGTGTCACTAAAACCCTTCGAAGGGCTCTAATATTTCCGAACATTTTTACTTTCAGCGATGTGGATTTAACACAATGTTGATGACAGAAATAGGAATGGAAAATCAAACCGATAGTTATGAGTTTTTTTTTCTCATACCTAAGTTTCCTCTTGGCGCTTGTCGATATATTATAAAGCTGTCGGCAATTTTGTTGAACTTTGAGAAAAGAATTTTTAGAAGTAAGCTGCATTAAAAGAAAAATAGAAGTAAATATAAAGATTTTTAATTAAAAATAAGCAAAGCAAAAAACTCGATTGACATATTAAAAATATAAGTGAAGCTATACACACAAATCGAGCTCAATCGAAAAACCGTGGATGCGATGAGACTAATACATCGATATATACTATTCTGTCGATGGTTTTTCACTTCACTAGCGTAAAACAGTTGTGTTATTATTATTAGCTAGTTAAATCATCAGGATGAGTGTCTTGGAATGGAAAAAAGTAAAACTGTTTAACTTAATCAATTTGCGCTCAATCAAAGCAGATAATGTCAATGCTGAAATTGCGGCTCGCTGCTTTAGCCTTGTCACGGCTTCGAATGGAACAAAGAGCACTTCTGTTGTACTCTGTGACAAAAATGGATTTGTGCATGTTTTCTTTGATAATGAAAAACTGCCTCTGCGATTTAAGTGTCACAATATCAAACAACCAATCAAGTTGTGTGCACTAACCACGAACAATATGCTCACAATAGTGACTCAAAATGAGTCAACTCGCTGGCTGGGCATATATATATACGATCTCAACCAGTTCAAAAAGGATGGATTTACATATTTCGCGACCGCTATGTTGACCGCAACAAGTCGGGTTACATTTATGCAGGTCGGTCTCATTGGAGTCGATAACACATATGCTTTAGGCATAGGATTCGAGCAGGGTGACATACTCCTCCATTTTGGTAAAATCAACCGAGATCTTTCATCAAATATTTGTCAGCAGAGCATTGCAACAAGTGCCATAAATGGAATTGAATTTAATACAGAATTGAATAAAAAGCAGTCGGAGACGCAAATTTGTAATGTGTTCGTCATGTCCGTCGATGAAGTCTATAGTCTTGTTTTAAACGATAAAGCTTCAATTATCGCAAAATATACCCTGGACAGCAATAAGGATAAGCATAACCAGTGTTGCACAATGTCGGAACCACTTGGTCCCAATTCGTTTTTCGTCGTTGGACGAGAAGATGCCATTTACTGTTTTAGTCGGGATGGTGGCGGAGGCTGCTCCGCGATTGATGGTCAAAAGGAGTTTTTGGCGTGGATTGGCCATCATCTGGTCGTAGTGGTTAAATATCAATTTTTCTCCAGACTCATCGTTGTAGATGTTCACAACAAATTGATACTTTTCAACGAAGAAGTCTCGAATTTGCTTTGCATTCTCAAATCGACAAATGCTTATATTATTATTATTAAAGAAGAAACCTCCAAAAATAATTTTACGTACCATCAATACAAATTGCAAGAGCACAATACTAATTATAAAGTTCGCCTCCTAATCAAACAGGGTTTACTCGATAAAGCGCTGAGTATTTTGGAAAAAGAGGCAAGCGCCGCCGAAATTGAAAATATTGCAAATGTTCGTTTGCAATACGGCAATAATTTATTGCAAAGAAGCAGATTATCTGAGGCAGTTGCCGAATATGCTCAGACCATTGGTGAAATAAAGCCATACAACATAATTTCGAAACTTTTAAGTCTGAGACATAATGCTCATCTTATGAAATACATGAATGATTTGGTGAAAAGTAATCCTACCAGCATTGAGTACAATAAACTGCTTGAATGTTGCATGGATCGGGAAAAGCTCAGCTCGAAAATTGATGAGTTTTGGATTACTCGAAACGATTTCAGTCAAATTTGCGACTTTAGGAATATCTCACTCAGATCGCTTAATATCTCCAGTTTGAAAAATGCCAGCGAATATTTGCAGACGACGGATTTTCAGCAAATGGACGAAAATGAAATTTATCAGTTTTTCCAAGAATATGGTCGCGAACTTTTATCGCTGGATTCCCAAAATGTTTTAAAAACGGCAGAATCACTAGTGAAAACGGATAAAATAAAAAACATACTGAAATTTTTAACTATTTTCTCAGAGAACGAGGAGTTTTGTGCAAAGTTAATAGCTGAACATATAGAAAAAACCTCCTCCTGCGACGATAAGTTATCTTATTATTTGCTTACTCTTTATCTTTGTCTTTGGCGTGACAAAAAAGTATCATCGGAATTTATTAATAATTTTTTACAGAAAACTTCGCTTAGTTCTCAAAAGATTGCAATAATATCCAAGGCCTATCATTTCACCCATGAAATTAGAAATCCTGATATCGCTGGATATTCTGAAGTAAACACGGGCGATGAAACAAACTCAAAAGGCATCGAGGAAACAATTAAAAAGAATCCAAGTCTTGCGCCTATTTTGAAAACTGATCAGCGATCATTGTTGAATATTTTGCATAAAGTATGCAGTAGTACTGAAATAAAAATAATCGATATAAAACCATTTTTGATGGAAACATTTACGAACACTGCAAATGATATCAAAGCCGAGCTGAAGATGAATAATGATCTCAAAAGTGAAATAGTTATCAATGATAAATTGGTATCGATGCTCCAGTCGAATCCAATGGAGTTCCGCAACAGGTGCTGCGATATTTGCTTCAAACCGTTAAAGATGCCTTCAATGTATTTTCTATGTCAGCATTCATTCCACAAAGATTGCCTCAGCTACAATTACAACAGCGATGATAATACGGGTTGTGTCTTGTGCGCCAAAAATACTGAAAACTCTCCATTAAATTGCGAAAATATGATCTTTAGTTCCAAGTCTGACAACACAATTAAGACAATTTCCAATGATTTTGCCTCTGGGTTATTAGCTAAAAATTTCGGATAAATACCGCTTGGCCGCAGCATCAACAAATAACAATTTACTATATATTTTAAGATATCCATGTATGCAAAAATATAATATTTGTTTGTAACTGAAAACGTTTTACGATTGGTACGTACTACGAAAATAAAAAATAACTTTTTAAGAACAAAATTAGCGAATTATATATTTCGAGGAAAGATTTTTTGCTGTAATATAAAAAGTACAGCTTTAAAATTGTTGATTTCAAAATATATTAGGAGTTTCAAAAACTTTTACTTTAATTATTATCTCACCTACGATGAAGGAAGTTGACAATTACTAAGCATAAACAAATATAACATTTCGAATGTTAATGTTAAATGGTCCACAGACTAACTTTTGTTAAAGTTTGGGTAGATCTTTAATATCAGCCAAATAAACCAAATTGTAGACAAAATTTGGAAAGTGTGCAGCTCCCAAAACACTTGCATTAGTTGTTTTATAAATACCAAAAGTTATTTTCCTTTTTATGGTACATAATTTTATTCGAGCAAATAAAAACTCGGGTTCAAATTAATCTGCATAAAATATTAATTTCCTTTGATTTTATGCTGATTCTTTAAAAGTGTTGTTGTTCGAAAGTTGGAAAATTGCCACCAGTAGGTTTTTTTCAGTCTATACATTTAAATGGAAACGGTGGTAGATGTGGAGGTTACGGCTATAATCTCAGTGGAGAAGATGTTCATCAATTATGAGTAAATTAATCGGACGGTGGGTACCCAATAGGTATGGGGATAGTCCCACATCCGCTATCTCCTCACCCATTAATGGAATCATTCTTCAATATAAACTATAAAATGGCATGGTCTGTTTTAATGAAATGAATTTGATGATGTCGCTAAGCGAATTTAAGGTTTGCGTATTCGTATTTGCGGTATTTGTTTTGTTCCAAAGATAATTAAAAAAGTTTGAACAAGTTGTCACAACACGAGACCTGAAATAAATATTTGAGGGATCACATACAAAACCGGAAGTCTTAGTAGATCTTTCTCCAACTAAGTACGATGATGACAGGCACAAAGAACTTGTGACGATGGATTATCTTTCCAATGCTTTGAAAAGAATTTGGTAAGACGACAATTTCAGATCTCCTTCGATTGCATTAGCGATTGGACACGGTATTGTATAGCCAGTATATAGTTCTCACCTTGCTCCAAGTTATCTACTCTGTACCTTTGTTTTACTAAAAGTTATACCACATATTTAATTTATGGCTATGTTACAACTTCTTCTCTTTAATAAATATTTAATATTATAATTACAATTATTATTTTACTTTCATTATTATTGTTTTTAATGTTAATAATACAACCTTAAATAATCTTAAAAATATTTTATATTATAGTTATAAATATTAATATTTTTTATATTATTGTTATTCAGATTAAAAAATACAAATAAAACACAAAAAGAGTTTAAGAGTTAATATAAAAGCTCAAGTAGTACATGTTTTAAGTCCTGCTTATTGGTTATCTAATATGAGCTTTGACTTCCGTGCTATTTGAAAGCTTTGTGATGTGTCTTAAAATGCGCGCGCAAAAGCTTGTCATATTGTAGAGACAGAAATGAAACTGAAAATTCCCAGATACCCTTTTCAGCGTTTCGTACTAATAAATAATATACAATATTATGTAAAAATTACATGAATTATTATAGTATTATATTATTGTTGTTATTTATTATATTTGCCACAGAAGTTTTCTTACAATTAAAAAATTAAAATTAATATATTTGTGTACATATGCCATATTAACCATGTATGAGCGTGTCTGTTCGTTGTGATAGACTTTTACATGCACTGTGATATCCCAGGGTATAAAAACAATTTGAGTACAGAAGTGAAGCCAAACTAGGTGGTTTATTATCAGTGTGCGAGTCAAAAAATTTAGAAAATTATTCGGTCAATATTACACACTTGTTTAAGTAGTAACTAAGGGATAAGTGAAAATTTTACTTAACTCTACTGTGAAATCAACAACAGCAAGTCAAGTATGTATATTAAAACTATATTCTTATATTTAAATATACTGCTCGCGATAAATATTATGTGAACTTAAATATATTCAAATATTTAATAAAATTAATATTATTATATTATGACACTTTTGTAAAATTAACAACATTTTACAAAGATTACGGACATGAGCCTATTGATTTTACAAAACTTACGTGGTTTAATAGTGCGCAGAATCAGAATTTAGACCTGCCCCTACATTAATAACAATAGTAACGTAAATATTAACGTTAATTTTCGCAACAATCTTTTCACAAATCTCCGCCATCAAAGCGCAATAAAATAAGTTTATGTATGTTTAATGTGTATTATTATTTATATTTGGCTTTTGCCTCTTTATTTGATTAATATTATAATTATTGCATATTTTGTCAATAAATTAAGTGGAATTTCAGGCTTTCTCATCCTTTTATTGAAAATAAATCTGCTAATGCATAAATTTTATAGTTATATGACAAAATAATTGCTTTTTTTTCGACTCCTTGTTCTGCTCAAAGAATATCGACAAATTTACATTCCTGTATAACAATTTAATCACGACATGTATAACGTAATAGAAATATATTTGGAAGCATATAGTACAGCTATTCGTTCAGAGTCAGTATAGCCATTCTGCTAATTTGCAAACTAGTCTTTTTAAATTTGAAACTATCGTGATGAAAGTTTAATTAATTCGTAGCTTGCTGTCCAAAATGACCAGAGAGGCGTGGTCCAGGTTGCGAAAGAGCAGAATCTTTTCGTTTCTATTTCATACTCAAGTAAAGTTAAGAAAATAAAAAATATAATGGCAGTTACTTTTCATCGAATAGTCAATTATAAGCTAATATTATTTATGATTTATGAAAAAATTAATAAATTAGGCATTGTAGAACTTTCTTTCTTTAAAAACTGTTTTTAGTCACTAAAAGTTTAAAATAACCTAAAATCAAATGCATAGGGAAACTTAGAAAAATTAAATTCTGTCAAATCAAATAAATCTGCATATTAACTGGATAATAATTTAAACACATTGAAACCTATAATTGTTAATATTTAATGTGTATATATTATTGATATTATAAATATGAACTGATTATTAATTAGCGGCAAGTATCTTATAATAAGCATCAGCTTGTAGCACTGGCAAAAATAAAAATCAATAACTGACAAAATGATTAACACTCGACGTATTCACCGACACCTCTGATGGTCCTGCATTCTTGTTCAGTATTTCAAAGCAGCGGACAGCAAAGTCTTCTTCCATACACTTTTACCAATTTTTTGGAATCTCTCTTTAACAGAGAGGTAACCGCTGCCTCTTTACTTGAGAAAGCTGTATGGTCTGACTTGACTGTACTTGCGTATCCTGATTGCAAATCTAATATCTCACGCTTCCAATTCCATTGCTTAAAATTCATCTCTTGTTTTTAGGAGTCCAGTCATTTTAAATGCGTTTGATGTTATGTTTGGTTTTTTTTAAGTACATCTGATAGTATTGGTCTTGTTACAAAATACATTTGTTCCTAAAAACCGGCACAGTGTGCAAAAATTAATGTTGTTAATACACTCTGTATTGACTTTCAAATGTCATGCGTGAAATACCTAATCAGTTTTAGTTGAAATCTTCTAGAGTAGGTTTCTAGAGTAATAGTTATCCTTGAGCGAGAAAACAAATTGAAATGATTTAGGCTTTCGTTAGGGTGCTGCATAATTCTCCATTCAATTTTTTTTTTGTTTTATTCCATTGATTTCGGCTTATTATTTTTAATTATCTATACTGGACTTCCATTAAGTACATTAGGCCTTACTCCAAGATATATTTAAATAATCTCTCAGCTTTCTGAATTTACATGTAGCTAATGTCCTTCAATACTTATGGTATTAAGAGCAGTTTGTTCAACCTAATTATTTTTTGGTACTGAATTTCTACCTTTCGATTTTGATGAAAATAAATCACAAAAGCTAGTATATGTTTGGAAAATACTGCTTTGTTTTTGCTAATTGGAAAGCTTTTTTTTTATTAGACCCTTCTAATCCATTCCTTTTAATCCATTTTCAACAAACAGCCGTAGTCAATATTAGTTTTAGTAATTTAATAAAATACTAATAAGTGTTAAGTATTTATAGTTTTTTTTTTTCGCAAATACTTATTTTTTTTCTATATTTGATGGTAATCTTAAATCTTATCTTATAAGCAATTATTAAAAAAAATTATATTTATATATTATTATATTTTCAGAATGCCAGAGGAACCTACTGAAGAAGCACCTGGTCCCCAGGTTCCGAAGACGGAACTGGAGGAATTGCAGATAAAAGCACAGGGGACAGCAGATGAGGTAACTATTCACGGAAAATTATTATTAACATTCCAGTGCTTACAATGAATAAAAAGTAAATTAAATACACTTTTTGACTATGAGTTGCAAATCAGTTAGATTTCACTAGAATGAAATATGATAACCTAAAAATTACCACAGTTTAGCTGTAGCAAACTTTATGTGTGGGAAGTCAAAACAAAAATAATATTTTGCAATAAGATGTGTGGAAGATCATTAATATGAATTTATATTATTATAATTATTGATTTTTTTTAAGGTAAATTGGATGATTAAAGGACTGTAATTAACAGATCCAATTAATGAAAATTCCACAAAATAAAGAATTGAGCTAAGCAACAAAAATGTTATATGCCAAACGTACTGGATTTTGTTCAAATAAATTATTAAATGCATTTTATATCTATAATTTCAGTCGTTGGAAAGCACTCGGCGCATGCTTGCTCTCTGTGAAGAGGTAAGATTGGATTATTTTTAAATAGTATCCAAATATGTTACCTAGCATACTAAGATTTAATAAGAATAAGCTATATTTCTGACAAACTCGTGTTCATGTCCGATGGTTAAATTATGCTATTCATTAATGACACAATAACACTATGCATGCATTCAAAATTCATAGAAGCAGTGTAAAGTATTTTTGTAAACGTCTAAAATTTTAATTAATAACATTATCGCACGTGAAAATTGCGGTCGGACATAATCGACTGCGTAATACTCTGATACTAGGGTAATACAAACTCATAAGAGACATAAATACCTTTTTTTTGTGGAAATGTTGTTTGGGGATGGTTTCGGCCGTGGTTAGGCCATGGCTCGATCTTCGACAATTTATTTTTTGCTAATCTTAAAAATATTTGCATGTACTAGAGGTCTACGATCCAAGTTAGTCACCATATCTTTTCAATTATGGATGACTTTGGTTGTCACGATTTTCGGGCTCGAGCGCATTGGCAATTGAAACGTTTTTCAATCATCAAAGAATAATCAGCCAGTAACCTCCATTAATAATTTGATGTGTTTAACTTTAAAAGTATGTTCTTGATTGCATAGCCCAACCGTTGTGCTATCGAATAAATTAAGTTAACTTGATCTGTCTATGTGACATTGCAAACCTATACCGCTTATATTATGTGAAGCGTAGATGAACGGAAAAACCTTATAAAATGTATGTTTTTGCAATACAGTTAGTTATTCATTTGGTTAAAGGAGGTACAAAAGAAAGAAGAGGAAATATATAGAGAGAGAAGGTAGCGACTATTGTTGGCAGCAACAATTTTACAGATCCACAAAAATGTATTATATATTTAATTTGTGATTCCTAATAACAAAAAAGTCTACTGAGAGCAAAAATGTCATTAATTAATTTTCTTGCCTTAACGGCGATTATAAGTACATTATTTTCTTAAAGATTACAATAATTTTTCATTCAAAATTGACTATTTCCATTTGATGCTCTTGCCGCTTTTATGGTGGTTTGACCATACCTACCCCCAATATTTTGACACCGTCAAAACACGGGTATCCAATGTTAAATCATTGTGGATAACATTTTTGCGGTCTCTAAGCCGGCAGTCAGTTTATCGCAATGAAATAATTCACTATCTGTTTTTTTTTACATATAGTTTTTCAATATCGATAACTTTTTTTATCTGTAAACTGGGCGAATAAGTTTTGTTAATAGCGAGCGGGGGAATAGACATAGGTCGAAATCAAATGTTGAGTAAATAATTTTAGTAAGTACGGCAAATATATATATAAAAAATATAAATATTTAATTGATCTATACAAGTAAAACGTAAAGCATACAATTTAAAATACTATAGTCAATTGTGCTTTTGAAAAATTCGAAAGTTAACATAGAACTCCCATTTAGTCTTTGGTACATTATTATTATACATGAGTATACTTTTTTTTTGGTACAATCAAGTTTAGTGTTTTTTATCCTGAGCCCTTTGAAAATGGGAAAAAGTATATAATGTTTTGGTGCAAGCGTACCCTATATAATATATAAATTCTTGATCAGGGTTAAGAACCGGGCTCGTCTGTAGGAACACTTTGGTCTCAGAGGCAAGAGGAGCTCAAGACTTTAAATAGTTTCTCTTAAACCACATGCAGATTATGTTAGCATCAATTATATTATTTCATATCTATATATGCTTGCATTTCACGAATATCGATACATTTCGATTTACGATATGTAGATTAAATGCAGAGGCTTCTAACAAGATATGTTTATGCATTCAAGGTCGGATAAGAAGCACCAAGTTTTTAGAATTTAAAAGCTGGAGACAGTAAATGTGGTAGAGATATGATAAATTGAATATTGACGTTATTTAAGATAAGAGACAGCAGAAGTGGATTGGGGATAAATAAAATATAATTATGTATAGATTCGTTGCACTAAATGACATAGATTGACAATGTTCCAGTGCTTCAGTATTAACTAAAGATATTAAAGTTTTCTGTTTTACCAAGTCGAGTTTTAAGCTTCATTTTTCTTCATATATTAATGCGGCTTCATTACGCATTGGACAATTATTATTAATTTAACGCCTCTTTCAACATTAATATTCTTCATGTCTTAATGAAAAAGTCTATATTGCCATGTCCGCATGTAAAAGACGCCAATCTCTAATACTATAAAATATATATAATTTAATATATTTCATTTGATTGAATCTTATCTCCGTTTAGAGATATGTATGATAATCAATTAAGAATAAAAAAAAAACACAATTCATTGTCATGACACACAGAAGCAGACACATCGTGGTCGAGCTCTCTCGACCCGTGTTGACTTGTTAGTTTTTTCTCGTAGGTTAGATTGAGTTCAAGCGTTGTAGTTCATGACATGCAAACTATGGGTTTTTCACAAATAAAAATTTAGAAAAATACTGTGGTTATTGAGAAAATAAATTTCCATATTATTGTTAATTACGGTCAGTTTAAAATTTACATTTTTTAGTGAGCCGCGATTTTGGAGTCGTCAGAAACAAAAAGTACAAACTTAAAAAAAATAATCCAGTCTCAAAAAAGTAGAAGCTTAAACCATTTAATAAAAAATATAATTTAATCATTCGCAAAGGAAAAACTTGTCTTAAACAGTATTTAAAGCTTCCGATTTTTTCACGTTGGGAAGTAATATTAAATATTTTTGTTTAATTGCCTTATTTATTTAAACAAATAATTTTATAAATTAAATTATTGCGTAATTTAATAGAATTCAATTTGGAACAGCTCAAAATATAAATATCAATATATTAATTGTGGGATAGATAATTAATAATATATTTACACTTAATTAAATAAAAACAGGTGTCCTAAAAAAGATATCTTGAGTTGCTGTGACTTCGAGGGATTTTTAGATTTTCTCGCACATTTTTTTTGAGCTAACAATATCATACATTTATATAATCTTTGACGAAAAAATATAATTACATAAACATTTACACTTTAAGACTGTCGTAAACAAAATAATAATACCTTCTCCAAGAGGAAACTAAAACAAATTGGATGAACAGCATATATATAATTTGTTTATTGGTTCTTGAAAAATTTCTATTCAAATATACATTTTGATGATTTAATATACAATTAATTTTTATTTTTATCATACTTACTTAATTTTATATAAGTAACTTAAACTGATATATATATATATATATATACTTATAACAACATACAAATTATTGATTAAATATATACTTTAACAATATTAACACTTCTATACACTTTTACAAACTATTTACATTGCATACATTGCTGCACACCAGAGCAAGGAGGCAGGAATACGTACACTTGTAGCCCTTGATGATCAAGGAGGTGAGTCCACTACTAACACAACAATATATCACATATTTATAGGGTATATATTACAGATAATAAAACTCAAATTTTGTCAACATAATATGAATATCCAGATTTACAGCACTACATAATATAACGCACAACAATATTATAATACACATGCATATGTGAAATATGCATTTACATCAGTTTTTAGAAAACAAATCGGAGGAATATTATCGAAATTGGATCCTTGTTCGAGAGTTCCAAGTGCTAAGACTTGGTTGCTCAATGTTCGGTTAGTCATACCAAGTCCAACTTATGGCCGGGAACGAAAAAATTAAAAAGTCAACCGAATCCGTGAACTTTTTTGAAAGGCACACAGTTTTTTTGGTTTTTTTTTTTTTTTTGTGCAGTTGCAATATTTTATTTGCGTTCGAACCAATGAAGAACACTTATTGCATCACATGCTGGAAAACATTCGCTTGAATATAACATTGATATAACATTTTTAATTTAGGAATGGGCGTATTTATAAAAAAGCGTGTGTATGAATTACAAGCTTATCCAATTCAAAAAAAAAAGTATTTTTTAAGGTTCCCCATTTAGGAGCCCGATATTCAAAAAATTAAAAATAATGTCATATTTTTGTACGTGGAGCTCAAATAGATTTTCAATAGCCAACCGACACTGTAGTTTTCATTCAAAACAAAAAAATTACCTAATCTCTGTTTCAAATTTATTTTAAATTATAATACTGATAATACTATAATACTAATACTGATCAGCGAACTTTCGCATTTGATTTAACCTATGACCTCTTTCGACATCTAAGATCTTTCTGTACAGCTTTCGATATTTTACGAGCAACATAGAACTGTTCTCGGTCTGTTAGTTTAATAGGAAGTTGATCGGAAAAGATAACCTCAAATCAAGCTTAATCCTCACCTTCGCCTAGCCTGGTCTAGATTAAAGATTTATATTTATATACATGAATATATTATATAAATATATAAATATATCGATATATTGACAATAGGAAAATTTTTTTTTATTGAAAAATCATTTGTACTTAAGTAATCAAAATATTCAAATTTTCTAGGCTTTAAAATTCGTACTCAATGTGCTCCATAATTTTTAGACTTTAATTGCTTTCTTGACCTGACGTATCATGGAGATGAAATGAGAAGAACCAAAGACGTCGACAACACTTTAACTTGGTCTTCACTCTGATTTTCTGTTTAGACTTTTGCATTTTTTGTCTCTGATTTTAAGCTTATTGGCCTTTCTATCCAAATTTATTGATTGACAATAATTGGTAATCGAGAGATCTTTACAATCTACATAATTTGAGAGTGCGATTGTTCACTTTTTGATAGATCTTTGAAAAGAGATCGATCGAAGACAAATCGATGGAGGACATATTGCATACTAAAACAGTTTAACCTATCTTAGATAAATTATATCTTTAGTTTGATCCTTAGTAAAAAAATGATGACGAATAGAAAAAGAAAACCATGATTCGGCAATAAAATCTTCTCGATTTTGCCACAATTTTTCTAGCTTGACCGTATGCACTCCAATGTGAAATTTCAACAGTTCAGTTAATATATCCGTTACATTTATAATGTTAGGGCTGTCCAAATCGTTGTATGTCACCTCCTGAAGTAATCTTTTGATCTTTAATATTAACATTACATCCTCGATCACGCAACCTGCCGCAATAATTAAGTTACTAAATAAATGTTTAAAGTAGTCTCCACTAGTTTTACCAGCTCTCTTCGAAACTCCACTTGGCATTGGGGTCCCCCTCTCCCTCACCGAAGGGGATAAAAACTTGCAGGTTGTTAGATAATCTGAAGGAACTTCATTAAAGTGTTTGTATTTGTATGGCTTCTCCAATTCCGCTTACCGAAATTTCGTTGTTTCTCTATAAATTCCTAAATCATCGCCTGGATTTCTGCAGTTGTCACCGGACAACAATACTACATAGAAGAATCAAACGAGTGATAATCGAATATATCCATGGAACTCAGTGATTGATCATAACCTTTTATTTATCTTACCCAATATCCGATTGGGTGTAATTGACTGCATAATGTTCCAATAGTAGCGAAGTATATATTTCAATCAAGAGTAGTGGAGGAGAGGAAGCTCATCAGTAATCAACATGCCTTTCAAATTGATACTATCTCTGAAGCTGGGGTAGATTTGAGAATTTTATTACTCTTTGTAGAAGTTTACCAATAATTTATTTCAATGATTATTGAAATCAAATTCCAGGGCTTATGGAGATAAATGGTTCCTCATTTTTGTAACTTGAGTATACGTTATTTGTACTTTGTCTTACCGGTCTTTTCAGGAGAAATCCCAACTTCCAAATTTGGATATTGTAGCTCTCAAACTTTGGGTAACATAAAGGTTTAATTGGCTTATGCTTCCAAGTTCAGCTTTAACAGCGTCTCAATGTAGTAATCATTGAACAACACTAATATACTTTTTTTCCTCCGGTATCAGAGTATAACAATTTTATATCGAACATTTAACCAAACTAAAATACGAACTAGAAACATGAACATTATTGACAGATTCTCGCACTATGGAACTAATTTTTAAATAAACGTGTATTTTTATTTAGAGCGCGGAAGTTGGGATGCGAAGCATTGTTATGTTGGACGAGCAAGGAGGTAAGACATATATAGTAAAGGAAATAGAGAATTTGACAAGTGATTCAATGTAGATAATTATACATAAAATTTAAAAACAACTATGTTACCAGCTCTACTTTTATCCATGATTTTATTTTTCTTAACTTAATGAACATCTAAATTGCTGGCAATTTTGCCAGACTAGTGGACTTGACTTATTGCATACTACGAAGAAATGGAATTGCAGTTCTTGGGCGGATATAAGAAGGAGTGGCCCTTCGCTGGAATGTTTACTATGTGACACAAGAAAATTCATTGAGCTCATTTTTATTTTTGAAATTTTTTTATTTTTAGTATATGTTTTTAGTTGTTTACAAAATTAAATTATATGGAACTCGATACAATGAGGCGAGAAATGTTCGTTTAATCGAATTACGGTTAGCCCTGTTTTAGCGGGAAATACCTTTTTTGACTACTGAATTGTATATAGCGTTAAATATATATTTTTTTGAGCTTTTAGGCAAAACTATACTTTTTTTTAAACATTATTCTGGGTTGAAAGTTTTCAAAATGAATAAGAAATCAGTAACCATTAAAATGCCAAATGAATTGGTCTGCATGTTTAGTGTTCCTCGCCGAACTACTTTTAAAATTTCTTCAAGCCAAAAATACCGCTTTTCAATCATCATAACCTAAAAACTTACTGCCATCACCAAAATCTGATAATCATCAGCTCTGTCCGCCTTTTGGTCTATAAAAAAAAAAACTAAGGGAAAACATAGCGTTAGGTCTATACCTGACGTTTTGAAATCGCTCAAGTCCGCAGATGTATCGGAAGGATTTTATCAACACTTTTTGACTTATAATTTATGAAGCTGCCCATTACCTATGTAATATAATGATTTCTTCTAATCCCAGAGAAAGGATTCCAGTTTGTTCTTCAACTGATCAAGAATGTTCTGGGAATGGTCAATCTAAGGCAACATAATTTGGTTCTGCGGGAAATTTAAAAACATGTTCCGAGAGCGTCTCCTCACATGCAACAGCAATATTCTACACAACATTTTTTAAATATTACGTGCATTGCAGCAAATCTTTAATTATGACCAACGAAATATTTCCAGGGAGTTAAGCGGTCTGTGAAAGAGAATGATATATTAGAGCACCGAAAGAGCTCAGCCGATTTTTACCAGAATACACTATGTTTTGTAGTATTCTATTTACCGTTTTTAGTCTAGGTGAAGCGTAGGGTCAACCTATAACCCTATTGGTTGCGATCCTCTTCGTTCTCACTTTCATTCAACCTTACAACAATTTAAAAAGTACTATTTTTCAAAAGAAACTAAACTTTTCAACATTTTTAACAAACCTTAAGTATTTAACTCTCTATGCCAAAAAAGGTACCAACTTGAAAAAACAGTTATTTTGTGCCGAGAGCTCTATTTTCCATTTTTTATATGACATAAATTCGTTAATTTGCAAGGTTACATTAATGTTACGTAATGTTGCGGAGATATCATATATATTCGATTATGCTCCGTTCGACAAAGTGTTTTGATTGAATTCCTGTGTAGATTGCTGGTAGCCTTTTTTAAGCAGAGACTACTACATTTCCAACTCCAAGAATGGTGAAAGCCTATGTCTTCCACTCTGCACAATGGTCTTTTACATACATTTTCAGGTGGTAATATATTATTCCGTCAATAAAATAATACAACTGCGTCTTAATTGGTATATAAATGGATTGACAACAAAAAATTTATTGTTTGATGAAAATAAATAAATATTACATTTATATTTGTCATCTATGATTTTAGAGCAACTTGATCGAATTGAAGAAGGAATGGATCAAATTAACGCAGATATGAGAGAAGCTGAAAAAAACTTGAGTGGAATGGAAAAATGTTGCGGAATTTGTGTACTACCCTGCAATAAGTAAATATAAAACATTTTTTTTATCCTTAAATGGTATTAACTAAATTAATTAACTTTTTTTTAAAATTTGGCATCATATCATAAACTGATCATTATAATTGGAAATTGACCAATTATTACACCTTTTTTTAAATCTTAATTAGTTCTTGAAATGGTTTATATGCTAACACCAACCAACATCATAGCGGCCGAAGAGAAGATATCAAGGAAGAAGAACACATTTTAGAGCTAGTATTTAAAGTATACACCATTAACCAATATCAAAAATAGAGCGTCTGAATAAAAACTGATATACAATATGAGGTATAGAGGGGATGACATATACAGAAAGAAAAATGGAATGTTACATTTCACATTAATTTTATAACTAAACTAAACTAAACTAAAAACTTTTTTTAGAATATCTAAATCGTTAACGACTCGTAAAAAGGTAATGGCTTGAGATCATGGTATATTCTAGCCGACCTCTCACGATAGATCTTTCTTACTTCGTCGATAGACACTACCGCTTGCTGCTTATAAATAATATATCATGACATTAACATTACCATTAACTTGGAATATTCACATATATTTAAATGACATTTTGATGCTCTATACATCAGGAAAGATTAATATTCACAAAGCAAGTACAAATGATTGTTTTCAAATGCTGAAGTCAGAATATCTCCTAGTCAGTTTAGCAGTCTCTAAAAGAAATAGATTAAACCCTACGTTTGTCGAGACTTAAATTAATAAACTATTTACGACAGCAGTAGGTGCATATAAGGAAATTCTTCTTTACTGAAATCAAAGATGCGTATAAGTCATTTTAATTAATTTATTAAATAACTTTAATAAATATTTTAAATAAAACTTTTGTATCTAAATTTTCAGGAGCCAATCATTTAAAGAGGACGATGGCACATGGAAAGGTAATGATGATGGAAAAGTTGTGAACAACCAACCACAAAGGGTTATGGATGATAGAAATGGAATGATGGCACAGGCTGGATATATTGGCAGGTAATACATTTGAATTCGTTTGCTAAAAGGTAACAATTTTACGAAGACTTAATCAAGACAGTTCTGAATGGTCAATAGATAAAATAGTTGAAATTTATTTCTTTTCTTTTAGCATAGAAGAATTAATGAAAGCCCATATATTTTACACACACGCAGACACACGAAATGATGAAAGAGGGGAACAGGCTTAGAATTATTCACTTATTTTAGATAGTATTTTAAAAAGCATCAAAAATCATTATCGAACTTTTGTATTAAGATAGTTGTATGATTAAGTTATTTGATATGTAAGAAGCTAGCTGAATGAGCAGGTTCTTAAGAAAGTCTCGTTTCTATGAGTTGCAAATAGCCAAGAAAAATTACAATTAAGAAAAGAGAAAAGAAATCTGGACATCCGGGCTGTAATTTATTTTAGAGATGTAGTACGTTGCCGGTTTCTGGGCAATCACCAATTGCGAGCGATCTTAGACCAATTTTTAAGACCAGTAGGAAATTTGATTTAGGGGAGAAAATTCATTGCATTTTCCGGAAAATGTGGATCATATGTGTTTTTTCGAAGCGTTTTAAATTAAATTTACCGCAGACGCAGCAAAATTGTGTGTGTACGAGTGTGAATTAATTAAATATCATTTATACCACAAGGTTCCAAAAGTTTTATCAATGTATTTTTAAGCTATTCATTATATAATTCTTTATTTTATTGTAATATTTTCAGAATTACAAATGATGCAAGAGAGGATGAAATGGAAGAAAACATGGGTCAAGTTAATACCATGATAGGTAATCTTCGAAATATGGCATTGGATATGGGATCTGAGCTGGAAAATCAAAATCGTCAAATTGACCGAATTAATCGCAAGGTATTTACCGCTCTAAGGATAGATATAATTTTTTATTTTGGCTTTATTTAAATATATTGCTATCTCTGTCGCGTTTGGAATACTAATTACAATAGTAGCGTCTTTCTTTTTTTTATGTTTCAGAAAATGTTGTTAAAATATCTTTTAAATATCCTATTCTTAAAACCATATTAAATTAATGTAAAATTTCTTTTAATTTTAGGGCGAGTCAAATGAAGCAAGAATAGCAGTAGCAAATCAAAGAGCCCACCAGCTTTTAAAATAAAGCGATCTTATGACGATAACATGTACATACAACAATTTGCAATTGAAGCGTATTTCGGGTTTTTCATAAATGTAATAGTTTCGTGTAATTGTTTAGTGCTCCAACAGTTGTAAATATGATCAATTTAAATATGTACATACATCAATTTGTTTCTACAATACCGAAATCGTGCCGTATTTGACAAGCTTTAAGTAACATCATACATTTGAATTGTATGTCTGTATGTATGTACATTTGCCAACTCAAATGCTCACACTTTGACCATTCATCCACAAAATGTACATACATTCATACATACGTGCATACATTCATAATCATAACGAACTTTTACACACATTGACAAACACAACACACAGACAATTGTTTAGTCAGACAAAATCAAGTTTTACTTTAACCTATCGTTTTGAGCAACGTAACTAAATTCTCAATATAAACTTTACATTTTAAAGTGTACAAATTTTAGCTAATTTTTTCGTGTTCCTTTTGTCAAACATAAATCTGAATGAACATTGAACATATTAATGATTACACAATTCAGAATGTGTTTAAAAAAAAAAATAAATAAACCGTGGAGGCAGGGAATTCAACTTATTCGCGAAAGTGACGAAGGATTCAGATAAAATGCCTATATATATTTGTGATAATAGCGCATCCATACCATACGAATATTAACAACGTCACAATTGTTATGTAGTTTATCTTTTATTGCTGTCAAAAAACTATACTTGTCCATTACAACAGTTTCGAATTATATTATTATCGTATCTAATCCAAATCACGAAAGGACGAATCTGCTTAGTTCTTAAAATTTGGAAGCTGTTTTTGATCTCAAGCAGGATTTAATTTCATATATATGTACATACATAGTACATGCAAACATGCACATACATACATATATATGAAGTGCTCAAATCTAGAATATAGATTGAATATTAATATTTTAATAAATACAATAATCGTTTTTTTAGTCAAATTTATTAATATTGTGAGTAACAAATACAAAAAGTCAAGTTCGTACGTTAAACAAAAAAAAATGCTAAAATAGAACATTACATACATATGTGAATGTGTTTAACTAACGCTGCAAAAAGGCTGTAAGGAAATAAATGGAGGATTGTTAATTTCTGTAGTAAACATAATTCAAATATTATCCTATCTAATATTTATGTAGCTTATTTTTTAATCAATTTAATGTATAAACGTATCACGTCTTAATTTATAATGCGGACACGATGATATTCGTAACATTTTTTGCTCACTCAAAAGTGTTATTAAAATCATCAAACGTATTATTGGATCTGTATGTCTTCTATATTAATATATGTTTATATTAACTAAATTAAAATAAATTATCGTTCTATCAAAAATTGTACTTTAATTAAAACTGGCGTTACTTTGAATGATGTGGAAAGGTGCGATATAAAATACATATAAATTTATATAAATCAACAATCATTACAATTAGCTCTTTAACTTATTAAATGCATGTTCCACACAAAAATTCAATTATAAGGCCGATAGCTTATCATCTACATCATGTGACATTTGCTGGCCGGACTTAAAAAGAGATGCAACAAAACAGAAGGAGTGTAGCCAGTAAATAACCGTTTTTGAAAAGGATTTAAATTAAATTGCTCTCCAATTTAGGCTTTAAAATTGCAGTAGGTATGATCCTTTGTGAATTTTGGAAAAATAAATTTACGGCGCCAAAAAAAAAATGTTGTAACTTTGGTTCTTAATTAGGGCAGTATCTATTAAATTGCAGAAGTTTTACGCGGTTACCGTTTATTGGCGGGGGTGTGGGTATGGCCCAAAATGTTTTCTGCTTTCTTACTACCTCTAAAATTTGGTGACTCTGTCTTTCATATTATATTACAATAATATATCGGTTTGGGAGGCGGAGTATGCTTCTTAAAGGGAGGTAGCGATGTCATACTTTCAGAGTTTGGTGACTTAATCTTGAAGATATGCGCATTTTAGATATTTAGCGCCAGTTGATGTGCACTTAGTCTGGAAATGTATATGTCGATCGTTCAATGTTGTTACCAGCAAACAGCCTTCCTTCTATCAGTCGTATTATATGACTTCCAATGTGACAAAACTGTTCAGGCCTTGCTAGGGGCATTTGTAACTTGTTCTTAAATGTTAATCAACTGTTTCGTTTGCCGCTATATCCACGTGTAGGCTAGCTAAATATATCAAGCTCCGATAGTACCTCATGGACTACTCTTGACTCTATCGACTTCACCCCTACCTCATTCTGTTTGGTGACGTACCCTATGATTTTCCGGCTATACTATGTAACATCGGATCATTTGAATATCATGTTTTATTTAATTGGTTTTAAAAGTTTAATCTA